>JAJKFL010000427.1:11578255-12778255 GCA_021186555.1 Reticulitermes speratus | reverse complement strand
ATCAAGAAATTCCCCGCATTATATGGAACCCCAAGGTTCATTACCGCATTCACATGAGCCCGCCACCTGTCCCTATCCTGAGCCATATCATTCCAGTCCATGCCCCCCAACTCACTTCTTGAAAATCCATTTTAATATTATCCTCCTCCCATCGATGCCTGGGTCTTCCAAGTGGTTGCTGCCCTCAGATCTCCCCACCAAAATCCTGTATGCACCTCTCCCTTCCCCCATACGTGCTACATGCCCCGCCCACCTTATTCTTCTTGATTTTATGAACATAATAATAGTAATAATAGTAATAACAATAATAATTAAGTTCTCATTTATTGAAGTGCTAGCCTAACAGCGCAAAGGCCAATTGCAAAACTAGCACAAAATACTTACAACACAAATTGCACAAGTAAACACAACAACACAACAAATCAAACAACAAAATTGAAACTGTTGCTTAAATTGAAACACAGTTTATATAAATAAACAATTAAAACCGTAACTCATGTGAAACGTGCTACTTGCGTAAAGTCTTTTATAGATATCTAATTTGCTTCCTAGATATGTCTATATCACTGCCAACCAAAATTGAAACACACATTAGCTAAATAATCAAACCATATCGCAATAATAATAATTATTATTAATAATGGATTCAGTTTAAGTGTACGATAAGGGTAAAGGTTAATATCGCTCCAGAACATGCCATAGGAGGTACAGATGGGGAGTAATGGTATAGCTCTACTCATTCTTAACCTCGATGCTAGAAGGGGTTGGGTGGTCAACGCCACGATTCGGCTGCTTTACCCCCGGGACACAGCCTCGGTACCCATCTTAGAGGAGGATGGGTGGACTCCAGGGCCGGTCTGCACGGGCATGTAGAAGCGAAAATTTCTTCTCCACACCGGGTTTCGAATCCCAGACCATCTAACCCCTAGTGAGTCGGCTTACCGACTATGCTATCCCGGTCCAGCATGCTAACAGTAAATAAGCCATTTACAAACCGGCGCTGAAAGGACACAACGTTTAATTTCATAACAGGTTGAAAGTAAACATTTCTGGTTACAACGCAACAGCAGTTTTTTACAGGCCCAGTGCTGGTTACTTTGTGACAATGGTGAAGTAATGCCGCACTGGCTAACTCTGTAAAGTTGTTTGTATGCTTCGTGAAGCCCCACACCGTGAAGACATATGGGATTTGGAAGTGTAGCTCCACGCATTCTTAACCTCGGCACTAGATTGATATGGGTGGTCAAATTCACTCCCCCTCCGCTTTGTCTCCGGTGAATATCAGGTTGTATCGACCACATAGTGGATCTGGCCACCATGGGGCAATGAAAAGTAACTCCCTCTTCCGGGAATTAAACCCCAATTCCGTGGTCATCCAGCCAGTAACCTAGTCACACTACATCAAGTGTGCTATCTGTTCCCTAATGCGGTATTATGAAATGTCCATATTTGTGGTAGTCCACATGGAGAACAAACAGTCTATGGGCGAGCAATATGGAGTGTTATGGTCACATGGGAAGACCACATAAGGTCAAAAGAGTAACTGCGAAAGATAAACGAAATGGACTTTTGGTTTTTGAAGCCACTTTACAGGGTCACTAATTTATTATACTTTTAAGAAGACAAGGGTTATCTGGGGTATGACGCCGTCTACTTTGGTAGATGGGAACCTCCGCCATGAGGACCTCAGATCTCTAAAATATTAACGATTGATTTCTGCGTAAATTGGATTAGACGTTCTCCTTTTCTTTAAAACAAAACACTTTGTCCTCACAGGCTTTGGTATACGATACGATTAGCAAAAATATCTTTCTTCTCTCTCTCTACATTTTCCGCCGTCTGTCTATATTTTCCCTCTATCTCTATATTTTCCCGCTGTATATTTCCCCCGTCTCTCAATATTTCCCCACTGTCTCTCTATATTTTCCGCCTGTCTCTATATTTTGTCACTGTCTTTGTATATTTTCCCACTGTCTCTCTATATTTCAAGTTCTGTTGGTAATTCTTAGAGAAGAAAGTTTATAATTTGTGAGACTAGCGCCGTGTTGAGTGGTAATTTTTTACCGACGTTTTGGAGGAGTTTGTTGCCTTCGTTATCAGGTTTCGAACTATACGTTATCAGGGCCTAGAAGACTATAATTAAAAACAGTAATGTTCGTAATCCATATACAAATATATATGAGTATTTAGGGAAGTAAAGTTAATATTTCTCTGTCTACGCCATGAAGGCATGTTAGGGGTGAAAATTTATAGCCCAATTATTCTTCACCCGGCACTAGATGGAAGTGTAAGTGGTCAGTTTCACGCTGCAGCTGATTCACCTCCGGTACCTGTTAGGAGACTGGGTGGGAACCAGTGCCGATCTAGACGTTTGGGAGAAAAGAAAGATGTGTTACTATTACCGGTAATCGAAGCATGATTTAGGTGATTATCCAGGGAGTAGCCTAGTCTGTATACTAACTGCGCTATCCTAGCATGTATCTGTAAGGTCAGCTCTTCTCCAGACTTGTAGGAAATTAGTGATTGTGAAAGATTTCCTGATTGGTACGTACGTGCCTTACTGTATCAAGGTGACACTGCATCCTCATTTCCTGATTGGTACGTACGTGCCTTACTGTATCAAAGTGACACTGCATCCTCATTTCCTGATTGGTACTACGTGCCTTGCTGTATCAAGATGGCACCGCATCCAGTTTTCCTGATTGGTACGTACGTGCCTTGCTGTATCAAGGTGGCACCGCATCCACATTTATTGATTGGTACGTACGTGCCTTGCTTTATCAAGGTGGCACAGCATCCACATTTCCTGATTGGTACGTACGTGCCTTGTTGTATCAAGGTGGCACCGCATCCACATTTCCTGATTGGTACGTACGTGCCTTGTTGTATCAAGGTGGCACCGCATCCACATTTCCTGATTGGTACGTACGTGCCTTGTTGTATCAAGGTGGCACCGCATCCACATTTCCTGATTGGTACGTACGTGCCTTGCTGTATCAAGGTGGCACCGCATCCACGTAGTTGGTTTCCTTCATGAGGGGGTTGCCCCTGTCGTCTAATGACATATTCGTCCTCTCCCGAAACATATATGAGAGAAGTAAAAAAATAAATTATAATAGGACTCTTTATGGAGTATTGAATTAAAAGACTAAAACAAAAGCTTATATATTTACGCCGAGAGCATACATACTAACGTGCTTAATGTAAAATTGTCCGTCATGTTTGAAGCACCGAAATTTGAATTATGATGTTGAAAATTTCCATTAATGCGTGACACGTAGTGGCGTTGTGTGGAGTGAAATATGGCAGGACTGTACCTGTTGTACTGTGTGTGACCCGGTATAGAGTACACCGTTTGACATTGCCTGCGCTTAACAAAGCACACATATTTTTATGTAGAGATATTCGATTCACGTTTCACTTAAAATTCTGCACACAGAATTCCGACGTTTATGCTGAAGTACACTTGCCATTGAACACATGGCTGGTACAGATTTTGGTGGACTTCAGTCTAGTACGGGTCCTGCTTATGTTCTAGTTACCGTCATTAAAAGAGCCTTGCAAACTGAAAGTTACGTCAATGTTACGTTAGACGTTGATCACTGTCTGGGGTGTATATCTACTTTATATAGCCGACGATTCGGAAACTTTCTGGTTTCGTTAGCATATAATCATTTATTAATATTACTATATAATAGAAATAGGTTCAATAATAATAATAATTATTATTATTATACAACCTATTCTCTTTGGATCTATTAAATCAAGCTAATTTCTCTCCTCGGTGTCGAAGAACAAGGCACTGAGGAGAATGTTTGGACTTAAGAGGAACAAAGTAAAGAAGGGGGGGGGGGGATTTCATTATAAGCACCTTCATCTTATTGTTCGGGTGACAAAATTCACGGGGATGATATGGGCGAAACAAGTGGAATATATAAGGGGTTATGGTGGAAAGCTTGAAGGAGAAATACCGCTTGGAAGAACTAGGCTTAATTTGGAGGATAATATTAAAGTCTATCATAAGGAAATAGGATGGGAGGGTGTGGGTTGGAGTCATCTGGCTCAGGATAAGAACCAGTGGTGGGCTCTTGCGAATACCATAATGAATTTTCGAGTTCAATAAAATGCGGAAAATCTCATGGTTATATCAGGAACTGTTGGCCCTTCGATAACGACTTTGCTTCATGGAGTTAACTATATAAATTTCTCGACTAACTAACTGACTTACTGACTAACTACTTAACTAACTACTTAACTAACTCCATGGAGCAACGTCTTTTTTTGAAAAGCTAATTTTTTTTTCAGCCAGTCAAGAAATTCCCTGAATTTTATGCAATCCAAAATTTAATTAACGCCTTCATAACAGCCCATCATTTGTCCCCATTCTGAGCCAGATCAATCCAGTCCACTCCTTGCCAAATGATTTCTTTAAGATTTATTTTAATATTATTCTCTCATCTACGCCTACGTCTTCCAAGTGCTCTCTTTCTCTCAGGTTTCCCCACCAAAACCCCGCATGCACCTCTCCTCGCACCATACGTGCCACATGTCCCGCCCATTCTTCTCATCCTTTGTAATTTGATCACCCGGGTAATACTTGGTGAGGAGTACAAATCGCGAAGCTCCTCATTGTGCAGTCACCTCCAGTCCTCTGATAAGTTCCTCAGCACCCTATTGCCGCACAGCCTCAGCCTATTTTCTTCCGTTGATGTTTGAGGCCAAGTTTTACATCCGTATAAAATTATATATATAAATTATAATTTGTGTATTTTAATATTTATATTTTTGTCGAGAAAACGGGAGAATTTAGTATTAACACAATTAGATGATAATTTTAAAATGGACCGCGACTGGAACCAGTTTTGGTAAACATTTTCCAGTATGTCATGGGAATATTTTTTTTTTCAGTCTAGGCACTTCCGTTTGTTTTAGCTTCTGTTAACGCAGGCAGAGAAGCAGCTTTAGTTGCAACAAATTTGCACACGCCTTTGATCATATTTGTGGCTGGCTGCCATGCGCTTTTATGCATCATAATACATTATTCTCCTGTCACCGTAGTTAAGGAACGTAATCAGGTTATTTCTTCAGTTAGAAACTTAATACCGCAGCCGAAAATTCAGGCTTCCTGAGACTGATTGTTCATTACACGAGTACGTCGCAAAGAGTTTCGTGTAGTTGTATCCACATAACAACAGTACCACACTAATTTTATTCAGGTTCGATCTAAAGTTAGTCTGTACAAACCGCAGATAAGACATGGTAGAAAATGAAACAAGTAACTAACTCCATGGAGTAGAATCCTTCTTGAGACGCTATCGGTTCCTCAGCTAGTCCAGAAATTTCCCTAGTTTTATGGAACCCGGAGGTTGATTACCGTATTCACACAAGCCCGCTACTTGTTCTTATCCTGAGCCAGATCACTCATGTCCATGCCCTCCTATTCCACTTCTTGAAGATCCATTTTAATACTATGCTCCCATCTTCGCCTAGGTTTTTCAAGTGGTCTCTTCCCTCAGATTTCCCCACTACAAGATGAAGCTTGTTGCTATACTGCATTTATGTCCAGCATTTCAAAAAAAGGAAATGAAATAATTTAAATTATTCGTCTATTTAATTTTATAATGTTGTCGGCATAGTGACTAGGCTAAGGACTGGACAAGCGAGGATTCGTATTCGATTGGAGGAAGGGAAAAATTCTTCTCTTTTTTCCAAACCATCCAGACCGGCTCTGTGGCAAAATAAGTCTCCTCTTCAGTGGGTAACGGGAGCTATTTCCGCGGGGGTAAAGTGGCGGGAGTGTCATTAAAAATAACTGGATCTCTACCCCCAGTCTCTCCGATGCCTTCGTGGCGTACAAAATGACGGATTTTCCTTTGACGTACCTTAATTTTATAATTTCTTCTGAAGTTTTTATTATTTAATGAAAGTAAATTAACAATTTGAAATCTGAATTTTGTCTAAATTTTCTTTAAAAATTCATTTCCTTCCTCGCAGTAAAATCTCGCTGTCTGCATTATGAAGACCAAATACTTAATGCTGATAGGGAGATAATGTTACTTCTGAGGGTCGCACGGAACACTGTGGGCAAAACGCGAATATTTTTAATTTTAAATCAGATGGTACATGCTTACCACAGGATATGTAAGAACCACGTTGTTTTAAATATTTAAATGTCTGCATTATCAGTACGTACCAATCATTGCGTATTTCCGTTTTGAACGTATCGCGTAAATGAAGGAAGTAAATGTGGACTTTCGATCCTTTCCTGTTCGTGTCCAGATATTTTCATACATCCGGCGATTCCCTTGCTTTGCCGAAAGGTCAAGGTCGATTCGTTTTTGCCTTCTGTCAGGCTGCTCCGCTGTACTCGTCGCCTTATCCAGCCAGGTGTGATTAATGAAGACAAATGACTGCGATGATGCGATAGACGATCGGCTGACAGGAGACCTTTCCTTTTAGAATGTGATAAGTCCTTGTAGGAAGAATGAATGCAGAATTTCACTGCAAAGGTGCAGAAACTACTGGTTAAAATTTTAAAGTAGAGATATTTTTATACATGCACCACCTGTTTTAACATTAAGGATCGTTTCATTTTTTTCCACGCTGTGTATTTCGTCTTGTAAGATTCTGGGATTGACGAGCGATTACCTTCGTATAGAGCTATAACCGGGACGTTTTACACGTTTTAACGAAGATATGAGTTGTGTGTGGCATAAGCGCAAATACTTTGGATCTAAGGTTTGTAACGGCACGACAATGCGATTGGCTGTGGGAGGATCCCACTGTTTGAGGGAGACTTGGGCACGGAAGTCGATATTCGACACTGATTTGTGAATTTTGGAGTTGCGACTGTGGTGACAGTGAAGGTATTAGTCTTCTGGGACGTGACGCCCTATAGTCTGGTAAAGGTCTCCCTCGTAACATGCCATGAGGGCACAGAAAGGGGAGTAGAGGTACAGCTCTACTCATTCACAACCTCTGCGCTAGAACCATTGAGTTGTCAACACCATCCCTGCCGCTTTACCCCCGGAAAAGTAACGGGTGACTATTGTACAGGACGCTGGGTAGGTCTCGGGACCCTTCTGGACGGGCACGAAAAATCTCGCTTCACCCGCTTTCGAATCCCGGACCGTCCGGCCCGTACCGCCTACGCTATCCCGGCCGCCATGTAGGCTGGCGGATAGGTACAAACATGTAAAATATTCCCGGTACTTTAGTCAGATCTACCCCAATGTGTGAGGCAGCAGAACTCTCTACCAAATTACACGACGTCACATACAAGAACATAAAGATACTCAATACAAACGTATTAACCATTTTATATTTTCGATCATGAACATTTGACGGTACGTATAAATGCATCTTACTCACCTCCATCTAGGACCGAGATCAAGAATGTGTGGAGCTACTAGTTTACACCTCCACACATGCCTTCGTGTCGTGGACGGGGTACACTTTACCTTTTTACCCCCTTTGTATATCAACACATCTAATATAGATGTAGGTATTAAACATTCTTATATTTTATGTTTGGATTGCGTCTTAGGAAGTGGAATTGTTTAGTGACTTAAAGAATGGAATATTTACTGTTCTTTGAATTCTGGCTGTCTCGAGTTTGGCATTCGTTTCGTGCTGCAATTGATGTGATGAGTGCGGAAGAGAAATCTGGACGGTTGCCTATGTGGGCTGCCCTCAAGTCTGTTTCAGAACCTCTCGTGCCGCAGTGCAGTTAAAATGCCACAATACAGGGTGACCGAAATATCGAATTGTACTAAAATCTTTATATACAAACAAATGGACCTCAATATTACATATCCTGCTTTGTGATGCATTATGATTCGGTAGACACACACCTTGGTCTTTTACCCTGACAATGGACAGTGGGCTGCCGCCCAGCTATACAGCTTTATGTCCCACAGTACTATAATCTGTATGCTTAAATCTTACAAATTAACCTGCTTTGATTAATTATGAACGAACTAAAGTCTGTGAGGTTTCAGACTCTCAAGAATATGATTATAAAGAATGCTGTCTTCTGGAATAAGACGCCATGATGTAGTTTGGTAGAAACTTACTGACATTTCGGTGGAACATGCCGCCTCCATCTTCAGTGAAGAAGATATGAGATTATATGATGACTGTTATACCCTGAACTGTAATAAATTACGCTAGAATGTACGGTGTCACATGCCAGAACACGGTAAATTGTCTGATTCATAATTAGCCTTCGACACTGCTATCTTCCTTTGTCCTATTTTTAACGTTCCGAAATAAACGGTTTCGGAAACTCCATCTGAGTCCAATCTTTCTTTGTAACAGATTAAACAGGGTAAGTGTCTCCATTTCTTCTTACCTGAGGGTGAAAGAAATCTGATTTCCTGTGTTATGTTACTTTCGGAATGTTAGAGGATGGTCAAGTCCAGAGTGCAAGTAATGATTGTGATGTAGTTCCATATGCTTTAACTTTCATATTTCGAAAGAGGAGGCGTGTACGATTATATGTATATTTAAGCTTGGACGTAATCTCATACATTTGGCGAAAAGGCAGCGTTGCTTTTTACCCTAACTCTAAAGAAATAACTACGTAAGAGGTGTTTTTTTTGGGAGTAGAACAAAGTGATACCACTTACTGGTCATAAAGCAAACTTAATAGATATGACATTATAGTCTATAATACTTCGAGAATCATACCACGGGAGCTGAGAAACCGTACAGGCTGTTAACCACGCTGGTAAAGGTTACTCAAACAAGGTTAGATATTACCAAAATGATTAATATTCCTCGCTGTATGTTTAGGGCCGAATTTCGTATCCAAAATAGGGAATGTTATATAATAGAATTACGTATTTGGTATGGTAGTGATCGCAATGTTGGCCTAAGTGCTGTGGTGTGTTTGTGTGGAACTTCTGCTTTCAATGGAAACGGATAATTTACCTTAAACTTGCGTTATTTTGAATAGTTTAGAAAATCTGTAGGCCAACACCTTTCGAATATTAGTTTATGACTCGCAATATTTTTGAAGTTTGTATAGGCATCCCTTAAATCCCAGGCATCCAAGAGTAACATCTTTTGTGACGTCGATCAGTCCAGATTCAGTTTCAAAAATGGTTATTCTTCGATTGTCCCAGATACGCTGCTTGATCTGCCCCTTAAACGCAGCATGTCAGAGTGCATGGTCGCACAAAACGTAGCATTGTCAGGAACACTCATTTCTTCATTATGAGCAGAAGGTGGGGGAAAAAGAGTTTACCTTGCACGGCTTCTTCTTTATAATCAGTGTCACGAGAAATTCAGATTACGCATTTCTTAAACTTTGTCTTTGTAAGATGGCGAGTTATTAGCATCACGTCTCGGCCGCCTTTGCCCTGTGGAAAAGAAATTGGCTTCCGTTTGATACGAGGCTAGAAGATTGCGAGAGTTGGAATGAACCCGCGGACGGAGAAATCTTCCTCTCCTGCCGGAATTCCAGCTCTGCAGCCTTAAGTTGTCCAAACCACAGTTTATCACTGCATGCAGAGGTGCTCGAGTCTCAGGTCTAAGAGTACCAACAGCAGATATGAACACTGTTAGAATTCGCACAGCTGAAGGGCGTTTGGCTAAGCTTTATCTTGTCTTTTGTGGATTAGTATTCATGCATCACCTCTCTTATCACTCGTTATGTATTCATCGTGCATGCTTTAGACATTATTCACACTCGAGAAAGATCAAGAATGGAGTTAATCATGAGAGCCACTTATAGCGTACCTTGTTTCGTTTTATAGCGGTTTTAAGTTGGCATGACTGGAATATTAAACGTCAGTATTGGTACAGTTATAACATGTTCCATAATGTAAGCCCCCAATTTTCCCGTTAAATGAAGGACGATATTTTAAATACCGGGCTTTGGGAACGGGTGGTAGTACTTAACGCTACTTGTTTGAGAGGTTCCTGCTGTTGCAAGTCTCATTCCGAAGACCGGCCGTCGTTACTGGTACCTAGTGTTTCACCTCAGCTCCTGTAGCCAATTGCCAGGTTAAGGTAAGGGTCGCCCCGTAACATGAAAATGGAGGAACAGAGGGGAGAGTAGACGGACAGCTCTACGCTTTCTTCATTTCGGCGCTGGACAGGTGTGGGTGTTCAACGCTGGATAGGTGTGGGTGTTCAAAGCTACGCTCCGGTCGCTTTACCCCGGGAAAGAGCCCCGCTAGCCATTGTAGGGGAGCCTGGGTGGGCCCCTGGGCTCGTCTGGACGGGAATGGGGAAGATAAAATCTCTTGTCTTCAGTCGGGTTCGAATCCCGTAGCATCCAGCCTGTAACGAGTCACTGTCCCGGCCCCCAGAAAGTCAGGACTGTACTTCAAGTTATGTCCCCGTCGCTTTCTTCTATATCCCTTACAGTTGTGTACTTACTAACCACACCGCTCTAAATACGTTATATTCTTGTGGAACGTGACACCTTGTAGTTTGGTAGATAGGCGCCAACATTTCGGAGTAATGTGCTACTTCATTCTTCAAGGAGTAAGGGTCGCTCGGTACCTACCTTCCCAATTAAAAATTATCGTAACCTCCCACAAACCCCCCGTTGTAATATTCACAGCCCCCAAAGTGCCACTTGCTTCTTTACGTGTATTCGCGAGGCACTAATATGCACTGAAATCGCTGAAGGTGTGCTTCTCCATTATGGAGTCCATCTTTTTAATGATACTTTTCCTCTGTCTTCTGAAAACCACATGCCTGAAGAATATGAAGCATTCTAACACATTCAAGATGAAGGAGAAGCTATGTGATAGCATTGCTCTGTCCAAACTTTCCCGATTTCTGAAAATGTTTCTGTTTTGTGAAAGTTCCGAATTATATCGACTATTAATATGAAGATGAATATGGAACACTGGTGAAAATATACTGACAGAGAAAAACCAAAGTACGCGCACGAAAACCCACCTCAGTGTCACATTATTCAACTCAAACTTTACGTAGACTGGACCGGGATCGAACCTGGATCTCCACGGTGAGAGGCCGGTGATTAAGCAAAGACGAAAGACAGAAACGTAAGATGCAGTAGAAGAGTAGACTAAAGTGAAAGATAGTGGTGAAATGAAGACACTTTTATTTTGCGGATGGAATAAAGAGCATCACGTTGTTAAAAGAATTCCATGCTTCGCCCGTTCGTCCTTATGATAGGAGCATTATGAAAATGAAGGAGTTAGAATATTGAAAAGTAGTAATTTGTCATGTGGGCCGTGGAATTTCGATATACTGGTTAATGCTAAAATATGTAATTTGGAAAAAATAGTTCTGCAAAGAAAATAAATGATTTTTACCTATTTATTTCATATCTCGCAGTAAGCACACTCCGTCCCCGTTATAAAAACCAATCAGTTAATGAAGCATAAGGAAATAATCGATTTTTTTTTATAAATATCTTGTGAAACACAGAATACATTCTCTTGTCAGAATGTAGAATATCTTAACTTTACACCTGGCGGTGCATAAAGTAATCGTTTAAAAATTTGCATATCTATTCTTATCAACACTAGGTGTTATTTTGTGTTTCTAGCATCGTTGAACGAAATTAAATTAACTAAGATGAATACGAACCACTAATGGGTCAATTGATTATGTAAAAGGAAGTTAGAAAATTTCTTTTCGACCTCTCTGTCAAATGCAGCTATTAACGGGACAATATAGGTAACATTTAAAACACGAAGAAGAGAATGTACTGTATCAGATTTCATCGCCGATCCCAGCGGCCGCGACGTCTAAGGCGTGTGTCTGCCGTCGTTCGCTTGCTGGGATTGCGGGTTCGAATCCCACCGGGGGCATGGATGTCTGTCTCTTGTGAGTGTTGTGTGTTGTCAGGTAGAGGTCTCTGCGACGGGCTGATCACTCGTCCAGAGGAGTCCTACCGAGTACCTTTAACAAGCGTTAAAATAAACAAGTGTTATATACACAGAATTAATATCGTAGCAGTGCGCAATGCGAAATGTCATCAGGCTAAGTGAAGGCAAAACGGAAAATTTATAAATATTTATTATCAGGGTCAAAACTTTTCCGCTGTGAAATCTGAGTTTTCTACAGTGGTAAGTGTTAAAGTCGCGGTCTTTTGAGATGTGGCGCTCTGTAATTTCGAGGTAACCTGCTGTTTTCATGTTCAGGGTAAAACATGGACACAGCCGTTTTCTCGGAACGTTAGTGGCTGCTTGTATCTACCAACTCACTTAGTTTCATATTCAAAGGTACTGTGATCTCAGATCATTTTCTTATGGCTGAGCACACGGTCTTCGTGCGATGTGTCAAGAGTCACAGGCGTGAACCACTCTAGGGTCATTGTAGCGTCGGTATGTATGGTCGGTCTTCCACAACATAAATCGTAACGATTAACGTAGTAAATGGGACACAACTCCACCAAGATCCTCCAGTAAACAAAGAGGTAGCTCATTTGAGAACTGCCCTTTTCTGGAATATTACGCAGCGTCGAGTGGTAATCCTTTACCGACGTTTCGGGCAACCTATCGGTCACATATTCAACGGTCAAGAAGTCCAAGAAATCACAGGTAGCACACTTGTCCGTGGAGCAGGGTCCCTGTCGAGAAATTTGGGGGTTTTGCAAGTTCTCCGCCTTTTACAGACCATCAAATTTCATTACCTTGTTCAAACAGCCCGCCGTTTGTACTTATCCTAAGCCAAATGTTTCCGTTCCACATGTATTCCATTTACTTAAGGCCCATTTTAGTGACATATTTCCTGGACGTGTATCTGCTAAGCGGACTTTCTTCTTCGGATCTTCTTATTAGAATTTTATGTGAATTTTTTCTCTCTCCTATATGGGCCTTATAATGTAAATGAAAGTTTTCATGTCTTTCTTGAGCCAGCATTGGCCGTTTTCTCGAAAATCTTTTTCCGACTCATCTTCCATGTTTATCTTACCATTGAAAGCCGTGTGGCCAGTTCAGTTGACAAATGTTTTTAAGTCAAATGAATCATGAAATGTAAAACTTTCGAGGAGTAACGAAACCCGTGGTAATGTTGGAAAACTTTCCGAAAGGAACTGCGAAAGATTACAGTAAGTATCGTAATTAGTGGCCGAAATCAGTGTGGAGGAGACCGACGAATGAGGACGAATATGGGACGATGCAATGCTGGCTCATTTAAAGAAAATATGCCGGAACTTGCTGCGACAGAGATAAAGTAGAACCGCAAAAGAGCTTTGAGATAAAGTGGGCTGTTTTCTGTCGATATAGGCTACGTGTAAGGATAATTTTTGTTTTGGAGAAATGACGAAACTGAGAAACGAAATAATCGAAATACATAACAATGCCTTCCGAGCACAAGTGATAAAGCCTACTTTTCTATTGCATAGGTTTTAGTCACACGTATGAGATCTAAGCGTTATTATTGTTTTGTTTTTGTGAAGAGTTTATTGTAGTTTTGGCAGTGAACCGTAAATAAAGGAAACCGTATTAAGGGCGTAGGTGTGGATGAGATAATAATAATATTAAGAGACATCTTAAGTAAATAGTGAGTATGTGGACTGGATTTATCTGGCTCACGATAGAGACCAGTGCGGACCTCTTCTGGTTCCTTGCAGTTAGGTCTATGCTTTGTGTATATCTCCACGCCTTGTTGGTGATTTTAACACCCCTTCTCCATCTGGCGAGTGTATGTGTAGCTCTCCAATTCTCTCAAAGTAATTAACATATTTAAAATCTGAATGTGACCTAGTGGGAGTAGTTCCAACTAATGTGTACAACGCCATAATGCACACGTAATTTATCAAATTTCTGTTATAGTAATGGGTCTGAAGCAAACTGAATAAAACACATTTTGATTAAAAAGACAAAGAAGGGTTGTGTAAGCATACTGTGTACAGGTCGGAGATACGACGTGCTCCAGTCGTTGCTCTTCATCACCACGCCCACTAGCCCACGTGCTGAGGAAGAAGATCAGATGCTGTAGGCAGTAAGTGTTTCACTCCTGTCAATAGCGAGGGAACATTTTAGACTATTTTTTAAAACAAGAAATAAGACTCCTTAGATCACCATGCTGTGTGTGTGTGTGTGTTTCCGCCTGTTCCAACTTTTGAACAGTTTGACCTACTTTACCGTATGCCATTGAAGGGCACCCGTACGCCGTATTTTGTAATTTGTTGTAATCAGTAACAACGTCATAACTGAAGCGTGAATTTCCGAGGCAGTAGCGATACTAGCGTTAGTTGTTGTTAGATTCTGAAATGAAAATGCTAACAGACCTTGAAAA
The DNA here is from genome assembly GCA_021186555.1 of Reticulitermes speratus. NCBI lineage: Eukaryota > Metazoa > Arthropoda > Insecta > Blattodea > Rhinotermitidae > Reticulitermes > Reticulitermes speratus. The sequence goes on along the minus strand of JAJKFL010000427.1, from coordinate 12,764,020 downwards.
AAATGTAGGTAACTTTTTGTACCACAATATGTTTGTAGAATATAAAACACGGAAGCGGTGAAATGTTTTTCCTAGCTTTCGTTCATTTTGATAACTAATAAACTAATAAAACACCAGCATGTTTCCGTCCAACACAACTACATATATTATTCAAATAATGAGTTACATGTTTCGGCTTTTAACAAAGTCAACATCAAGCTGCATGTAGCTGATATTTGACTAATGCATAGTTGTATTCGAGGGAATATATTTGTCTTTTATTGTCACTATATGCACAACGCAATGAAGCGCCTCAAAGTTAAATCTAATAAGCTATTGGAGCTAAGCACGTGACATTTGATACTAGGCAAATTGCATAAGTTGAGAGTTCTTAGGCTTTCGTAGGGGTGTAGTTGAAGTCTCCGTTCTTCTGGTATGTGACGCCGCGTTTCTGTGTAATTGGTTGCCGACGTCTGGAGAAGACATAGTGGTCTCGTCCTCAAGCGTCGAAATGCCCGATATTTTTCTTGGACGTTTCGACCTAATCACTACACCGACTAAGCTATCCCGGTTTATGAACATCGTAAGGTACTAGTTTTAAACTAACGACGAACGACTTAAATCTTTTAACCCGAATTTTATGAATACACGAAGGAACATGTAGTTTTCTCCTCATACCAATCTCATATATATGTGAGTAATCTCAGGAGTTCGCTAATAAATAAATGGTTTCATAAAATAGCAGATACACCGTACTAGGACGCAAAGATTTACAAAAGCGAGAGTGTAGTAAAATTTTCTTTCAGCTTGTTAAGCACTATGTTCTGAATGCACTAGATGGAGATAAAGATTTCAGCCTCAGATCCCGGCCGCTTTACTCACCGGGAAAGAACCTCCTGTACCCGTTAGGCTTGGTAAAGGTCCAAAACTAGTCTATAGACTTTTCAGGAGGACACATCAGTTACGTCTTTTTATGTTATATGTACCGTGCATTTTGTCATAAGTCTAAGTCAAACCAACTAATGCACAAGAATTATTAACAAAGTAAGTTATATTTGTAACTCCTACATACGTTTCGGCAATCAAGTTGCCATCCTCAGGGGACACATCAAAGAATCACAAGTATCTATGACATCCAGATATACATTGGCATTATAATGGAAGTACACATGCCGCTCACAATATTAAAATGAATAGATGCATATAGTCATAAAACTAAACGTTAAAGAAGTAAATAATACAATGTACACGACACTTCACCGGACACACAACATCACAAGCCACAGTACACGACACTTCACCGGACACACAACATCACAAGCCACAGTACACGACACTTCACCGGACACACAACATCACAAGCCACAGTACACGACACTTCACCGGACACACAACATCACAAGCCACAGTACACGACACTTCACCGGAACACACAACATCACAAGCCACAGTACACGACACTTCACCGGACACACAACATCACAAGCCACAGTACACGACACTTCACCGGACACACAACATCACAAGCCACAGTACACGACACTTGCCGGACACACAACATCACAAGCCACAGTACACGACACTTCACCGGACACACAACATCACAAGCCACAGTACACGACACTTCACCGGACACACAACATCACAAGCCACAGTACACGACACTTCTCCGGACACACAACATCCCAAGCCACAGTACACGACACTTCGCCGGACACACAACATCCCAAGCCACAGGACGAGATCGACCTAGATCAACTATATGATTGCATACATGGCCAACAGCCAGTAAAACTTAAAAAAAAAACTCTTGTATGTTTTAAACGTCTAAGTCGAATCATGTAACAATATTTGCATATAATAATTTTTACTGTGTTATATGACGTATAAGCTTACATCACTGACAGACACATTGTATTGTATACTGTTAACGTTTAGTTTTATGACTATAGGCATCTATTCATTTTAATATTGTGAGCGGCATGTGTACTTCCATTATAATGCCAAATGTATGTGTATCTGGATGCCATAGATACTTGTGATTCTTTGATGCGCCCCCTGAGGATGGCAACTTGATTACCGAAACGTATGTAGGGGTTACAAATATACTTTGTTAATAATTCTTGTGCATTAGTTGGTTTAACTTAAAATCAGTTACGTCTGTCTAGAATATAACCCTAAATATTTTGTTACGATCGAACCAAATACACTATTATATACAGTAACATATATCTAACATGTCTCGGCTTCTGCTAAGCCATCATCAGGGAGATGTATATAATGGAATATATATATGTAATTATATATATGTAAGTATACAGTTACATGCCGATTCCAGTGGCCGCGCGGCCAAAGGCGTGGGTCTGCGGCCGCTCGCTTACTGGGATTGTGGTTTCGAATCCCGCTGGGGGCATGGATGTCTGTCTCTTGTCAGTGTTGTGTGTTGTCAGGTAGAGGGATCTGCGTCGGGTTAATCACTCGTGCAAAGGAGTCCTACCGAGTGTGGTGTGTCTAAATAAGTGTAATCGTGAAACCTCGAAAATGAGGAGGCCCTGGCCCACTAGGAGATGTTGCGCCATGGAAAGAAGGAAGATACAATTACATTCGAGAACAGTATATATGCTTCTGTCAGTGTATGAGCTATATTACAACATGCTACACAGACAGTCCAATACATTAATAACTCTGAATGTTCGATGTTCCATCTCGTAGCCTAGTCATTATACCGGCTGAGCTACCCTGAATTCTGATAGCTCGAAGGGGTTAAGTTCTACAGATATTTCCTTCCCATTAGCCATCAACCCATGCAGTCACTCTTTCCAGTTTTCTTTTCCGCACTGACCACCCTTAAGCGGAAGTGTAGGTTGTCTATTGCGGAAAGGATCAATCTTCCTCCTTTCCACCTGTCACTCGTGTCACAGTACTTAACGGGCATCTCTGTACTCGGAGATCTGGGTGTACTCTTTTATCTTTACTTGCGCACTGTGCTGTGGCTAGTGGTGGATTTATCACGCGGAAAACGTCTGATTGATTATCTGATTGATTCTAAAGGTAATTTGTCAACGGGGTTACATCGAGCAGGTTAGCTCAAGTAGTAACGATTCTAACTTGTATTCGGGTGGTTCCCGGTTCAAACCTGGGTGGGATACTGACTAACCTGATTGAAGTTTTTGGTTTTTTACTCATTCCCACCGAATAAATTCTGGAATATTAGTCAAATTAGACCACGGTCACTTCCCTCAAGATCATTTCTAATTCACTGTCACGCTATTAGTGTTTGTTGCTGAGAGCATCCTTCATTAAAGTACAAAGATAATGGGGGTTTAACGCTTTGATGCATAACAATGTTAAAGTACTGTTATATTCAATGCATTTCTTTATTTGAAAGTCCACAGGCAACTTCCGCTTGCCCTTCTGAGAGTGATGCATAACGTTTCTCTAAATATAATTTAGAATTTAATTTCTTACCTTACATAAAACACGCTGTTTTATGAAAAAGAAGCAATCATTATTGTTGTAAATGGATGTGATAGCTGTATTTTGTGAGAATCATACCAATACTTAAAAACGAACTGTGTGGGAAAAATGCAGAATGCTTGGATGTTAAAGCAGTCGGTACATGTAGCTAATCTTTAAAAAGGCAAGGATTCTTGTGGCGAAATTGAAGCCTGTCTCGCTGTGTTACCTACCAATGTCGATGTCATGTCGGTGCGTCTTTTTATCGCGATGTTTTAGAACATATCTTAGGGCGCGCTCTGCAGTCATTTCTACGTCTTTCAAATTTCCGGGTCAGTTTTATAATAACCTTTAGTCTAATCAGAGGAGAGAAAGAAATGTTTGAGAAGAATAAAATAGTGAAAATAAAAAACATCAAAGGCATGAAATGTAATTATATAGTAATACTATAACAGCACTATAACAACACCTAAAGGTTTCAATGCCAATACTGAAATTATCACCCTGTTTATAATTTACAAAATTTATACCATGTTGATGATTAACATATTCTGTTAAAATACTTGTCTATTCGTAAATAAATTATTTCCTCCACATAATTAAAATATTATCGTTTTGGGCATACCTGTTGTATTGTACTTTAACATGCATTAAATTACTGCGGTAAACTGCAATGTGTGTGATGAATTGTAGGCGCAGTAATTAATTTGGAATCGTCTTATTGTGGTTTTATTATAAACTTCGCAAATTATATATCATTATATGTTGCCTTTGACCTGTGGTATTGAGTTATGATGTTGAAGGTTTCTTCTTGTGTGCATGAATATTCTATTGTAGGTTGTGGTAGTACTTGTTTGTGAGGAGAAGCGTTAGCTTTGTGTCTTAATTGAAAATATATGCTTGTTTTGTTGCTGTATTTATGTGGTTTTGTAATTGCAGTAAGTATAATAATGGGCTAAATATAACATTTAGACTTATGTGATCAGTGTAATAACATTTTTAGTGTTCTGTAGATCTGACTTGCTTATTTTGAACAGGTTATGAGTCAGAAATTTGGAGACATTTACGTTTTTACGGATTCTGATTTATGAAAGCCGTATCTGCAACACGAGAATGAAGATGGCGTAAGTTGATCGTGTTACTTCTGCTAAATACAGCTGTTATATTCTTAAGTTTATTTTTAAAAAGTCGTGTTCTTGACGATTTGACAATTTCTCTTTCTCCTGAAAACTCTGACTCTCTGATTCCTGCCCTCTTCACAATAAACAATTCAGTTATGTCCCACATGTTGCCTAGTTAATTATAACTTATAATTACACAGTTAATTTGGTTATATAACTAGTTAACTTTATGGAGACTGAACCTCTTGAGAATTTCTATTTTATCTATTTAAGAAATTCTCCTTCTTGTCATTTAACCTGTAGGTATGTTATCTTTTTCAAAACCCCAAAATGAGACCTTTTATGAATCAGGTGAGTCCAGTTTACACCTGCACACCTCATTTCTTTATGATCCACCCACATGTAGGACTTCCATGGGGCCGTTTATTTCAAGCTTTTTAAGAACTGTTTAAAAGAGCCTAATTAATTTAGCTCTGGTAATAAATACCTGACATTACCTCTAAGCCTCTGAAGTATCTAAATGTTATTCTTTGCAATTATTATTACGAAGTGTATTTTTTAAGGCAACAGTTTTTTGCACATGTTAAGATTTTTATGATCTGATGATAATGCTACACAAAGTACTATACTCCAGTGTGTGAAACGTGTTTGAGTGGGACGTATTTTGATATTCTTGTTATAACAGTGAAATATCTTTTCAAAATCTGACGGAAAAATTTGACAGATCCCATCTCTAGTTTCAGTTTTCACAAATCTTGTTCGCACTGATCTCCTAACTTACATTTTGATCCTCGGGAAATATCAAGAATGCCAAACATATGCAACCAATGTAATGTACATACGATGACGTAGATGACAGATATGTTGGCGTAGAAACGCGTTCGTCGAGTGAATCGGAACAGTATATATTCTACAAGACATGTGCTTGATATCATAAATCTTTTGTATCATGCTCACACGATATACAGTTCCTTGACGGGCACTTCAAAGTCACAGATTTGCTGAATAAGCAAGCTGTGGATGTGACCTCGAAGATTGAGACTGCAGTATGGATTGAAGCCTAGGTACGTCTTTCTGCCGCTCACTGTGTGTCAATATCTGGCAATTTTCTTAATTATAACCAATGATCCGTGTTCTATCATAACACGTACATCCATCCATACACGTAAACACACATACAGTAAAACCAGTTTTCTATAATTCCTGTTCAGAAGGAATCTTCCGGCTCCCTGCTGCAGAATTGTACTCTACTGCACTGCACGATACTCTTAACGATAAAGTTGCCCCTGTCCACTACATGAAGGCATACAGGGGGCATAGAGGTGTGGCTCCACTCACTCCTAACCTCAACACTAAATGGAGGTGAGTTATCAACATCACTCTCCGGCCTCTTTATCTCCGGGAAAGAACCCCGGCAGCTACTGACTAGGCGATTGGGTCGGCCCCAGAGCCGGTGTGGACGATTAGGAGTATAGAAAAATTTCTTGCCCTTGCCGGTATTCGAATCCCGGACCGTAGAGCCCGTACCTGTTAGGGTAATGTAGGTAAGGGTAAAGGAAAATTACCTGTGCTCGGATTGAAGGCATATGGAGGAGTGGAGGTATAATTAAATTTATTCCCAACCTTAGTACTAGATGGCCGTTTTTTATCAACTTCATGCCCCGGCCGCTTTATCCCAAGGTTTTGAGAAGTGTTCTCCTGTCCATGCCGATAATTTAAGCACAGTTCCTCGGTCGTCCAGTCTGTTGCGTATTCGTTATATCGATTATGCTATCCCCACTTCCACGTACTGCATTTACCACAAGAAATACCGTAGGACAAGAAATGTGGGATCTTTAACTAACTTCATGGAACATAATCCTTTGTGAGAAATGATAATTCCTCATCTAGTCAAGCAATTCCCTGTAGTTCCATTTTCACCACAACTCACCGCTTCTGAATGTTATCAGCAAAATTAAATTAGACTACAACTTCTCCTTCTATTTCTTTAAAATTCTGTCTAATATTATCCTCCCATCTGTATCTAGATTTCACTGATTTGCCTCTTTCCTTCAGGTTTTAGGATTACACTTTTGTATATTTTTCTTTCTCTCCCATGCCTGATGATGTCCCACCTCTCTCATTCTCCTCGATTTCAAAGTCAAATCAAATATATTTGTTGAGTTCCAAATACATTTCTTTGGATGTGACTCATAACACCAGGTTCTCTTTCTCCTTGATTACATCTCGTGATGAATACAAATTATGAACCTTCTCATTATGCAGTTTCCTTCATCCTCCTATCACTTCATCCTTCTTAGGTCTAAATATTCTCCTTAGTATCCTGTTCTCATACACCTTCAGCCTGCGTTCTTCGCTTTATGTGAAGGACTAATTTTCAGACCCATACAAAGCAACAGACTGTGCTCTGTTGCTTATTCGAGTCAACCGCTACCTGCTTCCTGCTGCTTGATGTGTAAGGATTAGGCCACTGCCTCAGAAGCTGACATTCCATCAGAAACTGCGGGAGACCTCTGTTACTGTCGTGACTATGAGATGTACAGTGCGAAGATTCTTGTGGCTTTAGTCTGTGCTAAAGGAAGCAGTTCTGAATGCTTTACATAGACTATACTAAGGCGATACTGAGCCGTGACTGTCCGATGGGCTACACTGCGACACTCGGAAAGGAAGGCTAGCTACAAAAATCTGCAACTAACGAACCTACATAGACCTGCATAGTTTGGAAATTTGATGATTAATTTCTGATTATTGAGTTTATAAAGCGATTTGACTTGGAATGGGTGGATGTGCTCATGTATAGAGGATGAACCTATTACGGACAGATGCAGGATAGGGGGATAGATGCAATATGGATAGATAGATGTAAGGATTAACGGGTGTGTTTGTGGATGGATTAATGGAAATGTAGGTGATTAGGTAGGTGGATAGGAACATGTATGGGTGGATAAATGACAGAAAGGGTAAGTTTATGAAAGGATGGTGGGTGGGTTGGTCGGTGAGTAGGAAAATTGAAGGATGGCTCGAAACAGGAATTGGTAGATATAAGGAAAGATCGATGGATAGATGATTGGAAGACTGCTTGCAGGTTCAGATGGATGGATAGATGGATGGATAGATGGATGGATAGATGGATGGAAGGATGGGAAGCGCACTCTATCCTCTACTCTTTATCATGGCCCATTTAAGAAATTTCTGGACCCAGGGGAAAAAATGAAATAGGTGCCCTACATACGTGTAGTCCTGAAATGACAATGCAGGCACAGCAGTGTAGGAATTTATATACAAAATGTGTTTGACACAAAGTATAAAGAGACACAATCAGTTTTTTTCGGGGCCTCCCGAACAGTGGGGCCTCGTGCCTTAAACCGTTCTTGGTGGCTATATACAGGATGTTACAAAACTCACTTGACTTTCCTCTGTATATATTTTGGCTCTAGTGTTAAGTGGCTTTTGCGCCATTGTGCATAAACACGATATGTATGCATGTATATGCGGTATTGTTGTGCTTCTGGCGAAACACCAAGCTGTGAAGTCATACAATAGGAGGTGTGTATATAAAGCGACGTATTCTAGATGGAGTGACGGGGCAGCTGTACTCTGTGTGCTGATTATTTTACTTTCGGGTAAAGAGTCCATTGTGTTTATCGGCTAGGACATTAAAGGAGGCCAGAGACGGTCTGAATTTTGTGATGCAAGGTTGCCACTGCCTGTAACCGAACCACATTCGTCCAGTCCACTGGCAGCCACTTTATGACACGCGTCCTGATTTTTGTATGTATCAGGAGAGCTTATACTCGTACATTCTCGTTCATACTGTAAATCATGTAAAATATTTATGTTTATGGAGGACTATTTACAAGTATTATGTTTATGGCGGACTGTGTACAAGTATTATGTTTATGGCGGACTATGTACAAGTATTATGTTTATGGCGGACTATGTACAAGTATTATGCTTATAGCAAACTATGTACAAGTATTATGTTTATAGCGGACTATGTACAAGTATTATGTTTATGGCGGACTATGTACAAGTATTATGTTTATGGCGGACTGTGTACAAGTGTTATGTTTATGGCGGACTATGTACAAGTATTATGTTTATGGCGGACTATGTACAAGTATTATGTTTATAGTAAACTATGTACAAGTATTATGTTTGTGGCGGACCATGTATAAGTATTTTGTTTATGGCGGACTATGTACAAGTATTATGTTTATGGCGGACTATGTACAAGTATTATGTTTATGGCGGACCATGTACAAGTACTAGGTTTATGGCGGACTATGTACAAGTGTTATGTTTTAACATCTCTTGAATATTCTGAGATATGCAGAAAGAAGGACGTCTTGACACTCACCGTCGTGAAACCCTATCAACCCGCAATCCAGGAATTGTCCAAAATTCTTGTAATTTCAGTGACTGTGAAAGTGTATGTACTTGATACAGTCCTCCACATAAATTGATACTTGTTCGCATTATCGGTGACGCTATTCGCGTGAGATCCAAGACGGCGTAAACTGCAGATGCCATTAACCTACTTACAAATTATGCTGATACGAAACACGGAAAGGTCCGGGATTAATAAGGTTACGTATGGCACGTAGCACTTCATGCAACTACATGCCTAAGTGCTACGTTACTATGTAAGAGAAATTTGATATTCCAGAATAACAAAACGCTGCCACATAGTGGCTGGTACTCGTACTTGGCATTCGGATGGTTCTCTGTTCAAATCTTGACACGGATACCTGGCTGTCCTGATTGCGTCTTGCGTCGTTTTTATTCGATACTTACAGGCAGTACAACACGTTATACCACGAACTTGTCTTTCCTTCCTTCATTGTTGATTAATACACTTACTACTGGACAGTGTTTTTTTTTCCCCTATGGCTCGACAGCCCTATATGGGCCTGGGCCTCCTCGTTTCGTCGAGGTTTCATGATCACACACATTTGAGACACACCACACTCGGTAGGACTCCTCTAGACGAGTGATCAGCCCGTAGCAGAAACCTCTACCTGACAACACACAACACTCACAAGAGACAGACATCCATGCCCCCGGTGGGATTCAAACCCACGATCCTAGTAAGCGAGCGGCCGAAGACCCACGCCTTAGACCGCACGGCCACTGGGATCGGCACTGGAAAGTATATAGCGTGTCAAATATACAAAAAATATGAAACATCACTAATATGTACCAGGACTTTTTCCATTACCACTAAGCACCAACACTCGCAAGGTTTCGAAAGCACTCTGCTTTCGCCTTACAATAACTGACTAAACTAAAAGCAACAAGTCATCGTGAATCACATGTGGGAAACAGCAAAACGATACCTGAAATATAAATTAGCATCACACACATTCGAAGAATGTCGTAAATTTGAATGGACTCATGCTTGAAGCTTACAGTTTGAACCAAAAGCTATTTACATGAAATATAAAGAAGCGGCACACTACTGTGTTCTGATAACCCCATTAGTCAGGCCAGTTTGGATATTTCACCTATTTCATTCCCATTGATAGGAAAGGAGATTAAATAATGTGAATTATGTTTGGTATTTTTTGCATAGTTTTTTGTCTTATGTCTTGGGAGGTTTCATACTTTCATCGATAGAGGGTGTTGGTTGTTTTTATACTTTTGCCTATTTTATTTTATTGTTTTCTTTATAGTTTTTATATTTTCTGTGTATGTGACTTACAGACCTAATTTTACAACGTTTGTTCTTCATTGTTATGGTTTCAATTCTTGTAGGTCTGTTACTATGTTTTATATTGGAGGTAAATATTACTGTCTCACACATGTGATTCATGATGACTTGTTGGTTTTAGTTTAGTCAGGGTTACTGTTTTCATCTGGAGATGAAAGCGTGAGAATGGCAGCGTGATTCACCACACAGGCAGGAGAGAAGGAGGTTCTGCTAACAACATAACACACAGATAACTGGAACACATGCTGGAAATAGGACCACGCTGCCATTAATTAATAATTATACTATAAAGTATAGTATAACATACTACTTGATTTTATTGTAATTTTTATAAGTTTTAATAATTTAATAACTTTTAGCAGCTTATCAATACCACAAATTTTACAAACATTTTATACGATGTGGTAAATACTGACTCACTGTTATGACGTAACCAAAGAATTGGTCTATGTAAAAACTCCTTAAAATACCCCCTGTTGATGGCAGAATAACTGCCGAAATGCGTATTGGGGCATCGTAATAATAAAGTAAACAGTGAAAAACTGTCTTAGTACATTTGTTGGTACAAATAAATCAATTATAAAAGATGCACGGTGAATATAAAGTGAAAAACTGTAAAAACATTATATGGTACAATACGACAACAAAATGTTACTGATAATGAATTGTGAGTCGGTAAACCACATGCAAGGTGTTACATTTTTGAAAATATTCTTCGTCGTCAGAAGCCGAGTTAGCTCAGTCAGTTACAGCGTAGTGGTTAAAAAAGTGGTTTTTGGTTTTCGCCAAGAACAAGGGAAATTCTCTCTTCGCCGCCACGAAACACATCCGACTTATCCATTGACTGTCGTCTTAAACATGTGGTCCATACCATTCATAGTAATAATTACAAATTACCTAATAAAGTGCTTTAATGATTTTGTATTCATATTTGCCATCACTACATTTGAAAGAAGGTGGGAATTTATCATTTTATTTGTAGTTCTTGATCGTCTGGACGGTCCGGAGTTCGATTCCCGGCAGAGACAAGATACTTTTTCTTCACTAAAACTGGCCAGACCGGCTCTGGGGCCCACTCAGCCTGCTATCCAATGGGTACAGGGGTTTTATGCCGGGGTTAAAGTGACCGGTGCGTGAAGTTGACCACTTACCTCCACCTAGTGCTGAGGGTAAGAATGAGTGGAGCTTTATTTCTACTCCAACTATATGCCTTTATGGCGTGGGCAGGGACAAACTTACTTTACTTTTTTGTAATTCTTCATAGCTGTGTTACATCGCTCCTTTGAACACTGGCAATTATCTAAATGAAATATGAAACTCCAGTTTGTACATCGCAGTAAACACTCGCAGACCAATCTCTTAATGTCATTGTTTTAATGCAAAATCCTGGCTTCGAAGCATTGGTACTTAGACGGTTGTTGCCAGAAATATTGGGTGTGTCGCAACATTACGAAGCCCTCTTATGCTGCAGGAAATGGCGACATAATGGTATCATGTTGCATAGCAATTTTACTGTCTTCCGTCTGTATGAAGTAATTGATCTTGTGTGTAAGTTGTGTGCTTCAGTGCAGCAGCCGTGCTTATTGTCGACATGCAGAGCCACATGAAGCCCTATGAGTGGGCTTCAGTTTCCTGATAATTTAATTCCACATATTCACATCAGAAATGCGTGGGTAATTTTGCTTCTGGTCAGTTTTCTGCTGAAGGCGGATGTTGGCGAAGAGTGGGGGAGTGGACTTCCATACTAAGGCGGGATAACCTACAATCTGCCTTCACTACTCTGTCAGAAAATAGACATCTCGTATTTCTTTCTTTCTTTCCTTTTACAGCTTCCTAATTATTTTTAGTACTTCTTTCCATCTTTCTCTGCTACAGTCATTGATTTCCTTAATTCATTCTCCTCTTCCCTTATGCGTTTCTATCCTTTTGCTTTCTACCCACAATGAATTCCTTCCTTCTTTAGAATTTGCTTCTTTTTTTCTCTGCTTTTACCTCTTCTATTTTGTCTATTTTGTGGCAGTAATTTATGATTATAAGTACTCCAGAATCGCTGTACTGCCATCTTATGCAGTAAACATAACTACACAACAGCCTTTTTTGAAGAAACGGCAACATACAATAAAATGCACAGTTGGAATCTTTAGAAGAACATCCCGTAAGACAAAACATTCAGTTCTTATTGCTGGTTATGTTTTAAAATATTTATCGCGGATTTTATGAATAAGTACTGACATTGCATTTTGATAATAGGATAAGAAGAATTGTAAATGCTGAAAGTTTCATTTTCACTTGCAGTCAAATATATTTTTCTTGGATTTCTTTCTTTAACTGTAACTACGCCAAATCTTCTTGCGCAAATTGTTGGATAGAAGCACTGAATTTAATTACTCTGTGTAAGACATGCTTCGAACCACTTTATCAAAAACCAGGTACCATTCCACTTTGGCGGAATTGCATTACGTAACTTATTTCTAACAACATTTGGACCAGAAACAGATTTTCTTTTTCAATTGAATTTCACGTAAAAAGGGCAAAATATTTGCCAAACTCTTACTGCATATTTCACACAAAACACCGAGTTTCTACCCAGATGCTATTGTCCTTAGAATTATTAGCATAGGGACTTTATCTTCGGGGTTAAAATTTCAATTTGCAAAGCCGGACAACATCGAAGGTTTGGTTGTCTTTAGCCGACGGAGTGGCAGTGAAAGTTGTAATGATTCTATGTTATTGTCCTGTTACAGAAATAGAATTATGGCACCATTCATTAATGTTTTTTGTGTTTAATGGCTATTAGGTCTGATCGTAATAAAATGGCGTGTGAGATTGTGGACTTGATCCACCTTGAATAACGTTATCATCTGCGATTTGGAAAGTTGAAGGTGGAAACAGAAACATTTGTTCGAAGCGTCGGTAACTTTACCGAACTGCAAGACGTCAGAACCCTTAAAACAGTATTCTTCCTAGTCACCGTCGTGAGAGTGTTAGATCTCACTGTGCATTTATCATGCTTCGGATAGAGCCAATTGCATTTGCTTGCGAACAAGGTAGAGAAAATTCTAGCTTTATCATCACCTTGACGTACTCTGTCTTACGACAGGTCCATAGCCTCTTCTAAGGCGAGTTCTCCACAGAGGGTGAGCTAGTGCGTCGTCTTTCAATCTCCAGTATCCTCTTGTTTTCTTAAGGTAATCCAGTAGCTGCTTACGTCTTCTTCCTCGTCTTCACTTCTATATTTCCTTCTCTCTTTTCTTCATTAACTTCCTTTAGAAGGCATTTCCTACGCAAGATGTGACCAATCCAGTTAGCCCTCCCTCCTCTCATTGTATTTAGGATATCCCTCTCCACATTGACTCTGTATAATACTTAATTTTTCACACGATTGTTCCAACTGATCTTGACCCTTTTCCAGCATCACATTTTTATATTGAAAGAGGGGAATTTCTTGTCTTTCCGGCTACAGGGTTTGAAAATGCTTGCTGATAGTTGATGTGGCACAGAGAATCACATTTTAAGTTATAAACGCCATCGTCATTCTGCTGGCAGTAAATACGCCACTTGAAGTGACTGTTACAACTATGAATTTATGTGTCGTTTTCTTAGTCATTATGGATTTACATCAGTGTTCGGCATCCCACATTGGCAGCATCGGTAGCATTGGCATCACTGGAGATGTAAGTTTCTTACGGTGGTAAATACGACCATTGCGTTTTTTGTGTCTCACTACTTTACACTTTCTGTTGTATTATCTCTACATGTCCCTTCCCTTATCTAATCACCTCACCTCCACTTCTCTTCTCTACTCTACTCTTCTCTTTTCTTCTCTTCTCTAATCTACTCTTTTTTTCTTTTCTCTTCCCTTCTCTTATCTTCTCTTGTAGTTTCTTCTGTACCCTTCTCTACTGTACTCTACTTTTCTCTTGTCTTGTCCTTCTCTTCCCTTCTCTTCTCTTGTCTTCGCTTCGCTTGTCTTCTCTTCTCTTCTCTACTCTTGTCTTGTCTCCTGTCCTCTTCTCTTGTCTTCTCTTCTCTTCCCGTCACTTCTCGAGATGAAATTTGTCACTCATACACAATTCAGTACTGGAGAATTTCATTGGTGGGAGAATGGGGTTTCCTGACAAGCAAGTGGATAGTGCTCAGGTGTTATGAGTGCAATGTGACGGTATGATCAAGAAAATGGGTCTTACTTTTGAGTAAAAATTTTGTCGAGCATACTTTGCCAGCAAATTGTATTTGGCAATTAATGCTCTTGTACTTTTACCCTATTGTATATAATATTCTGTTTATTTTATTATGTACAAGTATCACGTGTTTTATATTACGTAGTGTGCCTGATTTCTAAAATGAACGCCCTGTAGTCTTATAACGTGTTCAGTGTAACGTTCTGCTCCTATAGTCTATCCCTCCACACCACGCAGCATAGTGAGTTTGGGTACCTCTCTGCTGTTCGTGATGTATACATTTATTCATTTACGATTATGCATTCTCCATTATTCCACAGCCTGGGGATGTTCGGCTTGCCTGCAACTTGATACGACACGGACATGTGAGGAAATGGAGTGACTCGCTGAAACTTCCAACTGTCAACTGCGCTGGCATTTCCAGGCGAAATGGGCCATGTTGTGCTGAGTGGAAGCAACTAATGTTTCGTCGTACAAGAACATGTACAGCCGAGCTCATCTGCTGGGGAAATACCTGCAGGTATGTAAAGCAAACAGACCGGAACCTAGATGTAACTCATAACGTAACGCAACGTAACTGTTGTTATTGTTAACATCGAAACACGGGACTAACATCGACGCAAAATAAACATAAGTGTCATTGATTCGGTTTTTAAAAAAGGCGAGATTTAATCGTCTGTTGCTGTGTTTTCGAAATGTGTTCCCTAGAATCTTTCGTATCCTGAAACAAGATTTTTAGACGAGTTCGCAAAATTGCGAAAAGCAGCTATTAGCTTCGTCATGTCTGTCTGTCTGTCAGTCCGCATGGAACAACTCGGCTCCACTGGACGGATTTTAATTAAATTTGATATTTGGGAATTTTTCGAAAATTTGTCGAGAAAATCAAGTTTCATTAAAATCTGACCACAATAACGGGTACATTGCATGAAGAGGTATGTACACTTATAATAATATCTCGCTGAAATCTTCTTAAAGTGTGAAATTTTTGAGACAAAACTGTAAAGATAATAAAACACACATTTGTATTAAATTGTTTTCGAAATCGCGCTGTTTTTGAGTTATGTGGAAAAATGTGGTAGAACCAGACAGGCCACAGATGACAGTATAATACGGCATGTGCCCATTGCATGCTGGATAACTAAGGCTACAGACACAAACTCAGTATATGTAGTACTTATTCACGGCAACAATCGTTACATGAACGTGCCTCATTGTTACGTTATACCTACATTGCCTGTTTTGTCATTTCTAAATCTGCACAATTAAAGAGTGCATGTTTTAAAGCGTGTTTTTAACAACACTGTCATTGACGGAGATTATATAGCGTTGGCGATGAATGGGTGAGCATGGAACAGCGGTGGAATGACTCTGACAGGGGAAAACCGAAGTACTGGCAGAGCAAAACCTGTATCTTTGCTACTTTCTACCATAATTTTTGCATGTTCTGGGCAGGGATTGAAAGTGGTCCTCCGCGGTGGGAGGCCGGCGACTGACCGCCTGAGCCATGGCACGGCTTTGTTGGTCTCACATCCTGGTCTAACATTCATTTATTATTATTCTTACTAATTTTCGGTCTAATTCTTAGCTTCATATATAAAAGTATTTTAGGGCTCCTTAAACGCGTTTCGAAAGCGAAAGTGTGCCGTGAACAAATTGAACTGGGACACATCGTTCTCAGCTATTTGTGTACTTTTTACATATTTATTCACAAGAATGTTTCTTCATGTTCCAAGGAATTGGTTGTCTCTCTGTATCAAAGACGCTCAAAGGAAACAATATCAATTGGGTTTACTCTAAAAATAAACCCAGTTACTCCACTTTTTCTGTACCAGAATGTTTTGTGGTAGCATCTGTTATCACTCCTTTGTATTTGTAAAAGGAATCTAAGTCTGCAACCAAAGGACACTTCGATGTTTGTGCAAGTCAGTGACTTAATAGCCACGTGTACTGAAGGACCAGATAAGAGACAGCGTGCTTTGTGGAACACTAATATTCATTACAGTGTTTACAAAATCCCACAATCGGGCTTTGTCTTTCGAACACAATGTGATTCTTTAACTTTCACTTAATAGTGTCTTCGCATTTATGTCGCCTGGTTTACAACCATTATTTCCCTTGGCAATTAACAAAAAGAAAATTGGATGAAAGTCTCTTTTTTAAGCGTGCTAGGGTCTCGCTCATCTCACATTTCTACATTAAAATGTATTAATAACACTACACCGAAGCGGTGACTTTTATCACACTGGGGAGGTGTGAGGTTCGAATTCTGGCCGGAGCACCGACAGTCCTTTCTGAGTCTGACGGAATATTCTTATTCCTCCAGACAAATACTTGTACAAGGACACTAATTCAAATTAGGACACGGCCGCTTCCTTCCACATCCCTTCTTCACTGACCATCATTTTATTTGTCTGATAACACATAAACAATTACAACAAGTTTTGTGAGAGTCACAAATCGTGACTCTCACAAAACTTGTTCCTCTATTGCATTCTTACTTCAAATTTCATGCCTCTAAATATCTTCTGTATCGCTTTCTTTCGGAAACACCATCAATCCATGTATTAACATTAGATCGCGCCACAGTTTAACCGGTTAGCAGCCGGATTTCACAGCGGAGACTAGGGTTCGCTCCCAAGGAATATGTGTGGGAATTGTGGTCGACAAACTTGTGCTGGGTCAGACTTTCCTGAGAGGACTATGGCTTCTGTCAGCCACTTAAATGCATAATAATAATAATAATAATAATAATAATAATAATAATCGTCATTATCAGCTGGTACATTAGGCATATTCGTGGTTTCATGATCAAGGAACTCATTATTACTCAACCGTTAAATCTGACTGTGCTCTTTCCCTCTACGTGAGAGGCCAAGGTGAGGCACACTTACACTTTTGTACATTGTAATCTCCGATGTTTAATCCTTAAAGTATTGTAGTTACGATGTATACCACATTCTTTAACGTTGAAAGATTGTGCATTTTGTCACGGAGTGTGTAGTTGTATGCCGTGTGATCTAGCTATAAACCGCTATTATTTTCCTAAACAGCTGTTTGTGTTTACTGTGAAGTAGGTATTCAATTGTTTCATAATTCGGTTAAAATTTGTTCTTCAGTGAGCAAAGGGAGGAGACCATATGTTGAAGCATATCTCATCGTTACCATTAGAATTGTTGGAACAAAATATGATTTCAGTTTTTTGAGGTTATGGTGGGCCTATATCTAATTATAACACTGTGACAGTAGGACAGCCTTAAGGGTAAGACGTGAACTTGCCCCATTACTTAGTTAATTATGCCATGAAGATCTATGGGCAAGTGGAAAATATTGGTATTTTTTTTCCAATGGTTCGACAGCCCCTTGGGGGCCTAGGCCGCCACATTTTTCGAGGCTTTACGATCACACTTTTTAGACACACCACACTCGGTAGGACTCCTCTGGACGAGGGACCAGCTCGTCGCAGAGACCTCTACCTGACAACACACAACACTCACAAGAGACAGACATCCATGCCGTAGGCGGGATTCGAACCCACAATCCCAGTAAGCGAACGGCCGTAGACCCACGCCTTAGACCGCGCGGCCACTGGGATCGGCATACTGGTATTTATATGCATTCTTCTTTTTCGGCCCTAGATTGGGCTGAGTTTTTAACGTCGCGTAAGGCGAGCTTGACCGCGGGGAAAGGGACCCCGTTCCCTTTGGCTAGGAAGATAGGTGAGGCCCACGGTGGCTTGAACGTGTAGACGACAATGTCTTTACTACCGAGGACTGAAACCGACGGCAGGTTCATCCTGGCCATAACGTAGTCTCTATACCGACTGAGCTTCACGGACTCAAATTAGCAAAATTAATATTTAAAACAAGGTTAAAACCCAAAGTTAGGGCGCTTGGTAGAACTCTTAATGGACTGTGAACCTTTATAGGGAGTGGGGAAATACGAATAAATTTGCGTGCATTCTGTGTCTGTGAATAATGAATGATTGGTCAGAGTCACTATCCTATCTTCTTTATCTCGGACAGGGAACTTCCAGTGCCGATTGAGTAGGAGATATTCTGTTCCTTAAGGCAATTATGAAGATAAATAGAGGAAGAAATAGAACGTTACGTTGGTGCCAGGATTCGAATCCACGGTTGAGTCGTTGGCACCCATGTTACTTATTTTAAATGTCGTGTGCGAAGGAGAGAGATTTAATATTCTGACGGCGGTCACTACGAATATTACCTGCCGTATTCTGGGATATGACGTATAGCGTGTTATAAACTTGCCGACTTTCGAAGGAACTTTCTAGTTCCATCTTCAGGGTATAAAGTGACGGATTGAGGTTTCATTAATTTTTCCTTATTCTCTCCGAACAAATTCTGAGATCTCTCGAAATCCTGTACCAGATTATTGTTCCGGGACGTTATACCATTTAATAATATATTAAAGTAATTTTAAATAAAGGAGTATTTCGGTCGACACAACTATTTAATAAAAATGCAAACATGTGGCCATGTATTTCGACTTTACGCTAAAGACATTATCAGGCCGAATGTATGAACATTAAAATATAAAGAATATATTGAATTATGGCAATTCCCTGTAATAAGAAAGTTTCGGCGACAAGTTTTATGTGAAATATTAAAATGTATAATGCAGTGGGTTGGCGGTTGTCTCTAAACATATTTTTATTTGTTTAATTAGAATCAGTAAATATGTTTTTTACCTGTTTATATGCAAGATTTCACCACTAATACCTCCTTACTTGAATTTTCATACTGCACTCAACAGGACGACCCAAATAAAATTGCACTTACTAAGCACGCCTGTGACGTTAATCAGTACAAGAGAATTAAAAGAAAACCTCACAACTGCAGAGCCAACTTGTGGCCCAGTAAACAATATGTTCAACAGAATTTTATATTCCAATACACTAAAATTAAAACTAAAATTAGAATTCAGTGCAGTAAAGTTCAATCTAGCAATCCCTATACAGGCCTGGACAGGCCTTTAGGTCTCCAGGAGATCGAGGCTCCCAGAATGTCTAGATAGTTGGCACATGAAGGTGGCAAGTTTGTGAGCCCTACGCACCGGCTGCCTTTACCCCCCCCCCCCCCCGGAGATATCCCTGGTACTCATTTCTGTTGGAGGCTGAGAAAATTCATACTAAGGACATATAATAAGAAACAGCCGAAGGTATTAGTGCCAGGTTATATCATACACTGACGGAAAAGGACAAAAGTATTTAGTGCTTTTAATTTAAAAATTAGAGATGGTTCTAGAAAGAGCAACCAAACCATTGTAGTACTAAGTTTAATATTGTACTTAAAACACGTAACTAATGAAGTCCTGGAATACCATTGTGTCTTATAATAGGGTATTGCCACTAGTGAATATGTTGTGTATGTTTTAGTTTTCCTATATTCGACCCAATAATAGCTCTAACATGGACATGAAACATGTAACCATACACGAAGGCGGGACGAAAAGTTTTGCCTCCAACTAAATAAAAAAATGAAGGAAGGGAGATATGTAAGTGAAACAAAAAAATAAATTTACCTTTAACTTTTATTTACTAATGTGCATAATCACTTTTCCACATAATTTCCTCCAACTTCAATAATTTTTGCCAAAGTTTAAAAAGTTTTTGATTTCTGTCCTTAACAAAGTCTTTTTCTTTCTCCCGAAACCACTTCTTGTTGCTTAAACTGTCGTACGCAACGTCTGACTGTGCTTACATCAACACATTTATCCTCATACACTGCCTGCATGCGGCGATGAATGTCGATGGGAGGAATTCTTTCCTCAGTCAAGTACTCAATAACGGCACTTTGTTTGAACCGCGTGTCCTCACATTCTTCCATTTCGCCTGGCACTGAACCTGAGTTATGGACAGCTGGGGGTTCAAGGTTACGTATGGTGGAAGGAAGATATCACGTGACTGCGTATAGCCGGTTTTATCCCGTTTTATTTACTCTAATAAAAAATGTGAAAGAGGTAACAAAATTTTTCAGCCCGCCATCGCACAATACTTATTTGTATTTAACAGTTGTTTTGACTGAAAACCACTTGATTTGATTTATTGTACTGCAAAAAAGGGGATTACCCAAATAAATAAAAGGAACTTTCCATCTACATATTCTCCCTTGTGATATTGTTTGAATTAAACCTAGTCTACATGCAGTATATTTCTTCAAAGACAATGTGAAATGCCTCTGGATGCCGCATATTGAAACTCCAATGCAAATATATCGCCCAAAGCTGTGGACCTTCGTAGAACGGAATACTCTTCATCTCCTCCACAGACTTTAAGTACGTAGTAAAATAATTACCATTAAAACTTTCCAGCAGTAAGTGTGGAATATCGTCTGAGAGGCCGTTGAGTCTCACTGACATGTGCCATTATTGAAGAAGGCATTTGGATGACAGCAGGCTGATTGATGGGGATTCGAGGTCTGTTTGAAATGAGATCAGAGTGCCAGGGGGTATATGTGGATTTAAGAGAGAGTAAATAACGAGAGGATTTCATAATGAACTTCATAATTTTACGGCATTGTTTTCACCACCTGTAAGTATGGTAATTAGATGAGTGGAGGTGAGATGGATGAGATACTTATAATGCTTGGAAATATTATAAATACAGGTTCAGTTCTAGTCGCATAACGTGAAGGGTTGAAGGTACTTTAGAGACCTACAATTAGAAGGGAATGATGGGAGTATCGTTAAAGTAAGTCTTAAACAAACGTATGTGATATATGTGGGGTGAAATGAAAGACTTACTGTTAGGGATCACTGGTGGTTTCTTGAAAATGCAGCAATTAATATTCGGTTTCCGTAAAAGGCGATTAGTGGGTCCCTGTCACCACGGCATGGCGTGTCCTCGGGTTGCGGATGGAGGAACGGCCTCCGAATATGGAGGTTAGCTGCGAATATGCAGTCGCGGACAGCCGACAAGGGTGGTCCTCCAGCTTGGGGGTTGGGCGAGGTGCTAACAACTCCTCACCTTAAAAAATTACCATGTTACGAAACACTATACAGAGCCTCGGACTGGCGGGCTCTTGTGAATGCGGTAATGAACCTTCGGGTTCCATAAAACGCGGGGAATTTCTTGACTAGCTGACGACCTGTTAGCTTCTCAAGAAGGACTCTGCTCCATGGAGTTAGTTAGTTAGTTAAGTTAGTAAAAGGTAGAGATAGAGGTTATCTAGATTATCTAAGCCACTATCAGCTTCTCACGCAGATGCCTGCTACATAGGGTTACTGTTAGTGTGCCGCTGAACTTGTGGTACAGTGTTCGACATTTTCTGATCTGACGGTCAGAAGGTGGATCACCTGCATGGTTTTGGTGACCCACTTTTCATTAATTTTAATTCGCTATAGAAAAATTAATGAAATTTCCCCCCAACTGCCATGATACATTAAAGAAATTCGAAGATGCGGATTTGATCCACCGTAAATAAGGGTTGCCGACGACGTTTCTGGTAGTCAAATTTACCGCCAGTTATAACACAAAAATTTTACGTTTTTCCCACTCATGTTATTTATGTATTTGATATGATTCTTACAATAAACAGAAATAGTTTTCCTATACGTATTCACCGATTAGTCGTCCTAAATCAAGGCGCGCTGTGTTTTCTGTGAGGTATGAAAATAATCTTTGTTGATAAATTATAATTGTTTTAATTGTTAAAGGGCTGATTAGAGGTATTGCCTGGTGTGTGAAACTTCGCTAGTTACAAAGATGTACAGTTATATGTTGGGCGTAGGAATGATCATGAGAGTAAATGTGATTGTATGTTATCAAGCCTGTGTAGAGTAATTAATAGTAATATGTGATGGTCTGGAACAGGAACACACTGTCAATATCTGGGTATTTGTACAGGTCTCACGGTTCAGGGAAGGAACAGAACCTAGCATCGAATGTGAAACTCTGTGGATTAGAATCCTTCATGAGAAAATAAATAGTTCCTCAGAGAGCCCAAAAAAAAAATATTTCCCCGCATTTTCTGAAAACCGAAATTTTATGACTGTTTGCACAACAGTCTGCCACTGGTACCTATTGTTACTCAGTCCGCCACTTGTACCTATTGTGACTCAGTCCGACACTGGTACTCATTGTGACTCAGTCCACCACTTGTACCTATTGTGACGCAGTCCGCCACTTGTACCTATTGTGACTCAGTCCGCCACTGGTACCTATTGTGACTCAGTCCGTCACTTGTACCTATTGTGACTCAGCCCGTCACGGTACCTGTTGTGGCTCGGCCCGCCACTTGTACCTATTGTGACTCAGTCCGCCACTTGTACCTATTGTGACTCATCCCGCCACTGGTACCTACTGTGACTCAGTCCGCCACTTGTACCTATTGTGACTCAGTCCGCCACTGGTACCTATTGTGACTCAGTCCGCCACTGGTACCTATTGTGACTCAGTCCGCCACTTGTACCTATTGTGACTCAGTCCGCCACTTTTACCTATTGTGACTCGGTCCGCCACTTGTACCTATTGTGACTCAGTCCGCCACTTGTACCTTTTGTGACTCGGTCCGCCACTTGTACCTATTGGTACTCAGTCCGCCATTTGTACCTATTGTGACTCAGTCCGCCACTTGTACCTATTGTGACTCGGTCCGCCACTTGTACCTATTATGACTCAGTTTACTTCAGTCCTCTCTTACCTTTTTCCTTAAGATCCATTTTATTAGTAATCCATTTACTGTAATATAATGTAATGTAATTAATTTAATTAGATCTATTTTCTTACGTATTATCCCTTCTGCAACCAGTTCTTCAAAGCGTTTCTTACCTCAAGTTTTTCCACCAAAGCACTCCACGTGTGTCTCTTCTCTTCTATGGGCCCTGCCCACGTATTGCTCTTTATTCTGATGATCCTAACAATATAATGGAAGTCTTCGTTATGCAGTTTTCTACAACAATCTTTTACGAGGATAATTACAAGAAGGATGGAGAAAACTCTCTTACGTTTAAATTTATGCCCCTCTGTACCCTCCTCTCGAACACCCTAAACATTTTATCTTACGTCAATATGAGAGACCAAATGTCGTAAATAGGGAAGTGGCAGTGCTTAAGAACGAATTTAATAACAGAGATGATTTAATAATTTTTATCCAATTTTTGCGAATAATCAAGGAAGGGTACTCAGATGTGAGGTTCTTATGGCGGTGACTATGCAGATTATTTTATGTGGGATATGACGCCATGTAGTTTGATGTAGTAAGTATATAGACGTTTCAGAGGAACATACTGCTTGCATCATCAGGGTGAATGATGGAGGATGTAGGTTCCTCTGAAACGTCAATAAACTTTATCAAAATACACAACATCACGTCTCAGAAAACAGTGAATCAATCTACAAGGATTGTTATTATTTTAAGAAATATACATAGCATATTTATTAAAGAGAGGACAATAATGTGGTGAAAACTACCAGAATATGTCTCCTTCAATTCAAAAGATCCTGAGGATTGTGTGTTACGCTTAATATTACTGGGCTGTGAACAGAACACAGCGCTTTCGAAACCAAATCTGTTTTTGTCCTCAGGCTCATACCAGAAATGTCGTGTCCTTTTGACAATACGAGAACATGTACAGTCAAGAAATCAAATTTTCGTAAGAAGGGGTCTGTTCTGCGAAATACCTCTGTAATTTCACAGTTCATGTTGTGGATTTGTGGGTTACGACACTGTTTAGCCCGGTAGGTACTTTGCAAACTGTCGTAATACGGAAGGCCGTAATGTAAACCTCTGGCGTCGTAAAGACTTTAAACGCCCCGCATGTAATATCACAAATTTGCAGGTTATAATGAAGTAGTCAACTAATAAGCTAACTACGTGTTACATTGTTTATTGCGTGCATTGTGACAGAGTTAGAAACTTAAGTAACACCAACAAATGCACTGTTCTCTATTTTATTTGTGCTATCTTTTACATAGCTCCTACGTGTTTCGGCATTATTATCTCACCATCTTCAGGGAGCTGACACCAAGGTTTCTATAAAACTTACAGCAATAAAATAGGCCACAAAAAGCGTGCATAAGTCGTGTTATCAATAGCGCACAATATTGCAGGTAATATGTGCGTGTGTAAGCTTATTCTGATCTATTTTATTGCTGTACGTTTTATAGAAACTTTGGTGTCAGCTCCCTGAAGATGGCGAGATAATAAGGCCGAAATGTGCAGGAGCTATGTGGAAGATAGTAAGAATAAAATATAGATTAGTGCACTTGTTGATGTTACACAAGTTTCTTACTAAGCTAACTACGTGTTACAAGGTCTGTTAATTTGATTTATGGACTTTGGACGGTACTGAAATATGGTCACGAATGGCAAGAATTTAAGCGTCTGAAAGACGTTTTCTGACCCGTTACTGAAGATTCTATGTCGATTTACTCTGGAGAAACTAAGAAGGTCTATAAGAGAGCCTTTCTTGGTCGATAACCCGGTGGAGCCTTGAACCAAGTGCAGTTTGAATAAAGTCTATACCGTTGTTGCTACAAAAAACCATGAAGTGTATAGCCTTTAAAATCAAATCGTTTTTATGCCAGTAACTCTGTATTCACCAACGCAACATATTTATTTATTCCGTATGATTCTCACAATATATGCCGATTGTATCCATAAACATTATGAAGTGCTTCGTCTGTGCAGTGGAAATGGACTGTCCTCTCTACACGGTAGGAACTGAATTTGTATATATCATTTAGAACATGTTAATTTTCATAGGAATAGTACTTCACATGTCCGCCTCAATAGCTATTGGAATCTTTCTGGGTTTCGAATCAAGAATATTACAATGGAAAGCATAAGTATGCCTATCACTATGGGTTATTAAGTTGCCCTAATATTGAAGAAGATATCGCCGTCAGAATGTGGAGAATTGATTTGGTAGGGGACAGCAGCGCCAGAGAGGCAAACCGTTTCTTGAGCCGGCGCTATTCGGTGCAAGCAGCGCAGTCGGCCGCAGAACGCCGACGGGGTAACAGGACGTCGGGAGGCCAGTCCGATGCCACGCGTTCCATGTACATGTTGATGCTACAGTTTTTTAAGAAGTGATATTTTGCTTAGAAGTGCAATTATAAGGTATTGTGTAGAAGAACTGTGAACAAACTTTTTTTTTGTTTTGAACTTTTAAGTGTTACGTAGTAATTTATTTAAGTTCACTTTTAAAAGTAATTCTGTTTGGACAATGAACTATGCGAATCGTGTTATTAAAAGTTGACTATTTTCAATGGAGGCAGTAGAATGTGGAAATCATTTGATTGTGACTACTTTTCGAAACTGTATCCCTTCGTTCGATTTACAAGACCCGTAACACTGACTTGGAATAGTGGCGTGACTTGAAAACGTTTTAAACATAAAGTTTATTTACTATTCTGGCGTAATAAAATTATATTTCTTACAGTCGTAATAGACGTTGTACTAATTCCATACTATTTAAAATAAAAGTACATATATTAATGTGTGTTAAGTCTTTAACATCTAGATGTATTTGAAATTCTTAATTTAATTTCTCATATATACAATTTTACATTTTTCTTCACTCGCTCTCATCCTTTCGGATGTTTTTTGCACCATGTTGTGTGTTACTAGTGAAATTCTCAGTGTATTGCAGATACAAATTTCATGTAGTATAAAGTTTAATTAAATTTCTTTGATACTCAGTAGTTTTAAAGAAAAGTAAATGGATTCAAAAACTAAATACAGTCATCGCACGAACATTGAATTGATAAAAAGGAAACACAACGTAAGCGAACATTGCTAATATATGCGTTACATTGTTATTACTGTGATAAATTCTGTTTGAATACTACAAAATGCTCGATTACGTACAACAAGCAAAACTATAGCTGCCAGAATTTTTCAGGATGAGAAAAACCGTAGGTTTTGTGGCATGCTTTATGTT
Source organism: Reticulitermes speratus (assembly GCA_021186555.1). Lineage (NCBI taxonomy): Eukaryota > Metazoa > Arthropoda > Insecta > Blattodea > Rhinotermitidae > Reticulitermes > Reticulitermes speratus. Next base: position 12,737,666 of record JAJKFL010000427.1, on the reverse strand, counting down.
CCAATCATATAACTCAGTGAAGTACTGTTGTAATGCTTGTTAACGTGTCGGATAACAATATGACTGTAGACATGCACGCTACTCACATCATCAGCAATAAAGTTAGTAAAAACTGCACTATTATAAACGAATCGAAGGTATCAAAGAACATCGAAATTCAGACATCGATATATTGTGTTCGATGTCAGCGCCATAGCACTGAGACTTCAGCTAGAACAAAGTGTCGTGCTGTGAAAATATGGCGGTCCTTACCTAGTGCTGCTGTCATCATAGGATTACTTCTGATACAGCAAGTGGCACAGCTGAATGCGATGACTTTACAAAATGGAGTGCCTGGAGCTGGAGGTAGAAATGCTGGAGATCCTGCTCCAGGCAGGTCTCCTGGACCACCTTTGATGTTAAACCATTCTGTGAACTTCCAGAGACTTACAGTTTCACCTGATTCAACAAGGACCGTGGCCAGACATGAGGCAGAAGTCGACGTAAATAAACGGGATCAGACGCTACTTAGTGATATTTCTGAAAGATCAGGTATAACGAAGAGTTACAACAGGCACCAAACAAGTACTGGGGGCATGTTAAGTTCCAGCCATTACCGCGAAGATGTAACGCCAGAATATACCAAAGCAACTTCTGGTGAGGATGACTTTTCAGTTCCAGTTACAAGGTTTAGTGGCAATATCAGAAGTAAAAGCTCTGGACATTACTCACGTGGGCCTGATAACGGACACACAATACCTATGTCAAGGGAAACAAAGGAAGGTTTGAACAAACTGGATGAAGCAGATTATGACTCCAAAAGTTGGCATCAGGGAGGTATCCTTAGCAATATGGATGACGATCACGATCGTGCTATGTTAGAAGAGAATCCTACGATTATATTAAGCTCAGATTCTGATGACTCAATATCTTTTCCCACGTCTATTGACTTCTCGTCTTACGAGGAAGAGGACGCAAGCAACGAGACGGGTTCGTGGTGTGGCAGTGACATGAAGACTGACATCAACGTAGCTACAAGTCAGTGGGCCGGACTGATCAATATGACAGTGGTTCATCCTCTCTTCAGGACAGATTACGGTCTTGTCCGTGGAATCACATACGAAGGTAAGCATACGAGCCGTCCATACAAGCTAATCGATTCTCTTATTTGTTTCTCAGCCCTGACTTCTACGCTAAAGACGTAATGGAAAACAAGTTAATTACACGATTCAAGCAGGCAGAGCAATCCCATTTTTATTTCCTTCATTCGACTCCTGTTCAACTGTACAGGTCATTCATCTATGTTCGTATATTCGAATGTTAGTATGGAGCTCACTGTATTCAAGAGAGTGTTGCTGTGTACTATTGTAGCTGGTTACCGCGGTTACGGAGGAACTACTGCCCGTATTTGGGCGGGAGAAGGATCTTCTGCTGTGAAGATGTAGGCAACAGGTTGTCCCCGGAACGTTGGTGTAAGCCAGACTACACGGCGTTACATGTCAAAAGATAATGTAATGAGCGGCCATCGTGAGGACCTTGTATCTCACGAACTGTGTAGGATGTACAATGTTGCTGCCATACACAAGTGCCTTGTATAGGATATACGATGTTGCTGCCATACACAATTGCCTTGTATAGGATATACGATGTTGCTGCCATACACAAGTGCCTTGTATAGGATGTACATTGTTGCTGCCATACACAAGTGCCTTGTGTAGGATGTACATTGTTGCTGCCATACACAAGTGCCTTGTATAGGATGTACATTTTTGCTGCCATACACAAGTGCCTTGTATAGGATGTACATTGTTGCTGCCATACACAAGTGCCTTCTATAGGATGTACATTTTTGCTGCCATACACAAGTGCCTTGTATAGGATGTACATTGTTGCTGCCATACACAAGTGCCTTGTATAGGATGTACATTTTTGCTGCCATACACAAGTGCCTTGTATAGGATGTACATTGTTGCTGCCATACACAAGTGCCTTGTATAGGATGTACATTTTTGCTGCCATACACAAGTGCCTTGTATAGGATATACGATGTTGCTGCCATACACGAGTGCCTTGTATAGGATGTACATTGTTGCTGCCATACACAAGTGCCTTGTATAGGATGTACATTGTTGCTGCCATACACAAGTGCCTTGTATAGGATGTACATTTTTGCTGCCATACACAAGTGTCTTGTATAGGATGTATATTGTTGCTGCCATACACAAGTGCCTTGTATAGGATGTACATTTTTGCTGCCATACACAAGTGCCTTGTATAGGATGTACATTGTTGCTGCCATACACAAGTGCCTTCTATAGGATGTACATTTTTGCTGCCATACACAAGTGCCTTGTATAGGATGTACATTGTTGCTGCCATACACAAGTGCCTTGTATAGGATGTACATTGTTGCTGCCATACACAAGTGCCTTGTATAGGATGTACATTGTTGCTGCCATACACAAGTGCCTTGTATAGGATGTACACGGTTACTGACATACAAAAGTACCTTGTATGATTTGCCGTTGGAGAAAAAATGTAACGGATTTAATTGTTAAAGAAATGTGTGCAAATTACCGTAGTTGTGTGGTACAAGGCAGGTACTATGTTTGAGCAGCGGGACGATGGAATCGTGGTTACAATTGCAATTACGGGCATAAACGTATATCTGCGCTTTTTCTGCATTTGATACGAGTATGCATTATTTATGAAAGTGCCTTGCATGAGGCCGATACCCGTACAAGGAATCCTACAAGTGACTTGAGATTCATAATTTCAGAAGGTGTGGAACAGGGGGGGGGGGCAAAAATCCCGGGCCCCTATTCGAAAGGGCTACTACATTTTGTAGGGTGGCGCATAATATTTTCAGCATAATTGTTGCAGTTTTTCCCATTACATAAAAAATGCGTGTTGGTGCACATGCACCGAACAGAAAGCGCCAGATAACAGTGAGGTTCACAGGTCAGTCCAGAATTGTGGGACCTCAGTATGGAACTTGCTTCATGTCACCCTCCTGGCACCTAGAATTTGGGAGTGGTTCCTAGTTTGGTGTAAAATTTGTGTACAACTGTTGCAGAAAAATGATAAGAAATATTGTAGTCGGCTATGAGATGCTCTTTTGAAATGTATAGATTTATTACGTACGAGATGTCATGTCTACATGATGAGGAAGGTTGACATTATGTTCTTCCTAATTAATGAGTCTGTAGTCCTGTCAGTGCCTAGTGTTTACCAGCGCGTAGGAAGAAAATGTCCTAAAATTATCAGATTCCTCTAAAACGTCTTTAAACATCTATACGATTATTTGGGGTCATAAAATAGAATTTCTTAGAGCAAAGACTGAGTACGTTAAGGCGCGTTGGAGATAAATTGTAATTTCTCACTTAAATTGTAGAGGCATATACGTTTTAATCGATAAGGACTAAAACTAATTTTGTCTGATGAATTCTTATTTAGACTTCTTACGCATTGAATTGAATGAAAATCCTCTGAGAAGTTCCGGAAATAGTCCATATGAATGAAAGAAATGGCCACACAATTATTCTTCCATTTTATAAACGTGTTAAGGAAAGGATATATGATTATTATAAGGAAATTCCTTGACTACAGGAGCATCGAATACACAATCTTGTAAAGGGGCTAACATCCACGGGATATTTTATAGAGCTAACAATCTTTGTACCTTCATTCACTCCACACTTAAGTGCAATTAATGGAGCTCAACTTGGTTATGGTCACATGCGACATGACAGAATTTCTACTTACCATGTTACGAGTATTTTCAAGCACTTTATAACAGAATCAGTTTCAGTAGGTACAAGTACGGCTTCAAGAATACGTTCATCCGATAGCTACAATCAAACTAATAAATGTCTATGGTTAGTATGAAATATGTATATGAATCCTACTGCAATTAAATCCGTTCTTGTGAATGGATTTAACTGAATGGCAAGAAGTTACAAGTTTTACTTCTAGAACTGTAGGTTAAATGACGCTTGCAATTTAAATAAAGTAGGAAAGAAGTTGCAAGTCTTGTATCCTACGAGTAGAAGAAATATTGGATTGCGTCACGGTGACTCTTCGGATGTTTGCTTAAGTGTTTCTGTAGGTTTATTTGATATGATTTGAGATTGTTTTATTTTAGGTGTGAACATTACGTTCAGAAAACTAGCAGTTTTATCTCATTTTTCTTTTTCCTGGGTTGCTTACACTTTCTGTATCTGTTAACAAACAAGTCTCGCAATGCGTCTCTGTCTTCCATCTCCTCCTCCTCCTCATTTTTTCCCCGTGTTCCTCTTTCCTGATTTCCATCCTTCCATTGTTCCCATGTTGATGTTGGTTTTCCTGGTGGGCGTTTTCCTTTTACTTTCTTATCCATTAATTATTGAAATATGTCCGTATCTTTACCTTTTAAATGTACCTTCCTTTTTTTTGTTATATTCCACTCCTTCTGTACATGTTTAAAACTCGCATTTGATTCGAATTTTGTACTTTATTTACTAACATAGCAAAGACTTCTAGTAATTTTATCCTTATTATAATTTGAGGAATTTTTCTACTATTCGTTTCATAATATTTTTTCTCCATTCTGCTATCTAAATACCTAAAGTTTAGAATATATATACATAACAATGTAACTTTATCTGTCGTCTCGTATGCTTATGAAACCTTCTGTCACATTTAAAGGAGGCCATAGACTGATGGCGTCAAAGAGCTGGGAGCTGACAAGTAATTATACTATAGGCAGTAGGGGATAGAATGCTAGAGCAAATTTCAAGGCGAGGAACTACATGATATTATTCCAAGCCAAATGTTATTAGAATAATCAGATACTGAAGAGAATATGATGGGAAAGGTACGTGGCACGCATAGGAGATAAAGAACAACGCATAAATATTGGTAGTAGGAAAAGCTGAATGAAGGAGTTCTGGAAGACCTAGGCATAAATGGAGAGATATAAATTGGATCTTATAGAAGTAGGATGGGGTAGTTGGTTGGATTAATGTTTCTAAAAATGAGACGAGCGGCAAGTTCTTGTAACCACGGTAATAAACCTCCGGGTTCCATAAAATAAAGAGAATTTTTCATTAGCTGAGCTCAGGAAGAAGGTTGCTTCATGGAGCTAGTTTATTATACAAATGAATAAAAACGGCGAAAGGATTACAACGGAAGTCCTCATACATTTGCCTATTTTCTCTTTCATTTGAGTTGTAAAATGTAGCATTATCTCTGTATTTCCCTCTCCACCCCTCACCCGTCCCAAGCTGCACGTCATAAAAAGCGAGTATGTAAAAAATTAGTTCTCATTTTCCACCCTATAAATTCTGTGTTACTGGCGTTACATGTCAACTCTGTTCAAAACATTCATTGTTGTGCTGCATGAAGTAATAACAACAATGCTAAGTATGTATTCTACAATCTCATATATGATCTTCGTTACTGTATAGAGGTGATTGAAACCATGTATGATAGAGCCAGACTGGCCACAGATGACAATATAATATGGCGCATGCGCTTTGCGTGATGGGTAACTAGGCCAAGAGTAGACACACACTCATAATATTTAATACTTACTGCTTTTACACAGTAACAATTATGCGAAAGAGCCTCAGAAAAGATTCGCTTTGCGTGTCGGATAACTAAGGTAAGAATAGAGACACTTTCCACGGCAAAAATTGTTACGCGAACGTACCTCAGTGTTACGTTATAAGTACATAGCCTATCTGTTCTTACTTCAAAACCTAACATAACACTGAATTCAGTTAAATGTAAATTTGTTCTCTTATTTCTACCGCGGCCCCGGTATTTGAGTTTTACGAGATATTTGAGTTTTTCGCGCTCTCGCAAGAGTGTGGATTGCTCATTCCTGATTTGGAATGAAGTGTGTATTGGTATTTCCTGTTACGACACTGATAAAGAGAAAATGACAAAATATGAAGCCCGATAATTCCAGATCCGAGAAAGTTTGTTTCGTGTGATGAGTCTGTTCTCCTTTATCTACACTCTTTCTCTTCTAGGAACAGGGAAATCAGAGGAGTGGCCTTATTTGCACCGTAAAAACCAAATCGCGCAAACATTAACGGAATGTAACCGATATAACAAGCAGCAACCCCGTCGCTAATGACACTGATGAAGGCATACTATCACATTATACAGATTTTCATATTTTTCTATATAAATTAAATTACTCCAGGCGTATTTTAGAAGCAGCTGTGCTGTAACGTTAATTAAATCCTTGTGATATATAAACTCCACACTCAGCGTAGGGTTCTTGAGAGGTTGAATTTTTTCCTTTATTTTATTACTAGGAGTAAAGTCAATTTAAAAATTAAAACGGATGTCTGGTGCAGAAGAATATATGTCTAGACGTTCTGACGATTAATGCCATCTGGCAGACAGTGAATGTAACCATGTCTTTTGTGGGTGGATAACATAAGCACATAGTCATAAACCATCTCGTACTATATATGTATATGTGTAAGTTATATGTAACATTTCCATTCGTACTTTACTTTTGTAAAGGAAAATAAATAACATGCCTCGTCTTCAGTATAAGAGTATCTGTCATATCCTGTGTAAACTAGTGTCTCCCAATCTAACTGGCCCGCAGAAATCTTACGTACTCGAAAAATTTTTGCAGACACCCTAATAAATTTCTGACAAAACGTAGACCAGAAATATGTAAGGATTACAAAAATAAATTTTAACAATGACTGTCTATCGACATATCATTGAATTGAACATATTTGTGAATAAAAATCACATTTTATATTTACGAAAAATGAAACATGCGACCAATACTGTCGCACAACCTCAGGAACCTCATTTTAGCCGCGTTCTTAAAATTGCGGAAAGCGACTATTAGCTTTGTAATGCCTGTCGGTCTGGCCGTCCTTCTGTGTGTCTATCTCTCCGCTTGGAACAACTGGGTTCCAAATGGACGGATTTTTATGAAATTGGATATTTGAGGATTTTTTGAATGTCTGTCGAGAAAATTCAAGTTTCATTGAAATATGACAAGACTAACGGGTATTTTATGTGAAGAACTATATAAATTTATCTCGCTGAGTTCTTCTTAGAAAGAAAATGTTTCATACAAAAGTTGTAGGGACAATTAAACACAAATTTTATATTCAATAATCTGTTTCCGAAAATCGTGCCGTTTTTAGATAATGTAGAAAAATATGGTGGAACTGAACAGGCCACAGATGACAATAAAATATGGCGCATTCCCTTTTCATGCTGGATAATTATGGCACGAATACAGACACGCTCTCATAATATGTGATACTTAGTGCTTTTCTACGACAACAATGGTTGCGGGAATGCGCCGCAGTGTTACTTTACATGTACATTGTCTGTCTTGCTGAGAATATGTAGTTTCTTATAGTAATGCGTTAATACACAAATATTTGAAAGAATGGAATGTTAAATGGAAATGAAAATTATGTAGTGTGAAGATAATAATAATATTTAAACCAGCGTTTTTCTTTTAAAGGAATTTTCTTAGGGAACCGCTATTTGCACTTCGCAGCACCCCGGGGTTCTGTGTAACAGCATCTGTGAAATGCGGCGCTGAATAACAAGACGCGTACTGCATTTTCATAAAAGATCGTGAAGTTAAGACTGTGTAATCTATTGCCGCCATCAGAGACTAGTAACATGACAGAAATGGGCAAGAATTAAGATTCTGACGGCGGGAATTAGTCTTCTGAGATGGGACGCAGTGTACAGTGGTAGAAATTTGTCATAGTTTCAGGGGAAATTTTTACCTCTACTTTCATGGTAATTCTTCGGGTGGCTTATTCGTGAGCCCTGGAGATAGATGCTGCAAGTTTCTCCAACACGTTGGTAGGTTATTACTGGACTACATAGCGTCACGTATCGGAAAGCACCAGTCTGTTGATAACGCTGCTGCTTGCTGACCTCCCACCTGATAGGTGAAGAGGGCACTGGGATCTGCAATTTTTAGTAAAGTTGCTTCTGTTCATAAGAGCCATTTCTTAAAGGCGTATGGGTGAGTGTCTCTATAGCTCCACCAGTTTCTTTATCGTAACACTAGATGGAGTTGGGTATTCATATAACAATCTGCTCAGTGTTAATATCAAGTTTGTGAGTTATTACGTAAAATACTATACATAATCAGCCTACGAATTAATGCAGTCGACTTCAGTTAGAATGAATTGGTTAATTCGAAAAGGAAACATTTCCGCCTTACAGCCATTGGGCATGTTTCCATTTCCAAGCAACTGATTCAGTTATATATTAGATGTTATGGCTGCTGTCATTATGATGACGACATAAAAATAATGTAACTGGTCCAGCAACTCGAATTGAGACCTTTCATATACAAAGGATATGACTAAGCAATAAAGTCTATTCCGCGATAGCCATTCATCTTTAAGTACTTTTTAACCGCTTAATAATTTGTGAACAATACATTTTCTGCAGATTACTTTTTTTTTGTACATGCCTTCATATAAAGTTCCTACTTTTGGCGTCATGTGTTTAAGGGCCAGGCTCCCTTCACCTTTTTTCTTTCGGAATCGCTTTTCATTATGGAGGTAGTGCAACAGAAACGAAAATATGTGTGTCGATATATCGACCATCCCTTTTGAAATGTTAGCTTGTTTTTATCAGTCAATATAGAGGGTGGTTAAAGAAAAAGTATTTATATTGATAAAATTTATAAGCACTTTTTATACAAACAATATTATATATACCACATACTGTGGTGGGCTGTTGCGTCTGTATCCAAACCGCAACCCTGTAACAGAAAACTCCATATAAGTGCTAATTTTTAAAGCGCTTCTTATAAAGGTTGCTTTGTAGCCATCGCTGTGACAGACTCAAATTTCACATCCCGTATAATCCTTTATTATTTAAGACGCTGAAAATTTAGGTGGTATATTGGGAAAATTCTACTACCCAGCTACATCAGTTTATAAACCTTTAACAAAACATCTCAATGCTTCGTTAACAATTCATCTCTTTGAAGCTAAATTGTCAAGGTCGTCGTGAATCCTGTCCGTGATGTGTCTTGAGGAAGTCAATAGGGACCGATCTATTGAACTAGCTGTAGGCGTGTCAGAATATTTCAGTACGTCTGGGGCTTACAAAAGGTTATAAGACACATAGGAGCACAGGGTTTATATAACGTGCAGGCTGTGAGGGACATAGTCGAAGGGTGTTCGAGAATAGGGTGCTGAGGAGGATATTTTGGGCCTAAGAAGGATGAGGTATCAGGGGAGTGGAGAAGACTACATAACGAGGAACTTAATGACCTGTACTCATCACGAAATATTATTCGGGTGATCAAATCAAGAAGAATGAGGTGGGCGGGGCATGTAGCACATATAGGGGAGGGGAGAGGTGCATACAGGATTTTAGTGGGGAGACCTGAGGGAAGGAGACCACTTGGAAGACCCAGGCGTAGAAGGGAGGATAATATTAAAATGGATCTTCAAGAAGTGGGATGGGAGGGCGTGGCCTGGATTGATATGGCTCAGGATAGGGGCAGGTGGCGGGCTCTTGTGAATGCGGTAATGAACCTTCGGGTTCCATAAAACGCGGGGAATTTCTTGACTAGCTGACGACCTGTTAACTTCTCAAGAAAGACTCTGCTCCATGGAGCTAAGTTAAGTTTTATTCCGTATCTCACAAAGTACACAAAACCTATCATTTGTGAAGGGTTTTAGGCAAAATGACGGTCATAGAAGTTTCCGTTGTTTATTATGGCAGTCAACTGAAACTTTCAGGACAAAATATCGACATTCGTAACTTCAGTTCGGGTCCCACACATGAATACCATTGTGCATAACTTAATGTTCCATACTCCATAAGTTATACGAGCCAAATTCATGAACCTAACTTTTCGACCTTTTTGTACAAAAAGAGGAGAGATGAAATCGAGGAAGGGCGAGATCTGAGGTTCTCACAAGGGCTTTCCTGAGGCTTCAAGTGTTCTCGGACGTGACGTTTTGTCAATGGGAGAATAGTTACTGACGATTGGAAGGACCGTAGTTTCTTCATTTTCAGGGCCAAGCAGTCGAAGAAGAAGGCTGGAATCCTTGACCCTTAACACGAAGTCTCTACGACCCTTTAACACGTCCGAAACTACTCGTCCAATGTCACAGCATCACAGCAAAGAAGACTTGAATCTTTGACATTTGAAATGTCCTCAGGGAGTAACACTTCTGTCGCCTTCGTACTGTTATTGCACCTACATTTTACATTCTTATTTTCAAGAAAATACAGAAGATGCGAGTGTTTGAAATTTTTATCTTTTTACGTTTTACTCATCACACAGTATACGTCTTCACAGTTTATTAGCAACAGATTTAAAATCCATTGTAATCAGTATCTCGGAAACGGCGAAATAGAGACCACAATTGGTTGTTATGTTTGGATCTCAACTGTTTCTTTTGAATCAGTTCTTGTCTCATAAAAACACTGTCTGTTTCAGTTTTACAGGCAAATTACTGCAGAGGTATTGTAAATAACGTAGGTGTTCATGCGAAGCGTCTATTATATTTGTCCGTTTTTAACTAGATTGGACTTCTTTTTTGACAGATTTCAGTAAAAATCCCAAATATGAAATATAGCGAAATCCATCCTGTGGGAGTCGCGCTGTTCTACGCGGACTGACGGACGAACGGAGAGACTCATAGCTGCTTTTGGTAAATATTTTATGAGTGTGCAAAATGTTTCTTGTTATGCTCACTAAACTAGCAGGAGGAAACTTTCTTAGCCAGCTTACGTATTCGTTATTTGCACGATGTGGTTGAAAATGCATATAACCGAAATAATTCAGATTACTAGTTGCCTTGACATGCTCGTCGTCCAGTATTTCGAATGAAACACAGCGCTTTGGAAACTGCTTTATTATGTGGTGAAAAACCGAGAAAGCAGGTTACACAGTAATGTCCTTTAGCAAGTGCTGATTGGAATCATTGGGTGACGAAAACGCTTCGGCTTTGTTAAACACTGTATTTTTTTTCGGAACACTAGACAATGGAAACACCGAAAAATACACAAAAATATGAAAATGTCTATCTGTTTATCAGGCGGCATGTATTAACACGAGAACTGCTGGTTGTATTTTGGCTGAATTTGGTATTGACGTTAGGCAATTGGATGACACTAAAAATTCGTAGTTTTGAATTTCTACAAATAGTAAGGCAAAATGGCGGACACTAGTCACAGTGATCAATAGATCGGATAGTAACAAAAAGTAATAATAGTAATAATAGCAGTATAACTATAGTAATTATAATAAATGTTGTTAGGAATTCAAAGTCGTACATAGGCGGAGGCCAAGTGATTTTCTTTCTCCAAAACGTCCAACCCGTCTCTGGCGCCCGCGCAGCCTCCTATTTCCCGGGGGGTATAGGGGCCAAGGCGTGAAGTTGATAACTCACTTCCATCTAGTACAGAGGTTAAGAACGTGTGGAGCTATACCCCTACTCCCTCTATATGCCTTCATGACGTCGACAGGAACAGCTTTTACCTTTTACATCAGCATACAAATTAACGAAAATGTTTGTGATGATAATCAAATAGCCACCCGAAACAGCTGATAGCATTGAAAGTATCACAGGGCAAAGATCGCACGTGGAAAATATACAGGTTTCCATTCTTGCTACATACAGAAAAATATCCTTATAATTATCTCGATTCGATTTCCGCCAGAGGTAGGGGTTTATCTCCTCGCCGTTATCTTCACACATAATCTGGACAGCATTAGATACCTGTTCAATGTGTAACTGGATATCTTTACTGGAGGTCAAAATTGCCGGAGCGTGGTGTTCTCCTGTCCCGGTATAGTGTCCACTTCATATGGCGCGTTACTTGACTTATGTAGTAATGAGGACAGCTTGAGCCATATCAGAACACCCCAATCAACGCATTTTGTGCAATAACTGAGCTATGGAATAGGCGACAAGGGAATCGAAGTTCGATTACCGCAGACACAGAAATTCTTGTCTTCTCCGTACCTCCCAGACGGGCTGTATGGCCCACCTACCCTCCCAAGTGTAGGTAAAGGGGATTGTTTCCCTGGGGGTAAAGCGGACAGGGCTTGAAGCCAACAAATTCTTTCCATATGTTACCGAGCTCAATTATATAGGTATCTCTGCCTATATACCCACTCCAACATACGCCTACACAGCGTGGTTAATTACGTATGGGGGTTACTTTGTCCTTTGGAGTATCAGGTGGGAGGAGTCACTAGATTGCTTCAGCTGCTTAGAAACTGTTGCAATCTAGGTGTCTCTATTGTCCCTGCGCGTATGAGGACCCTTGCGTATACTACATTATACGTATGAGGACCCTTGCATATACTACATTATACGTATGAGGACCCTTGCGTATACTACATTCACAATGGTTGTAACGTGTTTCCTTACGTGGGAATGCTTCCGGGTACGTTGACCTTGTGTAACCTCCCTGTGGCGCCAGTTGGTACGTCTCCTTACAGATGTCGTGAATAAAATGAACTTCGACACGTGTATCTCTCTTTCCAATCTCGTGGGATTACTCAATTTGCAGAATACGTACAACACAAGCCTTTAGCCTGATGGATTTGTGCGGGCGTCTTCACTGTGATACGACTGAACTTAACGTGTGTATTGTGCCTTAATTCAAAGGAAACTTTACAGCTATGTCCCTTTGAGACGCAACTAGTTAATTAAGCAACACGCTGTGAGTGATAAATACAGAGTGTACATATATTTACTTTATTTAGAAATTTTAAAGGAAATAGGATGGGAATGAGTGGACTGGATTCATCTGGCTCAGGATAAAGACCAGTGGCGGGGTTCTTGTAATACTTCTCTGGGTCCCAAAAACGTGCGGGGAATTTCTGGAGCAATTATTAGATTCTCCAGAGGGACTGTGCTTCATGGAGTTAATTTATGTAAAGACACTTTCATTAATGGACATCGAAGTATAGGTTTATGTGTAATGTGACATGAAAGGCTCTTAGTACAGTGACAAGACTGTGGACTGAAGCACCGGGGTTTCATATCCAGCAAGGACAGAGATAATTCCCTTGCCTCACGTGTTCAGACCGCCTACAAACCCCACCCTCTCACATATCATTATTAATTGCTTCTTATTTTACGGAATATTCGGTCGCTCAGGTTATGCTGCGTCGCTTGCTGGGGTCATTACAGCGTAACGAATTGTAAATTAGGCGGGATGCAGCAAACTTGACCTCATATGAAGGTCCATCCTGGAATTTGCCTGGGCGGACTGAGGAAAATCAAGGAAACCGCCGGCTACTCGGTGTTCCGGCAGAAATTCCATAACGGTACCTCCCCATACAAGTCAAAAAACGTAACCGCTTGGGCTGAATAGCCGTGTCTTTTACAGCAAGATATTTGAAGTTTCTCTGGTCTCCATCTTATACTCTGGGTCTGCGTGTTCCGCCTGCCTTGCATGTAATAGCAACAGCGACGCAGGCAAGTATTATAAATTATTTTCTTCATATGAAATTTGAATAATGAATCAGGACCATTAGAAGCGAAAATACTTTCATTTTTCCCTCTTTAATTTTAAATTCTTAATTATGTTTTCGATTCATTGGTAGCTGGACGGTCCCGGGATCAAATGCCGGTGGGGGCGAGATTTTCCGCGCCCATCCAAACCGGCCTTGGGCCCAACAAGCCTCCTGTGCAATGGGTAACGGGCTTCTTTCCCGGTGGTGAAGTGGCCGAGGCGTGGCGTTGACCACCAACCCCAAACGCCGAGGTCAAAGAAAGAATAGAGCTATACCTCTTCTCCCTCTCTGACCCTTCGTGGCCCCTTCTAGGATGATCTTTACCTTTACTTATATTTTGTGTAAGGATACGATGTCTGAAGCTACACATTACGTAATATTTTTTACCCTCTTCCTACTTTGTCTTCCTTAGGTCCTGTACTTGTGTGTGTTGAAGGTAAGCGATATTTAAGAAGCACTGAGCATGGTATCTTCTGTTATCAGGCTTGAACTAGTGGAGTTATGACCGACGAGGACAGAGCAGCAGCGAAGTTCTGCACTTGCTGTAAGATGTACCTGTTTCTAATTTCCGACACGTGATCGCTTACTCTGACTGAGGATTCTCGTGGTTTTCCTCAGCGTCTTTATGAGCATTCCGGATTAGTGCCTTCGTCACGGCACGACCGCTTCCTGACGCGTCATTTCCAATTCGTCAGTCATCCTGCCATCCTTCGTTATATAATATGGCAGCGTCTTTAAATAAAGCACAAAAACATGTTTGTTTCTGCCGTTGATAGACAAGGACATGCGAAGAAGACGTTTGGAAAAGTGAGTACTCTATACGAGTGCACTTTTTCGTCTTTGTCTTTACGATTGGGCAAAAGAACAGTTTTCTGTTACTTGATGTCTAGATCGCAGTATCACTAGATTTTCGAACATCAGTCTCGGTTCCTTACACTGTTGCAGGATTCATCGACATTGGTTTTTTTGTGTCTGGACATTGATTCCGCGACACACAGTTATGTCACGGACCGGCACGAAACCACAGCTTCTCTTACTAGGTTTCCGTGACTTTGCAGTAAATTTGTCAGTCTACAGCCATGGCATCCCCCGTCTACAGCGTTCTTTCGAAGCCACTTTGTAGATCCTTCATGCAGTCTGTCAACTGTCACATCTAAACGGCCTCGTTTCTCATACTTTATACGTATCGTGCTCTACACCCCTTGAGGACAGGTTCCAAAACTGGGCGAGGCGCAGGATGTTTCCAGTAGTGCAGGGTACTTATTCTGTAAAAATGATTACATGTCTAATTATTGTGATTTGATGGTTTCGAATAAATGTCAATTTCATTATGTGTTTTATTTTCATACTTTATGCCGTATGTGTACTGACTTCCTCTACATTCAGAAAGGTAAGGGTAAATAAATTGAGAAACAGTATTTAAATTAACCGCTGCAAGTCGGGTTAGGGGAAATAGGCGTCTGGAAGTAGAACACGTGAGAAATTCTCTGAAGGAGACTATAATTTTTTTTTCAATGGCTCGACAGCCCCTTGGAGGCCTAGGCCTTCTCATTGTTTGAGGCTTCACGATCACACTTGAGACACACCACACTCGGTAGGACTCCTCTGGACGAGGGACCAGCTCGTCGCAGACCTCTGCCTGACAGCACACAACAATCACAAGAGACAGACATCCATGCCGTAGGCGGGATTCGAACCCACAATCCCAGTAAGCGAGCGGCCGCAAACCCACGCCTTAGACCGCGTGGCCACTGGGATCAGCGGAGACTATAATAGCTTTCCTTTTTCTTTAAGAAAAGGAAAATTTTGTGAAATATTGTGTAAATCTTTGATTGCAAGTGGATGGACAGATTCCATTGGCTTCTGGAAGATAAAATTATTATTAAGTCTGAATTCTGTGAATGAAATATTTGTGTTGATTACCGGGAATTGCTGCAACAGCACTTATAATAGGCCACGAACAATTCCGCCTTTTTCTCAGTTCACTATTCGCAATAATTCTTGTATTTTACACTACGTATATGGCACATGGTGTGGCATTTATATGGCGTCAAGTAAGCCAATCGTCCTTCTAAGTATAAATCCAACACATGGGTATCACCAATTTTGATACGTGTGTATTCGTAGGATAACACAAACCTCGCTAGCCTTAATCCCAGTGATTAGGTGGCTTAGATTGCGCAGCGCGGCTGTTTGAAAGGACGGACTTATCCTTCTTTTCTGTAACGCGTATCACATGGTAGTAGACCTGCTGTCTGTGTTTCGTGCAGAATGCACATGCGCACTTCGCGGCTATTTTTACTTTCATAAATCTCTAAAATTTATTATTGTGTTTATTGTGGATACTGTTATCTCTGTGGTTAATATTCTTACCATCATTCCTATTAACCCCTCAATGACGCTGGGGTTTTTATTCCGACTGCCGCCAAGGACGGAGGGGTATTCAGTTTATGGTACCCTTAAATGCTTTCATTACCGTACGGCGCACCGAGGCCGACAACATGTAAAGAGTTATAGGTTTGTACAGTGTACCGAGGCCTGTTCTTACCATTGCCAGCATTAACTACAGTGGTTACCTAATTTTAAGGCTTTTATGATAATTGATATAAAAATTATGACACTGAAATTCTCAAAATATTCGTGTTTTGATATTTTTTATTCGGTAATAGCAGTTCGGCGGACGAATGGAATTGTGAACTAGGAGAGACAGTACTGCAACTATCGAAATGCGATATCGATGGTAACCATAAACAGACGAGCACAGAACTTCACATCTTTTTGCTCTATTTCGATCCTTACATTTTAAACTCGTGACTGTTTTAAAGGCAAATGCTTACGATGTTTAATTTAAGTGTGCCTTTCCACGTTTTGCACAATACGCACTAACATTTTTTCCGTGTCTTAGTAATGGATTTACAATCAATCATAATCGATATCTCGTAAACGGCGAGCTTTACTGTCCATCAAAACGACGTCAACATACTTTCCTGTCCAACGTTGTTCGGTATCAGGAATAACACTGCTTTGTTTGGAGGTTTCCAGTCTTTGGCCGCGTGTCCTTCTGATAAAAGCAGTATTAAGATGAAGATATGAGTATGGAACGTTGGTGGAATGGTATTGACAGGGGAAAATCGAAGTATGATGTGCAAAACCTGTCCCAGTGCCACGTTGTCTGCCACATATCTTACATGGAGTGGCTCTGGATCACAAACGAGCGACCGCGATAACAGACCAGCAACTAGCCACCTGAGCCATGGCACAGCCTACAGTGTATTGTGGTTGATTGTTATGTTTGTTTTGTCAGCTCGTACCTTGCAGAGAATAAGATCTGCCTCCCAATCACGAGATAATATCACAAATGTGTGTTGTCTTCATGTAAAGTGTCCGTTATTTTTGTCCGATCTTAACCAAAATCTAAGTGCTTCCAGAAATTTTAGTAAAAATTTGCTAATATGAATTTTTACGAAAATCCGTTTAGTGGGCACTGCGCTTTTCCACGCGGAAAGACGGACGGACGCACGGTCATGACATGACTGGTAGCTTAACAGACACTTGTTGCAGTTGCTTTTTCAATACTTCTAAGTTGACTTTTGTTGAAAAGAACAACCATAACGATGATAAAAGTCAGTGTCTTATTAGTATGAAATTATTTCTTTGCCAAATACACGTGCGATGGCAAAAGAATTCCGAATACGGAAGGAACAGCAAGCGCATATCGAAACTGTGGGTTGCAGGTTTATGGTGTCCTTTATTATATCTTCGTCAAGCAGGAAAAACATTACGCAGCCTACAGGAGTAGAGCTTTTGCTGAAAAAGTCTCTTAATCCCGTCGTTCTTTTGGTTAGAACAGATTTCTTTTTCCTGTTACGGTAAATCTATCCCACATTTCATATAAGTGCCCTGGGCAATAAACTCACAACAGAACCACTCAAAACACGTCTTATATAGACCTCGTTATACGGTAACAAGGAAACGAACTTTACGCAGCCTTAGGCGAGTCTTGAGTACATGATAGTGTTGCTTGATTATTACGATCCTTATACAGCATAATGTAAAGCGGTGTTTTTAGATTGATGGTTATTATCCGTTTTTAAAAAATAGTGAGATAAAACCTAACTCAAATATTAGACATGTTTCTTTCTTCCGAACTTCCCTTTCATCTTCCAAACCAATTAACCGATTACGTTTAAATTTGACATTAAGACTCTCTAATACATAAATCCTGTCAGCTAATTTGAGTTTTGTAGAGTTTTTTACGCTGCAAATGCTGCTGCAACTCATTATCACACTAAACTCTCATCACATAACCCCCAGTTGGCACGTGTAGAGAACTACTGGTATATTAGCATGCTTTGTTTTTTTCGTATTTAAACAAATACAAACGCAATGAAGAATTAAGTTCGGTGACCCTTCACAGTCTTCGTCATAAGGACCAAATAATTAGTGGAGTCTGGGGAAATGATTTCAATTTATGTGAGAATAATACGGTACCCATTCTAAGTCAAATGATTTAGACGTTAGGTACCAGTAGGCGGTACCACTCTGGTTTAAAGGGTTAAGGGAAATCATACTTGCGGTTATGAAAGTGCCAAACCCACTTGTTTAAGAATATAGCAAAGTGTCTTTACTCTTTACTACGCAATATTAACACTTCAAATCCGAGATGTTTTCTTTGCGCCGAACACTTTTGAATCTGAACACAGCGGCGAATATTCGAATGCTGACGTAGTTGCTGTTCCACATTCATCAGAGTGTGGTGAAAAGAAACAAATCCTTCGTCTAATTTCGTACACAACTATATAGTACATATTTCGTATTTCGACACGTACATTTCACGTGACGTTACGTTACAAATTGTAGCTTATTGTACGATGCTGTTAGTTCATTGACATTTTTTTATCCAACAAATTGCATTCAGTCTTAAGTCAAGCCGTTTGTAATGACGGCAGGCAGCGCTGTGCTCGCCGCTATTCCACTCTACCCTGAACCTGGGTCCACTCATTTCAGTTTAATGTAGTGCAGTTTACATGAGCTTAATACCGTATTTTTTAAAGGTGCTAGAAATAGTTTTCTTCGGCTCCGAGACACGCCTCACTTCTAATAAACACGTTCATTGCTCGTCGGTGTTTTATACGTTAAAAGAGCCGACGGGATGTGTACTCGTATAGCGACGGTTGTCATGTGCAGTCATGTCCCTCTTTATACGTTGATGGTAGGATGATTGTGAGAGGTGAATTGAAAACGATACGGAAGAAAGTTGTGGCGGCCTGTTAAAGGTACAAACCCGGGATTTCCTTGGTGGGAGGGAGGGAGGACAATCGTGAAATATTTCAGTAATGATAGCCACTAATTGGCAACACCGCTGCACGCCTGCTTTTTCGAAGGATCAGTACTCTAAAAGCTAGTTCACTTTCCGACGTCCGTCACCTCATAATGCAGGACCCTGTATTGAACGCCTCTCCTACAGCCACGTGCCTTTCGTGTTGGCATTATACATATAAGGAATGTCTCTATTAGGGTCTGAAAGTTTTGTGTGTTTGTACCACAAAAGAAAACATCTCTGAACTATATTATATATATATATATATATATATATATATATATATATGCAGTTCTGAATCATCTCACTTTTTTGTCGAAAAAATGTGAATTTTTAAAATATTGATATACCTTCATTAACATGACCTACATTTCTAATATAATTAGCGTCGCTCTACTAGTTAACTGTGTGATGCAGGCACGCTAATGTGATAAATGAAGGCACTACTGCACAGTTTTCTATTCTTTTTCCGTGAAGATAATTAAATTGAATCCTATAATGTTTGTGTGTTTAATGTCGTAGATACACTTTGAAATCTGTGACATTTTTCCCGACAGAGAGGATAATAGATCAATAGTGATAACGTCGCTTGCAGTTTCATAATCCGACAAGCGAAGAGTGACATACAAATTACATATAAAATCCAGCAGTCTGTCACGCGTGATATTTATGTGTTGACTATTTTCATTGTTCTCAGACATTTATATAACATTTGGAGCATAGGTATTCGTTCCTTAGTCGCGTTTCGCATAGCTTCGTTATGTCTGTCTGTCCGTCCGTCTCCATGGAACAATTTGCTTACCACTGGGTGGATTTTCATGAAATTTGATATTTGAATTTTTTTTTCGAAAATCTGTCGAGAAAATTAAAGTTTCATTAAAATCTGACAAGAATAACGGGTACTTTACGTGAAGGCCTATGTATATTTGTGATAATATCTCGCTCAGCTATTCGTATTATGAGACATATTTCAAACAAAAGTTGTAGACAAAATCAAATATATGTGTGTGTTTCTGATGATTTCCAGAATAATTTTCCTGGGCAGCATCAACCGGGTTTTCTTTATAATGGAGACAGAGTATGTTTTCTGTAAAGTAAGTTCGGAATCTTTATGTTATTTGCGTAGAAAGTTGCCGGCCTTTCACCGCGGGGAAACTGGTTTGACCCGGGCCAGTCCATGCGAAACTTGTTTTGACAAAGTTGCACCAAGCCAGGGTTTTTTTTTTTCGAGAACATACATTTGTTTTCCACTGCCAGTATGATTCCACCAGTGTTGCACACTCCTCCATTTGTCACAATTCTATATGATCTTACCAATTGACGGCATTGTTAACTAGTATACTTAGAATAATCAAGAATTTGACTCCCTTATTTTAAATCATTTTCGTTTCTCTGTACATTATCAGTAGTACGTATTAGTCTTTATTTCTACCACAAGGTTACACCACAATTTTCAAGAGCAAAGCACACAGAAGAGGGCCGAATGTGGTGTTCTAGTGAGTACGACTACTGCTTTGTATTAGAAAAGCTCCAGTTTCATATCTCATTCAGGGGACGGTCTATCTTGACTGAATGATTTTATGGGTTTCCTCACTCGCTCACGGAAAATACCGGAACGGTACCTAAAACTAGGTCACGTCCACTTTTTTCCATATCCTTGGCAATTTTTTTTTTCGCTTATCATTTCACCTTTAGAAGAGGTGAATAAGAAGGCCGCCACTCACAACTGTATTTGACAACATATATTGTCGATTGTACGACATTGTAACCGCGCCTCCATTCACTGACCACTGAATTTTTCAACTTCGGTTGGGCGCCAGTAGTTTACACATGTCGTGTGGCTATGGCTGGAAGCGAGGCACCGACTGTCAGCTCAGGATAGAGCCGAGCTCCACACAGGGAATTTTCTAATACTCGATTTTTATCATGCCGTACTCCGAACCAAAAATTTTATTCTTTACTTGTTGGGATCCAAATGCCAAGTGTTCTGCATACCGCAGCTTGCCTCCACGGCGCTAAGTTAAGTCCCGTTATGTTGGGTACCTTCTCAGGGTCTCGCGGTATGCCTATTGTTTGTGTGGTAAGTTGAGGACCCTCACGCCAGAAAGCTTATAGAGGAATGCACACTTAGGTCCTCATAATATGCGCAGTACCATACCTTTCATCTGGGGTGGCAGTCCTTGGATTCGAACTCAGGCTGCCCTGCTAAAACATGTGTCTGCTCCTCTGTAAGCCATCATGAGGCACAGGTTAAGGTTTGTGAGAAAACTCTTATATACAACTAACAACTCCATGGAGCAGAGTCAGTCTTGAGAAGCTAACCCGTTCTCAGCTAGTCAAGAAGTTCCCTGCACTTTATGGAACCCGAAGATTCATTGCCTTCAGCGCCCGCCACCTGTCTCTACTTTGAGCTAGAGCAATCCTGTCCATGTCTCTTATATACAATACATTTCTTAATTAAAATAGCTTCACGATACAAAAAGGAACGTAGACCAATGCCGTAACAGAAGCACTGCGTGCTTTTATTGTTATTATATTTTATTATATAATATAATTGTTTAATAACCTTCACACACTTTCGGCTTTAAATTCTAAAATAACAACCTGCTGAATTTGTACTATTGAGAGCTCAGTCATTTTATTTAAGGGGTTTCTCAAAAAAATTAAACCTGTGCCTGATGGCGGCTTACTGATAAGCCGAAACATGTCGCACATTAGACAGTAAATATTGTGTTATTTTTCATGTGTTGTATAGGCCTATACTCATCACAACGTTGTGTCTCACCCTAAAACCACCACTGGAAGTTACTCAGTCTGTTTCTGACTGCAGCGTTAAACGAATCAGATACATAGAAATGTAAGAAAGTAAGATAAGAGGAAAGGGGGAAAAAGGATGAAAACAATAAAAGAAGCCCAAGGAAGAAAGAAAAAGAAATATTATAGATTTTTTCGTATGAAATGTAAATGTAAACTTCTGTGTGCACGCCATGGAGTAAACATACAGAGCCACTCATATTTAAACTTCGCTCTTGATGGAGGCGAGCGGTCAGCTGGCTGCTTTACCTTCGGAGAAAGAACGCCCGATATTTACGTAGTATTTAACAGGCGACTGGGTGAGCCTCAGAGACGGTCCGGCTTCTTGAGGAAGAGAAATATTTCCTACTATGCCGGGATCTGGACAAATATTCATCGGTAGTTGCAGCCTATAGCCCAGTCTCTATGTCGAGTACAGTTATATGACGTTTGCTTGTTTCTATTGTGCAGGAAATCATGACCTCTTTGATACTTGTGTAAGGTCAGTTCGGATCTGCTCAGAGGTTTCTACACATCGTTGAACTTGCTACATATTTATCTTGTTCCACTCACATTATGAAGACACGCTAAAGCTCTCCGATGGGTGGCTGTGGTTTGAGCAACACCCTCATAATCGATTCCCCCGAACCGTCATGCTGTCTGGAACTTCGATCGGCACAGGTGCTCTTGCTGTCTCTGCCTATCCTGCATCACGTAGGCCTACGTCACCCCCCACACTGAACGTTAGTAGGAACAGGATTTTGCGGTAAACAGAAGCGAATGTGGTAATTATGCTCTCTGCTGTAGACACTGACAGATAAACTTGGTTATTGGGTACAGTAACCACGCAGGACCAATTGCAGGAACACTTTCACATTCAAATAACCGTTGTCTGGATTTTACGTCATGTAGTATATGTTTCGGAATTCCGGAGGAACGCGATGCCTTCATCGTCGCGAAGACTGAATTTTTGGTTTAGGTCGAAGCTTCGGAAAACGCATTAATTTGCGCCGTATGAACACCCGGATCATCATTTGAGTAACATTTCGGCGCACTGTACGGATCTTTAAATCTTCACTTGCTGCCGACCTCGGTGCACCATACGGTCGTGAACGCATTTAGGTGTATTAGAAATTAAAACCGCCCACGGCTGTGGTTAGAATTTAAACCTAAACGTCGTTGAAGGATTCAAACCTATACCCTTTTACAATGGATATTCTGCTGTTTCATTTTGCTGTAACGGTTTAATGTCGGTTAGTTCGTTCTTCAGCTCTTGAATTTGATTACTAACTAACTGACTGACTAACTAACTAACTAACTAACTCCATGGAGCAGAGTCCTTCTTGAGAAGCTAACAGGTCGTCAGCTAGTCAAGAAATTCCCCGCGTTTTATGGAACCCGAAGGTTCATTACCGCACTCACAAGAGCCCGCCAACTGTCCCTATCCTGAGCCATATCAATCCAGTCCATGCCCCCCATCCCACTTCTTGAAGATCCATTTTAATATTATTCTCCCATCTACGCCTGGTTCTTCCAAGTGGTCTCCTTCCCACAGGTCTCACCACCAAAATCCTGTACGCACCTCTCCCCTCCCCCATACGTGCTACATGCCCCGCCCACCTCATTCTTCTTGAATTTGATTATTCAGTTATTTTACCAAGCTGTATCTTTGCGGAAAAATGTTTAGTCTACAGTTCGTTTATGCAGCATGCTGGTATTAAAACGAAGTTGTACAGTTTTATTTAATTTTGTGTATTATTACGAAAATCGTACTGGTCTTCTTCGTGCCACCGTTCTGTTTCATTCCTAGCTATTTCATTAAAATATTATGAGAATTTTGCGAAGATTAAAGTCTTCTGGGATGTTATGCTGTGTCGGGATTATAATTACAGACGTTTCGAAGGCCTGTAGGACCTTTGTTTTAAGTCTCTTTCAAAACGTCCGGAATTACACATAATCCAAACGACACAACATAACGTCCCAGAAGGCTTGAAACTTCAGCAACATCGCTGCTGTCAGAACTTCAAATCTCGCACTGAACGTTTTAGGCTAGTAAATTTTAAATGAAGGCTTGCGTTGTGTGTGTCTGCTTTTTCTTATAATTTATTACGGAAGTTGAGGTACAGCGATTCTGTCGCTATAGGTAATCAGAGCATCGATCGCTTAATGCCACATGATGACGTCATAAAATTCTAGGATTATGGGCTGAAATACAAACTCTGTTGCGTTTTACCTGAAATGTAATATGCATGCTTTTAGTCTCTCCCTCTGGCCGTTAGGGAAGACAATGGATCCGCTTTCTTTTGAAGTATGTATTCCACCTCCTTGTGGTACATTTATTCCTGTAAAGAAAATATTTGTGTCTAAGAAGGCTGAAATAATGGATAAGTTAGGGCACTCAGTAACGAACAAAATATGGTCACAGGTTTGAACCGGAATATGATCGACGGAGTACTGGCAAAGCTGCTGGTTGGACAGTCCGCCGTTCGATTTCCGACAGGGGCTCTAGAGCCGACCCGGCGCCCTAGTCTTTTCCATTGGCGGTAAAACGGAGCACTCACATCCATCTAGAACCCAGGTTAAGAATGAGTGGAGTTACACCTCCATTCTCACGCTTCATGGCGAGTATAGGGTATTTACATTTCTACCTCTACCAAAGTCTTTTAATATTGTAAAAATTATGATCTTTGAGTTTAAAGGCAATGCTTTGGCCGTGCCATGGCTCAGGCGGTTAGTGGCCGACCTCTCAACGCGGAGGCCCGGTTTCAATCCCAGGACGGTCCATGTGGGATTTGTGTGGACAAAGTGGCACTATGACAGGTTTTTCTCCGAGTACTTCCGTTTTCCCCTGTCAATTTAATTCCACCGGTGCTCCATTAAAATTGAAAAACAGAAAAATCCTCAACATCTTCGTAATGTTCCTCATAGGGCTGCACAATAAGCCTTTAGGATGCGGTGCGGCCCTTCAGTAAAAAAAAGGCAATGCGTTAAAAATGTTGGTGAGACCTTATTGAACTCTGAGGAGACAGTATGATAAGACTTAAATAGATCGGGAAATGGTTTGTAAGGACGAGAGGCTGAAGAAATGCAGGCTATGCTGTTGGATGCTACGTGTCGAAGTCTGTTAAGTGCCAGTATCTGCATCACATTTGAATAAAAATTAAATTTTCCAGTAGTTATGAGGACGGATGTTTCAGAGACTGCTTACGTTGCATGGCTGGAAATATAGCTCTAAATTTGACTTACATATCAAGTGATTAAACTTGATGCTAGTTGCATTAAGTAATTGTGTTGTGATGTTGGAAGTGGGGGGGGGGGGTTGTACATTTGACAGAGTATACTGGGGCTGTGTGTGCGTGCGTGTGTGACTAACAGATTTTGGTAATGATTAACGGGTTACCTATTAGGAAAATGGGACGTCGAATGATAAATGGATGTATGCAATTGCGGCTGATCCTCTGGGACAGTTTCTCTGCTACAAACCTGTGCCTAGTTGTCTTACATACTCATATCTTCATCATAACAAACATAATTATCATCTGCAATTGACTTTGGGACTTATGATGACATGGAATAGTATTCCTGAGAGTAAGGAACTGAACTGAATCATCATCGCCTTTGTCATCATCATCATCATCATCATCATCATCATCATCATCATCATTACACCACCACCACAACTTTATAATCTACATTAATTTTTTCTTATGGCGGGACATGTGGCATGTATTGGAGACAGGAATGGTACATACAGGTTTTTGGTCAGGCGAACTGAGGAAAAGAAAGCACTTGGAAGATGTAGGCGTAGATTGTAAGATGATTTTAAAATCGATGTTCCAATAATCGGATGGAGAAGCATGGATTGGATTTATCTCTCAGTACAGGGACAGGTGGCGGGCGCTTGTGAATGCGGCAATGATCCTTCCGTTAAATGAGAGGAATTTCCTGAATAGCTAAGGGCCTTTTAGCTTCTCAGGAAGGGTTCTGCTCCATGGAGTTAGTTAGTTAGTTACTTAGCTGCTTTTTTCTGTCTCCATGCTTTGTGAAATTTCGTTTTTTTTTCATGATTTACAGTAATATCGTAAACTTTCTCAACGATGGCGTATAAAATAATTCTGGTTTTATATTTAGTGATACGATAGCGTAAATACATTATCTGGTTTTGTCAGAGGTGCAGAAACTTTATTGTGGGATGTGGAATTTATCCACATTCGATAATCACTATAGAATTTAATGAAAAATCAATTTTGTATGCTGGTGGATGGATAGAAAGAGGAAAGGATTTCGTTACGGTTAAAAAAAAATTAAGGGACGAACCATAATTCTGAACTGTATTGCGCGAGTATGAGTGCTGTATAAAACGAGGAGTTAGGTATACATATTTTACATACGTAATATGGTCTCATAACGTACATGCTTATGGCTGCATGTATACAGGCACGCCTACATATACATACAGGTTGATTCAGGAGGAAAGTCAGTATTTGGAGGGATGATCGTATCGGCCATTGTGAGAAAAATGTCCATATATGCTTTTGTCTAATTCCGGATGGTTACCAAGATAGAGCTCTTTGAATCTCCAGAACTAACTACCTTAGATTTTTGTTTGTTGGGTTGGACGAAGAGCGAAGTTTACAAAAGAAAGTTCGATACACGAGACGAATTGCTGGCATTTTGGATGCTGTTGCCCGCATATAAACGTGGAAATCATCTCAGACAAACAACATAAGTTGCAAAGTACATTGAGGTTGGCGGTGGGATTTTCTAACATTTATTGTGAGCTGTAACACATTTGTCATTTCTGTGTAACATTTGTCATTTAAAGATTAAATTGAAATTAAAAATAAAATTAACATTAAGTAATTTCTCTTTGAGATCTGCGCTCTTCTGGGATGTTAAACAGCTTTGAGTGGTGGTTTTGTACCGACTTTACAGGACAACTTATCGGGCCCATCTTCAAGGTCAAGGATATATTGTCCCGAAACTTCGGTACAGAACTAGCACTCAACGCTGCGTAATATCCCAGAAGACTGCAGATCTCATCTACATCGCGGCGGAAGCCTAAAATCACTCATAATTTCTCTTTATTTACTACTATTCACAATGCTTTTGTACTTGTGGATTCAAACAGCTCTATCTCAGTAACCGTTCAGAATTAGACACATGTTCATATGAATTTTTTCCTCACGATGACCGATACTGTCACCTCCCAAAATATTGACTTTCCTTCTGAATCACCCTGTATACACTAACACTCATACTTATGCCTACATACGTATGACATGTATTCATTAAAACATACATATATATATATACTTTTTAATTTTATATTTGATATTATATTTTATGTAAAATTAATTAAATGTATATCTGTTTATATATATATATATATATATATGCATATACAGATATGTGTGTGTTTCTTTCAATATCAAATGACAATACACGTTTAAGAAATAAATATACTAGGTAATTTGTAACAAAAACTTATCCACCCCTATGCCACAATCTTGAGCACTTGATTTATTCAGTTTAAGCCTAAAATTTATTTAAGTAGTACTTAGCAATTCGGTTACACTTCACAGAAAGCACTCTAAGTATCTATTACAAAGACCAGTCTGTTAATTCTGTTTATGCCACAATCTTGAGCACTTGATTTATTCAGTTTAAGCATAAAATTTATTTAAGTAGTACTTAGCAATTCGGTTACACTTCACAGAAAGCACTCTAAGTATCTATTACAAAGACCAGTCTGTTAATTCTGTTTAAGGAAACAATAGCTCTTTACTCTGTGAATCGTAAGAAATCGTAAACAGGGCCGTACAATATTGCATGGTCAAAATTATAGTGATCTGTTGGAACTAGGTGTGTGAAATTATAGAGGACTGTCGGAGAGAGATGTGTGAAGTTGTAGTGAACTTTTGGAGGTAGGTGTGTGAAATTATAGAGGACTGTTGGAGAGAGATGTGTGAAGTTGTAGTGAACTTTTGGAGGTAGGTGTGTGAAATTATAGAGGACTGTTGGAGAGAGATGTGTGAAGTTGTAGTGAACTTTTGGAGGTAGGTGTGTGAAATTATAGAGGACTGTCGGAGAGAGATGTGTGAAGTTGTAGTGAACTTTTGGAGGTAGGTGTGTGAAATTATAGAGGACTGTCGGAGAGAGATGTGTGAAGTTGTAGTGAACTTTTGGAGGTAGGTGTGTGAAATTATAGAGGACTGTCGGAGAGAGATGTGTGAAGTTGTAGTGAACTTTTGGAGGTAGGTGTGTGAAATTATAGAGGACTGTTGGAGAGAGATGTGTGAAGTTGTAGTGAACTTTTGGAGGTAGGTGTGTGAAATTATAGAGGACTGTCGGAGAGAGATGTGTGAAGTTGTAGTGAACTTTTGGAGGTAGGTGTGTGAAATTATAGAGGACTGTCGGAGAGAGATGTGTGAAGTTGTAGTGAACTTTTGGAGGTAGGTGTGTGAAATTTAGCGCGAAGATAGATCGGAGATACTGAACTTGTTTGAAATGTGGTTTTCAGTCCTATACCCGAAATCTGTGCTGAAGTAATAAATTCTTTGCTAACAAAAAGATTATGCTTATGATGACAAATTTGTAGAATATAAATTATTACCTGAAAGTACATTTTGAATTGTCCTTGAAACGCCGTTTATTTCTCCCTACATTCACACGGTGCACGCTAAAATTCGTAATAATTTACATATTCGTGATTTTCCTCATTTCCCACAGAGAAGTGTTGGGATATTACCTCCACTAAGACAAACTTGCTTGCAGCTCGTTTTCAATTCATCATTTATGTCAACCTACCTTCCGACACCTTATATTGTGATCTACGGACAGCGTCGTAAAATAAAGGGAGAGTGAAAGGTTAGTGACCTATGGACTAGGCGCATTTGTCTCTGTGGTTTCGAAAGTACTCGTAGCTCCCCGGAACGTTGCAGTATGTATGTCGGGGGTGGCAGCGCGGTTGGCTGTTCGCTACCCTGTCCCCCCGGGCGGAAGTTACCTGTCCCTTCTCAACGAACTCTCCTAAAGGTCAGATTGTGTATTTCCGGGGATTGCCTAATATACTCTAGGGACAAACTGGGCACTGAGGCTTTATATTTTGATGACTTTCGAAGGAAATATTGCAACGAATTGACCTACTTGGCTGTCGTAATGTGATTAGGAAATTACATTAATTTCTGTAACAGCGTAGGTGTATACACCTGCGCAATGTCGCAAGTGGTAAGCACTTTGGCGTGATCTGCATTCAGAATTGCAAAAATACCCATGTCGAATCTGCCACGTGTCATTCCCTCTTGTTCGTCTTTCTGCGTGTAACGGTTCGGGAAAGGTTGAACGGATTTTTATTAAATTTGGTAGTGGAATTTTAAAATAACATTTGTCACAGTTTCGTAGTTTGGCTTGAGATATAAAAACATCCGGGCCTTTGCGCAAAGACTTACGTATTTCCCTTTATTTGCCCATCTTGATTGTAAATAGCTAAATATCGGAACGAAATAATATTTCGAAATAAAATTGTAGATAAAAATGATACACATAATTTACTTTTTAATATACTTTTCTCTTTGCGAGGTAAATTAACAGAAGGGGCCGAACACGCCATAATTGTTACTCTACGTAATATTAATATTTTTCTTTGTTTATGTATTATAACTTATGTATACTGTTACCAGTTATATTTTAACAGCAACTGTAACGAATAGTGTATCTGAAGCCTTTTTACGACTCAGTATATGAGGAGACGCATACGTATTGCCAGTTGTATACTCACGTATACTCGTATATGTATATTCCCTTCCATATGTCTTCCTGAATATGGCTCAGTATGAGCCGAAACATGTGGGAGATATGATAAATTTAAAATAATAAAATATACATAACCTATAAGTGTATTTAGTTAGGGTTTAGTAAAGAAGTCTATGTAAATTCGTTTATATCATTCTGGTGACCATTGTTCCTTAGTTAAGTGTTCTTGTATGGTGTTCACGAATCTGTTTAGAGTACTCATTCATTCTACACTATTCACTACTACAGTGCCCTTTATTGGATTCGCACACGGGACTTCTCTTATTTTCTTTCTATTTTTTTCGTTCACGCTTATTAAATGTTAAACTCTTACTTGCTTATTTTTTTAACTAATCACCTGCCTGAGACGCCCCTATTAATTAGCACAATACTGGTTATCACTATTGACATAAAATGAACCATTGAAAATGAGTATCAGTCATTACAGCCACAACGAAACATTTCATTCGAGTGTTTCAGTATTAATTTTTACCCTGTTATTTGAGTCACTACATTTATTTGAAATAATAAATAGTGATAATAACAAGTTGAAAGTCGTTGATGCACTTAGGAGTTGGTGTTTTACTGAGCAAGTAAGCTTCACTTTAATATTATGTAATGATAATTTGGAAACTTCCGATGCGATTGACGATTGGCCCTTTATGTTCTCATAAATAAAACTCAACTTCTGTGTCTATATTCGTTTTACATTTTTTATTTGACTATGAATAAAATAATTTTTTTACCCTTTATTTGCCAATTCCTCATTTTTGACAAGTAAACACACACTTTTGAAAATCACTATTTTTAGGTACAATTCTCACCGCCACCATTACACATTATCACATAGTACGGATCACATTTCGGCACTCTAATTTTATAAAGTTACCTTTACCTGTGTTGTTGGGGTCTGTACACATACGTCGAATTCAAGTGGTCATGACATTCATGACGTGTGCATGACGTCAGCAGCTTCTGTTCCTCTACTCCCTTTCATATTTATCGATTCTAGTATCGATTCTGTTTAATATTGGAGCATATTATGCATGCCGACACAACAGTAGTTTACTGAAGCGTCCTTATCAGCAGTTGTACCCTCCGGTGTGACAAACAGTTGCCACTTACCACGTAAACTGCTAAAGATGGTCTTAATCCTCTAAGTGATGTGCCGTAACCATAACCTTGGCGAAGAGCGGCTGCTTCTACTCGTGTTTCACAATGAAGACTAGACTCAGGAGATGAATTTAGATTTCTGTTATATACCTGTCCTCCTTTCTAATAAATTTTGAACTAGTGTGTGGAGTTTTCAGCTATTTGATGTATCATGCTAATGGAGGACTTTAATTCCTTGTTCTTCTATATTTATTCTTATGTATATTTATGCATGTGAGTAATGCATATGAAAGAATAACATCGTAATGCTTATGTTAGTTTTAATATCTTTTAAGAAATCTCCAAAATTGTTTGATCAATACAGATGGTGATCATGAAAAAGCTTTACAATTCGACAAGTGGCATTGAAAATGCCTTATTTATATATTTTATATTTAAAAGGCTTATTTGTTATACAGCTTTTTTACGTAATTATAAAGGGTAAAATATGTACACGCTTTTCATATTACATATAAAAAGTACGTATGCATTCTTAGGTGACGCGTTCTGTACTTCATTTCTATCTATTTTTATTGTTTCACATTATATGCTCCGTGCATTCTGATATCAAATCACAAATTAAAAGACCAACAAATGCACTGTATTTTCACAAAAATAGTCTAATACCCTACATATGTTTCAGCTTTACCAAGCTGTCATCAGGGGGTCCAAAGGTTTACATATACTTAACATCCATTATGTTAAGTATATGTAAACCTTTGACCCCTGATAATGGCTTGGTAAAGCTGAAACATATGTAGGGTATTAGACTATTTTTGTGAAAATACAGTGCATTTGTTGGCCTTTTAATTTGTGATCTATTTTCATTGATTTTTGGAGATTTAGACGGCACCAAACATACTTCTTTTTCAAGTTTTGTTTTAAATGCCAGTATATAATTTCTGGTGAAATTTTCATTTATTATTCCTTGCGTCTTTATAACATTTGTCGTCTTGAACTATTTCTTTAATATCATATTTTTCCTTACACTTGGTTTCAGGTGTGACTTCACTCACAAACTAAGGGTTTTACTCGTATATGTTCAGATATGCTTGATACTATACGTATGAATATTATTGTTGCCATGGTTATCATATTTCTATATTGGCGGTAGAGCAGCTCAACCTCACATGTTGATACAACAGGGGTAATGCTATTAGTGACTGGCTTAAAGTAAAATACAGGGATTTGATGTGGCCTCCAATGACACAACTTTAATATATGGATGTTATTATTTCACGTGTGCTCATCGCTGTTAAAATTTACCGTGAGTAGAAGTCAACGCGGTTAATTAAAAGTATTGCAGTTTATATTAGATATTTACGCACCATATTTAACGAAGGTGCTGGGAATATTTTCCTTCGACTCGCAGATGAGGGTCACAAGTAGTAAACACGTTGCTCATTGCCTGATGTACAAAGCCTTTGTAGTTTCAACTCAACCCTTTTCCGACACATTTGAAGGATTTGCCTACACATATTTGTCGCATTCCCTTTCATGGCGCTGTTATACCAATTTGTGCCTAAAATTCCCCCATACCTCACAACAACAAATTCTTGGCCACGGGATTAGCGACCGGCCTTCAGTCTTTGGCAGAGGCACGATTTTTATTGAGAAGGACCCCGCAGTAGAAGCTACAGACGCACCGCAGCCTTAAGGCTTATTGTGCAACCCTTGTGATGAAGATGAAGAGAAAGAAGATCAGTCTTTCTTTCATTTTTGCAAGTAATGGAGCACCGGTGGAAAGAAATTGACAGGGGAAAACCGAAGTACTCGGGGAAAAACCTTTCCCAATGCCACTTTGTCCACCACAAATCCCACATGGATCGACCCGGGATCGAACCCGGGCCTCCGCTGTGGGAGGCCGGCTACTAACCACCTGAGCCATGGCGCGGCCCAATTTGTCTTTACAATGAACTTAGCACCTGTCCTGCTCTGAAATGTGTACCTGCGGATGATCTTGAAACTGCATTTACATGTGTCTAGCGCCGAGGTTAGGAGCTCTTGGAGCTGTAAATTGCAGCTCCGCTCTTGCATACTTCGTGTATGTGAAGGCGAATGATGAATTGGAAAGAATATGGATGGAATTATTATTGCTTATACCGTGCATGTTTAATATAATGTTACAAATTTACCAACACATGCACTTTTTCTATTAAAAATTAATAGTTCGTTAAAATGCCCTACATATGTTTAGGTCGGTTAACCGACCATCATCAGGGGCGACTAGAGTTACTTAGTATATACACATCTAGAGGTGTAGATTAAAATAGTCCAGTGAGAGTATTTTAAAAAAACAGCATAATAAAATATAAAGTTCTAAATTCACTGCGTATTGAAGTTCACTTTTCACCAGTGTTTTACGTCGTGTTGTAAATTGTATGTTACGCACGATATGTTGGAAGCCTTTCGTTAGTTACTCCGCACATCAGGATGCGTACACGATGTTGTAAACCAGAAGTATGTCTAGCTGTCCTGTTTCCGTTGGTCGAAATGTTCTTTTCAGTGGAACTCAGCGTATATTTTATTGGCTCTTTTTGTATGGTGTCACGTCTCTGTGTATGTTGGTTGTGATGCCGTGTCCTGGTGGGTGAGGTCTGTTTGCCTACTGCCCCTGATGAAGGTCGGTTAACCGACCGAAACATATGTAGGGCATTTTAACGAACTATTAATTTTTAATAGAAAAAGTGCATGTGTTGGTAAATTTGTAACATTATGGATGGAATTGTTGGTGTTCTAATTTCTGGCACTACCTGGAACTGGCGAAAACAAATAAAAAAAAGAAGCTTCTGTCAGGATAGTCGGTGTCTCGGTCAGATTTCGAACCCGGTACATCCTGAATGCATGTAAAGAATGTGACCACATGCTTGCTTTATGGAGTTCTTATGTGCCGTCAGACGATCAGACATATGGTGTAGTGAAGGCCGTGGGAAAAGTTTTGAAATTTTCCGTTGCTATCGATCCAGAAATTAAGTTTCTGCGAATTGCATCTCTGGTATAAAGACGAACTGGCTAATGACGTTAAAATAAATATTTGTTCTTTATTCTTAGAAGCACACCAAACACATAAATACACTATGTTTGCTAAATGTTGAATATATTATTGCTCAAATTTGTGGTACACATATTTGCCACTGCTCTTTAAATGGCTAACTTTGCCTAACATCACACGTAGCGCTTGAAGTTCGATATTGTTGCATGTTCGTTTGCACCTTCGTGCCATTAGAGGTCCAAAACTGAGAACCCGAATCATTGCCTCCTTGCATGTCTTCCATTTTGTAATCCTCACGATTCACGACATGTAACCAAGAGGTCACAGGGTCACATCTAGCAGCAGTTATTTAACATGACTGCCTATGCTCAGACCACTGAAAGTTTTGCCTTGGATCATAGAGGCGCCGGAACTCAAGTTTTCTCCCTGTCATGGATCGATCCCCTTCAAATATTTTCGAACTCTTGCGCTTTCCTTTCACTGTATCTCCGTATACACAAAATACCTTTGTGTTAGTAGTTGAGTGAGGCACACCCCGTTACTATTGTTACCAGGTTGCCATCATTACGATAGGGGACGAGAGCCTGTTGTCTGTGAGGTACGAGACGAGGATGAAGAAACAGTTGAGCATTGATCATACAGTATAATACAATATAACACATATCAGATGGCAGCATTCAGATGGATGAAATTAAGGCTTAATTGGCTGTAAGAATAAAGAGAAGAATGATGAAACAGGCCGTGGAGTAAGGCGTGAATATTGTGACAGCCCGTCATATGAAGACAAGTTGCCAGTTAATCTATATTGTGGCAGCCCCTAGTATGACCTGTACGTAGCCAGTTTTCCTTTATCTCCACCAATCATCTAGCCATTCTGTTCACACGAGTGTCGGAAGCGATAACCAATTGATAACCGTCGCTAGAGACGAAATATGTGGGACGATTACGGTAGACATAGGAGCCGGAGGGGAATTAACAATAGGCAGAAGGGGGAAGCCTGAAGCGTCGTCAACTCCACCTTCCATGAGAATTCTTTCCATGACCTCTGTATAGTTTCGTGGAAAGAAAGACACGGAGAATAGAGACTTCATAGAGCGTTTTGTGTATTCATTACCCTCCTTAGCATTCGGAAGGCCTGCCTCTAGGCCGTATGTCTCCTATCCTGTGTATATAGTATGGCTTGCAGAATTAACAGGGACTGTGTTAGATTTGAGGTTCTTACAGTGATGAGTGTCAGTTTATAACCTTATGGCGTGTGACACCATGTAGTTTTGTAGGTGATTAGAAGCTTGAACATGGAGGCAGCTGGTATCTACAGTATGTGCCGAACAAAATGGCCTTAATATTCCAGAAGACCGCAATATTGAAACAGTCATATATTTAAAGTTATCTGTAAATATTACCTTATAGACTTTTTAACAGAGACGCATTATATTTTCTTTGAGGTGGAAACAAATTTTGAAATATCACTTAGAATAATTTTATGCTTGCAAGGACTAACACATTCAAGACTGACATTAATCTTTATTATATACGGTGGCACAAAACTAACTTGATACTGGAGGCAACATGTTAAACATCGAGTGTCAAGTATCGTCTGCGCCATGCTGTATATAAAGATTCATGTTATAACTCACAGAGAACACAGCGTGCTTCCATTAGAAAGACCAATCGGTGAATTTTATACGGGACAACAGTCGCTGTTGATTGTAACAATTTTATGGCCCACATAAATAAGTTGTGTGAGCAAAATGCAGGACTTTTAATGTTAAACCTGGCGGTGTGGTGTTTAGATGCAGGAGTCCGATTGTCTTAATTCTTTATCCGCCTTCTCTCTTAATAGTTTCAATTGTGCACCTTAGTTTGATAAGCATTGCTTCGGATTTTAAGCGATAAATGAATATGTGTTTGGAATGCCAGATGAAGATAAAAGTGCCTTCCAATAAAACCCACTCGTTTGTAGTCCATGCACGCTCAAGATAAGCCTCGCACCGTGCACGGCACCTGCCAGTTCCTTCACACAAACTGATAGCGTCCATGTGTCATGCGGCCGTGTGCTTACATCTTTTGCATGACCAAGTCCTACATAACCAGCCAAACATGCACGTACACTAAAGAATTGGGGTGCTTAGGAAATGGAGAATTTTATTGTTGACGTGTGACGTGGCTTGCTATACAAAGTGAATTAGGACAGCTCTACAGCTTGTAGTTGGTACTGTAACAATTCCGGGATTTCTAAATGTTCTGAAATGGATCGATTGAGAACTTCCCCCCCCCCCGCGCCTTGAATAGTTTGTTTAGTGTATATGGTGACGATTCAGGAGAAGGAGGAGGGGAACGTTACGCCCATTTAAACTCATTTTTCTAATAATAAGTTTTAAGGACTAAGAAAAATTTTGTAAAATTTTAGCAGCTGTTGTCCCAGGCAAAATCACAGTGATTACCTGCAAAATACCCCCCGAGTATTAGAGCAGCTTTAGACCTAACACACTTTTTGCAATTTCTCTGTCATTCAAGTCGAATTCCATGACCGCCTCTATCCAAATCCTGATTTATTCGCCCTTCTTCATTTTCGTCACCTAAGATAATAGGACCCCCCCCCCAAAAAAAAATGTAAAAAACACTAAAACCTGATAGGGTGGCACGTGGCAGTTAAAGGTGTCGTGCTGTTTATGCGTGTACACTGGCTAGGGATGTAACTGACATCTACAGAGTTAAAGCAGCTACAGACGTGGCCTTATTATATTGTGTTAAAAATTTTGTGCTGTGTATATATGCCTAACGCCGATCCCAGTGGCCGCGCGGTCTAAGGCATGGCTCTGCGGCCTTTCGCATGCTGGAATTGCGGGTTCGAATCCCGCCGGTAGCATGGATGTCTGTCTCTTGTGGTTATTGTGTGTTGTCAGGTAGAGGTCTCTGCGTCGGGCTGATCACTCGTCCAGAGGAGTCCTACCGAATGTGGTGTGTCTGAGTGTGATTGTGAAGCCTCGATAATGGGGAGACCCTGACCCACTAGGGGCTGTTGCGCCATAGAAAATATATATGCCTGACTCTTTGTACACTAGTTAAGGAAGTAAGTGATTTTGGCCCAGTTAGAGCAGCTACAGATTTTGCCTTTTTACACTGTGGTATCGGCAACTGTAGCTTCCAAGTAGTGACAAACTCCTTGTCTTTGAATTATGACCCTGTTGTTTAAAGGGGGGGGGGGGGGATGGACTGCATTCATGTTGCTCAGGTTTGAGACAAGTGGCGCGCTCTTGTGAATGTGTCAGTGAACCTTCGGACTATAAGTTATAAAATTTTTGCAATTTTATGGCGAGCTGGTAAACTATTAGCTTCTTAAGGAAGAATGTGCTTCACAGTTTGAGATAGTTATATCCCTAATGTTAAATTAATGTAGACGCTGTGTAGCCTCTTGTCTGATTTAACGTCAATGAATAACCAAAGTATGCATCAGCCTGCAGCAAACAACGTATTTGCTCTATTGCAGAGCGACGTCCATATTTACTTCGTGCGATCGATAATGTCCTGACCAGTTCTATGTAACCTGTCTCAGAAACTGATTTATTGTTCAGTAAATACATATGTAATAAAATGATTCATAATTCGCGTGCCACTGTTTACAATTCTGGCGATTATTTCTTGTAGCTCCTACGTCACTAGAAAAGCACGACGCAGTTTACAGGCAAAATATTTAAAACGTTCAGGCACAAGTATTTGTGCTTGACCAGAGTATGAGAGTAGATCTGTCTGGGGGGCAAGACAATTGTAATTCTTTCGTACCCTCTCCACTTGAACACGGAAGGAGAAATTAATTCGAAAAGTTGTAAGTTTTTCTATAATAAAAGAGAATGATAGACAAAGTCCAAATTAGTAGTTTTAAACATTTAGCTCTCCAAGTAAATAGTTTTAAACATATTGTCACTTTGACATCCAATAATATTAAATATACGCAGCATAATGTCCCTCGTGGGGTTTGAATCCATACATTTACTCGTGTAGTTGAACAAATGCTCTTTAACCCTTTAAATCACTATGGTACGTATGTGCACCACCTGTTTGAATATTAAAAAGCTGATTTATCCACGGTTTATTTATGTTTCGTATGAAGTTTAAAATAAACAGTGGTTATTATTTTGTTTAGGGTTAAGTGACTGGTCTTTGTAGTGATAATACTTAGTGTTTTCTTTGAGATAGGGACTGAATATTTTTACGTTATTTATATGACTTTTATGCTTCAAATTTTTAAGAACAAACACTTACTGTTACACCATGTTTCGGGGTAGAGTACTGTGTTGTATAGAACAGGACTACGTTTTCAAAACTGTCTGCACGCCACTGCACATGCATCCCGTGTTGCACCCTAATACCACGGAACGAACTATGGGTCAGGCTGACAGCTTATCGTATTGTTCAGGAATGTCCAAATGGGATCTCCTGGCTGTCTTACTGCTTTCATTATCTCACAGAACACGCTAGCCAGTTCCTCATTACATTTACGAACTTGACCTAAAAATTTCTATCACACCACATTCAGGGAGATAGTCTATAAGAACTGAGTGCACTGATTTATCTACCTGCGTCTTAGTTCTAAATGAAGAGGGCCCCTTTATTTTGTTGAGGATTTTGTATTTGAAGATACAATTCGCAAGGAAACATTAGAATCTAAGTCGAGGCCTTCGCTCTTCTGGGATGTTACGCGCTGTAAGTTGGTATTTCGTTACCGACTGATTGACCGTTGAAGATGGCGCCGATAACCTTGATTTCAGGCTTCAGCCGCGATGTTGATAAGATCTGCGCTGTTCTGGGATATTACGCAGCGTCGTGTAATATCCCAGAAGAGCGCAGATCTCATAGCGCCGATAGATTATCCCGAAACTTCGATAAATACATACCAACCTACACCGTGTAACATCCCAGCAGAGCGAAGGCCTCAGCTACAGCGCAATGGAGACCTGAAATCTACGTGGGCCTAATTTGCTCTAAAAAAAAGCGAAGTGGAGGTATATTGCACAGTGGCATAAAAGTCACATGACATTCGGATGTTTAACAACAGAAAGATCATGTCAAGTGCCTTCTGCACTACTCTGTGTGACAGAAACCGGAACGGAGGCAGTCATGTTGCACACTGGGCGCACTATCACATCATTTTCTTAGACGGTCTGAAGAAAACTGCGACAAATTAAACTCTTGCCGGGATCCTGGCTGAGACGTCAACCATGCATGTCCCAAATAAGAGTATAGAAGGTTACAGCTCCAGTAACCTTCTCAGTTCCTCGCCTTTCATCGCATCATAATATCACAGTGTTTTACTTCAGCGATCGACACAAGTGGAAATGGCTCATCTAGGAGTTTCGTGCTGAATGTTAGATCGGAAAGGCACAGGGATTCTCTCGTCGACAGAATTTTGGGACTCAGAAGGCATTATCCTTCCTCAGTTCCTTGATCAGTGAAGCTCTTCGCAAAAAAACACTCATGACGAGATGAAACCCGAGGGCGTCAGCGAGTGCAAACAGTGACCCCCTGATTTATTTTCCACGGTTATTGAATATACCGTGACTTGCTGGGACATATATCTGTCATTTGGCGACTGCGTGGATAAATACAAGTTTTGTCCATTAGTCGTGGTTCTGTTGCATATCTGTGTTGAAATAATGAACGCTGTCTCATGTTACACTCCTTGTACATGTGCTGCATCGTTGTTACTGAATCCTAGTTGCTCACAACCGTCTTCATTTCGTGTTTATTTAAGGGCTTATGTTTCTTCTTGTTATCGTAGCAGTTCACTTCAAGTGCGAAGCAAATAATATTGTGTTGTGTTTACCCTGTCTGTTTACGGTTCGTCGGATGTTTAGCTCTTGAAGATATTTGTCGATGATTAACTGGGCAATGGAGGCATTTTCTGGTACTGGTCCTTCTTCAGATATTTGTGGTTTTATTAGATTATTTGAGTGCGCTCTTTTAGATTGAAGTTTTTTAATCCAGCGTCCAGTAATGTGAGCCAATGAAGACAGAACATCGGTTGAGTACTTGTCGGCCTCTTATTACGTTCAGAAAATCCAGTTTCAAATCGCGGACCGGAAGCCACCTGTTCCGATTGAAGTTTCCCTTAGTGTTTCTACTAGTATTACCTCCCCCCCCCCCCACCTCCAGCCAGGCAAATTCCTGCTTCTTTCTACACATTTTAATTTTTAAATCCATTATACACTGGTCATCCTGTTATTTTGTTCTTCAAAAGCAACAAATGAAAGCGTCATTAAATTAGCGAAGTTGAGCGTGTATGTGTTCAGAAGGGGACTGTCATATTCTAGCAAAGTACTGTCCTGAATTCATTCGGATAAGCGGATGGCAATCATGATAATTCCCACCCCATTATATCCTGTACCGTGATAGAGATTCGAACCAGGAACATCCCGTGTGTAATGTTTGAGGTTTACCGATACATCTTCCCTTAATGGCTTTATTTCCCATGTATGGCTGATAGCCGATAAATAAGATATCTTGTCTCGAAGCCTGAATTTTTATAGTAGCCTACGGACCCATAATGTAGGCACAAGGCTGCCGTTGTCAGTTAGAGCCATCGTTCAGGGAACCATGAATTCTAAGCTCGTAATACAAGCACATTTATTCCGCGCTCCTGTGACCCTCTTCTGGCGATAACCTTGAAACAGAGCCTTTATGCCTATGGTATTTCATACACTATTGATTTCCATTCTCGGAGGAAAAGAGAGAGTGGAAGATCCGCTTTGCCAAAGCCCCGAATCGTTGGAGTTGGTGCGATAAAATTCCATTCGACTGTCTGTGAGTTTTGGTGCAAGCGACTGCAGGTAGATTATGTTTTGACTTTAAATATACCACGACCGCCACGTGACACTTCGTCACCTGCTCGCTGTTCCTTATTCCAGTCCTTTCTCGTGTGACGCTATGACATCTATGCTGTTGAACTTGCTTCATTGGGACTCAATAAGACCCTCTCTTACTAATACTTAAACAGTTTAATTTACAGTATACAAGTACTTTGCCAAATTTTGTGTCGTCTTATGTAACAGTTTGAAGGATGAAATTTATCTAACGTAACTAAAATAACCCCATGGGCGAGAATCCTTTTTGAGGAGCTAACAGGTTCTCAGATAGTCAAGAAATTTCCCCGCATTTTGTGGAACCCGAATGTTCATTACTGCATTCACAAGAGCCGGTCACCTGTCCCTCTCCTTTGCCAGATCAATCCAGTCCATGCCCCCGTTCCACTTATTGAGTATATATTTTAATATTATCCTCCCATCTACTCCTACATGTTCCAAGTCATCTAAATTACATATAAAAATTCCTTTTCTACCATACAGAAAACAAACCCCATCTCCAATACGAAGAAAAACTGGTTAGGTAGAGTAGTATTCGGTGTTCAATGTGACACACACACACACACACACACACACACACGCACACACACACACGAAACACATAATGACACTGTGTGAGCAAAATGAGAGTTCCTTAATATCACAGCATGCGGTATATACAGTTATTACAACATTTTAATTGGATAGACATTTACGTCAGCACAATTTGTAATCCAAATATGTAATAATAAAGTTCAGAGAGCAGTCTGAAAAATGTAATATTCGCTCGCTTCTTCAAGGCATTTCCCTACTCTTGTGGAACATGACGGCCTATTCCCGTGTTCAGTAGAGCCCACCACTGGGCTGTACCTTAGGAATCCGCTCGCAGCCTCCGTCTTTATTTACTTAAGATCTGTTTACATTTTGTCCTCCCATTTACGCCGTGCCCGGCCGCTTTACTCCCGGAAAAGAGAACCGGTACCCATTTTACAAGAGGCTGAGTGGGCCCACGGGCAAGTCTGGAGGGTTGCGGAAAATCTCGCCCCCACCAGGATTCGATCCCCGGAACGTCGAGCCCGTAGAGAATCGCTATAATGACGGCGCTTTCCCGGCCCACCAACTTGAATAATCTTTTTAATTTTAAGTGAAACCAACCAATGCACAAGAATTATTAACAAAGTATATTTGTAACCCCTGCATACGTTTCGGCAATCAAGTTGCCATCCTCAGGGCGCACTTCAAAGAATCACAAGTATCTATGGCATCCAGATACACATACATTTGGCATTATAATGGAAGTACACATGCCGCTCACAATATTAAAATGAATAGATGCCTGTAGTCATAAAACTAAACGTTAACAGTATACAATACAATGTGTCTGTCAGTGATGTAAGCTTATACGTCATATAACACAGTAAAAATTATTATATACAATATTGTTACATGATTCGACTTAGACGTTTAAACATATAAAAGTTTTTTAAAAAAGTTTATTGGCTGTCTAAGTCAAATAATACAACAATATTTGTATATAATAATATTTACTGTGTTATATGACGTATCAGCTTACATCACAGACTTAGACACATTGTATTATTTACTGTTAACGTTTAGTTTTATGACTATAGTCATCAATTCATTTTAATATTGTGAGCGGCATGTGTACTTCCATTATAATGCCAATGTATATCTGCATGCCATAGATACTTGTGATTCTTTGATGCGCCCCCTGAGGATGGCAACTTGATTGCCGAAACGTATGTAGGGGTTACAAGTATAACTTACTTTGTTATAATTCTTGTGCGTTAGTTGGTTTAACTTAAACTTATGACAAAATACACGGTACATATAATATAAAAAAACGTAAATAATGTTCACGATATTTCACTATGCCTGCGAAGGTCATCGTATCACTAATGAAGGTTATCCTTCTGTCTGGCAGGGGAGCGACAGTTAAATGTTTTCGAAAACTGTCGCGAATCGCAGACATTAAGTCCGGCGTGTCGCGGGTTGCTGATCACTGCCTTACGTGAAGACCTAAATGCTTTTATCTCGCGCATATCCAGCGCAACTCTTTTAACATTTATCGGAGTGAAAAAAGAAGTTTGGAACACAATTTGTCTTTTATGTTCATTTATTATGACTTGGCTTAGCTAGTTTATCACCCAGGTACGTATCAAGCAGCTGGTACAATCGGCATTTTGCTTGTGACCGGCTGCTTGCTTGTTATCACATGCAAGCTGGATTCCAGTCAGAGGTTTGCATCGCCGTAGTGCTTTCGGCGTCTAAGTGCGGTTGATGTATTTAGTCTGTGACGTCAGAGCCTTTTCCGCTGTCGTGCCGTGGATATTGACGAAGACAGGGCAATGTGCGAGGAAATTCATAGTCTACAGCAGATATGAGGTAGTTTATATACGATCGCGTCGTGCTTGGGCGGTAACATGCTGCCGAGCAGCTTAACTCTCCCTTGTACCTAATGTGGTGTCTTTTCCTTCTGACTTACATAACTTACGTACATATGTGTAGCGTTTTACGTAAAGGTAAAAAGTACAGCTGTCCCTATCCATGACATGTAGGGGAGTAGAATTATGGCTCCACTCATTCTTAACCTCGGCACTAGATGAAGATGGGTGGTAAATATCACGCCCCTGCCGCTTTGTCACCGGGAAAGTATCCCCGTACCCATTGAATAGAAGGCTCAGTAGGCCCCAGAGCTAGTCTGGACATTTTGGAGAAGAGAAAAATTTCTTGTCCCTACTGGGATTTGAACCCTTGATCGTCCAGGCCTTAGTCTAGTCACTATACTGACTACACTTTATCGGCTTCTGCATCAGTAAGGGCTTCGTGAACTGTCTGATAGAATTGTGTAAAACAGGGATTTAAAAGGAGCAGCGTACAACACGAAGATCGTCCTCGGGTGGGTCTTCGTGTACCCTGGTCGATGTGTATCGATGTTTGTGGGGAAACTGCTGCCTCTACCACGACGCTGAAAACCACGAAGACATATGTTGCCTTGTGACTCACACTTTTTGGATCACGTACGTTCTCTGTCGCTCTTCTAGCTGTTTTCGTGACCTGTTTTATAGATTTGAACCTGCTAATATAGGTGTACTGAAACATGTTTCATGATTCGTTATTGGTGGGAGAGGTCAAAGTTGAGGGGGGGGTGGGGAAGACCTGTGATTTTCGTTGCTAAGTTTAGTCTCTGTTAGTACTTAAATTAACTAGCTGAACGTGAACCCAATTTCTCTCCCCCCCCCCCCCCCCGAAGAAAAATGTTTAGCCTCTTTCTTTTCAAAGCAGCAGTGTAATAAATCGAAGCATTTAGCATATTGACGAGATATCGACAGACTTAGGTCGCGTGACGAGAACGTCACTTTACTGGGGGCACTGTATGGTGACATGTCTTACTGGGGGCACTGTATGGTGACATGTCTTACTGGGGTTACTGTATGGTGACATGTCTTACTGGGGGCACTGTAGGATGACATGTCTTACTGGGGGCACTGTATGGTGACATGTCTTACTGGGGGCACTGTATGGTGACATGTCTTACTGGGGGTACTGTAGGGTGACATGTCTTACTGGAGGCACTGTAGGGTGACATGTCTTACTGGGGGCACTGTATGGTGACATGTCTTACTGGGGGCACTGTAAGGTAGCATGTCTTACTGGGGGAACTGTATGGTGACATGTCTTACTGGGGGCACTGTATGGTGACATGTCTTACTGGGGGCACTGTAGGGTGACATGTCTTACTGGGGGCACTGTATGGTGACATGTCTTACTGGGGGCACTGTATGGTGACATGTCTTACTGGGGGTACTGTATGGTGACATGTCTTACTGGGGGCACTGTAAGTAGCATGTCTTACTGGGGGAACTGTATGGTGACATGTCTTACTGGGGGCACTGTAGGGTGACATGTCTTACTGGGGTTACTGTATGGTGACATGTCTTACTGGGGGCACTGTATGGTGACATGTCTTCAAAAGGTAACTTTTGTTAAGGTAATTTTTCGTAGAATGTAAAATGATACAATGGGGAGGTGCAAATTTTTTAACTTCAGGATTTATGGCAATGAATAATGAACTATTGTAGGATGTGAAATTTGGAACGTAAAGCACATATACACGTCAGTAGCCGACAGAGAACCTGGCGAATGTGCGAAAATCTGTTTTTTTCGGAAAGGTTAAAGTAAATATAATCTGTACTTCAGGAATGAATTATTCAAATAAATAAATTAATTAAAACAGCAGTAATAGTAATAGCGACATAAAATGCATAACCCTACGGAACAGAAAAGTAAAAGAGTTAAAAGTAAAGCAATCCCTGTACAGACCTGGACAGGCCCTGAGGGTGACACGAGAATTTCTAGACAATCGGCACATGAAGGTGGCAGGGTTGTCAGCCTACGCACCGGCCGCCTTTACCCACCAGGAAATATTCCTGGTACTCATTTCTTACTCGTTTCTGTTAGAGGCT
The DNA here is from genome assembly GCA_021186555.1 of Reticulitermes speratus. Taxonomy (NCBI): domain Eukaryota; kingdom Metazoa; phylum Arthropoda; class Insecta; order Blattodea; family Rhinotermitidae; genus Reticulitermes; species Reticulitermes speratus. The sequence continues at coordinate 12,692,809 of JAJKFL010000427.1, read as the reverse complement.
GAGTCGACCCCAGGGCCATAGTGCGGCTGGAAGGATTATGCCAATGAAAAATGTCAGTGTCACCATGCGCTTGTAGCGCAGTGTCTCAACCGGTTGCGCCACCGCGTGCCCCCGTGTAACATAAAAGTTGGCTGTATAAATTGTGCTCAAATCTTGTTTAGGTCATTACTATATGTAGCATCCACTTCAGTCTTCAGACATTCTGCTATTATTTCCCTAAATGGAGAGTTGTTTCTGCTGTGAAGTAGAAATTGAACCTGCGAATTTTACGGATGCGGAATTTTTAATCCAAATTGTCAGTTATTAAAACTTTAAAGACGAAACTTAATCGAAATGGCCGTCTCGATTACAAAAACCAGTCAGTTAATGCTGTATAGGGAAATGATCGCTGTTTGTTCTGAGATCCACACAAAACACATAAATACACTGTGTGGACAGAACGTAGAATTGTTGAATGTTAAACCTGTGGAACAGCAAGTAACTACTGGGCGTTAAAGGGTTAATGTTAGCTGAATATTGTTCTGAAGTTAGACTTTGCACTGAGAGCAGAGACAGATAGATGGCTTGACGAGAGTGATAGAGAGACTGATGCATAACAAAATATGGTAGAAGTGTAGATGTAAAAAAGTCGTGGGACAAATAAAGATGCTCTTTATTTCGGGAATTGTGGAAGGAGAAATAGGAGATTCTCCGTCTTCGTCCTTTCGTCCTTCTGATCTGAGAATTATAAAGATTATCGACTTTCACCTAAATTTCCCGTCTTTAAAGCTAGACTTTTAAGAAATTATAATATTGTTTATCTTTCTTCTATCTATTTACTTTGCATCACAGCACAGTACTTGCAGGTTCTCTGCACGTCTCTTCGCAGAGCATCCTTGTCACTCTGCTCGACTGACGTACATTTTGTGTCCAGCCACGGGGAAACCATGTGCTGCGTGTGCAGGAGTTATCAGCTTGAACGTACTCGTACATTGGATTATGTATATCGCCTAGTTCGTAGTGTACGTCTGTCGTATTTGTCATGGTCACTGATTATTTCTTGCTGTTGGTCCAACTATTATAGCCCTCGCTTCTCTGCGGTCCTGTACTACCGGGTGTGGTTTTTTTACGTTGTAAAATTTATTTAAACCATATCTTAATAACTGGCATATTTACTATAATTTCTGGGGGGAACTTGCGACGACAGCTTTCTTTTAGCTCCGTATCCTTAAGACTTCACGGGACAGTAGATAGTACTACATGTACTAGCACCTGCGTTAAAACAAGTAAATGTCAATGCTTCTAGAGTGAATTAAGGCAAGTTTTACGTATAACTGCTCAACATAATACTCACGAGGCTGAGGCGTCATCAGAATTTTATTTGAAACATGTTTCGGTGTAGTGTTACAGACAGTCCTTGTCAAGGGATTTGAAAGAAATTGTGAAACATCATCATCGAGTAATTTATTTTGTGAAATGTCCATAGTCCCTTCCAAAACGAGTTCTCCAAACAGTGCGATCTAGTGCTTCCTCTTTCAATTTCCACTACCTTCTCCTTTCCTGAAGGTCATCCAGTAGCCGCTTACGTCTTCTTCCTCGTCTTGCCGTTCCTTCTATATTTCCTTCAATAACGTGTCTTTTGAGTCTGAATGATTACCTGTTCAGAGTTATAAGTATGAGAAGTGCGTTAAGGAAGTCTACGTCTTTTTTGGAATTTATATATAATGTGTCTAAAATGCTTGGTCAAACTTCAGGAGTGAATATCCCACAACAAAAGTGTGTATGAATGTATATACGTATACACATAGTTCGCGAGGTACAGCCCCCACGTTCCCGAATTCAGTCCTTCAGATTTCCATCTGTGGAGATGCTTAAAACCCGTAGTGTATTCAGTTCGAATTGAAAATGAAGAGACACTTCACCAAAGAATTTTTTATGCCTGTCAAACCATTTGCAACCCCCCTTCTCCCGGGTCCTTTGAAAGTTTGCGACAGTCCATGATCAGACATACACACGCGTGCATTGATTCAGGTGGATGGCATTTTGGTGAATTGTGTTTTGATAAATATTAAAACCTCAACAGTTATTAAATTAGGAATATGTATTTTAAGTGTAGTATGTAAATTTTAAGTAATATACAACACAAAGTATTTATTGTTGAATGGAGTCTTGCAATGAAACTAAAAAAACACTCGTTTCCCAATATAGGTCTTCGTGGCATATTTTCTTTATTTTGATGTGAAGAACTCTTGAATTTCGTCCAAGTACTTTAGATACACTCTCTCTCTCTCTCTCTCTATATATATATATATATATATATGTAGAAGTAGATAAGTATTAACCGTTAGGATAGTAATGTACTCTTTGTAAGAGGCCTTACCCCACAAACCTTTCGTTAAATACGGAAGAATATCCGTGTAAGACGCCTTCACTTGCAGATATGACTGTTATCATTTAAAACAGATAACATTGTTGTATCTGATCCTAAATAGGACACATGTTCACTTCTCCGACAAGCATTGTTTGCTTGCCACCAGAACGTCACAGAACATAGAATTAGCACTGAGTATGTAAAATACATATCGATACTGAAGAAAACACAAACGAGTTTTGTACTCGTATTCTTGATGCTGAATTGATGTGATGATGAATATCAACGATTTTAAGACACATGAGTTTAGACAGACATTTAAGTGCCTAGTAGTTCGTTTATTAACGAAACACAATGAAGTATAATTTGTGATTCTGATAAAAGCTTGTAACTTAAACTGAAAGGGGTGAGTTCTGAAATATATCAGAGGATATCTCTGTCTTTATTTGCGATGTATTTAACTGTGCTATAATTATCTCACACCCTATAGCATCGAATGTAAAGGGATTAATGAGTAATTAATTGAAAAGAATACTGAACAAGCCCGGTATGTCCTAATTTTAGGCATTATTCCAACATTAGCCTGGATAAACTGAGTAAGACCACGAAACTCAGGATAGTTGGTCTCCAAATCTGAATCCAGCATTTTTTTTAATTCGATGAAGCAGTTGTAACCACTTTTTTTTAACTAGTCCAACACAGTTTTAAAATACGTGTACACCGAATTTGTGTAAACCTTTGCATTCTTATATTTATCTACAAGTTATTGTCAACAACATAGCGGCAAAGTGAAAAAAAATAAAAGGATTCTGATATTCCAGAAATACACCAACAAATGCACAAATCACTAAAAAGGTGCAATCAGCCCTTTATTATAGTCGAACCCTACATGTGTTTCGGCTCTCCATGAGCCATCATCAGGGCTCATGATGATGGCTCATGGAGAGCCGAAACATATGTAGGGTTCGACTATAATAAAGGGCTGATTGCACCTTTTTAGTGATTTGTGCATTTGTTGGTGTATTTCTGGAATAATAAAAATGCACGGTGAATTAAGACTAAAGGGTTCTGATATGTTTCCTCATGGTTAAAATTAATTAGCTGTGAGTATGAAATCCAAAATCTGAAAGGAATTTGTTGTACATTAACACGTTGAAGACTAAAATTATATATATATATATATTATATATATATATAACCTATAAATGTTCATTTCATACCTCACAGAGCGCTTCATTATAAATATCATTCACTTATGTGTAATACTGTTATAGGAAAATAATCGCTGGTTTTTGTAACATTCGTACAGAAGACATAAACACATTGTTTTTGTTAAAAATCAGAGATTTTTTGTTAAACACAGCGGTACATATGCTAACAGTTAGTCTTTTAAAGGTTACCTTATGTCCCTGTGTACCATTTTGTGTCTGTAATAGAGTCTGCAAGCTGCGCCTGGCCTACAAACTGTCTCTTTTATTATTATTAATGATGTTTACATTTCACATTATTTCTGTTCACGTAACTTTTATTTATCTCCTCATAACATGCAAACAACCACTTATATTCTTCCACTCAACAAATGTTTGTGACCCGCATTTGTTCTAGTATAACACGGAAGGCTACGTACGCCTAGTTCAATCTTTTTTTTTCTAACGTCAAGGTTTCTATGTTAGACCTGTGTGTGCTAAACAGACCTAAGTACGTAATTTTGTATCTTCGACATACAGCTCACATTTCTTCATAACTTGTAGGACCTTCTGTTTTCCAAAAGCACAATTTTATATTGAAGTTAAGTTCAAATAAGTAAATAAACTCATAACTGAGGAGGTTGTTATTGGGACCTTCTGTTTTTCTAAAGAACAATTTTATATAGCAGTTAATTTTAATGAAGTAAATAAACACAAATAACTGAGCAGGTTGGTTTACCGTTGCAAGAAGGCTGTATACCTGTACGGTATTCCTTTAGATTCTTGCCTGGATTACCAAATACCTTCACTTAAAAGACTGGTTAATTCTCTCAGAATTTTCAGATGAATGCTCGGGCAATATCTTTACATATCCTAACACTTTACCCGGTCATTTATTGTGATTATACGGACTAGTGGACATTCGACGTAACTTTCAGACTCGTGTAATGTCCCGTTGCCTATACAATTGTTGACAGCTGCACTACTGTAATGCAAATTAAGAGTGGGCATTAGGACCCATTGTGAAGGAGGCGAGGAAGTGATAAAAATTACACGTGCTTTTGTGATGCATCCTTCGACTCTTTTCGTCTTATTTGATATCACCCTGAGTAAATTCGGACATACGAAAAAATCGACTTAGGAACAAACGTCTGAAACCTGACTTGCTCGTAAACATAAAGAGTGTGTCTATTTCAGTCGCATCATAAAAGGTGTCCACCGAGCCTTGTTCCTATTTTGAAAATTTGTTACATGATAATAAGAACAGGTTTTTATGGACCTGTGTAGGCTGTATAACCGTAGCAGTTGAGAAGGTGTAGTTAAATTACCTAAGAATTAGTAAATTAGATAAATAAACATGATTGGAAAGGGGAAATGCGTACAGGAGTATATACTGTGTCCACAAGCGATCCATAGTAGGGCATACACAGTGTCCACAAGCGATCCATAGTAGGGCATACACAGTGTCCACAATCGATCCGTACAGAATACACAGTGTTCACAATCGATCCGTACAGAGTACATAGTGTCCACAATCGAGCCGTACAGAGTACACATAGTGTCCACAATCGATCCGTACAGAGTACACACAGTGTCCACAATCGATCCGTACAGAGTACACACAGTGTCCACAATCGATCCGTACAGAGTACACACAGTGTCCACAATCGATCCGTACAGAGTACACATAGTGTCCACAATCGATCCGTACAGAGTACACACAGTGTCCACAATCGATCCGTACAGAGTACACACAGTGTCCACAATCGATCCGTACAGAGTACACACAGTGTCCACAATCGATCCGTACAGAGTACACATAGTGTCCACAATCGATCCGTACAGAGTACACACATTGTCCACATTCAATCCGTACAGAGTACACACATTGTCCACAATCGATCCGTACAGAGTACACACATTGTCCACAATCGATCCGTACAGACTACACGCAGTGTCCACAATCGATATTTACACCTCTTTGTTCTCAGTGTTTCCAGTTGTTCCAAATATAGGCCTATTTGGTTTCTGCTCTGACATCGCAGTGACTTTCTTTTCTCCACCGCATAATAAAACGAACTCTATACTTGCAATAGAATTATACTCTGTGTTACCTGTCAAGAAGTTTGCGTTGGAGTGCCTGTTTATTCCTTAAAATCTGAAAAACAAATTTGCTGTTGTTGTTACCTTGGTTTCCGCTGTCCACTACTGCTCATTGTTTTTACAATTGTTACCCGCCGTCTCAACGTTTGTACCGTCAATGTCACGTCGCAAGCTATTTCGACTTCCATATTATTATTACCGCTTGCGGGACAATAGGGTATACCAGTACCAGTTTCAATTTATCTCCCATATCATAACTCTTATTCTCAATTTCATAGAAATCTTTAGGATCGCTTGGTTTCTGGAATTATTCCAGCGTATAACGTTCAAAAAATCTTTTCTGAAAATGGACCTCTCTCCGCCCACAGGTGAAAAGGAGGGGAGGTACCTATTATTTGGGTCTGATAGACAGCGCTATTGTCAGCATGTCGACAGTCCCTGTCAATTTATCTACCTTTACGTGAGCGAATAGGATCACGGTTTTTCGGGAGGATATAATACAAAGCATACAATAAAATATTATTGTTATGCCTCATTGACAGAACCTGGTGCTAGGTACGCATGTAGAAGTATTGAAACTGATATAGGTTTCCAGAGATTTAGAATACCTCTCTCGGACTTAACTCAGTAGGTGTTCCTGCTTTTTACCTGAAGACGGATGCGAAACCAATATCCGAAACCTTGATATTATTTTGAGAGTACAGATGATTGGCAAAGTCCAGAAAACAAGCGATTCTAAGTGCAATATACCATGGTCATAACACGATGTGGCATCAAAATTTGCCCCGGGATTTTACAGTTGGAATATGCTGACAGACAGACCGACTGTTAGACATGCATAATGTCTTTTCTATGCGATTTGTTTATGCACATCGTCTAAAGAAACACGATAATGCTTTGGCCCATGTAATAGTATTTTATGTATAGTGTTTTAACCAAGCCGTTACTGTCTTGTTGTGAAATTAGCCACCTCGTTATTTCCGTCTTAATCCGCTGGGCGTAGTAACATCAGGCGACAAAGTATCGACAACGCAGAGCCCAGGTGTGTGGCCGCTGCTCTCAGGCACTTACCCGTTTCCCTATGCTGTACTTAATAATTAATCATCAATTGCCAATTAGATATTTAAAGGTTTAGAATTTAGAAACTTTGTTTACCTCTCTGTCTCGCTCTTATTGTTTGTACAAGATGCGGAATTTTTCATACCTAGTTTCCAAGTGTTATATATATACAGGGTATTTCAGGAGGAATCCGCCATATTCGGAAGAACGTTCCTTGGGTTAAATTACATCGATATAACCAAAAATATCCACACCGAAGTTGAAAATTTAAGGAGATAATGAGGAAATAAATTTTAAAGAATGAGAACTGTTATATATTTATTGATTACTAAATACATATTGAAACGAGGAGAAATTTGTAGTTCTCTTAATATTCACACAAAATACTAAACATTAATATATTCAACTCATGATTTGAACTTCTCCGCTGAGAAATTTATGTCAAATGTAAAGAGATATACATGTATGTATGTATGTATGTATGTATGTATGTTTGTTTGTTTGTTTGTTTGTGTTTTTTTTTCAATGGCTCGACAGCTCCTAGGGGACCTAGGCCTCCTCATTTTTCGAGGTTTCACGATCACACACTATAGACACACCACACCCGGTAGGACTCCTCTGGACGAGTGATCAGCCCGTCGCAGAGACCTCTACCTGACAGCACACAACACTCACAAGAGACAGACATCCATGTCCCCGGCGGGATTCGAACCCACTATCCCAGCAAGCGAGCGGCCATAGACCCACGCCTTAGACCGCGCGGCCACTGGGATCGGTGCTCATATTATTAGGGTGACCAAAACAGGGATTAGTGGGACATGTGGCACGTATGGTGGAGAAGAGAAATGCATGCAGGTTTTGGTGGAAAAAACTGGACAGAAATCTGAAGATGAAAGGGTAGTTGGAAGGGTAGCATTAGAATTAATTTTAAGCGAAACTCTAAACTCTATTCACTCAGAATAGGGACCGGTGGCATTACGTTGTGAATGCGGTAGTGAATATCTTGTTCCTTCAAGTCGAGAAATCTCTTGATTAGTTGAGGAACTGCGGGCTTTGCAAGAAGGAACGTGTGTCAAGGGGTTACTTATTTAATGAAATCAGTCCAAAAGTGAAGCAGTACTCCAATGAAAGGGTTTGGAAACTTTTGAGTATACAAAATTAAAGAATTTAGGCCTTTTTAATTGAAAAAGGAAAACGTAAAGAAAGCCATGTGACGCAGCGAGTGTTGACATTGCAGTCTTCTTTAAATTGTCCATCCAGACTTTGAAATATATTGTGTTATTAAAACGTTGCTAAGTATTTAGTCATTCTGAAATATTACCAGATATCGAAAGTATTTCTGTGATTTCAGTCTTCCGCCGCGATTTTGATGAGACGTTAACTCTTCTTGGATATTACGCAGTGTCGAGTGGTAATCCTTTACCGACGTTTCGGGACAAACAATCGGTCCCTTTTTCAAGGGTCAAGAAGTCGAAGAAGAAGAGAGAGAGAAAAGAAACGCTTCTTAACCCTTGAAGATGGGACCGATTGTTTATACAAAAACGTCGGTAAAGGATTACCACTCGACGCTGCGTAATATCCCAGAGGAGCGCAGATCACAAAAGTTTTTCTGACTGTGTAAAGTGATAGGTGAAGTACTTCATATCTTTACGATGAGACCGTACGGGTCGCACTGAAGAGTGCTGGTAAAGGCAAAAGGCACACGAGGTTTAGATTTCCAGTGTTGTGTTTTCCGTCGTAGTAGCCTGCGTAATTTTTCCCGTTTCAGTGACCTGTAACTCACATACGTCGTACACGTGTAAAATAAAACCCTTCAAAATGTCAAATATCTGTGCAGCAAATGTTAAATCCCATGCACTTAGAAGGGCTTACACGGAATATACCGTGATCATGACACTGATCGTTTGTCTCTGGTTGGGAGGTTTCAGTCACACTGACAGACAGGAGCGGAATGATTTACTGCATCAGTGGTTTTGATATTTAATTATGTTATGGATAAATATGTATGTTTACAAAATTAATTAACAGTAGTTATTTACACAGTTCATTAGCATTTATTTATATCTGTGTTTATTTAAGTGAATAATATTTGCGGGTGTGTATTCCAACCAGTTGGCAAAAAAAAAATTGATGTGTAAAATAAACAAATCAAATAATTTTACCCATAGTTTGTATTGACGTGAAGATCAGTTTTACACACTGAAGGAAGAATACAGAGTTGGGAGGGGGGGGGGGTGGATCTGAGAAAGGGGCACTGATGAGGATATTTGTACCTAGCCGCTGGTTCTTGTTTTGGAAATCCCGGATTCAAATTTTAGCGCCAAGATCGGCTGTCCCTACTAATCTTCATAGTCGTCTTTCCCACTGTCTCCAGGAAAGTCCCGGTTTAATACGTCATATTAGGGCAAGGTCAATTCTTCCACATATCTTCCAGTTGAGTATTCATTGATGATCCTGCCATTAGACGCTATACAATCCGTGCAGACAACAGCTTCTTTAAATAAATACCAAATAAATATAGACACAAGACACATTATTTTAAAGACAACACTCTTACTCCCTCATGTACTTTCATGGCTCGCACAGGAACTGTTTTATCTGTAATAACACTTTCAATATTTATGTTCAGTGCATTCGAATCTCATTCCTGTCCTTAAATGAAAAAAAAGAAACCTTGTTTAATGACAATTTGTTGGAGGAGGTCCTACCAACAACATAACACACAGATAACTGGAAAAACACGCTGAAAATAGGACCACGCTGCCATTAATTAATAATTATACTATAGAGGGTAATATAATTACTACTTGATTTTTATTGGTAATTTTAAATTTAATAACTTTTAGCAGCCTTAACAATACCACTAATTATACAAAATTTTATACGATGTGGTAACAAATACTGACTCACTGTTATGACGTAACCAAAGAATTGGTCTATGTAAAAACTCACTTAAAATACCCCTGATGATGGCAAAATAATTGCCGAAATGCGTATTGGGGCATCCTTATAATAAAGAAAACAGTGAAAAAACTGTCTTAGTGCATTTGTTGGTACAACCAATCAATTATAAAAAGATGCTTTTACAAGTTTACAAGACATTATTTTAAAGACAGCACTCTTACTCCTTCATGTACTTTTATGGCTTGCACAGGAACTGTTTTATCTGTAATAACACTTTCAATATTTATGTTCAGTGCATTCGAATCTCATTCCTGTCCTTAAATGAAAAAAAAAACCTTGTTTAATGACAATTTGTTGGAGCAGGTTTATAAAGGCTCTCTAGTGTACATTTGACTCTCACTTTACAACAGAAAATTAGGAATATATTTAGTGTAAAGCATTTGGAATCGATTAGAGATATCACATATTTAAGGAAATACTTTGCTTATTTAGTTTATCCTAACAGGAACCACAAAGTGTTATGACTGTACACCTGTACACTCTGTGTTTACTTCATGGGGTGTCGTAGTTCTACGCTTGACTTTCGTGTTGTTAAATTTATCAACATGTATAATTATTTGGTATTTTGTAGGTAATGCTGCACAACATTAATCCCATTGGTGTAAGGTAATTACGCTATGCCTACGTCAATAATGGCTTTGCGTCAGCACATATTTAGGCTTGCGGAGGCTTTGAGCAGCATTTGTACAGATTTAGTGGTCGCACAGCTTTGCTCATGTAAAGCTGTAAAAATATATGTCTCAGTCTAGTACATACATGACATTAAATTTATATACTAAGTGTGAGTTTTAAAAGGTTTAGTTCTAACAAAACATAGAGGCCAAAGTGTTGTCTTACTTGACACTATTTTAAAATTATTCGACTAATTAAATTATATTCAGAAAGCTCACATAACTTTAATATGTTTTGTTACATTACTAATGTGGGCCGGGATAGCTCAGTCGGTATAGCGACTCGCTACGAGCTGGACGGTCCGGGGATCGAATCCCGGTGTGGCCGAGATTTTCCGCACCCTTCCAGACCGGCCCTGGGGCCCACCCAGCCTCTTGTACAAAGGATGTCGGGTCACTTTCCGGGGGCTAAAGCGGCCGGGGCGTGGCGTTGACCACCCACCTCCATCTAGCGCCGAGGTTAAAGAAAGAGTAGAGGTATACCTCTGCTCCCCCTCAGGGCCTTCATGGCCTGTTATAGGGCGAACTTTACCTTTACCTTTACATTACTAATTTGTTGCTGCATGCAGGTTTGATTTTGTTTCCCAGCCTAACCAGGGGATCGGGCGGGCTTTTTTTCACCACTGTTTTTTTTTTTGCTTATAGATAACATAACATATAAATATCCGGCAGTCTTTTGATTGGGGCGCATGCAATAAAGAGTCCCGCATATAGTCTGTTATTAATATTTAATACCGAAACGATTATAATACAACTTTTGTTCAGATTGTTTTCATGTTACGGTATTGGGCAAAGTATAATTATTTGGCTCCACTCCACACGTCCTGTCTTGAGCATGTGATGAATAGTACTTTGTCAGTCGAGAGTATTCCTGCTTCTATAGACCCAAAAACCAGTCAATGCTTTTAAGGAATTTTGCAACTGAACCAAATTCCGAGTTTTTAATCAAATCAACATATCCCAAACTTGTTCTTCTTCCTAGGAGGTAAACGTCTTCTCCGTGCTTAATTAGACAACACGTCTTGAAGATGTATCGGAGAAGTAGGTAAGAGATCCAGGAAGGTTTAACCTTGACAGTAGACGGTGGTGAGTGTTCAGTACAGCTTCAAGCCCTAGTCGCATTTCTTCCAGTGAAAGAGTCACCGGGGTCAAGTGAATAGGAGATTGGGCCGACTTCATTGTCAGTATAAAACTGTGTGGAGAAGACACTAGTCTCTGTCTTCTGCCGGAATATATTTAAATTAATTACTTTCTTTATTGTATTTATTTACAAGTCAGTACGTTAAACAATATTTACATCATCTAATGATAGTATTTTTAGTCAACAGTGATTTAGTGCAGTGGTATTTAAATTCTTAATATGTGTGTGGAAAACTTCTGAATAAATAATGATTATAAAGCGAAATACAAATTTTAAAACACAAAATTATATTTTGGAAATTAATGACGATTTTTTTAAAAGTGTTATCATCGGCGATTGACGTTAAAAGCAAAACCAGCGCCTGTTATGCGCAAACAAATCGACGGCACACAATTCAAATACCACTGAAATAGAGAGTTAAGATGACAATTTAAAGTCGGTGTCAATTGCTACGGTTACATAGCTTTGCTGATACAAAATGAATAAGTATGGAGTATTGCAGGAGTAATACTGACTGGGAAAACTCGAAGTACTCGGAGAAAATCCGTCCTAATGCCACTTTATGCAAAACAACTCTCACCCATACTGAACAGGGACTGAACCCGGGCCTCCGCGGTAAAAGGCCGGGAAATAACCACCAGAGACATATCATCGCCTACTAATAATAACAAATTAGCGTGGACGTTAGAGAAATTGGTCATAGAATGATTAGAGGTATTATCCCAAATTTTGTGAAGCGCTATTGAGTAAAAGCACGGAAAACTCTTAGTATAGTCGGTCATCGGATGGAGATCTGAACCGGGACGTCCCGAGTACGAAGAAAGAAGGCTACAATATGGACGGTGCAATCAGTGCCGGGAATTGAACCCCAGTCACGTAGTCTGTACGTATTCACTACACTCATTGAACTAGCTCTGCCCCAGATCAAACTTAAACTTCACATCGTAATCGAATTACGCCTTCGGTTTGTGCTCGCTCTTCTCGTAGTCTTGTCTTGTCTTGTATCTAGCTACTGTCATGTTAGCTAAGTAGAAGCGACCACGGCATTGATAACTTTAACAAACCCACCTTAATTAAAGTAGAAACTTTGTTTCAGAACAGCTTGAAAAGAAAATTAATTTCAGAGAAGAGACACCCCACTTAAGTAGATGCGTTAACTATCTACGAGGTACACTGCAAGTATAATGTAGCTGAATGTAAAGAAGCCTGGAATACACAATCGCAATTGCACCAAATTAAAAGATTAGTTATATAAGTGTTAGAAGTGTCATAAAATGTAAACCTCATTAAGATATTTAACGTGTTAGAGTCACAATATGGCACCAAGACACTACGCGGAGGAGAGTACTTGGGACACTGATAATCAGTCACCTAGTCATGAAATTTTTTAGGAAATGCAAGAGGCTTAAAATTGGCAAGGGTTAGGAATATGAATGTTCTACTGACTAAATTGCTGTACTAGCCAAAACTAAGGAAGCCACGCATAATACGTTGCGTAAGGCCTGGACCGACAGTGGCCACGCAGATATTTTATATTTTAAACTGATCAGAGGTTTACTGCTTTAGGGAGGAATTCATTTTATTAACATAGCGTGCATAAGAAAACTGAATATGCAAGTGGGATTTGCATGCCTTATATGAACCAGGAAAGCTATAAAAACCTTGCCGGTTGCAGGTACTTCAGGCTGCATACCGCGAAACCTACCGGCAGTCCGTACATGTATGGAGCTGCCTTATTTAACGTGTACATACTTATTTTACGTCTGTTTGTTTCCTGTCTATTCCTTTGAATCAACAACAAAATTTGCAGGTAACTTGAACGAGGGAAAGGTAAAATCTTTGGCCCTGTATCTACCGAAATTTCCAAGCGTCACCATCATGAGTTTCAGGTGAAGCATGGAGTTCTTCTAAATAATATTCAAACTTTCAATCCCTCTCCTTTAGAAAACACACTGCTTCTACATTATAAATATCATCCAGCTAATGCTTTTAAGTGAGATTTTACAGGTCACCAAAGCAGTTTAGTTAAATAAGTACTGTTTGTCAGAATCAAAGGAAAAACACAAACCCACTCTTTAGGCCAAATGGAGAACATTTTAATAGTATGTTATAAGAGACGTGTACATACCGCTCTGCTCTATATGGTTAATTCAAATTCTGAAAAGTAAGCTTACTCCCAGGTTGGAAATAAACTAATTACACATTCGTAATTGCTCTTTTTTTTAGCTAATTCTCTTTGCAGAAGATAGGTTTCTCCTACGCAGGGCAGTAATATTGAGTGAGTGACACAGAACGAATTGAAAAACAATCACAATTTAACTGAAACAATTTTCTTTTTTTTTTCTAATCCAGAATGATCATGATGAAGAATAGATTGGGCACAGTAACGAGTGTATGAATAATGCATTTCTCATTCGAAACGGGATATAAATTGGACTTTATGTACAAAAAACGCAATTGATTATCAGAAAACAATTTTGTCACTTCACATTAAAGGTCGCACTCTTGTTCGCGTAATTTAACGAAGGTCCTAATTTGATTTAAATGTAAAACTCAGTTTGAAAAAAATTAAATAAAAGTATGGAAAAGAAATATTATATTATAAATGGTTTGTAATACTCCTCTTCACTGGAGATGTGTTTTCTCTGTTAAGTAATGTTTCGTATCTTAATATCATAATCATATAACTAATTCCCTCAAGGAGCACAGTATTTTTTTTAAAACTAATAATTTCTTAGCTAGTCAGGAAATTCCTCGCAAATTATGGGAACAAAATATTTATTACACCTTTCACAAGAACTCACCACTGGTCCCTGTCCTGAACCACATAAATCCAGCCCACACCTTTACTCCTACTACTTTAACATTCAATTTAATTTTATTCTGCCATCTACACCCAGGTCTTCCACTCAAACTGTTTTCTTCAGGCTTTGCACGCCAAAATTCTGTATGAATTTATTTTCTCTTCTCCCATGAGCGCTTTATGTCTTGCCCATCTCATCCTTTTTGAACGTATCATCTTACTGTTATTTGGCGAGGACTAGGAGTCATGAATCTGCTTATTATGCAATTTACTTCAGCTTCCTGTTATTCCTCCTCCTTAGGTACGGATAGTTCTTACAGGTAAAACACAAACAGCCGATCCCAGTGTCCTCGCGTTCTAAGGCGTGGGTCTGCGGCCGCTCGCTTACTAGGATTGTGGGTTAGAATCCCACCGGGGGCATGGATGTCTGTCTGTTGTGAGTGTTGTGTGTTGTCAGGTAGAGGTCTCTGCGACGGGCTGGTCACTCGTCCAGAGGAGTCCTACCGAGTGTGGTGTGTCTAACAGGTGTGTGATCGTGAAGCCTTGAAAATTGAGGCGGCCTAGGCCCCCTTGGGGCTGTCGAGCCATTAAAAAAAACACAAACAAAAAACAAACAAACATACATACATGTATATCTCTTTACATTTGACATAAATTTCTCAGAACCTAGCGGATTTTTTGAGAGGTGTAAGTACTCGAATTTAATAAAATATTTATTTTCCATTATGCTATGTTTGTGTCCTTATGCTTTTCAAACTGTTGGGATTTGTATATGAATATGAGTCTCTCACTGCCATGAATGATAAGACTGCGGCCTTCTGGCATGTGAGACCGTGTACTCTGCAGAATAGGTACCAGTGTTTCGGACGAAACTGCTGCTTCAATACTTGTGGGAGGACAGCCTCTTGTATATTGGACTTGGAGGTAGAATCTTCCTCGCAAAAGTTGATAACTAACTACCATCCTACACGGTGTTATATCGCAGAATGCCGTCCTGCTAATTCCGAATTGTCATTGAGCTTATTGTTTGAATTACGAAACAAATTATTTCCTCACGAAGATGGCATTGTGACTTGTGTCGACAACTTGCATTTTCCTGCACAATAATTTTCTAAACTCTCTAAGAAAAACTACGTCTGTTCTCCGGGTGACGGTTTATGTTTTAGCCGCCATGTTTTGTTCAGTTCAATCTGAGTATGACGTTTCTGGTACAGTTTCTTTCAACATTATTGGCCTCATACAAGCGACAGCACATAAATGGTCAGTAGATGTGTCCAGTTGGTGATTTTTTCATTTAGTTTCCCACACCCTAAAGATGGAGGCAGCAGGTTTCTTCGAAACTTTGCTTCCTATTGTGCCGTGTTACGTGACTTGAGCACGAGAAAGTTCCGCCGGACGATAACTGCCACCCCCGTTGTCTTCATTGAGTTGTACCTGTCCTTTCCTCCCCTGTGGCTATAGTAGCTTGTTCCTACTGTTTACCTTTTTACGTGTGCTTTTTCCTAGGGGCACTCAACATCCTGGCTGCGAGCTAGTAACATCTAAAGTCTTTTTCGGCTCTTGCTTCTAAATTTTCATTTCGGCAAGCGATAGTATAGGATTTTTAAGTCCTTGGTAGAGCTGCAGAGTGAGTGAGGGTTTGATATCTACCTGAGCACTACCAAGTGCTCATAAAGCTTGTGGAGCCTCTTTAATTTATTATCGAGATGGTTTTTTGGTTATTGTGATTATATGTGATTTTCTACGATGTTTCTGTAAGTACTGTTTCATGATTCATTGGCTTGTTATAAATAAATAGGTACATTGTGATTTGTTGTATTGACTGAGTACTTTGGGGTAGTGTTGTTTGTGCCGTCAGAGATGGAACGATCTACGGAGGTATGAAATGTCAAACAGATGGCACACTATTAACAAAAGTACCATTATCAAATGCCCATCTACCGAGCGACCAGGAAGTCGCCGTCCTCTTGCTTCACTTTACTTCTGTCTTTACCGTTTGGCCACATGAAGTGAGCCTGCATCTACACCCTCGTGTTGTCGGTAAAGTGTTGAGCAGTGCACGACATGCGTCACGGCGTCGATTCATATCGATGTTTGAGCAGTTGATATGTGAATGTCGGCAGTAGGACTTCAAGCATTTAACTCTCTTTAACTGTGACCTGTAATCACGTGTCACTGGTAGTGTTGAGAGGCTCCATTTTGCGTTTCACAGGATACCAAATCCTGTATATATGTATATATTCCTGCTTATTTATATTTAGGTTAGAAGAACCATGCACCGACAAAGCAGCGAGCTTCTTCCTCCGAAACGTTGGTACCAAAATACAAGTTGCCACGTCGCTGAATATTTACCCATTACCTATATACACAATTTTAATTTACATTTTAAAAATATATTTTTTATCGTAACTGTAACAGTTTTGTAACCATTTCAGCGGAATTGCCTTGTTGTTGAATACGTTATTTCTTCCATGAAAAAGTGTGGTTTTAATTTGAATCACAATGAAATTTAATTTTCTTCTTATGAGAATATTTAATCGGAACGAACATCATTTTATTTTAAATGTCGTACTGTAAGTACAGTAAGGTTCAGGTAACACTGGTAAAGGTGAAGTTGTCCCTGTTCATGCCATGATATCAGGTGAGGGAGTGGCGATATATCAACACAGTCTAAAGCCACTACTCAGTCCTTTACGAACGTCACATTCAGTCACCCGCCTTTCCTTTGTAAGAAGTCAGCATGTAGGTACCTGAAGTATGGCACAGACTGCAAATACACCGTGTAGGCAAAAGAACAAAGCTAGATAATATTAACGCAGTTTGTGTACACACTTACTGCTCTGCTTTAAAGGGTTAAGTGCACAGTGTCTTAGTCCATGTGTAACAAGCAGTGCAAAGTAGTTTCTGCCCCCCTGCACAGTTAAACAACAATTAACCAGCGTGGAATGTGAAGATTATTAACGAATACGCAGCAGGCGAGCTAACTATCCCATCCTGACAGACGGACAATGTATTTATATAACTGTCATGTCTCAGTGAGTGACGCTGAGGGCCGGGGATTGATTCCCGGAAGTGCCTTGAGAGTTTCGTCTTCGACATGACACCCAGACAATCTCTGAGAAACATCGAACCGTATTTGTAATTGTTATGTCCTATCGGGAGCACATTCCCCGGGGAGAAAACTGGCCGGAATTTCAAGCTGCCTCTGTCACTTCTAACGTATGCCGAGCACTAATAGAATATTGACAGCTGTTCCTTCAGACGTACAATGGAGCGTAAAGCTTGATATGCCTTTTGTTTCATTATTCTGCACTGCAAATGTTATTCGAAGCCTGTGTGAAGGTATGCTTTATATTAATTTGGTAAATATTACAAAACATTAAAACAGTTACGTTGCAGTTGGTTAACAAAAATACAAACTATATCCAGTGCAGGACTCTCATCATTCCACACGATCACAGTTTTAGCAACAGAACACTGTTTGGCACTCTGTGTCTGGTAGTCTCGGGTTCAAGTCTTGGCCCGTCGCCTGGCTGACTTGTACTGCGAGTTGTATGGTTGGTCGATGCTTCTAGTAATTAGATAATGGTAGAGTAAGAGAGGGGTTGTCGGATATCATTTTGCTTTTTTAAGTTTGTTGTATAAGGAGAACGTTTTGTACCAGAATATTATCAGAAGTTCCTTATTTAGTAGCCTGAAAGGGCCCAAGGCATTAAGGTAGAAATAATCGGAGATATAACGATTTGAGCATGAAAAGTGCAAAATAAGCATCTGAAAGAAGTTCTTGATAATGCTGGATAATGTCCGACGTTACCAACCAAGACCTTTACAATCTGACTCGCTGTCATAGCGATGTCACTCACAGTGCGTCGAGCGTTTAAAGTCGAGATCATTCGAAAGCAGTATACTGAACCTCGACAAATGTAGTAACAACTGCTTACTAAAAGAAATTTTACTAACCTACAAAGATTTAAGTTTCGGAAAACAAGCAAAAATGTCTGCAAAATAGAAGCAAATCTCTTTACCAGCCTTGTGACCGGTCACAACATGTTTCTTGTGGTAGCAGAACTTATATCTTTCCTGCAAGATTGCAGCACCAATATTGCCTAGAGTGTGGTGTTCGACATTACAAGACATATCCGACAATCCACCTCCCCCCACCCTCCTTACTAGGCCTGTATTCCAAGTTATGCTTCAACTTCCTCCTTCCGCAGGCTTGTTAATTCATTTTCTACTAATTATAATATTGTTTGGCGCTATATTGTTAGTGATCTTGACAGCGTCATTAAATAAAGTATATGTGGTGCTTATGCTGTCATGAGTGTATTCGCAAGCTTCATTCTGCCCTATACTACTCTCTGCACTGACTAGCCAAGAGCCGGAGTAAAGTCTACGGAACATGACACGTGGCCACTGATAGTAAAGTCTACGGAACATGACACGTGGCCACTGATAGAGTAAGAAGTGCCCTTTAATTATGTGATTTAATATTCCATCCCTTTCGAGGAAGCTGCTTAAATTTATAATTTGAGAACCCAATTTTTGTGTTTACTTATCCATTATTAATTCGATCGTAACTGAAAGAAATAAAGAGTGAGACAAGTTCATGAGTACTCTCCAGGTATGGTTTAATAGGGTATGTTAGGGATTAGTGAGACAAAGATTTTTTCGTAACTGTTTGGTAGTTGTTAAAGTTAAGTTGTAAATGCTGAGCTTCTTGAATGTGCGAAAGATTGTGTTCGGTGACCGATAACGCACAAGCGTCTAGCATGCCCTGAGAAGTAACTTCCATGCTTTTTCTATCTTATTTGTGATTTATTGAACTATGACATTGATAGCCCAGAATGCGTAGTGTCAAATGTTCGGATGATAAGGGAATACTTAGTTGGAATGTGTGGAAGGAAACAGCTGAGGCTTACTTCATATATAATTCTTGCATTGGACTGGAGACCGGATAGCTTAGTCGGTATACGGGCTGGACGGTCCGGGGATCGAATCCCTGTGGAGGCGAGATTTTCCGCATCCGTCCAAACCCGGCCACCCAGCCTCATATAGAATGGGTATCGGGTCTCTTTCCCGGTGGTAAAGAGGCCGGGGCGTGGAGTTGACCACCCGCCCTCATCTTGTGTCAGGGTTAAAGAAAGAGTAGAGCTATACCTCTACTCCCTCTCTGGGCCTTCATGACCCGTTCTACCGAGATTGGACTGGAGGGACTGAGGAAACCAAGAAAAATTTATATTAGAATATTTGGTGTCCTTGTCAAAATTCGTTCCGAAAACCTCTCGAATACAAGCCAGACGCATTATCGGTCGAGCCACATTGTCTCGTACGATACTTTAACTTTTAGCCCTAATTAATATATGTAAATCTGCACAAATATTCGTGTAAAACGAGTAAAGTACGTAACAATTAAATTTTTTGATTATACCTCGCAGAAAGATGTTTTAAATTGTATTAATTTCCTTATTCCCTACCCTTTTAAGTCTGAAATAAAACTGTAAATAACATTAAACCTGATTACCCTGAAAGTAGCATGATTTACACTGGAACCAAAATTTTCACGAGAAACAAGGCTCAGTAAATGCCTTCTGCAAAACAAAAATGTGAACACAACCAACTGTATTTAACAGACAGAACCCTTGACTCCCACCATTTTCAAACGTATTTTAGGCATTGAATTCTTAAAATTGTGAATATCTTTAAAGTACATAGCATGTCTCCTTGAAAATAAAAGATTCGTTTTCAGCACGCTGTTAAAAGGAAATTAAACTCTCAAGTTATCAATATAGAAGTAAAAACAACAGTGGCATACTCCATGTCTCTGATTTGATCTGAGCGTTAAAATCGGAAGATATTAATGAAGAAATTACACGTAGCGTAGAGGGAGGCTCATATTACTTGCTAAAAAATTAATACGTTTGGAAGTTTTACGGACCTCTGATTTGTTGATATCTGATATAAGCTCACTGTGTGGGTCAAAGTGTATTTATACCTCCAAATCTTCTTCTCCTTACCCTTCAAGAAACAAATTATAGATGAAGACAAGCCTTAGCACTCTCAAGAATACGGCGCATTTTCTGTTTGGGCGGGATTTACAGTGTTAAGCCTATCTCTGTGTGGAAAGTAAGATACAGATTATTGGCAGCAACTTCACCAGACCTAAAGTAAATCTTTATAGTATAAATAAAGTATAATCCCGTGAATGTTACTGAGTTTTTGTTTATTTGACTTTCTTTTCAGGTAAGTGAACTACAGAACATGCACATATAAGGACTTCACTTCTTGGATGCATGAAATGTCTTCTGCTGCTACGAACATCTCTACTTCGTCTTACATACGGTAAGCCTGTCCGTTGTGAGTGTTGTGTGTTTTCAGGTAGCGGATTCTGCGTCGGACTGATCACTTGTCCAGAGGAGTCCTACGGAGTGTGATATGTCTGAGTGTTATCGTGAAGCCTCGACATTGAGGCGTCCTAGGCCCGAGAGGGGCTGTTGCGCCATAGGAAAAAAAAGTACATTTTGTACAAAGTGCAAGTTACAAATATCTTCACTGTGCAGTGTTATGCATCATCCCATTAAAATTACTGCCTCCCAGGTCGAATACCTCTACTCTTCTTTCTGTTATCAAATTCTCAAAACCTTTGTTCTTCCCTTAATGCTACAGCAGTACATATAACAAAATGAAACTCTTGTAGGATATATTTTCCTAATTCTTGATATAGAATCTTCATAAGTGTGCCGTTCATAAATTGTTCTTAGTATAAGAGTCGCTGCATTTCTATCTGCTCTAATCTTGATGTGCTAATTTCGTGTAACGAATACATAAACATTCAGTTTCTACCTCAGTGACGTATCATTGTCCATTACAAAGAACAGTCGTTAAATGCTGTCCTAGGAATCATGCGAAGCTCTTAAGTTACAATTTATGGGCAAAATTTGGCGTCTTAACGTTAAAGCACGAGGTATATTAAACCATGGTACCTTAAAGGATGAGAGGAGTACGATGTGATGGTTTGGATCTGATTTGTATAGCTCAACAGAGGGACCAATGACCTGGCTATTATGAACGCAGTACAGTGTAATGCTAGCTTGCCATAAAGGACAAGGTATCTTTCCCGCTATAAGTCCACCGCTCCTTATTTGCCTTCAAAGGGGCGTATTGTAACAGAGAGACTAGCCTGACGTCTAACCTAAGCCCCTTTTTAAGGGGAAAAGGAAACACGCTGGGCAGAGAGATACTAGCTTGACGTCTAACCTAAGCCCCTTTTTAAGGGGGAAGGGAAACACGCTTGGCAGAGAGGGACTATCCTGACGTCTAACGTCTAAACTAAGCCCCTTTTTAAGGGGGAAACGAAAGAGGCTTGGCAGGAGAGACTAGCCTGACGTCTAACCTAAGCCCCTTTTTAAGGGGGAAGGGAAACACGCTGGGTAGAGAGAGACTAACCTGACGTCTAAAGTCTAACCTAAGCCCCTTTTTAAGGGGGAAGGGAAACACGCTGGGTAGAGAGAGACTAACCTGACGTCTAAAGTCTAACCTAAGCCTCTTTTTAAGGGGGAAACGAAAGAGGCTTGGCAGGAGAGACTAGCCTGACGTCTAACCTAAGCCCCTTTTTAGGGGAAAGGGAAACACGCTGGGCAGAGAGATACTAGCTTGACGTCTAACCTAAGCCCCTTTTTAAGGGGGAAGGGAAACACGCTTGGCAGAGAGGGACTATCCTGAGTCTAACGTCTAACTAAGCCCCTTTTTAAGGGGGAAACGAAAGAGGCTTGGCAGGAGAGACTAGCCTGACGTCTAACCTAAGCCCCTTTTTAAGGGGGAAGGGAAACACGCTGGGCAGAGAGAGAGAGACTATCCTGACGTCTAACCTAAGCCCCTTTTAAGGGGGAAGGGAAACACACTGGGCAGAGAGAGACTATCCTGACGTCTAACGTCTAACCTAAGCCCCTTTTTAAGGGGGAAACGAAACAGGCTTGGCAGGAGAGACTAGCCTGACGTCTAACCTAAGCCCCTTTTAACGGGGAAGGGGAATAGGCTTGGCAGAAAGAGACTGGCCTGACGTCTAACCTAAGCTCCTTTTTAAGCTTATTAAGCTAAAGTTCATTTAGTGTAATTAATTAAGCTTCATTTCATGAATGTGTATGGGAGAGTGGAGGTATAGTTCCACGCATTTTCACGTCGGCGCTAGTAGGAGGGGTGATTAGTTTCACGCTATGACGTCTTTACTTCCATGGAAAGAGAAGCTGGTACCGAATGGATATAAAGCTGAGTGGGCTGAGGGACCTGTAGGAACGCTTCAGAAAATGGGAATGTCTCTTGCCTGTGTCGGTAATACAACTCCAATTCCTCGGTCGATATATCGACTGAGCTATTTCAGCTGCACCAGTTATGTGTAATTAAAATTCCATATGCTCTCTGCACCACGTTTCCTACGAGCCCCTAAAGCGTAGCGTGTTGTGGATTTTTACGTCTAGGAATAGAACCAGAATACCTCTGTTCGATTCTAAACTCTCATTAACACAGTTGACGTCACTAATTACATCAGAGCTTATCAATGGAGACAAACACTATTGACACTAATCTGGGGTGGAACTGACACACTGGACCGCAGGAATTCCTCGACGCTCATTTCGACAACCGAACACGACCGTAACACTTGCAAGCACAAAGTACAGGATGACAAGCATGAAAGAAAGTAGGGATGTGCCTGAGGTTGAGCAACACGTGTAAGATGCTTAGAAAAGCTTTTAAATATTTAATTTTAAAGAAGTTTTAAAGGGCATGAGGGAACTGTATAAACAATAACTTGTTAATAAGTAAAAATGACTTAAGTAAGAGTTCATTGCCGAAAACGTAGTTAAGTAAGAGTTTATAGCCCAGGGACTAGACTTTAGCTTATAATACCGTTCGGAAGAGAGATAAAGTATGAAGAATTGTGATTGAGGTTAGCTCTATCTAAGGGACCCAACTGAGTAGGTGTCTCCCTCCCCTTCACCTGAGGACGAAAGCAGATCCAGCTTCCGAAACGTCGTGATTTTAGATTTCCGGACTAAGGACAAAGTCCAGAAACCAATTAGTTCTCAATGAAGAATTCTGTCTTGTGGGATGCAGCAGCTTATAACGTGGTGTAGGTGTAACGATATATCGGTGGAACCTGCTTCCTGCATCTTCAAGAGAGTACACTGTAGCGAAAGGCCTGCACATTTCTGTAACACTAAACGCTGTTCTTTTCTAGAAGACAAACTGTACAGAGTCAGCTCTACGAGAAGACCAAATCTCAATAACAAAGCTGATATAAATCAAAATGAAGAACATATAATTCTGACGGACAAATAAGAATTAGTGAGTGCGAGATTTCAGGTTCCCGCCGTGGGGTAGTTGAGGCCGTCGCCCTTCAGTGGGTTAAGGGTCAAATAGTCCAACCTTGAAGACCGACATGTCCCGAAACGTCGGTAACCAACACAAACCTACGCCGCGCAACATCCCAGAAAAGCGAAGGTCTCAATAAGTAGGACCTTGACTCTTGATAAGGCATTTTATTGCTTTCTTCTTCTTCTTCGTCTTCTTCTTGTGCCTCTTCGGCCCGTTTCCTGGCCATGGCCTCCTCTGTTCTCTTTCTCCAGTCACACATATGTCTTGCCGCTGCCCGCCAATTTTTCTTATTGAGCAATTGGCGGAATCCTTTCGAAATTCGTCTTCCCATATATGCGTCGGCTTTCCAGCAGGCAACTTTATTGCATAATTTTCAGAATATTATTACCTTCACTGACAAACTGCGATGACGTACCACCTTTTCCTGAGCCATTTAGATCACTGTGAAATGACTACCTTACTGAGCGAGCAAGCCTGCTTAAGTTTTAACCCTCCTTACTTTTTTCGGGAGGTACTTGCTTCGACTCTTGGTCGACACATCGACTGTTTCGACTGTGTTTTATCGCCGGTTTCCTCAGACCCTCCATTATGTGGCAACATAGTACTTGAAATTAGGCCACAACAGCTCCTTTTTACAACTTTCCTAACGCATTATTCACTGATCGCTCTATCACTTGGCACTATACTCTAGCCCGAGTAACTGGCAGCGCCGTCTAATGAACTGTAGACACCAGTATCTGGTGCTCAGTTACGAAGGAACAAGCTGTGTCTGTTTGTGATTATTTAATGATGCTGTCAGCAGCTGAGACTGATAGGGCGATTAGTGAATAATTAATTTTAAAGAATGTGGAAGGTGGCAGACTTTGTCTGGTTTGAGGTAGTAGCTTTCGGAATATTTTTCGAGGGGTTTATTAAGACTATGAGAGACCTTAATCATGGTAGGCGGTAAGAGGGTCAAGACATAAACGTGGAAACTATCGTGTATGAAGATTCACAGCTATCTGCTTGACTGAGACATTGGTAGAGGGACAAATTTTCCCTGTACCTGCCAAGAAGGATAATCTCCACTCATTAACTTTGTTACCAGATGGAGCTGATCATCTTTACGCCCCGTCCGCTTTAAACCCTGGAAAGGAACGTCAGTACCCATTGCATAGAAGGCAGGTTGAGCCCGAAAGCCGTTCGGGACGTTTTGAAGAAGAGAAAATTTCTTGCCCCAAACGGCAATCGAGCTGCGATTCAACATTCATCCACTATCCTAGTCAATACACCGACTTCGCTATCCGGATCAGGAAGTTTAGAAACATTAAAATTAAGTAATTTCATGAGATCAGGCTGTGATACTGCGAACACGTAATTTTCATATTGACATGGCCTCATGTAATGACTATAATTCACTCCTGTTTAAGGAATTTATTTGAAATATGGGAGGAATTTCCGTGACTGACCACAGAGAACGAGCGCATTCCTTTCTGTGCTTCATACCATCACTGTGCCAAAGACGTCCTCTCCCAGGTCTTTCCTACCACATTCTTCTGGTACATTGACGCTGTGTTCTACAAATCACTTGCTATATATCACGTAATTATGTTCAAAGAGAATTACCATAATGCTTTATGCAACGGGAACGCTGTAAATTTGTATTTGGAAGATGCCCCTTACGAATCTCGGCCGGGACACCAAGTATTCTGAGGTTTGTTGCGGTTTTCTTCCTCCTTTCAGGAAAACTTCTGGGTAGTACCTCGGAAGAGCCGCGACTGGTTTTTTCCATGCGCTTTCCAATTCATGGTTCATTAATCATCTTGCCATTTGACACTGTATAGGCTGACAGCTTCCTAGCATAAACCACAGAAAGGAGGATTTAAATCGTGGTGCAGGGCACATTTTCAGGATGTAATCTTCGTCAACTTAAAATTAATTACATTTGCGTGCTTGTTAAGAGAGAGAAAACTTAATTCTCCGAAAAATGGGTATTTTATCGGTATTCAGTATGTTTCCTTATCAAAGTTCTGTGCACCTGTTCATTCGTTTTCCAATTTAAATCACATGTAGACTTATACATTTTACAAGTCTGAGTGAATAGTGAAAATTACGAAGTTTTACTTAAAGTAATTTGTTTCTTGTCTTAATTTATTTTTCTTATGTTCAAAATAAAATGAAACCTGCCTGTAACGGAACTGCAAGGGCCAGAAATTTGTTTCGTTGCAGGCAGGTTTCTTTTAATACAGGTACTTGAAAGTTTGGATCCTCGGGAATTTAAAAGCTTTCCGCTAAAGACGGTTTTGTTTTACGCCCAGTTTTCTTTTAAGACTCTACTAATCTTGTTCTTCCCACATATTAACATATCGTGTTTCTGAATAATATAAGGCTGCTAACTGGGCCGTGTCTTGGAACACTTGCGGGGCGGCCTTGTATGTTTTGGTTGTCTGGATCATGTTACCTTGTAATCTGGTAGGTGATTGTCGACGTTTCGGAGGAAAATACTCTTCCAATATTATATCCTAAACGTGGAAGTAGTATGTAGTTTCACAACGTTGATATTACCAGATTACACGGTTTCATATCCCCTAAGACCACGGAATGAAAGTATTGGTCACTTTGTAGCGTAGCTGCAATATGAACAAAATATCTGTTAAGTAGCTATTACTTTTGCTACGTATATATATATATAATAAATAACTGAAATCACTGTGCTCTGTGTATAGGCACACATGCATAAAATGTATGTATATTTCATAATTTATTAACACCGATAAGCAAGTCAGCTAAACTAAATTTAAATTAAATGTTATAGCAAGCAAGATAGGAAGCTACGCAAACTAATCTGCCTGCTTGAATACAACATTTCCATAACATAATTTAAGTTTGCTATATGTCTGAGAGATAGTGGAAAGTTCATTAGTGCGTAGATTGCTGGTGTTCTGGTCTCTCTCATACACAGCTTGTTTGGAACTTCGGTCAGCATTTTCACACACGATTACCCCATCTTCTCATTGCAGAGGTATTTTAAATCTGTCACAAACTTCTCGCAAGCCCACCCCCAAAGTAACTAGGAAAGGATGTCGAAACAAAACCACTTCGTTGCTAAATGCTAAGTGTGTGACTCCAGAAAAATAAAAGGTTTGGACTTCAGTGATGGAGGGTTAATTGCGTAAAACAACTGACTAAAATACACACAGCAACACAACGTGCAAAAACGTTATTTAAAACGCATTGTTTGATTTCTAATTTTCGAAGCTACGTACGAGGAAATAAAGTAAAAAATATGAGGTGTTAAAGAGTGGTGTAAGCCGTTTTCGGTCCGTTTTTATGTGTTTTTACAACATTTGCTCCCTTTAGACAGGGCTTACACAGCAAAATCATGTCCACAATATGTACCCCGCAGAGGCTACAGACACCATATGATTCCAACAATTATTATATTCAAATCGCACAAGGCACTACATAGGAAAAAATGAACTAAGACGCTAAAAAACTGAAGAAAAATGTCGTAGAACGTGACGTCACAAACAGGAGGTCATATCTATCCATACTTTAACGTGTCTGGTGTCCAAGACTTCGTAACGGATATTAGTGAAATTTGGTTTCGATGGTTTACACTTACTGTTATTTAATGAGCTTCATATTCTTTTATATTAAAAAATTATGTCCACTTTACATGGATTTCGAATCTAAAGACATTGGGACTTTCAAAAGGGCTTATGTGAAAATAAACTGTACTGAATTATGCACATACCAACTGAATACGAGTAATAAAACTTATTATATGCAAACTGATTTTGCTTGTTGAGCAACACTGAACTTAACGTTGTATTTACCGTGCGTTTTGAAATGAGATATGTTCAATAAACACCAACTAATGCACATAAAAAAAAGTTTATGTGCATTAGTTGGTGTTTATTGAACATATCTTATTATATGCATTTTTAAATTTTGTGTCAATGTTTAACGAATTTAATAAAGCAGTTTAGACGGGTATTTATATAAGACTTTAGGTATTCTTCACAGTTGGGAATCCTGATTTGGAGGTAAGGTCCAGCGAAAGGGCACACATTGTCTTCCAATTAGCCTTTCACTGGACCTGACCTCAGGATCAGGATTCTCCACTGACTCTTCATAAAATGTTATTAAATATAGGGTGATAAAATCGAGCAGCAGTGGAAGTTTATAGTACGAGTTGCGGATGCGAAAAGTCAGGCAAATTTTAGTCTCAGAAGCTTAAAGTAATAGAAAACTTCTAGATGTATCTCAGAGATAAAAGGCGACTGCATGGTCTGGATTCAATTCGTTCAGTAATAAGGTCCGTGCATTGTTCTGTAGATTGAGGGCAACGACAAGACGGGCGGCAGTCCGGTGGGCATTAAATCCTACTGTCACTGTCACTCGAATGCAAGTCTTAGACTGTTAGCGCTGTACCGCCTTATTAGCACGTGTGAGGATCATTCATGGCTTCTCGCGACACAGTCTTTGAAAAGCCAGTAATTGTTCAGCTAGTGAAGGAATTCCGCGCCTTTTATGGATCCCGAAGATTCATTACATTAAAGCAAATAAAATTTATAAGTTGTCCCTAGCCACGCCATGAACGCGTATAGAGGGAGCAGAGATATAAATCCATTCATTCTTAACTTTGGCACTAGATAGAGGTGAGTTTTCAACTTCACGTCCTGGCCGCTTTAACCCCCTACCCATTGAGCATGTGTTTGCGTGGTCCCCAGAGCCTCTCCGAACGTGTTGGAGAAGAGAAAAATCTCTTGCTCCTACCGGGGTTCTAACCCTGATCGCCCAGCCCGTCGCCTACTCACTACACCGACTACGGTATCCCGGCTTAAGATTGGTTGCACTATTGACAAGACTCTTCAAACTCCAACGCCACGTGTAAAATGTTATACACGTGCTGTCTTCGCAGTGACGAGTTGCGTACAACCCGCTGTCGGCTGTCCACGACTGCTTATCTAATATATTCGCGGCTATTCTTAATATATGGAGGCCGTCTCTTCTCCATTCCAAATCTGGTGCCTAGCGGTGGCGACAGGGAACCCACTTCCTACGCATGGGTCCTGTGAAAGTTACGTTTGATCGCCGCTGTTGCTACGTCACTGCTGGCGTCATGCTTCACGACTATGCTGGTGCGAAACCTCTGTCCTGTAACAAGGTAGTAAGGTCATTCATTAAATTCAAAGCACCATCACAATTAGTCATCGATTTCTCTTTGCTGTCTGCTTTGAACAGTCAACAAAGCGTGAAAAAAACTCCCAGTTCAGAGATGCAGTGCAGCAGACGCAGCGTAGGTACAGGTCTACAGTACCACTCTGTTTTGAGAGACACAAAGTTTTGAAATTGTGGTATGAATTTATATATAACGAAAGAAGGCGTGTGATATATTGCGTATTCTCTCCGCGAGTGCAGAATATTGAAATTGTGATATAGATTTAAAATGCATAGGAAAAACAGTGAAATATGATAAACTGTATACTCTCTTAATGATTGTGTGTGTGATTAAGTAGTTTTTTGTTATTTTTGAGAGATACAGAATTTTGAAAATTTGCGTCTATTTAGATTACACACTAGAAGACAAGAAAATCTGATGTCCTGCATATTATTTTAGTGAAATGTGCGTTATAAAACATTTATATTTTATTTTGAGAGAGGCAGGGTGTTGGAAAAATTATATCGATTTAAAATAAACTCCAGCAGTCTTTAACATATAATATGCTGTTTTACTAGTAATGAATTGTGAGTGATAAAGCAGTTTGTCTTTGTTAATAAGTCGCTGTTTGATTGTTACATTTCTTGAATCGTTTCATGTTCTTCTACTCGTACTTTTGCCAGTGAGAGCTATGTTATATTTTTCAGGTTATAAGAATGATCCTGTTTGATATTCTGTTATGTGACAAAACAGTTACAACCGCTAACAAGCCTTTGGTAACAGGAAACAGAAATTGCTGTTTATAAAAGTTTTGATATTTAGTTCACATTTGTGAAAGGACATGAAATGTTACCCTGAGGTCACATTTGAGCAAAATATGATTAGAACTTTACAAAAAATGACAAGCAGTGTAGGTAAATCTGGTAAAGTTATTAAGCAAAGAGGGGTTGTATTACTTGCTGTCTGCTTGATAAAACACCAGCCAGCTGCATAGCACTATTTGGAGGTGAGTGGTCATCTTCACGCTCCGGCAACTTTACAACAGGTACCGACTGGCCAGGAGGTTCTTTGGGCTCCAGAGCCAGTTTGGACACTCTGGAACAGAGAACAGTGTCTTTCTGGTGCTGGGAATCGTATACCGGGTCATCGTTCATCCATTCCGTGGCCTAGTCTGCATTATAATCCCATGATGTCTTCGGCCAACACTTGTCAACAACTGTGTCTGTGTTGTGAATATCTTGCCGTATTGTTGGGTGTGGAGCCATGTATTCTGACAGACGTTTAGGGCTGCTTCTCGGAAACCTGCTCTATTTATTTTCAGGGACAAGCAGAGGTAAAAGTGTCCCTGTTTACGCCCTGAAGGCATATGTGGGGAGTAGAGGCACAGCTGCATTCATTCTTAACTTTGGCAGAACATGGACGTGATGGTGAACTTCACACCCCAGTCGCTTTGCCCCCTGGAAAGAACCCAGGTACCCATTGAATAGGAGGCTGGGTGGTTCCCAGAGCCAGTATGGACGTTTTGGATAAGGGATAAATGCCTTACCTCACAGTGATTCGAATCCCGGTTCGTCCAGCCAGTACCCTATTCACTATATTGACTGAGCTATTCCTGATCCAGCATTAAGTGTTGGCTGCATTAGTAAGGATTTAAATGCAAAATTACACACATTCCAGAATATGTTTCGGGCAGTAAGGGAAAAACTGTTTGGGAAGGTACGAAAAGAATCAAATTTATAACAGTTTATCTTCAGGGTAAAATGAAGATGTTAATGTCACCAATTTCGCGGCTTCACCTCGTACAAAACTAGTCATGTTAGTCACAGCCGTGACAGCAACAAATCTCGTATTGCGCATGAGTATTGAGCTGGGTGTACCACTGAGCAAAGTTCCTCACATATTACGTTGTTTGGAACGATTACACATAAATTAAATCATACTGTATCAGGATTAGTAACGACTCAACGTCAATATCAGAGTCCCAACCCAAGTTCATCAAAGTAAACACGATTTGTGCATCTGCACACGAATATTGACCTAACACTTTATTGGTTACATATGATTAGCGCTGTTTGTACTGGCCACAGCAGCGTCACATGTAGCTTGTCTGAAAGATCTGCAACGCTATCATACACGCATTGTGCTTGGCGTGATATAACACTGACAACGGAGGATGACATCTGTGATGACGTCAGAAACGATTTTCCAACGGTGATGGGTACAAACATATTAATCCATTATGAAGCCATTCATATTCTTGACACACTGATAATAACGTCGACAGATTTCTGAATATGTATGATTTGATTCTATTGTTCACGTTGTCACACGGAACAATAGGCCTGTGTTAGTGGACGTATTTACAGTGTCTAATTTAACTCGTATCATAGGAGTATTAATGAGTGATCGTGCGCAAGATTCGTCATTTTAAGTGTAACTAATACATCGCAGAAACATCGTAGCACCGCTTCGTTCCAGTTAGATACGCACGATATATCGATATTAAGCTGCGATATATCGACGTGTATTCAGTTAATTTGCATACAGAGATGTCAAACAACGGGGATTAGAAGGGACCTGTATGCAGTTAGCATGGCGGATAGAAGTACTTAGACAGATTTGTTGAGAAACTGCTTGGTAAATCTTGTTAGGTATCCATCGTTTACGCAAATAGCCAGCGATACTGATACCGTCGTTAAACAAGCGACAATAAAATGAATCATTCGTGGGGGTTTTTAAATTATCACTAGAGCGTAAAAACTGTTATATGAGCCCCTTAAAGGCAAAGTGCTGTAAGTTGTGTTCTTTTATTTGGAGAAATTACACAACTTGACCTGTCAACGCTATGGTATTGTCAGTGATCTACCTTGATATATGCTGTGCTCTTACGGGTAACTTAATAACTGTAACTTACACCAGAATAAAACCAACATTTTGCTCTGTAAAACATCACACAATCTTCTTAATAAGTTGAAAAACAGCTACGTTCTTCGGCTCAAGTAAATAGCCGAAACATATAGCAGTTTTTAAACTTATTAAGAATATAAGATATATTATATTGTGTTTGACGGCGTAGATTTTGGTTATATTCTGATACTGAAAGCACAACAGGCATGAATCACCTTAAGATGATGATTTATACTGTTTTGCTTATTCATATATCTCAGCATTGTGATACCATAAAACAGGAGTATAAAATGTTTTCAAAAATCAAGGCATCACTTCAAAATTCTAGGCACCAGATGGCATACAGCAAGTACCCAAAATATTAGACACAAACGTGAAAAATGTAGTCGCACGGACGACCTGGCTTCCTGGATTTGTGCGCCCCTGCCTTATAAGGAATAATCTCTTTTTTCTTTTATGACTAACTTACATAAATTTTGTTGTTGCGAATTATAGACCTGTGTTGTAGGGGTGTCAGTTTCGTCACTTCTCTGATTTTCGTGTTTTCCTGTCCAGGACTTATCGTGACTTATATCGGTCTAACCAGACGAACGCTGAGGTGCCTAGATTTAAGCTGTCACATCTTCCTTGCAGACCCTCAACATTCGTGACCATCTTCCAGCTTCACGCCATGCTTTGTGGCTTACGCCATTGATATTCAATCAAATTCGTAAAACTTTCAGGCACTTGACAAGAGAAGCCTTGTTAATTAATAACTAGGGACACACAGACACACTCCCGTCTCAGAGTGTTTATTTCCTTGCAGTTGAACTAGGATAAAAAGTAATTTAATTTATGCACCTTACCCTTTTTCCCTGTCCGTCTAACTTGCTCACTTTGCGATGAGATCCATACCGAACCACGCCCTACATTCACCATTCCCGTCTCTGGAACGTAATAAAGAGACAGACAACGAAGTCTGCAAGGCCACTAGCCGTGACGCCATTAGTCGCTAGGCCGCCTGTCAGTCAGTCAGCTTACAAGTCGGCCTTCCGGGTTAGCGGTGACATCAAGATTCCAGGGAACACCTGCCAACTGGCTGGAACATTATGACATGTAGTGATTTGTGGGAAGAATGACCTTAGGTTAGTGAGCAATTTATGCTCAACACATCGGTATTCCTACAGGTATCAGACCTTATCGAAGCACGCCTCAGTATACGGGTATCGTAACTAAGTCACGGGCCGGACTGCCGAGGAGGAGAGGTTTGATTGTCAGCGATGGGAAGAGATACTATCTTCTCAGGTGCGTCAAGACTGGCTGTAGGATCAACCCAGCCTCATGTCGAATTGGTACTGGGGCTTTAAGCTGACGAATGACGTCTACTTTGCCGATCCCAGTGGCCGCGCGGTCAAAGGCGTGGATTTGCGGCTTTTCGCTTGCTGGGATTGTGGGTTCGAATCCGCCGGAGACATAGATGTCCGCCTCTTGTGATTGTTGTGTTTTGTCAGGTAGAGGTCTCTGCGACTGGCCGATCCTTCGTCCAGAGGAGTCCTATCGACTGTGGTGTGTCTGAGTGTGATCGTGAAGCCTAGATAATAACGAGGGTCCTGGCCAAGCAAAGGCTATTGGAAAAGAAAATCTACTTTGGGCCGATGTTAAGAATGCATGGGGTTACGCTCCCCCCTATGCCATAATGGCGTTTTGCTTAGTCACAGGCGCAAGTTTATTTTTATCAGTACAGTGAGATTAAAAAACAAGTACTTCATAATGTAGTATACAAATTATTTTAGGTTTTAAGCTGTGATTGACACGCGATCTGTTTCTATAATATGATTAGGAATTTATTTTCTACAATGAATATATCATGACTTTATTACCTTAAATAAAGTGGATATTTTCATGGGTCAGTGTGGGTGAATGTCGGATTTGCTCGGTAACTTGTCGTCAAAGTCTCGCTTGTCGAATTTTTAAAGGAATATATTCTTCGATTCAGGAACGTAAATTACGTCAGAGATGGTCAGAGATGACGTCCATGTAATACGTTGTCTTTACTTCGTTAAGAACGCCTAAATGCATGGTGAAATATGACGATTGGGCCCTACATACCTGAAGAGCATTGCTGTTGGCAAGATAAAGGCCATGTGGGAATCTGATAGGTGAGCCGTTGGCGCCTTTACCATTTAGCGTATTTCTTGCCTGTCACTTTACTGAACTGGCAAATACCTGATAAAACGTTTAGAAGTGAGTCCATATATGGAAATGGTAGTCGTTCAAATAGCTTGATGTGACAAATGTCGATTTATTTCAGTTACCGCAAAATGTAAAGTTTTCACAAATGAAACGCAAGCAATGGTAGACTAGAAGCGAGAACACTCATGTCGAAAGTCCTTACATTTGCACTTCGAGAAAATGCGATTTTTATTGCGGGAGGCACCAGTCTCCTTTCCATGTTTCTGCGAATTAAAGAACCCAGACATCCAAAAGGAGATAACGTGATTGGAGAAATTGGATACAAAACCCCAGATTTTTTAAATAATCTATAGGGGAGGGACTTCTTTCATTGCTGTTATTGCTACGTTTGCAACCAACCAGCTTTTCTGAGCTTCATACGTTACAATCGACAGGCTAGCCCGATAGAATCAGATCCTGTCTCAAGAG
Source organism: Reticulitermes speratus (assembly GCA_021186555.1). NCBI lineage: Eukaryota > Metazoa > Arthropoda > Insecta > Blattodea > Rhinotermitidae > Reticulitermes > Reticulitermes speratus. Next base: position 12,658,469 of record JAJKFL010000427.1, on the reverse strand, counting down.
TTACGAAGTTTTCTTCTAGCTAGAACTCGACATGTTTCGAAGTTGCTCTGTGTCTGCGAGGTCAGTCTCTTTCCACTAATGTGACAGACGTTGTAAGGCTTCTCCTCTCCGCGTGACCTTTCGGGTTCTCTGCCCGCAGGCCGGACACCCGACAAGTTCTTTTGGCGCGTTCACAAAGAAATTTTGCGAAAATGCTCCGCCAAGTTTGTCTGTCCGCATAACTCGAGAACAAACTTAAAGTTATGCATTCAGTTTAGCTTTTATTTCACGAGGAAATTTCCAAAAATATTTTTGGGAAGCTTTTTACCAATATTTTTACGTTTATTATTTTAATTTATGCATTTTAACAATTTATTTTTATGTATCCATAATTGTATGATTGCGATCTAAATTCCATTCCACCGATTTTATGTAATTATGATTTACATTTCTGTAGAAGAGAGTGGCCTGAATATGACCGTTTTATGGTTGAAACATGTAGCCTTGTAAGAATTAGCATACACTACCCAAGGTTAATAAAATGTTGTGAAGACGTAAAGAGTTAAACTGCCTTTTAACTCGAGAGTAGCTGATCGAATCTTCATTGAGGTTTCATTGTAGAGCTCTACTACTACACGTTAAAATACTCTAATTCTGGTTAGGCTCATACAACAAGAACAAGTATTTTATACGAAAGTCTACTTCTGTTTCTAAATACTTGAAAAGGTAAGAGATAATGTCCCTGTCCAAGCTTTACGCGATATGAGGAAAGGAGATATAGCTTCGCTCATTCTTAGCATTGGCACCAGATGGAGATGGGTGGTCAACTTCACGCCTAGGCCGCTTTTTTTCCCCGGGAAAGAACTACGATACCGACTGAATAGGAGGCTGCGTAGGACCTACAGCCGGTCTAGACGGTTATGGAGAAGAGAAAATCTCGCTCCCACCGGGTTTCGAATCCCGGACCGTCCAGCCCCTAGCCTGGTCACTATACTGACTGAGCTTTCCCGTGTACTCATCACAACGAACACAAGCATGTATTCAACTGTGTTGTGTAGAAAGATACGTGCATTTCACACCCAGATTACATTTTTGTCATCCTGTGTTTGACAAGAGAAGAAGAAAACTTAATCGTGTGTTTGTTGCTCAGTCCTTTCAGGCATATGCTGGGAGCGACGCTTAAAATTCACCACGCTTACTGGCTTCATCACTGTATACTTATTGGTCTGTGTAGTAAAATGGGTCGTTGAGTAAAGAAAATGTAAACTTTAATTTTGATTGTTGTGATTATTCGATTGAGAGGTTTCATTTTCTCACATCTGTGACTCTGAAGATCAGAATCATCTGGGGCATGACGTCATGAAGATCAGTATCTTCTGGAATATGACATCGTGCATTCTGTTTGATATTTGTTATCGCTTCAACGGGACTTAATGCTTCTATCTTTATGAAAATTGAGTATGGCCACAGGTTCTTCTGAAACGTCGGTACCCATCCACTACAATGCGCGACATCACGATCAAAGGGAGTATTTACTTTCATTGGCATTCATTCTTTAATCATTTTCCGGCGTGGATTATTTTTACAGCACAGAGATATTGCAGTATGTACTTTAACTCCCTGTAAGGTCCCGTTTTGGAAGCACAGTGTAATTATGCGGTTCTTTTTATTCCCAGAATAAGCAGCGGTCGTTTTCCTGAATATCCTTAGAACTCCTGCCTTGGTGATACACAAGTCCGATTGGAAGGTCTCAATCATTGTACGTTATTTAGAAAAGTTTACGTGACGAGTGGCAAGGCGGTCTTGCAGTACTGACTGACAGTTGGCATTCAAAGTTAATGTCGTCCCTGAGCACGTCATAAAGGCGTATGGGCGAGTGGAGGTATACTGTGGCTCTCCGATCTCCACCTGTATTTAATCTCGGCATCAGTTGTTGATGTTGTTCAGCCCTTCCATCATATGCAAGTTCCTTGGGACTGCCCTATTAACCCCACGTTGTCAAGGTGGTAGTCTCGACCCCTCACTATTAACTACGTGGATTATTGCGATATCTTTTACTTTATTTAACCACCTGAATTTTACTTTGTCTAAGTATGTGTGTAGAGCTGTAACAGATGCTTTGTTTTTACAGCTTAAAATTTTATTACAAGCTACAACCTTGTTCACATTCACCCATTTTTTACTTAGGAATTTCTTTCTCCATTTCCATGCTTGTGTACAGCTCAGCGGCGTGTTTTTATGACCCGCTTTGTCTAAATGTAAGAAAAATGTTCCTTATCCATACTTCTTTATATTTCATTTATATTTTAAAACTCCTGTTATCAACCACAATGTACCATTTCTTTCTTTCATAGTACAACATACCTTGTCACTATATGGAAGTAGTAGTCATCTTCAAGCCCCGGGTGCTTTATCCCGAGGAAAGAGCCCTCGGTGCATAGTAAGTTGGAGGCTGGTTGGGCACGGTAACCGGATTGGACGATTCGAAAAGAGAAATATTTCTTTCGCAGTCAAAACAATTGGTATTAATTTTCGAATGGGTGAAATTGAATAATGGCTATCATAGAATCACTTCGTACATCCGACAGGAGCCAAAGCTATTTTCGTCAAATGCCCAGATCGGCCCCTGGGCTCACGTGTGTGTCGTGGGTCAATTTGACCATTCATCTCCATCTAATACACACCTCTCCTTCCGCATGACAGTTACCGTCAACATGTCCTCTGGTATTTCGGGGCTAAGTTAAAGTTGCCCCTGTGCTTATCGACGCACAAAAGCAAAAAATAATTTTGGGGGGGAAATTGGAGTTGTAAAGCAATCCCATTATAGGCCTGGACAGGCCCTTAGGGTTCCAGGAGGTTAAGGCTCCCAGATTTCTAGACAATCGGCACATGAAGGTGGTAAGGTTGTCAGCCCTACGCACCGGCCGCCTTTACCCCCAGGAAATATTCCTGGTACTCATTTCTGTTAGAGGCTGAGTCGACCTCAGGGCCATAGTGCGACATGAGGGTTTATGTTAATGGAAAATTCCAATGACACCATCGGGAATCGAACCCGCGACCTTCCGGCTTGTAGCGCAGTGCCTCAACCAGCTGCGCCAACGCGTAAATTGGAGTTGTAGCTACATTATTCTTAACCTCGACTCGTAGATAAAAGATTAATAGCCACCTTCATGCCCAGGCCGTCTTACCCCCGGGGAAAGGACCCCCTGCACCACTTTTATAGGAGGCTGGGTGGGCCCCAGAGCTGCTCTGAATGCTACGGAGAAGAGAAAAATATCTTGCTACTGTAAATAATCCAAACCCGACTCACTGGTCTTCTTCTCCTTTGTCTGGCCACTATACAGGCTCACACACTTCGGCCGCTGAATTTCATAGGTTTATGGCGGAATTGCTTGGCGGCAGACATGTTTGTGGTGTTAAAGCCGATGAATAGGAAAATACCTGTGAATTGCCTTTAGTTTTTTCCAGTTCGTCACTTAGTTAGGCTATTTTATTAGGTTTTTTTTTACATTACGAATTCTACTGCTGCATTCCTAGCAGGGAAATACATTTGTCCTTTCATCACCAACTTCCCTTCATCTCCTGGCTTTCTGGCGTCTCACACAGCCCAGTCATTCTCTCTATGACCAAGCGTAAGTGTAGCCACTTACTGTTGATGTTAAAAATGCTTGGAGCTATGCCTCCACTCCCGCATATATCTTAGTGACATTTCGCTTAATTAAGCAAAGAGAATTTTACTCTGTTTTTTTACTTTTTTTCCCGTAATTAACAACACATTCGTAAGCTCATTTTCTGAACACTGTGTTTCAGTAAATGCGTGTTTTTTTTTTTTTTTGCGTTTCAAGAAGCGCAGCAAAATTTGTGTTCTGTGCGGATGTCGTTAAGGCTTTTGAGATAATGAAAAGCTGAGAGGCAGTGGGATGTTAAGTTCTTTACTGGGCTGTGGTAATCATGTATGCCGACTGGTTTAAAGTTGAAGGACTTAGTACTTTGCCAGAAAGAATATTTCTGTCAGAATAAACACCAGCACTGTTCTAGCACATCGTTAGCTGAATTAACTTCATAATAGAAATGTGATGTGCTCTCAGTGAGGGAGGCCTGTGACCCAAAATTTTATATAATTATACAGATCAGCTTTACCCGCCAAAGAGATAAATAGCTAAATTATAAATTCCCTAAAGAGATATTCATGTGTTTGGAAAAGAGAACAGGATAAAATATAGGTCAGAGGTTTGAGTTGCTTGCAAATTAATAATTGTCAGCAGATGTGTGCTTAGGTAAGGTGCAATCAATTCAGGTACGCCGTAGATACAGTTACGAGCGTGCAGTGTACTAGTAAGTGTAACGACATATGAGCAAGAATGAGTGAGTGTACATGACATTATGTCTTGTTGGAAAAGTGTGAGCAGAGCCAAGTGCCATCCTGAGTGATCTAGGTAGCGAGAAACCTTTCATATATCCATCTTCCAATTATTACAAAGTAAGTAAATTAATTTTTTACGAAAAGCACTGGGATTTATGGCGATAGCAGGAATTTTAATATTGCAGTTTTTGTCTAAGCTTGTCTCGAGGAAGCAACAGAAGAAACGCAGACATATCTAAAAATATGTAGAATAATAGCATTGCTGAAGCCAATGGTATTCAAACTCCTTTCGACGGAAGACCGGGGTTCCGCGGACGACTTTCAGGGGCTCCACAATTACTTTCCTTTACGATGAAATTAATAAATACCATTTTTAAAATTTTTAATTGCAGTTCTTAAGTTTCCTTCCCGTATATTTTCATAACCAGAGCTGAGTTTATATTAGATTTAAATTACGAATAAAAAATTTTGTTTTATGTTATGCTTAAATGTTTTATTGTTTAAAATAAAGTTTGCATTTTAAAAAGTTCTACTTAGTGTTTGCACCCAAAATCAACACATTTTTATGGAGGTGTCTGGCGAAAATTAAGATTTAGTCACGAGGATTCCGCAGATGTTGAGAGTACGAAGGCCACTGGATTAAACCATTAACATTTTAATTTTATCTGAATACATATTTAAGAATTTTCATACGGCATAAAAATGTGGTGTTCCTCCATTACAGAGTCCGATCATTGAACGCTATTTATTATAAGAGCCATTCGAAATAAATAAATACAAGGTTTGGACGAAATTAAGAGTATTTTATGTTAACGCACGTGGCTGGATTGATCGGGGTTAAGGTAGAAATAAATGGGAGCCCTTTCAAACACAGTAATGAAAATTCGTTTAGCATAAAATGGGGGAGATTTCCTTACTAGCTCAGGAACCTTTAACTTCTCAATAACGAGTCTGCTCCGTGCGTGGCATGTAGACCGTATGGGGGAGAGTTTTGGTAGGGAAACCTGAGAGAAAGAGACCACTTGTAAGACCTAGGCGTAGATGGGAGGATAATATTAAAATGGGTCTTTAAAAATGGTATGGGGCATGTACTGGATTGATGTAGCTCAGGATAGGGAAAGGTATCGGGCTGTTGTGAGTGCGGCAATGAACTTTCGGGTACCTAAGGACCAGCTAGTTTCTCAGGAAGGACTCTGCTCAATGGAGGTTGGTTGTTAGTTGGTCAGTTAATTAGTTATTTAGTTAATTAGTTAGACTTGTATACACGAGGTTCCTAGCTCGTATCTCGGCGGATACACGGGCATTCCGGTGTGTGTTCCCTCAGTCTCTGCACCGAAATGCCGGGATAACACTTATATTAGGCCACGACCACTTCCATATCCTCTTCAATATATCATTCATCAACATGTTATCATTTGACGGCATAAGTTCTTCGATACTAACAGTGTCGTTAAATAGGTATACCCTCTTCCCCCGAAGAAAGTAATGTTTCGAAGACGTGTTAGAAAGAGCGAAGTCAGATTCTAAGAGAAGACTTTTGACTATTTATAGACATGCAGTCAGATTACTGAAGCATTGGAAGTCGACTGTACAAAAAAAAAAACCGCACCATGATCAGGTTTTCGTAGGTGGAATTAAAAATATAATCGAGACAAAGTTATTTTGATGGACTTAATCGGCCCAACGAAGTCTGAAAGTTACACTTGTGTGTCTCATGAAGCACACACGCGAAAATCAGTCGATACTCCCCGTCACAAATTAATTTTACACTGGAATACGGATCCTTCGTTGCGGAAGGTCGTGTTCATTAAATACCCTCTTCTGATCCAACATTTTTGAACCCGTCGGCTGTGAATATTGATTTATCAGTGTTCTTAATGTTCGTGTGTTATAAGTTAATAGCAAGGGGCATTTTTTAAAATAAGCGTATATAACATCATGTTTGAAGGTAATTATCTTGTAGAGTGTGAAGCCATGTAGTCTGGTAGTTTTGCATCGGACGTTTCAGAGACACTTGAATGTCATCTACACTGATAATCGAGGCAGCAGGTTCCTCCATAACATCAGCACACTATTACTAGGCTACACGGCGTCACATACCACAAGACAGCTTTCTTCATATTTACGTATATATTACGTACATATACCGTCATATGCAACCTTAAAATACAATACCAAATATTCAATATTCCGCATACTACTGTCCTGTCTTGCACCTTAAAATATTGTCCGGTAATGTACACACCATGTTGGAATTCTGCTGCCTAACAATGTATTGTTTAAAAATTTCTAAACATTTTAAAATATTTTTATTCTTTACACTTTTTTATAATATTACACATTGTTACCCAATCTACCAAGGCTTCTTTTACTATTTCTCAATATTGTATTATGTATCATTTGTTTGTAAATGGTGAGATCTCACTCCTACTTGCAGTTGTAAATATTCACTACATTTATTAAAATAAGACCTGATGATTGTTTGAAAAATAAGCCGAAACACGGCCTAATTAACTTGTGAAATTTTGTATGATGGTATTCTGAATACATATGTAATTTATAACACAACGGGGATGTGTCATGTTAAAATATCTTCGTATTTACCGCATTAAGAACCTCAATTCTCACTTCGCCAGTTCTTTTCATCTCTCTATCTCTGTGCTAAGACGATTTTATGTAATTTTATGATGAGAACTGTAAATAAAATATGTCGATATGTTACATTTTTGGTTAAAATTGTACAATAATAACGACCATGTTACACGAAGACTTACACGCATTTCTGTGCGCATCTAGACAGCGGTTCGGTAAATTTATGGCAGAGAAGAATGTTTCGAAGAAGCGATGTAAAGGAAAAGAAACATACATTCAATTTCCATACATTTGCCCGTAATTTCTACTTTTATTTTTATTAAACCAAGGGCAGAAAAATCGCCACAATTTTTAAATAAGACGGGAAAACTTTGAACGTTTTTACATGCGTTCGCGAAATTGCGACAAGCGACTATTAGACTCGTCTTGTCTGTCTGTTTGTCTGTCCGTCAGCATGGTACAACTCGGCTCACATTGCACGGATTTTCATTAAATTTGATATTTGAGTATTTTTCGAAAATTTATCGAGAAAATCCAGGTTTAATTAAAATCTGACAAGAATAACGGGTAATTTAGATGAAAACCCAGGTACATTTATGATAATATCTCGCTGAATTCTTCGTAGAATGAGAAATGTTTTGGACAAAAGTTGTAGAAGAAATTAAAACACACATTTTATTGTCAATAACTTCTTCCCGAAAATCGTGCCGTTTATGAAATAATATGGATACATTTTGTAGAACCAGACAGGCCACAGCTGACGATATTATTATTTTGTTATTATTATTATTATTTACTGCAATTGGGTTTTCACCCGGTGGCAGTAGTCCTTACACTAGTACACACAATACAAATGGACATATAATATACATAAAAGTAACAATACAATACAAACTATACACAATTACAAAACAATACATACAATAAATACAAGTACACACATATAATACGACGCACGCACTTTGCATGCTGGATAACTAAGGCTACAGACACACATTCAGAATATGTAATACTTATTGCTTTTTCACTGCAAAAATGGTTACGCGAACGCGCCTCAACTTCACGTTATACTTGCATTATCTCTCCTGTTTGTATTCGTCTGAAGTTTGACTTTCCGACACTACGCATTGTTCAAGGCAATGACGATAAGCAAAGAGTATGATTCTGATTGTACGCAACTTTTGTACGAGTATAAACCCGTACGAATATTGCAAAATGTTTCTTCTAATAGTTGTAGATGGTTTGTATGATACACAAATTATTTTGCAGGACAAATATATTTTAAAAAAATTGGTAGGTTTAGACTAGGGCCTCATGTCAAAACAGAGGTTATGTTAGTTCCGTATGAAGAAAATAATTATTTAACTAAACAGCATTAACCGGCTTGTCCTTGTAAAGGAGATGCAGTGTTTTCTGGTTGAAATAACTGAATTTTTATATATTATTTAGGCGGAATTCCGGCCTCAAAGAATTAGATGAAAAAATGACCTGATTGCTCCTAAATCTCCTATATATTTCCCCTTCTTAAGAACAAAGGACATTATTTACGACTGTCATAAGAAATGTAGTATGTTGAAACATTTTATATTGCATGCCTTGCTATGGGTATAGATTAGATTCATGTAAAATGTATGGTTGGAAACTGCATGGCAATTCGGTGTTATTATTCCTTTCAGTTTCCGAGCCATTTTATTACAAACTTATCTGCCTTTATTTAAATTAATCTTTAAAAACAATTTATATTCTGTCACGCGGCACAGGAAGTTGTCATAAAAGAGACCGAGAAAGTTGCAAATAAAGTCAAAGTGTACTAAAATATCAAGAGTTTTTTTTTAATGAAAAATGCTTTCTTCAAAGTCTCCTCGTTAGAAGGAAGAAGGCCTATTGCGTACGAGAAATATAATGGTACAGTTAAGTAGATGTCAGGCGCCAAGATAGCGGAGTCGGTGTAGTGACTCGCTACGGGCTGAACGGTCTGGTGTTCAGACCTCAGAGCATGCAACAGATTTTCTCTTCTCCAACACGTCCAGACCGGCTGTGGGGCCCACCCAGCCTCCTGTACAATGGATACCGGGACTCTCTCCTCACGGGTAAAGCGGCCGGGGCGTGGCGTTAACCACTCACCCTCGTCTAACACCGAGGTTAATGAGTAAAACTATACCTCCTTCCACCAACTAAGGGGTGACCTTTACCTTCACAACTTTCTGCCCTCTGTCTGCTTTGTTGTCTTTGGAATTTCGGGCGGATTACCAGTTACCCAGACTAATGACTTTAATGGTTTTACCGAAGAGCCCGTATAGCAGGGTCGGTATATTTACGGGCTGTGGGCTCGAATGGCGAGGATTCTAGCTCGATTCCCGGCAGGGAAAATGGAGCTTTCTGTTATCGAAAGTGTCCATACCGACACTGGGGCCCACTCAGCGCCATATTCAATGTGTACCGGGTGCTCCTTCCATGGGATAAGGCGGAAGGGACGTGAACCTTACGACTTACATAAAGTACCGAGGCTACAAATGAGTGGAGCTTTGTCTCTACTCGTGCGTGTGTCTTAATGTAGTGCATAATAACAACTTACGAAGTTCATACCGACTTCAAGAGATAAGGATTATGAACTACTGCGTTCCAATTTCGATTAAGACACGGGCTGTCCTCACTCAGGTTTTCGTTGTTTTCTTAGCCCCTTCATAGAAGTGCTTAAATATATAAATTTGATTTTGGTGCAGCTGGAATAAAAATGCACATAATTACAGCTACACTAACAAGCTACTTGTAGCATGGCGTGTTCTCACTTTACATGTAATTTAGACATGTGACATATAAGTGCAGGGGAAGTGGAGGTCCTTCGTGTGAGAGTTTAAAAATTGTGTAGAGAAAACCGTGTACTGCTCGTAGTTACTGTAGTCACATGCCCTGGTCTCAGACCCTTTAAATGTAAACGAACCATGTCCCTTATGAATACCCTGTTCCATTCCTCTTTCGCTTTGATAATAATTTCGAGGCGCATTGCGGATTTGAAAGCGTAGAGACACACACGACTACTTCGGCTTTGATCCCTGGCTGCACAACTTCTAGGCCTGCTTTATGTTAAAGGAACACAGAGACGACGTGAAAACTCGCTAACAGAGACTAAAGGTATCGTACTTTACCGCGGGGGTTGAGCGGGCTTCATATCGTATGTATATAAATGTTACTGTTCTGATGATTGTTTTCTTTAGAACTATGGCGCTTTGTAGCTTCTTACTGGTAGATAGGTACTAGAGTTTCGGAAGAACAGTTGTAACTCTCTACCAAGCTCAACGGCGTCACATTCCAGATAAAGCACTCATTGTAGTCACTGCTTTGAGAACCTCAAGTTTGTAATTGTTTTGCTTCGCGCCGCGGATCCAACAGAAAACACCCAAAAATGCTACGAATTTACTTCGACCTCTCGCCAATATGTATGGCATCTAATGCTGTTAAAGCGATGCCTAAGTACTGCTGTAGAAGCTACGGTTTTTATTCTAATCCTGTTTCCGTTTTTTTTTCTATGTGATGTGAATAAAATTTAGATATGATAACAAATCCAACAAACGCACATAAGTGTATACAATTATATTATACATACTGTATACCTCCTACATGTTTCGGCCACTGATGTGGCGATCTTCAGAGAGGTGCATTACAAAGGATGGATACATCGAAATATTACAGTAGTATTAGAATCAGTGCACAGATATAAAATATTAAATTTTAAAAATATATGGTTTAAATATATGTCAAATATTAAAATACAGGTAAAATAAAAATTAATCAGAAATATTATCTTTATTTTAATCTCTGATATGTATTTTAGACCATGTACTCTTTTTAAAATTTAATATTTCAGTCTGTGCATTGGTTCTAATACTACTGTAATATTTCGATGTATCCATCCTTTGTATTGCAACTCCACCTCCCTGAGGATGGCCACATGAGTGGCCGAAACATGTAGGAGGTATACAGTATGTATAATATACTTTCATACACTTATGTGCTTTTGTTGGGTTTGTTATGATATCTAATTGCTTAATGCGCGGTTATGGATTTTTCTAATTTGAAGAAAATTTAATTTTTTAAGGTGAGTGTCTTTTCCTTCTTTAAAGTTTTGGCTACTATATGTTTTGATATTAAGAAGAAAACAAGCTTGTATCGTAAGAAGTATGGGTACTCCAGCTTGTAACCGTAAAAGAAGCCAGCTTCTTACGGAATTTTACACAAGACCAAACTTTAACTTTTCTGTGGTTATTATTATGGAAATTCCAAGAGATTGAGATGAAGAGGACTTGAAGCAAACACGAAAGATATAAAAATACATTATTCTATATTTATGTAAGGGATTTCCAGAGACAGAACTGGAGTGTAAAAATTGTGCTTTTGGGAAACAAGGGTCCGACTTACGACTTACATGATTTACGACGGACCACTAGGAACAGATTAGGTGCAATTGCGAGGGTTGCCTGCATAGCCGCGCGTTGAGAGAGTATGAATAATTTAAGAGAGATATTTACATACTGGATGCGTAATTTTCAAACTTCATGCGACAGTCTTAATCTGCATTTACGCAGGGTGCTGCCACCTAGGCTGTACCGCATTATGTTACGCTTTCTGAAGGTAAAGCAATAAGCCAGGCGAGGGAGGTAGTCGCTGAGCGAGGAACCAGCAGATTCTTTGCCGGAAATGACATCGTCAGATGACTGACTGCCGGAATAAATTGCTATGTCGGGAGAAAGATTGTGGAAAAACATGGAATAAGTCCCAATATATGAAAGAAGCCTGTATCTGATACGCAATTTCCTTGTATATGTTTCTTTTGATTTTGACTTGAAGCTGTTTTGGGGTACTGTATAAGAGGAAATTTCCGACCCTTTTCCTAAATCGTAGTCCTCGCTTAAGAATTTTATTTTCTCTTAGTTGTGCTAACTTCCCACTTGGGTACAATCTCTCTTCTTATTATTCGTATTTCACCTTACGTTAGACCCTGACCTGTTGCATTTGAGAATTTAACTTATGAATCCATAAATCTTTCAGACATTCTGTAGCACTCCTAGGATGGCGAACCGACCGTCGTAAAGTCTCGTGTGCACATGACGACACAAACGGAGCAAGAACCTAGGAAGCTCTACCTTGGCTCAGACGATTAGTCGTTAACTTTTCACTAAGGAGACGTGGGTAATTAGGGCACTTCATGTGAGGTTTTTATTGGATAAAATGACACTGGGACTGTCTTTTATTCATGCTTAGAACTTTCCCTTTTTAATATCATTCTAAGTAAACTCGATATTTATACACACACACACACCTACTGTCGGCGGTATATCTTGTATATTGAGAGCGTTATTAAACACAATAAAGAGGACGGTAGACAAATATCCATGTCCTCAATGGGTTTCGAAAACACAGTCCCAGTAAACACTTATTAACCAACAGTTGCACTATAAAGTAGATTGTCACTTAAAATCACTTGAAATACCCTACATATGTTTCGGTCGTCGAGCGACCATCATCAGGGCTTCAATATATGTAGAAACTTAACTACGCACTTTCATTTATCAAAACACCAAAGAAAAGTTTCACAAGACAAATGCATCCATTTGGTTTAATGAAAAGTGAAAGTGCGTAGTGAAGTTTGTACATATATTGAAGCCCCTGATGATGGTCGCTCGACGACCGAAACATATGTAGGGTATTTCAAGTGATTTTAAGTGACAATCTACTTTATAGTGCAATTGTTGTTTAATAAGTGTTTATTAATACCACAATGCACGATGAACAAAGAGTAAAGTCCCAGTGTTCGATCCTAAGACCGTGCTGTAAGTTAGACCGGCTTCAGTACAACTCGATAATTAATTTGGCTTTTTTCTGAAACGAGGCATGTGAAGAAATTATAATTTTGAAAAAATTAACAAAAGTATTTTGATTACGTTTTATTCATAAATAAATCTGTAATATGCTTGCATTTCTTGCAGATCACCAGCGTGCACGCGGTCTGTGTATAATCACCCACTTCTATCGTTTCCTTTACTGACATGTAATATTTCACAAAGATCAATATTTCACGCTTTGATTTTTAAAGTTTTGTTTTTGTTATGGACTACTGTAACATTGTACACACTGCACACGTTTTTAATTTACGGAGTCATTCGCTATCAATGCTTGAGTGCATGTCGCACAGAATATTCTCCAGACAGCAAGCAACTTTGATATTTGGGCTCTAGTTGGTAGGTGGTTAGATATATTCTTCGGCCTTTCACAGCCAAGGTTCCGTACACTTCATGTGGGATTTGTAGTCGACAAAATGGCCCTGAGACAGGCCGCTGCGTGGGTGTTCCCTTTTAACCCGGCCAATTACCAGTCCACCAGTGCAACGATATGTTTCTATAAAGGGAGGATGGCTGCAAGGGATATGGCCAGTTTGTACCACAGAAACGTGGGATACGAATATGGGAAGTAGCGAAGCAAAGAAGGGAGAATCGTTTAACCCTGAAGATGGAGCAGCGTATTTCTGCGAACTGTCTGTAATCTTGAAAAGCTATATAATAATTGGTAATTGTTTAAAAGTTCGTGGCAATAGATGATAAGAATATTATGTTGGACATTTTCCTCTGTCTTAGGTTATAACCGATCGTAGCTGGTTACTTTTTAATTTGATATACACCAAAATTACGAGATTGTTCTTTTCAATGGTTTAACTTTATTTCTCCATTATAACAATACAAACGTCAGCACAATACTATTCGTCTACTCCTTTCCTTTACTGAACACCAACTGGCGCGGGACACCTGGTCCTTTCTTCTTCTTACTAGATATAGATGAGTGGGGAGGGAGAGCCGAACTGCTCCAATAATGTTCGGTTACAAGGTGTACCTGATATATACGACGTTATGGTACCTGGTTATGTTTTCATGCGTATAGTCCACCGACAGGAGCTGATCTCAGCTAGGAATGAAATAGATGCGCATGCGTAAGCTTTCATGGCGAATGAGTTCCTAATATACGTCCTGAAAGCATTGGCACATTGGACTCTCCCACTACAACGTACTCGAAATGCTTGATGTTTTCAGTCTGCGTAGTAGTAGTAGTAGAACTGCCCGTCGCTTCAACAAATAGCAGTCCTCAAACCCCCCTTCCCCCTATAGGCAACACAACCCGCACCGCACTAGACACGCCCACCGTTCCGCGGGGATCATCTCCTGGTCTGCCATCCATATTTGCAGGTATTGTTGTGAAACCCATTGTGCTGGATCTATTAGACTGAGGTAATATTTCACCATCTCAGTCTACTGGACCAAAAAGTAGGTTATATAATAGTACCTACTTTTATCTGATGACAGAAGCAGGGATAGCCTTCGAAAAATTGTGTGTCTAGAGTATACCTCAGACAATTTACAATGTTCGTCGTAATATTCTTATGATAATCAGTGACCACGGAATATGATATACAGAATTCTCATGTATTATTTCATCTTTTTTCACTGTACCGACATAACTGCCCTTTTCGCGTCTATTTTGTGTTGAAAGGAACTGTGCTACTATACAGAGTGGGAATCACGGCATAAGACGTTAAGGCAATAAAATTTCATTCCGAAACAGACATCACGTTAGTCACCGACGTTCCAACTGGAAAAAACAGTCCGTTTCTCTCCAAGCTGCTGTAGTATAATACTACAAGTACGTCATTTATTAAGTGGTGTTTCGCTTAAAGGACGTCTGTGGCATTCTGCCAAGAAATTTCCTCGAAATAAACACATTCATATGTTGGAGAATATGACATGGCCAAAGAATTCTGAGTCTTCTTACTATTTTTATTTAACGGTGCTGTTTACCTTGTGAAGAAATACGATTACGTACTTACCACCTGTTTTAACTTTAAAAGTCTCTGGATTTTGGATACACTTTATATTTGTGTTTTTTTTTTGGTTCTCAGAAAAGAAAACATCTATTTAAAGATCGTTTATTTGTTTGCCTTTGCAATTGCACCGCCATATGTTTTCTCTGAGGCAGGAGTTGAATAATTTATGTTCATTACTTAAATGAACGTCATGCTTCAACTTTTTAAACTCCACACGTTAGCCTGTTGAATAAGAAAGAACTCTATCGGTGGTGAATGTGGTTAGTAGGTTGATCAAACCTAGGAAGAAGTAAGCGCCAAGCGTGCGATAAAAGGGAACTGCCTGCAGGAATTTGATATGAAAATCTGAAGAAAAGATACCACTTTGAAGATCTAGCCCTAGGTATTTGGATAATATTAAAAAGAGTTTTAAAAAACTGGAATGGGAAACTTGGACCGGATTAATCTGGTGATAAGGATAAGTTGCGGGCTCTGGCGAAGAGTGTCGCATAAAATGCATGTTATTGCTTGAATAGCTGACTGACAAACTACGGTATTTGCCTTTCAATAAGGACTCTGCTCGATGGAGTCAGTGTGGATAAGAATTCGGAGGCGTGAAAGTATGGTCTTTCAGTGGTGCTTAGAAGAAGCTTTGGAAACCTAAACACAATAGTGTAAAACCACGTCTGATAGGGTGTGACGTCCTACAAATAAAATGGTTCTGTAATATTTTTCTGTAATGGACGATGTCATTCTATCATTATATATAGACCAGACAAGAGGTTTGACTGTTTGTTGGTGTTCTGACAAATGACTTTCCATCCATATCAGTGTTTCGCATGATTGGTTTCTATAAAACGCTGGTAGAACATGTCTGTGATCACTGCCAATGTCACTTGAAAATCTGTTTTATTCAACGGAACGTAAAAGCTGTTCTTGGATTGCGTTATACACATGCTGTAGTTAGTTGCTTTGCATTCATTCAGATTGAAGATCTTCGTATTTACTAGTTACTAAGTTAAAATTTAGTTTTTTTTATAGTTTAAACGTATTTTTTTTCTAATTTTAAAAGGCACTGTGCCCATTTTTTTAAATTTATAAATTATATGTGACTGACAGTGTGAAAGGCAAAGAAAAAACGGAGGAACCACATCACATGTAATTAATGTAACTCTTCTAAGTTTCTTAGCAAATTGAAATTTTCTGAGGTAAATGTACCTCAACGATGAGTACCGGAGGGCTTTCTGTCCGGGGTAAAGCGACCGAGACGTGACTCTAACCACCCACTTACAATGTAGTGCCTACATTTAAGAAAGGCTGGAAATATACCTCCAGAAGAAGTCTATGGTCTTATTGCCGATTCTTTGCTTTTGATGTCTAATATGGCGTAGCACCACAGGTATTGAGGTGTTCGCGATATCAGTTTTGGTGAATGTAAATTAACAGTAGGGGTAAATGTGTAAGATTATCGATGGGAAGTACATGTATATGAAATGCTGTAATTTAAAAAATACAGATGGGAGAATAGATCTTCAACAAATATTTACACTGATGTGACTGTCGGTGGCTTTCCTTTTAGCAATTCACAGCCGTAGTCGTGCTTCTATCTTGAAAAGCCAAGAGTCAAATATGTGTAAAGAAAACTGCCTGGTATCAGTCATATTTACATGCCATTGTGTATGATGGGAAATGATCATGTGGCTGCGTCGCTTGAATTTCTGGTTTTACGTGGTATTATTATTCATTTAAAGCTCAATACGAAGTATATGGCTTCTGATTTAACAATAAGGGCTGTACTTGTAACACAGTGTCTATGAACTGGTTTATATGATTTCCACAATAAACAGCGATTATGTAACAATATGAAATTAACCGGTCTGTCTTTGTAATGCTGAGAGCGAGATTTGAGGTTCTCACAGCGGTGTTGCTGAAGATGAAGTTTTCTGGGATGTTAGGCTATGTCTACTGGTGAATATTTACTGATGATTGGAAGGATCGAAGAATTCCTTTTGGATTAATTGACCATAAAGTGAAGGTACTATGATCTTTCGAAACGTCGGTAGGTATTTACTAGTCGATGGAACCTAAATTCCCAGGAGACTTGAATCTTCGAGTCTAACAAAATGTGTGCTGGGGGGTGGGAACTGAATTTTTAAATATTATTTAAGTTAGTATTCTAATATTTGGCTGCAGAAAACGAGAAAATATAAAGAAGTCAGAATAACCGCAGTACGGCATTGAAGCTCGAATCTTATAAATATGAGGGATGAGTTATATATAGCAGGAAAACATCAAACTTGTTAATCGGGGAATATTAGTGTCTTGCACATCAGTGATAAATGACATAAATTTCTGGGTTTTCAACATGCGTTGTTTTGAAAGATATCCGTCAGTATATCGTTGAAACACTCTTTACTAATAAAAAGAATCGCAAAATTTGCTGGCCTTCACGCAAAGGTTTTCCAGTTTCATCCAGAACCCTAACATAAAGACTACTTTCTCTCAAACTCTCAATATCATATATCATGAAAATCTGTTCAGTAGTTCTCGGGTTATTACATGCGGACTGGCAGATTGACAGACAGACGAGCTGCGAGAAGCTATCAGGAGCATTTTTGAAAATTTTCTTTGTGAACACTCCAACACCAAATTAGATTTGAGATGTTTATATTCCAGATTAAATGCATCGTCTATGACGTCCTTCGCACAAAACACTTTGCTGTAGTCTGATATCCACATAAAACCGAATGTCTCGATCTAATTTAGCAACTACATAAATTGTTGCCACAAGGTTGCAAGTTCAGATGAACTGTCAATTAGAAAGTCGTCAGTTGTAACTTAGTTCTTACGCACCTGCTTCTATCCTTGCCAGTAGGTAAACAATTACCACACGACGCCGCCTAGTAACCCAGAAGACCGCAGATTTAATTGAAATTAATTGTGGTAATAAAAAGGGAAGCCGATCCCAGTGGCCGCGGGGTCTAAGGCGTGGGTCTGTGGCATCGGGGCAGATTATACTCAGAGTACTTCCACCAATAGACCATACACATTCATCTGCCACCGACGTCACATAATCTAGAAACTGACACTGTGGCTAAAAAGTTAAAAACAAGAGAGGCTATGTTGTACGTACAGCGTAATATTGTGGCGCGATCGTGTAACAATTGCTGCTATGGAAAACCAACAGTGCCTTTCCTTTGTATTGTTGTTGACCTACATGTTTCTCGCAATAATACTGAACTGTTGAATGTTGCCATTCAAATGAAACAATGGATTCCATTTGCACTCCTTTCGGTCTACAATATGTTTCGTACTGGTGTCAAAATAACGTACTTAAGAGTTCATGTAATGTACCCGATATTTTTGTCTGATTTTAATAAAATTTGGTTTTCTCGACAGATATTTTAAGAGTCTCAATATCAAATATCACGAAAATCCATCCCATGAGAACCGCGCTGATGCGTGCGGGGAGATGGACAGAGAGATGGACGGGCGGGCGGGCGGGCGGGCGGGCGGAAGGACAGAAAGACATGACGAAGCTAAAAGGCGCTTTTAGATAGGATGATAACACAGCCATAAATGTTCCAGCCTCTTTACCCCATGGAGGGAGTCCTCATGGCTAGGTGTGGACTTAGTGGCGGAGGAAAGATATGTATTGCTTTGTACTGGGAATCGAACACCGGTCACCGTGCCCGCAACCAGACACTGACTTAAGCATTATGTGTTTTGAGAACACGTGTGAGCACAGGTGTGGATAGCGTAACTGGAGGAAGAACGAGTGTGAGCAAAGCATTGTCGGACCCCTTCATTTGCTTGTGTGCGTGTAATAATTATAGGCCGACTGGTGTATACGACACTGTTCTTTGTGCTAGACTGCTATCTAATCCTGAATCAAAGTGATTGTACTGTGAGCAGAATTAGAAAGCTTAAAATGAAGAATAGCCTTTCGTTGTAATTATTCTTTGGGCTAAAATCCAGTAGCTATTTTACAAAGTGCCAACACAAGGCTGATGGATGAGAGAAAGAAATTACAAACTTAATAGCCTGTAATAATTTTATATCTCTTATCTCAATGCATGAAAAGTTTTTGACTTCATTAATGTGGTTGTTTCCTCATTTTATTTGCATGTATCATGTTTTCTTATTATTTTTATGAACTGCTACTTATGTGATTTTTTAGGTAGCAGTCATGCATTGGATATGGATAAGTGTTGGTCAAATATTAAAAGCTATTAATCAATTTCACTGAACGAACAGCCAGTTCTTATAGTTTGTTTAACGACAGTCTTAGAGATTATATTACAGCAACAAGTGGTGAGTTGATCAGCTAATAGGAAAGAATTTGAAAGGCATTTTTCTTGGCCTAATCGAGGTACTATCCCAACATTTTCGTGCAGGAAATGAAGCGAAAAGTCTAATTAAGGATAGTCGATGACTAGTCGAGAATAAAACCCAGCCATACACCGCACACAATTCTTAAGAGTTTTACCGCTACTGCGGCCTCTTCTGTGAACGGGCTTCAGTGTTGGAAAAGGTAAGGACACAAACTGTTCTAAACACCGAAACCTGCATGCTGTTCAAAATGATAGCAGTAGTGTGATATGTACCTCGTCTGTAATAAATACGACGCCAGTGAGTGTATGTATGCAAAATTGCAACGAATACACCCGGAAGACATGTTGATTTCACCTCCATACTGTGGCATTCTGGGTTATGAAGCCGTGTAGTTAGGGCAAGTGGGTGCCTGTGCTTCTGGGAAACGCACGGCCTCCATTTTCTGCCCTGAATATAGAGGCGGTATATAACTCCGTAATTTTGGTAAGACTCTACGTGGCTAAACGCGGTTCAGGTATTTATGTTTTTTTTTCTCGCCTGTGTCGACATTGGCTATTGTAACTGGGCTATGCCCATCTAACAACCTTTCTTGAATAAAGTACTATCTGTGTGGTGGACATACTCCCATTGGAGTGCTCCACAAAATTACTTAATCACTTATTCTTGTGATAACTGTCACTTGGCACATTTCACTTAAATTAATTCGAACGTTTTAGTCTGTCCAGCCGTCGCACTAGTTCAGCATTGTCGATAAGTTGTAGCATCTCGATGTTTTGATGTTGATGCAGGCTTCTCTCGTGCTTCTTGGCAATTCGCTGAATCTCTTCGTCGACCGAAGCAATTTTCAAATCCTTGTGGATGTCCTGATTTTGTTTACACCAAGGGTCATTGACATTGCACCTCGGTACTTTGTTTTGAAATGTTTGAATCACTTTTATGTTACGTTTCTTGGTGCAACCCCAAAGTTGCGCACCAGATATTTGTGTGTTTATTTGTTTGTGGCTTACTTATAGTTTATGTAACGGCATTGGACAGTGGATATCGATGAATGGTGAAGGCAGAGAACGTGGAAATAAGCTCTCTGGTAATTAGAAGCACTATCCCAGCGTTTGTCTGGCAGGACTGCAGAAGACCATGAAGAACCTCAGTCAGGATAACTACTTTGTGCAGCAGGGGACTTTTTTAGGATCTCGTAGTTCCTCAAATAGTCAACAAATTCCCTGCATTTTATGCAGCCGGAAGTTTCATTACGGTGTTTATAAGATTCCTCCACTTCTCCTTATCCTGAGCCAGAGAAGCCCAGGCTTTCCCAAACTATTTATTTAAGATATATTTTATTATTATCTCGGTCTACGCTTATATCTTCCAAGTTGCCTCTTTCCTTTCTGTTTTCCAGCTAAAACCCTCTACAGATTTCTGCTCTTCCCCACTCGCTCCACATTTCCTGACATATACAAAGAACTTTACCGCATGTTAGAGTAGGTGTTGGAAATGACGTCCTTCAACTCCCAGACATGCTTTACACCTGGTGAATAGATCATTAAATACATTTGAAGTTACTGTCTAGAAATTGCCGATATTGTACAATAAGAGTAACGGCAGCTGCATGACTCGCACACCGCCAGTAATGTCGCCGCGTCTACGGTACAGTGCTTCACCGTATTCAGACCGTCAAATTTAATTCGCTCTCATAACAGACGTGTGAGGCACACGGTAACGTGTATTTATTATGTTCGTGAGTATGCAGAGGATTTTCACTGCGGAAACCTACATAAGGAAGAAATCCTCGGAAATTTGTCCAAGGAAAAGGAGAATACGCTTTCCCGGTGTTCTAGTTCTTTCGAAATCACTCATGTGTGAGAGCTGAAGGAGGCCATGTCCAGTATCTACTCTAACATGCGGTAAGATGTATATATTACATGAGGAAATGTAAGGCCGTTACGCTTGCTGTGGTTCTAGGTCCGGTTTTAAATTGATCTCCCTGTATTTGATGAGGACTACAAATCATGTAGCTCTTCATAATGCAGTTTTCTCCAGCTTCCTGTTTCTTTCTCCCTTTTACGTTCATACTTTCAATAACACGAATACATGGGAAATCTGGAAAGCAGATATGTTTTCAGAGGGGGTAATCGGTCACACGTCTGGGGAAAGCACGTGGCAGTAACCAAGTTACGAGAAGAAAATGTGTGTGCATAAATTACATCCTACACCTTCCAGGAAATTAGTGCAAGAAGATAGGATCTTTTAGGCGAAATAAGACTAAAGAATGAAGGTTCGTTGTCACAAGGAACTGTCATCACGAAGTCGTTGAGAATTCCTGCGAAATCACAGACACATATTACATTCTAGTTCAGTCCTTTAAGGATCTATGCATTCTTCGCAATTTCCTTAGAATGAGTTATTGAAGAAGCAGAAAGTTTGATTGAAAATTGAATTGTTCATGGAACTAACTTAACGCTTTAAGCGTAATATGAACGGCGATGACAAAAGCAAAGAACTTAATTGTAACTTAAGGGAAGAGTTTCGAATGGGAATAACCGGTAATTTGATATATGTTAACGTAAAGTTTGGTATTTGTTCTTTACACAAAATTTACGTACTGCGGCAGTTCTCATGTTTGAACTCCAAAACTGATGAATGAATTTGGTAACGGTTGTCAACAATAAACGGTGTTGCAGAAATTTGATTCTGATTCCTTATCAGATCAGTCTAAGGAGCGGGGGTAATTCAGTGACTAGGCTACGGAACGGGAGACCGTGTAATCGGGTTAATTTCCTGGCAGCAGCAAAATTTTTTGACTACGAGGTCTTGAGGCCCAGGCGGCCTTGTAATTAATGGGTATTGGAGCAATGCGGCCGGAACTTGAAGATCATTCTTCTCCTTTAGTCTAGATTTAAGACTGCTTGTAACTCTACCTCCATTGCCCCACACACATTTATATCTTCATGCTTAAGTAAGGGAAGGGTTTCTCTTTTCGTTGTCCTTTAAACAGATGGGGCTTGTTTTTCAGCTTCTGAAGAATTTCTAGACACAGCCTTGGATGTTATGGACTTCACAGTGGTCCAGATCGGCAACATCCTGGCGATGAACTGCTTTATGACATATAAAACTTCAGGAAGCTCTAATTTAAGAGAAGTTACATCTGTCCTCAGATCGATATAAAGTGACCTCCTCATGACCCCAACTGCACGTGCCTTGTACTATTGATTGTAGCTAGTAAACAAACTGAACAGGCCCATGCACTGCTCAGAGGATATTTGCGAACTTAACTCGTACAAAAGGACTGGCCTACCTGAATTTAAACCCAGACGTCGTAATTCCCGTCCGTTATTACATTTCCTAGCGACTTTCCATTGAATGAATACTGTCTTCTGAGAAAGCGACGTCTTATAGTGTGGTGGAAATTCACCGACGTTTTGGATAGACGTGTTGTTTCCAGTTTCAGGGTAAAAGACTAATCTTGTTCTTCTATCCTGAAAATGGAGGCAGCACTTTCCTCCGAATAATCTGTCAGTATATATCACATGACACGGTGCCACATCCCAGAAGGTGGCACTTTTATTATTACAGCCCTGAGGGTCTCAATTCTTACATAGTTTGTATTCTTCTGTATATTTTGTGACAGGCCACTTGGAAGGCTGTGGCCTAAATAGTCAGGTAATATTAAAATGGATCTTAAAGAAATAGGATGAGAGGGTGTGGATTGGACACAGATGCCTCAGCATAGGGACAAAGGTTGATTCCTTGTGAAAAGGGTAACGAAACTTGGGCTTACATAAACAGGATAATATCTTGCGTTAGCTGAGGAACTGTTAACATCTCAAGAAGGGTTCTGTGCCATACAAAAAATTCTTTGGAAGTCTTCCTGTGAGAAAAAAAGTTGCGAAGCAGTTTGTAAACTAATTATTACAATCAGTATCACCATTTTTCTTAAGTCAAGCTTTGGTCGCTTTAATTAATTTTAACACAGGTATCAGTCATTCTAAAGCGGGAGTGTCCAACCCTTTTTGAAAAAGGGCAGCAACCGTTATTGTGGGCTGTTTCGCCGGCCGGACAATAAGTGGTATAACTAAGCACCTAAATGTCTGTGTAACTTTATAACGTAGATAATTTAGAAGTGTGGCCGCGGGCCGCTTGTCAAAACTTGGCCGAATGCGGGTTGGACAACCCTGCTCTTAAGTGTCGTCGACTCTTGGTCTTAGGGGATTATTTTGTAGTGAAATAAGTTGCACACAAACGTTGTCAGGTGGAGTTTGTGATCGTCGTCAGGATGCGAACACAGCAACAGCAAGGTAGCCGGGAAACGGAATTTAGTGGTGGTTTAAGTAGAAGTCTTATTAAAGTAACGGGAAAACACAAGAAGAAACGTAACTAACTGCCTATTCTGTAATAGTTCTGTTTATTACAGGTGAGGCACTACATTACGCTCCAAATGTATTCTTTAATAGAATGGATATATTTTTTTTTGATGAAGGGCCCTCGCACCACAGCCTTAAGGCTTTTTGTGCAACCCCAATGAAGATGATGAGGATGAGCAGTTTTTTTTACCAATTTTTACAATTAATGGAGCACCAGTGGAATGAAATCGACAGAGGAAAACCGGCAACTCGGAGAAAAACCTGTTCCAGTGCCACTTTGTCCACCACAAATCTCACATGGACTTGACCTGGCACCGAACCCGGGCCACCTCAGTGAGAGGCCGGCGACTAACTGCCTGAGCTATGGCACGGCCCATAGAAAGGATATAATTTAACATTAACATCAGTTTCGCTGTGTCACTGTCACGGTACCTTATGGTAAAAATTATTTACCCAAATAGGAAAGAAATGCAGCAAGAAGAAATATTCAGTTAAAGAGAAAATTTAAAGAGGATATATCAATTTGAATACCAAGGAATCATTGCAGCGACATAGGTAATCAGGCGCGGTGGTGAGGGTTGGAGAAGTCCGTTTACATCTTAGCTTCGAAACTCAAGGGCCTCACAGCTTATTTTCATTTATACGTAGTTCACATGTAGACCTGTCTGTTTTGGAACACCAGCATCCACACATTTTTCATATCTTACTGGAGTTTAATCATTTATCTAACAATGTTAAATATCTTTGAAATTCAAAGTAACTGTGAAATTTGTAAAATAAAAACAGCATTTGTTTGCAATTGAATTATAGACAAAGAATATGCGAACACTTGTGGTGTGGGCTGCTCTGGGATGAAGGATTGAAGTATAAGTTTGTGTGGGGGGGGGGGGGGGGGGGGCGGGGCGGTGGGATTTGATTTTTCGGCCGTGCTACCAGAGACGTCGCTAATCTAGTCTATGCATATGAAGATAATATCCTTCTTCTTTGATGGCTCTACAGACTCCACTGGTCCTTGGCCCGATCTAGCTGCTTCTTCCATTCTGCCCTATCTGGGGTATACTGGATCTTCAGCTCCTTCATGATAGTATGCACTTGGTCCTTCCATCTTGTCTTGGGTCTTCCTTTTGGTCTTGTTCCTAAGGGCATCCTTTTAAACAGTCTATTTACTAGACGTTCCTCCCCCATCCTCATAACATGTCCATACCACTGTAATCGTTGTATTCTTGTATAAGCTGAGATGGGAAGATCTTTATATAGTTGGTACAATTCGTGGTTCCATCTTATTCTCCATTCATCATGTTGATCTCTGACTGGTCCATATATCTTACGTAAAATTCTTCGTTCAAAAATGTCCAGTCTTTCTTTATTACTTTGATTTAATACCCATGTCTCACATCCGTAGGTTACAACTGGCCTAATAATTGTCTTATAAATTCTTACTTTGGTAGTTCTTGTCAGGATGTTACTCCGAAACAATCTCAACATGGAGAAGAACATTTTATTTCCCATTTGAATTCGTCTTTTAATTTCTTCTGTTACTTCATTATTGTTATTGATTTCAGAACCTAAGAAGATAATATTAAATTGTATCTTAAAGAAATTGATTTTGAGGAGTACATTAACAAAATGCGGTATGTTGGTAGGCTTATGTAAACACGCTGATAAACCTTTAGTTCGCATAAAATATTGGCGTATTTAGACTAGTTCAGCAAACAATAATTTCTTAGGCAGCTTTCTGCTGTATTAAATAAACTCCCTTAAGATTCTTTCAACTTAGAAGGCAATTTCCATCTACACATTTTCTTTTTCCTGTTAATTTGTCTGCAATGCTTAGTAAGATAAAAAAGGCAAGGTAATGTTCATGTGATGATTAGTTCGTCAGCAATACGCTTGTGAGTTTTCGTCTAATTACTGCTTATCTCTGCCACTGAAGAGCAGCAGAAAATTGCTGAAAATAAGCTAATTAATTAGTTTATTTAATTATTGGTTCTTTGATGACACATTCAGTTGCTCCGATTATGTTGTTAAACGTTAATATGATTAGTAAATAACAGATTGGAAATACGTGAAAGGGAGAGTTGTGTCGCAATTGAAGGTTTGGAATTCGCATGGAAGGAATGAGAAAAACCACGAAATATCTTAGACATTAGTTGTTTCGTGATCGAAATTTAAACCAGGGATCTCACGAGTAGGAAGAATTTCCACCCACATTCTTTTAGAAAGTATAAGGTATTTTTATATGCTGTAAGTGAATTTTGATACGTCAATTTCCAAAGAACACATGTAAAGTGTGTAATTCTGTAATTCGTAGAACTGCCTCAATTATGGCAACATTTGAATACTTGTAGGTGTTAAGGAGGGAGAAGTCAAAACATAAAAACCTTCTTTGTTTATCTGTTATCATGAAACATTTGACTACTCCCAGTACAGTAGCATTCCAACTTCCTGCAGAATATGTAACATTGACAAAAGTTGACTTCAGTGTACGAGTAGAACAGTTGAATATTCATGACTCTGACATGACTCCCAGTCTACGAACTGAG
This sequence comes from Reticulitermes speratus, assembly GCA_021186555.1. Classification (NCBI taxonomy): domain Eukaryota; kingdom Metazoa; phylum Arthropoda; class Insecta; order Blattodea; family Rhinotermitidae; genus Reticulitermes; species Reticulitermes speratus. Next base: position 12,632,453 of record JAJKFL010000427.1, on the reverse strand, counting down.
ATATAACACACGGATCTTCTAGCAGATTATTGTGTTGTGACGTAATAAACTGGATACGTGGAATGAGTAGCCTAGAGTTAGTGCAGGAACGGCATCCCACTTCAGAGGACAGAACAGGAGTAGTCTGTCTGTGCTGGTCATACTGAACACTGCACAAGGCACAGGTTTACTGAGAGCTTTCCTGGCTGTAATGCCTCTGGCGTGGTAACTGGTTCAGCCATCGTCACTGGTGTTTCACGTGATTTTTACCTTCCACCGCCTTTTTTATTTCAGGCTTAATAAAATATAATTTTGTGTGGTTCTGAAATTGAGTTTTTATCGTGTTATGTACGTGTATGTTGTTATGTACGAGGTCTGACACAAAAAAAAAAAACGAGACTGTGTCTGTAACATTTTCCGTCCGAGGGTAAAATCACACCTATATTTGGAGATGCGTCAACTTGTACTGAGTGAAGCGATCGAGCTGAAACTTGTAACACTGTGACAGGACAGATCATGTTCCATAGCCGTATATTTGTGTCATCCCCCCACTCTTGGTTCCAGAGCTATAGGGTTAGTCTCGTTTTTTTTTGTGTCAGACCTCGTATAATTTATTGTTTCGTAAATTTGTTAATAATCTTATTTTTTATCTCTACACACGCATATTATTTGAGTTAATGAAGTATTGGAAGTAACAATTCACATTCAACTTGTCTTTTCCCTCAATGTCGTGTGTTTTCTTTCAAAAAATTCATAAATTCCAGAGACTTTGTAAAATGATACTATAAAGCTTTTGTTATCATGACGCGCATCCCTAAGCTGCTGCATCAGCCTTTTCTCGCTGTCCAGTGATTCTCATTCCAGTGACGTATGCTTACTTCTTGCTGGCAGACCGTATGGCCAGCTTTGGTGTCTTAAGTGTCACCCTTCTCTATCAACTTAAAATTGTGTGTCCGAATGTTCAGGGTCTGAAATTTGCTTGCGTAGCAAGTTGAGGACATACAATTGTGATAATACAAAGGATTTCAACCGGACAAAAGAAAATACAGTCCATAATTTCCCTGTTGTTGAACATTGATTTATTTCTACGGCTAAGCCTTACGTATGAAAGTTGTTACGTCATAATATTTTTATGAGTTTTAGTCGGTAGTTACGAATGTTAGCAGTAGGTGGCGGCAGTGGAAGCTGTATGTTGGTATTATAGCACCTAACTATTTCGAAAAGAATTTCTCAAACAGCAGCGTCGTTTATAGCATATTGTTATTCAATCAAAGTTTATATTTTCTGTTATTAAAAGTATAAATTTCGCTGTCGATATTCTACAGTTACTGAGACTAGGCACTTCGGAAGAACATTGACGCTAAACGCCAATACCATCCCTTACACCATGTCTTTAAACAGTTACTCCTGTATGTGCAATACTCATGAACCTAACAGGAACGAACGATGTAACACCAGTAATGTAAATTACATTAAATACTGCTTCTGTTTCTGCGTTGAAATATGTCAAAGGACCATTTGTTACAGCAATTTGGGCAAATTAAATAAATTGCGTACCTTAACTTCTTACTTACAAAATGTCACAAATGGCGCTCACCATAAATGAACACATTTAGTTTTTCACCACCATAAGTAGTAAGTTAAATTGACTGACTAACTGACTAACTTTATTATTTCAAGTCTCACATTGATTGCATTACATATGAAGTTTTCGCTTAGCTATGTCATTTTCCAGCGACCAAGATTTATCCTAAGTTACAAAGCTACATCGCCATGATTTTTTGTTTTGGTGAAGGGCCCCGCAGCAGATGCTACGGACGCACCGCAGCCTTGAGGCTTATTGTGCAACCCTGTGATGAAGCTGATTAGGTTATTTTGTTTTTCCTTGTAATGGAGCACCGGTGGAATGAAATTAGCAGGGGAAAACCGAAGTACTCGGGGAAAAAGACCTGTCCCAGTGCCACTTTGTCCACCACAAACCCCACATTGACTGACCAGGGATCGAATCCGGGCCTCCGCGGTGAGAGGCCGGCGACTAACCGACGGAGCCATGACACGGCCATCGCCATCATTTGTTCATACTGGCTGCATTCACCTACACTCATAATTCACATGAAGCCATGTAACATAGTGTGACCTTCTCAATAAAATTATCTTCACCTTCTCAACAGTTGTACTGCAGTTGTCGTAGTTATTTTCCATTTTATTTTAGGATATATAATATATATATATATAGAGAGAGAGAGAACAGAATTCGATCGCCTAGTCGTCAATGGCAACAGAAGAATTGTGGATTTTATTATTCGAGTTTTATCATGTGTTGCTCTGGCAATCTCATTTTTATCACTTGCTGTACAAGGGAAATGCTACACAGTGTTCAAAGAAGTTAATACTAGAGTTATTAATAAGACTCAGGTTAACAGTCAGGTTAACAGTTTTCTCCATTATGTTATGCCTGGCCTGTGTGAGTTGGGAACAAAAAGTACGAGAGGAAGACGTTAATCTTACGCGCCGGTGGCAGAGAGAGCAAGATGTCAGAAATTACTGATCCACCTTTACATAGGGAGTAGAATGTTTGTCTGGCTACCATACTTAGAAGTTTGCTGAAGCTGAAATTTTCTGTAACACAAAGGCGGATCTTAAGGGGCAAGGTTGTGAAGCGGGTAAAGGTAGATGTGGACCTAATGTAATTGCGACTATTGACCTAAAGGATATCGCACGTACAGATTAAGCAGTGCCAGGCCCCGTGTTATATTTCACGATTATGTTAGTATCTCAGAATATAGAGCGTTGAATGGCAGGGTGTTTCATAAATAGTAAAGGACTTAGAAGAAAGCTGCTGTTTTGTGAATTACGAGTATAGGTATTGAGACTTTTTCCATTGTCACAACACACAAAACCGTACGACTATTCGGAAACTGCCTGATATTGATTTCAGGTGAAGTAACAATAAACTCGAAACAAATTAACCACAGTAAAACCAAAACAAAATCAACTTACGTAAAACAATTCTCAGAAAATGTTATGATTAAATTTAAAAGCCGGTATGTACACGGCGTACTCTTTACTTTTCGGAAACCAGAGAAATATGGAATCAAATTGGCCAAAGCTGTGAACCATATTATTTTTAGTTATGTTGTATTGGTTTTATGGTGGTTAATTTGTTTCGAGATTAGTGTTACTTCTTCACCTGAAAACGGAAAAACGTAATTTTCAAATTGTTGTATAGTGTTTTGTGTTGTGACCATGGGAAAGATCTTAGTAAATATAAGAGAAAAAACTTCCAATGAAGACATTGTAAAAAATTTATATGATTCAAAGCGGTTTCTGACTAATTGAGGTAATCTACAAGCGTTAGAGTCTTGTGAAACGATCCGAAACCACCCCATCAAATTCTATATTTGCATGATTACACAAAGTTCGAAATGTCCCGTGAGAAAGAGGTGCCCCCTACTGACGCCACTCCCGTAACTTAACTTCTGTCCCAGTATCCGTGAAACTGACGTCACTGCAGCCAACCAGCGATCAATTTTGTTAGGCATTCTTCATTCTCGGCGGTCATGTGACGTCATACGTACGGTAACTGCGACTGCGACTGCCTCTCCAATCTGCCGAGAGAACGTTACTTGTCTTCCGCAATTTTGTTTCGTTTTTGGTATAAACTACAAAAACAATATCGGCTTTGTTTATGAAATGCGTGATATCCCTTTAGCTAAATTGTTAGCTAATCATATATCCTTGTAGCACTCACACGTTGTTTGAAACTTTTTAACCTTTTAAGCCATAGCATTAAATGTGTGTGCCAGCTGCTTTACACATCGAGTTAAAAAATGTACACGCAGTGCATTTGTTGTGGCGCGATCGATTTATAAATCCTAGTAAGGGCGTTACAATCGATAAGAAGTAATATTGTTCAATTTTAAAGCGGTTGCTAGGATGCTGTAAAAACAAACTGAATAATCATTTTTTCATTTTGGCACAAAGGATTTAAATGGTGTAAAATTTTATTTTGTTAATGGACGTATGCATCCTAAGAGTGTCAGGAGCTGATGTAGATCAGGGTACGAACAGGGGTACACGAGCTCTGCCATCTACTCTCTATAAATTTTCTTGGGGAGACTGAAAGCAATCTCAGATACCCTGAGACAGAATAGCCTGTGTCCAAACCGAGGTTCGAACTGGATACATCCCGAATATAAGTCAGACGTGTTGCCGTCTTACTCCACTTACTCGGCCAAAAATGTGTTTAAAACCTCAGCAAAAGAAAGGGGCTAAAAGAAAAATAAATTTCGAACTTATTTTGTTAAGCTCTCAATATTCTGCCGCGGTCGGTTTGCAAGACTAGTCGACTCGTATGTGGCTTGCTGTCCGGCGTTTGTTCTTCCGTCGAGAGAGAATGAAGTACGTATTACTGTCTCGTTTTAGAAAATAAATTTACATAGGGTCCTTCTGAGTGGCGACTTTTGACTTCTATTATGTTTCGAAAATCGTCATTTTATATTCATTAAGTCTCGTGTAAAGCTACAGTCCTTTCACGTGTTTCTAGACTTGTACTAAGTTTATTAATATACGCAGTTTGTGGTTTCGTCTCACAAGTCTGCATGGTGTAGTTAAATGCTCTGAAAAGCGTTGGTGCAACACATATAATTTGCGTGATGCTGAAAGGAGCCTTCCTTGTGTGTGATTGTGCGCCGTCTTGTTTAAGCGGTATATTTCGTTGAGTTGTGTGTGTGTTTGTATGCGTGCGTACGCGTGGGTGACTTGTGATGCGTAAGTTTCTTTTTGTGCTTTATTCGCATCGAGGACCTAGCAATTAAATAACCAAAACGTGAGGATATTTAGTACGACTCAGTCCCAGACTGACAGCGAACACCTTTTAAGGTGTAAGAAAATGCTTTTAAAACATAACCCTTTAAAGATCAGTGGTTACTTCATGTAGCACCAGGTTCAACATTACAAAATTCTATATTCTGTCCACAGAGTGAATTTCTTTCTTCTGTGTACGGATTTCAGAACACACACGGATTACATTCCTGTTACACTTCCCCCTCCACGGTATTTCCCTGTATTCCCCTACGGTCTTCTAACCATTATCGTCACAGGATTGTTGGTAGTGACAGTCTTCTATAGCTGCAAGCGCTTTGGGCTATTTGAATTGTCTATGTGTGTTGGAGGGGAATGCAGCATTAGGTACATATTGGGAAATATCGATCATTGCAACTCTCGGGCCATCTGTTGTTTTATGAACCCTGGTGGTAGGCATAGAGCATGTCTCCAAACTTATGGCTTCTAACGCGACTAGGGTTTATAAATATGTAAACTGAAAATAAAAGGAGACACCATGTAATATGCTACGTGTGTGTGTCTGCGCTTCGAAGGAACATACTACATCTATCTTCAGGGTACCTGAATAATGCATCATTAAACAAAACATAAATAAAATAAATGAATATATAAATACATAAAACAGAATTTGACGTGGTATAATTTGTGTAGTTTGATACGTGGGTATCTACGTTTCGAATGAACATACTGTATCCATCTTCGCGGTAACCTGAATAAACCATCGTTACCTAAACCATAAATCAGTAAATAAGTGAATAAACAAAAAAAAATAAACAGAATGTGATATCATGTAGTCTGATACATGACAGGAACTTATTGCAGCCATCTACAACGCAACCTGAATAATACAACGTTGAATAAACAATAAAAAATAAATAGAATTGGACGTCATAGCCTGATGTGTTGGAGTCAAGGCCTCTGGCTTTAGGGTACGCTGAATAAAACATCGTTAAATATACCGTAAATAAAAGAATAAATAAATAATGACTAAAGAATAGGATGTGTCACGAATTAATTTATCTTGTTTCTGGCTTTGTTTCTAAAGCAGAAACTTTTGAAGGTCGTATAGGGTAGATGAACTGGGTAGTCATGTAGACTCCGTTTAAATTTACGTTCTGTGGAATAATTCTGGCAGCAGTACATTAGTAGCATTGCAAGAACTGGAATGACGCAGTTCACTGGGCTGTTCGCGGACTTGGAACGGTGTCAAGAAGCCAGACATCCCCCTGCTGGGCCCCAGTTATTTCCAAATTATAGCTTCTGTATTTCCTAACCACGGCCCATCTTTACATACGCTGTTATTTCGTTGCTATTTTCTTTCTGTTAGCTATGTTCTAACAGTATCTGATAGGGCAGTAACTGGGGTTGTCAGAATAATGACTACGCTATGGGCTGGGTAACCTGGGATCAGGGTTCGATTCCCGGTTGGAATATTGTCCTCTTTTCTCCGCCTCCAGACCGGTTCTGTGGCCCACCCGCTATCCTGTCGAATGGGTACCGTGTGTTCCTCTCTCGAAGTTAAAGCGGCCAGGGCATGAAGACATCTCATCTCCATCTAATAGCGGGATTAAGAATGCATGGAGCTATGCATTACCGTGTTTAACCGTGTCACTTGCTCCTGTTCTGAGCTAAACGAATCCAGTCCACGCTTCTCAACCTACTTCTTTAAGGTTCATTTCTATCATCCTCCTATTTACACCTAACAATTCGAAGCTGTCTCTTTCCGTCGGGTTTTCCTACCAAAAAGCTGTACACATTTTTCGTCTCTCCCAAACGTGTCCCTTGCCCCATGCACCTCATAGTCATTTCTTTGATCATCCTGAGATTACTCGGGCCGATCCCAGTGGCCGCGCTGTTTAAGGCGTGGGTCTGCGGCCGCCCTGTTGCTGAGATTGCAGGTTCGAATCCCGCCGGAGGCATGGATATCTGTCCCTGCTACGCGTTGTGTGTGCCGTCTCTGCGTTGGGCTGATCACTCGTCCAGAGTCGTACCGAGTGTGATCGTGAAGCCTTGATAATGAGGGGGCCCTGCCCCGCTAGGGGTTTTCCGCCATAAAAAGAGGAAATAATACTTGGGCGTATTGAAGTCAGAGAATGCTTGCTATAATTCGGTGCAGAATCTTTTTTCTCCAGGTTTGCTATCAAAAATATAAAGATTAAGACATAAATTAACTATAATTTGCCTGTTGTTTTGTATGGGTGTGAAACTTGGTCTCTCACACTGAGGGAGGAACATAGGCTGAGAGTGTTCAAGAATGGAGTGCTGAGGAGGATATTTGGGCCTAAGAGGGGCGTGGTAACAGAGGAGTGGAGAAGACTACGTAACGAGGAACTTAATGATCTGTACTCCTCCCCAAATATTATTCGGGTGATGAAATCGAGAAGAATGAGATGGGCAGTGCATGTGGCACATGTGGGAGACAGGAGAGGTGCATACATGGTTTTAGTGGGGAGACCTGAGAGAAAGAGAGCACTTGTAAGACCTAGGCGTAGATAGGAAGATAACATTAAAATGGATCTTAAGAATTCGGATTGGGAGGCATTGACTGGAATGATCTGGCTCAGGATAGGGAAAGGTGGCCGGCGCTTGTGAATGCGGTAATGATCCTTTGGATTCCACACGACGCGGAAAAGTTCTTGACTAGCTGAGGACCTGTTAGCTTTTCAGGAAGGACTCTGTTCCATGGAGTTATTTAACAGTACTTTGTGATAAGTACAAATCATTAAGCTCTTCATCATGCAGTCTTCTGTTACTTCCTCCTCCTTGGTCCAAATATCTCCCTGAGCACCCTCTTGTCTAACGCCCTTAGCGTGTATTCTTCCCTCACTGTGAGAGGCCTTTAACGTCGCTCTTAGTAGCTAAAGTTTATAGCGGCGACTGGTAGGCTGCGAGTGAATCATGACTTGGGATGGATGGTGAAGGAAGGGGTCTGTGTTTGGTATCGAAATTTTTGGACCCCGTGTTTGCATTGTTATTGTATTCAATAAATACACAACATGTATATGTACCAGTTTGTTATACTATAAGCAACAAACTCCTCTTTGTTAATGTGGCAAATGTGCGTTTATTTTTTTTTTTTCCATGAAAATGGTAATGCGGTGAAATATGCAGAGCATTTGAAGCCCCAAACAAAGCGATGATAATGATGACAGATCACAGTTCCTCTTACTCCGTTGTATTTCAGCTTTGCGTAATGAAGTCTGGATATTTGTTTTGTGAACTAGACAGTGAACCCCGTGGTGTTGTTGGAAAGCCGACTGCATTCTAAATAATGGCTGTATTTCAGTTCATCCTACGAAATAAAGTAGCTGTTTATAGGTTGCTAGGCTCTCGCGGTAGGTATTACTCAAATTATGGTATTTTGGTTATTGCACTCTGTGGACATGCAGGTTGACCCGTGAAGATAGGACCGACACGTTGTCCCGAAACGTCGGTAAATAATTACCACACGACGCCGTGTAATTACCCAGAAGACCACAGATTTTATCAACATCGCGGCGGAAGCCTGAAATCATAATGGATTAGGTTTCTGTGCATGCTGAAGTGATTGTGAGGAATAGATATATCGATTATACAGACACTTGCGCTGGAATTATGAAGAATCAGGCCTACGGAAAGGCCGGAGTGCATAGATCTTGGCACAGAGTCGTCTGGATTAGCTTTGCAGACTTGTTTCTCACATTTATCTAATTGCGCTTAGAGACCAACGGGCCCCATGACCTCCCAGTTTCTAGATTTCTGAATCATTGCTTAGAGTTTTGGTAGTCTTCTTTCATGTGGGATCAGGTGTGTGCTTCACTGCAGGTTGGACAAGATAGCCGAAACTTAATGCCGGGTGGGTGTTGCAGAAATTAGTGTACTCTTTTGAATGAAACTAAAGTTCAGAGTTTAGGAACGTATCACACACATACACTTCTTTAAGTTTATCGATTTTTTGAAACAATGAAAGACTTCCTGCTAATCTTGGGTTGATTCGTGGTTTATTTAACGATCCTGTTAAGCTGCAGGACTTTTATAGCTTCGAATAATGTAGGAATATGAGACTAGTGTCTGCTGTGATGTTTCAATTTGCAGTATGGGGTGTAACTTTCCGTCTCCATTTTCAGAGTAAAAGGTAAAGCAATCCTATTACAGGCCTGGACAGGCCCTTGGGATACCAGATTTCTAGACAATCGGCACAGAATGTGGTAAGGTTGTCAGCCCTACGAACCAGGCGCCTTTCCCCCCCCCCCCCCCCCCCCCAGGAAATATTCCTGGTACTCATTTCTTTTAGAGGCGACCGAAAGGATTATGTCAATGAAAAATTCCAGTGACACCACCGGGAATCGAACTCGCGACCTTCGGGCTTATAGCACAGTGCCTCAACTAACTGCGGAGTATATTGTTATGGTTAACAGTGAGGAATTAATTGGTATCACAGAATATCTGACGCTATAGGCGAAGTGTCGCCTAAACCGATGTTGTTATAACCGGGTCCGAATGTATATATATTAAATAGACTTCTGCCATGTAACTGTGGGTTGCTGGGTAATTTCGACAATGTCTTCCTCTGCTCCCTCTTTTCTAAGGATTAGGCACTTTAAAAATTGTGCTTGATTCAAAATATTTTGGAGCGTGTTTCGTGGTGGATATTTAGGCCCTATAATACTGTCAATCCTCCGTTTTGTGTCTACTTCCACTGTGTCTACATAAGCTTTCTACCTCTCCCTATACGTAGGGTAGGACATCGTCCACTCTACTGCATTCACATTTTACCTTACATTTCTGACGTATTTCACTACTCTTGTTTTTGCCTAATTCTGTATATTCATCTCACGGTCCTGCCGCTTTTATTCTTGCTATTGTTATTTTTCTGTGTCTGTCAGCTCATTTCTTTCTGTCACTGCCGTTTTCATGCCACTGGTTTCAGCCGTATTTCCTGCAGTTCCAGATATATAATCCTGAACATTATTTTAAATTAAATATCTACAAATTATTACATTTGTACGTATCAAATTATCTCCCTTTTCCTCACTTCTCTCTCGTCAGCTTGGATTGTGGAATTAAATCACATTGACGGGCAGAAATTCAAAATGAGGAAAGAAAATCGTTATGTATATAATATTACTGTAACGAGTGTAAAATGAATGCATATATCCATGTCCAAAACTTCTATTTAATTCATTCTTATTTGCTCAGTATGATTACAGTAAAAGTTTCTGTTGGTTACTGTTTCAGATGAGTCTTTGTTCTCCTGTGTAAAAATGGATGTAGAAACTCTGAGAGCTATAACACAAAACTAACTACAGGCCTGTTCAAAAGTGAGGAGTCAGGGTCAGACTAACCGGGTCGTAATGGCGCAATGGCGTATTGGCGAAATGACGCAGTTGCTCCAGTGACCGACCCTGGGATCTTTTGTAATAGATGCATGTAAAGTTGAACATTTATTTCTGTCTCCAGTAGTTTCATATTCCATTCATATTCGTTTAACCTACCACTTTGTATCCGCAGCACTGGCTAGAGGACAGCCTTTGTAAGTTTATGTACCAGACCCAAAGAACGCCCGAAATTGGCAAGGCGCAAAATTCAGGTTCGAGACAGTACCGTGGAACTTCTGGCAAGTTGAAGCATTCGTGACAGAAATCTTTGCTGCTGCAGAAAATATCACTAAAGGAATGCTGCCTGTAATAATGGAAAATATAATGGTATTGGATGGGCAGGGATCATATATATTGATTGCGTTTTTAGGCGCGTTCGCGATGTTGCAGAAAGCGACTATTGACATCGTCATGTTTATTTGTCTGTCTGTCCGCATGGAACAACTCGGCTCCCGCTGGTCGTATTTTCATGAAATTTGATATTTCGATATTTTTCCGAAAATCTATCGAGAAAAAAGAAGTTTCATTGAAATCTGACAAGAATATCGAGCATTTTACGTAGAGACGTATGTGTATTTACGTAATATCTCGCTGAAAGTGTTTCAGACAAAACTTATAGAGAAATTCAAAACTCTCATTTTATGTTCAATAACATTTTTCCGAAAATCGTGCCTTTTATGAAATAATGTGGAAAAATATGGTATAGCCAGACAGGCTACAGATGACATAATACAGCACATGCGCTTTGCATGCTGGATAACTAAGGCTACAGCCCACCCCTCAGAATATGTAATATTCTTGCATTTTTACGGCAATAATGGTTAGGCGAACGCGCGTCAGTGTTACGTGAATTCTTATATTGCCTGTCTTGTTGGTTAATAAAACCTTCAGTGCGAGTTTTGAGGTTATCACAGCTGTGCTGATGAGGATTCAAGTCTCACAGGAGTATGACCTTATTTAAATTGGGGAGTAGTTTCGGAACAGCTTTCTTTCCACATCTTCAAGAACTGATTGTTCCACAAAGATGAAATAAAAGCAGCACGCTTATCCGAAACGTCGGTTACCTATTTAGTAATTGACTCGAAGTTCCCATGAGACAATTTTTCTTACATTCAGAGCTTTATTAGTTTTACGGTATCAGAACTAGTTTCATAAACGCATTACATCAGTAAATATAGGGACTTAAAAATTGTTGCTGCGCTTTGATGACGTCATACATTGTAACTTCTTCAAACTGAAGCGAAGACGGGACGAGGTAATAAATGAGGTCGGAAATATGGAAGTTTCTTCTTTGATTTGACCCCATTTCCAAATTACTTCAATAATTTATTCATTTAAAATCCTCGTTTCTGTGAAACCGTTATCACCCGCAAACACATTCGACAAACTTGTCTGCTGGAAATCAAGTAAGATAAAGTTGGAACACTGCAATCATATATCAGTTCCTGTTTTTGGTTGGCTCGATGTAGTCGAATAATAAGAGAAAAACGGAGGTGATATTCCTGACATTTTAATTTCTGGATCTGTGCCAAAGAGTCCGGTAGGTGTCACTGGGCTTCTGACATGACCCAGCGTCACTTCCGCTTAATACGTCAGTGTGAACTAGAACAATGGGGGAATCCTTACAAAGGAGGGGGATTACGAGTGTCGCTGTAAGCAGTTGTGTCTCAACACAGGGATTACTTTATACAGTGCTACCAAATATGACCAAAGTTTCATAAGCTGTATTTATACTTTTCGTGACACGAAAGCAGGAAGTCCACTTGTCATACGCGCCAGGTCATGGACAGAGGAATGCAAGTAGTTTTTTCCCTGTTCGAAAACTAGGGATTATATTGATGTGCATGGCTGTATTCAGGTTTCGTCAGCTTTAACCCGTGAAAATGACCCCCAAAACTCAAGTGCAGACATGATGTGCCCCAGTGACCTACTGATAGCGATTATTTTCCTAGACAACACTAAGTGGTTGGTCTTAGTAATGACCATTGTGATTGTTTACTGTGAGGTAGGAACTGGGTCTTTGTAATGGGGGTTATAAGTGTTTTCTGTGAGGTACAAATTGATTATGTAAATACAGTTAAGATTAATGTCATGTTTCAAAGGTATAAATGCAATAAAAATTCAGAGGTTGAAATTTTGTGTAGCGTTTATAAGTCAACAGTCAGGCGAAATGTTGATACGTATTTAGTTAAGCATTTACCGACCAGCCTAAATATGTATATGTGAAACTAAGAATGAAGCTGAAACTTGCATGTGTTTATACATTTGATTTTCTGGAGTGCGTTTAGCTCTGTATCCGTAACGACTCGGCTACGTTATGCAGATGAGTCGAGATTCTATTACAGGCAGGGGCGTGAGGTGTTTCTCTTTGACACAGCTTCCGGATCATCTATGGTCCTAACCACCCTGCGCGTACTAGGTACTCTTTGACTGGTGGATAGAGCGGCCGGGGAGTGAACGTACGCACTTACCTTGAGCTGATGCCGAGGTTAAGAATGCGTGGATTTATACCTCCATAGTTGAAATGTGGTAGGATTTCTTGAACATATTATCGGCCCTTCGCCATGTTTATTATGCTTAAAACAGTAGAACACAGAAAGAAACGGATTAACATAATGTAATCTAACCGGCGATTTCAGTGCTGAAGAGTCAAAGATCGCATGTGCCTTAACAACTTTTTCATGTAATCTAGTTACTGCTAACGTTTGGTGGTAACTATATGTACCACCTGCCTAAACATACAAAACTCTGCAGTTCTTTCACAGAGGTAAAAAGGTAAAGGTAAAGTTGTCCCTAGAACAGGCCATGAAGGCCCAGAGGGGAGCAGAGGTATAGCTCTACTCTTTCTTTAACCCTGGCACTAGATTAGGGTGGGTGGTCAACTCCACGCCCCGGCCGCTTTACCCCCGGGAAAGCTTTCACAGAGCCTAAACGGCATATAGCCTATAAGTATCTTTTTGCAATGGAGATGCAGTGAATTTTCTTTGAGGTACGAAGTGAATTTTTAAGTATTATTCAGATAAGCTTTGTGCTTTAAACTACTCGTTTGATGTATGTTAAGCCTGATTACGCACATGTTTGTGACATCCGTGACAATAATATTGTATCACTGCCTTCTGTTATGTGACGCGTGTAGTTTGTTAAATAGGTATCAGTGTTTCGGAGAATCCTGCTGCTTCTGTCTTCAGAATAGAACAGTAAGTCTAACAGGTTTGTTCAGATATACAGAACGGAGTAAAGGCAACGTAACTCTGTCTGTTATAATACTCGTTTTATAGATTGTGTAAATTTTCCTGTTCAAATACATGTCAGCCCTGCCATTTGTTCCTAATATAACACAACTCCATCGCTTCTAGCCCGCCGTAGCGTGATAAAGCCTGGTCAGTAGGGACGAGGGAGCCATATGTCAGTTGCAGGCATGTAGAGGAGGGCTTCATCTGTATTTGCACAATGTTTCAGTTAGGCAAACGGTATTCCGAACCTAATTAAAGCCGTCTGTACCTTGTTTTAACCCAGTTGCAGTAGCAAAGTATCAACTACAACCACATTGCTGTAAATCGCGTAAGTAGAGTTGCTTTACTGCAGTGACACGGTTTAAATTCATATTTGAAGTAAAACTTAAATCGCAGCTTTCTGTAGACCGCTATAAATGACATTATGCTGGTTTTTCGGCTGTCATGGACATCTGCACCACTCAGAACCGAGTCGAATTCGGCCAGTCTTTAACTCCGTTTACACAACCCACACTTTATAAAGGTAACAAATATTCGAAGATCAGCTGCGCCAAAAGTGGGAGAAAACCTGATTTGTCTATCTACAGTGTCTGGGGCCCATCCAGCCTCCTATTCAATGGGTATCGGGGTCTTTTTCCCGCGGGTGGAACAGCCGAGGTATGATGCTGACCACTAAACTCCACCTAGCACCGAGGTTATGAGTGAGTAGAGCTATACCTCTATTCCAAGTGTATGCCCTCATGGAGTGGAGAGGGACAACGTTTTCAGCTTACCTGTACGTTGTAGGATCGATGTGGAGAGTGTTGTAAGTCGCTGATATGTTTGTGTCATATCTCAGTCCGTGCATAACAGGCCACTTCTAATTGACAACTGGACGGCAGAAGTGCGGTCACCACTGTCACTTAAGATTGTATTTGTTTTTGGTTAACTTCGAGAACAAGGACACATTGTAAGTTCTTATAACAATGATGAATATGCGCCCTATTTTCAGACATCTTTATGTTATGTTCATTTCTTAAAACTGAGTGACCAGCCTTTGCGCCATGTAAAAGCAGCAGGGCAAATGACGTGCCTACATTTATTTGTAGACGTGAAAACATATCTTTGCTTTATAGACAGTCACAAACAAATGCACAAACCATCAATAAAGGTATAAATTAACCTTTTATCATAATTAAAACCCTACACATGTTTCGGCTCGCGAGGAGCCATCATCAGGGGTTACAGTAGTGCTTATCAAATGTTGTGTTAGGACTGTTGACGACACTCGTAATGTTACTGCACTGTTTGTATAGGTGATCATAAAAACGTTTGTATCGTGTGTTAAAATCGTGAACAATAAAGGTCTAGAGTTAAAAAGCGGTAAAACTGCACAGTTCACTGTTTGATGGTTTGTGCATTTGTTGGTGACTGTCTATAATTTAAAAATGCACGGTGAATTAAGTCTAACATATCTTTGCATTTGCAAATATATGACAACGTGACAACTCTCCCGACTTCTTTATGTACGTCCTCTTAATGTCACTTTCCTCTTGTGTTTAATAAAAAACCACACGATGAAGAGTATCGGGAATGGAGGAGGTGTAGCTCCACGAATTCTTATTTTCAGCACTAGATGGAAGTGACTGGTAGCTTCAAGCTTCATCTGCTTTACCTCGGTATTCGTTAAATACGAGGCTGGATGGATCCCAGAAGCCGTTCCATTGCATGCACTGAAATGCCGATTCTTCGGTCATCCAGTCCGTGGTCTAGTCAGTGTATTCACTGAGCTATCCCAGCAGGTACCTGTTCCTAAATATACCGAGAACACCTATACACTCTGGTTTGTTGCGGCTATCGCTGTTTGTAGCTGTTGCCTTTGGTTTCACACAGTAACAGCTATTAAAGCCTGTGGCCTGTGGCCCAGCAGTTTCATTACTATGTTGTGCATGTTGTGGGGTGTAGGGCAGTGTGATTCTGATACCATACAAACAGCTAGCTTTTACCGTAAAAGCGAAGCTGGTATCAGAATGCCCGACAAAGTGCGCTCTGGTATAGTCTACTGCCGTATCTCTCAATGGACAATACAGTAGCTTCTAAAGTAATTTACTTTAAGCTTGATACGTATGTTTGAGGTCGATGGTTTTTATTATACCACAGACTTACATCCTTAATTCAAAATTAATTTAACACGGTGTTTTGGCTTCTTACACCTTGTAGAGTTAGTAAGTTTTTTGTTTCCGAAGTTTAAGAAACACTAACTGCCTCTGTATTTGGGGGTGACTAAATTTGATTCAGGTGGATGCATCCACAGAATCACATCCGCCGTGAAAATGTAAAAAAAAATTAACTTTTTAAAATCAATTTACCTCTTGCATTTGAGATGTGATATTGTGGATATATACGAGTATAAGCCTAGTCTGTTTAGATTGTGTTCTGTGTCCAGTTAGAGAGACTGTCTCTTTCAAATGGGTCAATCACGTTAAGCTCCTCCGCTTCCCCCCTCTTGTACCTGCGACTCAGAACAGTTTTCAAAGCGTGTTGGTATATAGAAACCCCAAAGTGTTGTACAATATCGAAAACGGCAGAGAAGCCTATTTTTATATAACGTTGTCACAGTTCTTTAAGGCTGAATTAGTTTCCTTACTTTATAAAGGACATTTAAATCCTCCAAATTTTACATATAGAAGCCAATTAGATACTTTTTGCATGCTTTCATGTTGGAAAGGGATCTGTGGGAAACGGAGATGTCTAATGACGTAGAATGGAGCGTGGCAGTGTTTTTAAAGAAATGAAGAAAAGAAGGGGTAAATAAATGGCGAAGAAACGGAGAACTGAAAGATTTCACAGTGAAATATGCGAGAATGTAGTGAAGGAGACAAAATTATGAAAGAGATAAAAGAAAGTGATGAGAGGTGAAGAGAGGCAGAATTTATTTGTTCCTAAACGCTGAATCTTGGCATAAGAAAGAATCGTCGCGCCCATATTAAGTATATTATGGGATATTGTGAGATATTATATTTCCTGTGCTCAAAACGTATGTCATAGGTGTGTCTAACTTATAACCGTCATTAATACAGTTCGTACAAGAGAATTAGTGACTTACCGTAGAGTTTTCTTAAATAGGTTTGGCACCAGCTGGCAGCCTGTTAAGTGGTAATGTCATGAGACTGCAAAGTGAGTAAATTGGAAGGTCAGTGCTCGAACCCACGTAGTTCAGTTTAGACGAATTATGTTTTTTTATTATTCATACTGTGCGTTGTCATCAAACAAACATAAAACACTCAACCCAAAAATGCACTCTTATTGTTATTATTATTATTATTATTATTATTGATATTTTGTATTATAATCCCTGTAAAAATTGTAGGCGATCACTTCGTGGTGGATCCCTGGTCTACTGTGTAGAGAGAATTGGTTGTTTATATGCGGATGGATAGGACAGTACTGTCCTATCCATCCGCATATAAATAACCAATTCTAGTACTGTCCTATCCATCCGCATATAAATAACCAATTCTAGTACTGTCCTATCCATCCGCGTATAAAGAACCAATTCTAGTACTGTCCTATCCATCCGCATATAAATAACCAATTCTAGTACTGTCCTATCCATCCGCGTATAAAGAACCAATTCTAGTACTGTCCTATCCATCCGCGTATAAAGAACCAATTCTAGTACTGTCCTATCCATCCGCGTATAAAGAACCAATTCTAGTACTGTCCTATCCATCCGCATATAAATAACCAATTCTAGTACTGTCCTATCCATCCGCGTATAAAGAACCAATTCTAGTACTGTCCTATCCATCCGCGTATAAAGAACCAATTCTAGTACTGTCCTATCCATCCGCATATAAATAACCAATTCCAGTACTGTCCTATCCATCCGCGTATAAAGAACCAATTCTAGTACTGTCCTATCCATCCGCGTATAAAGAACCAATTCTAGTACTGTCCTATCCATCCGCGTATAAAGAACCAATTCTAGTACTGTCCTATCCATCCGCGTATAAAGAACCAATTCTAGTACTGTCCTATCCATCCGCATATAAATAACCAATTCTAGTACTGTCCTATCCATCCGCATATAAACAACCAATTATCTCTACACAGTAGACCAGGTATCCACTCCGAAGTGATCGCCTACAATTTTAACCATCTTTTATACATTTTATAGTCTTAACATGTACTTATATTGTTGGTTTTAGTTTATGTAATTTATACTCTCACAAGTGTCCCTGATGATGATCCCAGGAAGGGATCGAAACATGTTGGACTGGTTTACAGGGATTATATATACAATATCAATAATAATAATAATAATAATAATAGTGCATTTGTGGGTTGAGTATGTTATTACTGTTTCACTGATGCCTATGTAACCTCGCTACATCTTTAGAGGTCACATCTGCGTGTTTGTTACGTCCATTCTTATGCCCAATGAGCAGCTGCTAACATAGCTCCTTCCAGCTCAGCACGCCCGAAAGTTCTAGGGAATTGGGGAATGGATTTCATGAAATTTGATATTGGAGAGTTCAAGCAGATTTTTTGGGCTCATTTTAATCGCGGTTAAACTCGGACAACAGTAACAGACGCGTAACACCTTTCTGTATGCATCTCGATTCAGAGGTTAGTTACCGGTCTGTTACCGCGAAGAGCCTGATTAGAACTCTCAATTTTCCCCTATCAGTATCCTTCCAACAATGCTCCACAGTCATTAATTTATGTGTCAACGACACTATTTCATCTTAGCACAATTAACGACATCGTAAGATAAAGAATTTTCTCTCCCTCTATATCTTTCTCTCCCTTTAATTTAACCTAACTACGTAATTCGCTAAATGACTTATCATAGCGAAGAATTTCTGGAATAGAATCTGTGTAAGGAATTGAAACATATTGTTGAACGGTATGCGTATTTCATAACTGTTAACGGCTTGAGACATAAAGAAAATATACGTAACGCGCTACAACTGTTGCATTGCACTTAATTTCCTAACTGTTTTATTTCAAATTTGAATTTCTCTACCCTCTTCATAATTGTGTAATATGAACGCAAGTTTTTGTCATTCTCGGGCATTTATTGAAAGTGTGGAGAGGGGGTGTGGGTGGGGAGGACACTGGAGTAAATTTATACTCGCATTTCGTTTCAACTGTCAATATCAGGTCTGCTGTTTGCCATTCAGCTGAAGGGTACTTTTGTTGTAAAATATAATGAAACAAGATTACTCTCTCTTTTAAACTTTTTGAACTCGTACAACGAACAATACACCATCAACTGGATTGAAATTTGTTACACAAATTCGGATAAATTTGGGTCCTATAGCATCTTGTTGTTGAATGTAATTCACTTTTAACCATTTGCTGCAGTCTTTTCCGGCCTTTTATCAGTGCTCAAAATTCAATGGCACAAAAAAAACGGAGGACGTTTGTTGTATTAAATTCACCAGTTTTCTACACACACACGGTATCTGGATCACAATTATACCTCTGTTACATAGTGTTTTTGGCACCGTAAAATATTGGAATGGAGCATAGCTCCACGCATTCTTAACCTCTGCACTCTAGAGAGGAGTGGTATGGTTCACAGGCCGGCCACTGGAATGTCGAGAAAATTGCCACTGGTACCAGCTGAATATGAGGCTGTCGCCTGGTCCACACGAAGACACAAATATCTGCCCCGGAGGAGAATCGAACTACGATTTTCCGGTCTACCAGCAAGGGGTCTAATAATTATAATGTCTGAAATATGCCGGTTTGTTTCTTTTAACAAGATTTAGACACATCAACTCTTTGAACTCAATAAATGGATTAGACAGCAAAGTCAATTCCTGTCACGCCTTGCCAACATCTCTTCACAATCAACAGATGTAATCTCGTTGATGCTCCTTGACATTTCTACACGCAGTTTGCACTCCTTTACCTATATGGTCGTAGGCAGAACATATTGCACCGTGGGAGCCTTACCGAGCACCTGACTGTACCAACACTTATTAAGCTGGTGCCGGCGTTACTATTAGTTTGGAGAATTTATAGATTTTTCCGTAACATTCTGACTAGCCTGGTTATATTTATGTTAGGTAGGCTAAATCGACATTGTTACCAACTAAAACTAACTCCATGGAGCAGAGTCCTTCCTGAGAAGCTAACAGGTCCTCAGCTAGTCTAGAAATTCCCCGCATTTTATGGAACCCGAAGGTTCATTACCGTGTTAACAAGAGCCCGACACCTGTCCCTATCTTGAGGCAGATCAATCCATTCCATGCTCCCCCATGCAACTTCTTTAAGATCCATTTTAATATTGTCCTCCCATCTACGTCTAGGTCTTCGAAGTGGTCTCTTTCCCTCAGGTCTCCCCCACAAAAACCCTGTATGCACCTCTCCTGTTTCCCATAAGTGCCACATGTCCTGCCCATCTCATTATTCTTGATTTTATCACCAAAATAATATTTGGTGAGGAGTTCAAATCATGAAGCTCCTCGTTATGTATTCTTCTGCACTCCCCCGTTATGTCATCCCTCTTAGGCTCAAATATCTTCCTCAGGAACCTATTCTAGAACACCCTCAATTTCACCCGCAATGTGAGACACCAAGTTTCACACCCAACATTTTAACACGACGGTGAAATAGGGCTGAAGATAATTCAGGGAGTTAAGAATTCATCTAACAGTGATTTATGTCGACGATATCTTTTTGTATAGGTCAAAATATTGCAACGCCCCTTCAGTACTTTGGAAACTTTAAGGCTTCTTTGTTATTGAAAGTAACGCTGCAGATATTCATGTATTTTTGGAAATGACAGTGTTTTCTTTGTACGAGCGATCGGTACAAATGTGCTGAGAGCCTGCAGCGGGCAACTTCTCCCTCTGATAGCAATGGCACGACATTTTATATAACTGAATTTGAACATCACACACTCGTTACGTTGGCGTTAAATGAACGTGAGCGTTAATGTACAACGTCTGACTGGTTTACGTAGGCAGAAACGGTCCCTGGTTCTCCCATTACAGTCAACCTGAATGTCGTGTTGTCGATAATGTAGTTTTAGATTTACTGAAAACGTTCCTTTTGTGGCGCTACAGCCCAGCTCTGGCCTAGGCCGCCTTATTGTTGAGGTGTCTAGATCACACACAGATAGGCACACACACACACACACACACACACACACACACAATTAGACACACACACACCAATTAAGACTCCTCTGAACGAGTGATCAGCTCGTCGGAGAGGCCGCTACCTACCCAACACGCGACAAACATAAGGAAAGGACTAATTAGCAGTATTATAACCAACAGATGCACTTTTTGTATTTATGTCACAATTTTTACCCTACATATGTTTCGGCTCTGTATACAAAACCAGGTGTTCTGCCAGTAATTTGCACATATGATGTGGGCATTATAAAGTTGTTGATTGAGTGCTGCTTTTTTCTTATACGAATATTTTAATTCTTGATTTAGGCGGTATTTTGTTGCTGCATTCTTGGTGTTTGTGCTTTTTTTATTATTGCCATTTACTGTGATGTGTATGTAATTTGGTGTAAGATGTTCTATTTTACAAATTTTGTTCAACCAAATGGACGCGTTTCTTTTGTGAAATTTTTCTTTGATGTTACGGTATTGATAAATAGGTCTTGCCTGTTGGGCTTTGACGATTTTCACGTTATATTCATCGTGCATTTTAATTCAATTAGCTGTATTATAACCAACAAAGGCACTTTTTTGTATTTCTGTTACACTTTCTAGCCGAAATATATGTAGGGTAAAAAGTGTAACAGAAATACAAAAAGTACATTTGTTGGTTATAATACTGCTAATTGAATCAAAGTGCACGGTGAATGCAACTTGAAAAAACAAGGAAAGAACATTTATTCCCTCAGCCGGATTTGAACCCTCGATCCCAGCAGTCGAACTGCAGCCCTACGCCTCACTGTCACGGATATCGGTATTGGCCTGGAAATAAATTACGCCCATCAGTGCTATAGCCAATTACTACACACACTATAAGATGTTGCAGAAATTGTGATGTTGCCTGAGGTGTTATTGTGGGGTAGCTAAGCGTGACTAGCCACGACAGTGACTGGCTATAAGCTGGACGACCTGGGTTTATGCTCCCAGCAAAGTCAGAGAATTTTACGTTGTATTTACCGTGCATCTTTGTATAACTGATTATCATTCACCAAAAAATGCACAAAGATAAGTTTATCACTAATTACTTTATTAAAGGATTTCCCCTATACGTATTTCGGCAATCTATATTGCCATCTTCAGGGGGGTCAATTTGATTTGTACATAGACCAATGTACTTATGTCAATATTGGTTATTACACCTTCTGTGAGATTGTATAAAATTGTGTAAAATTGTATTATAGTATTAAAATAAAATAAATTTGTTAACATTTTTGATAGTAAAATTTTAACAATTTATTTTATTTTAATACTATAATACAATTTTATACAATCTCATAGAAGGTGTAATAACCAATATTGACATAAGTACATCGGTCTATGTACAAACCAAATTGACCCCCCTGAAGATGGAAATATAGATTGCCGAAATACGTATAGGGGAAATCCTTTAATAAAGTAATTAGTGACAAACTTATCTTTGTGCATTTGTTGGTGAATGATAATCAGAGAATGTTGTCTTCGCCAGATTTCCCGGGCCCCACTAACTTTCTGTCCATTTGAATACTGTGTCTTCATTTCCAAGGGTAAAGCAACTGAAGTGGGAAGTGTCGAGAGTTGAAATGCCCGCCGTGTCCCATGCGTCTTCATGGCATAGTGCTTAATTAAGCACAGGCGTAATTTAGTCTCAACGTTACCGCTATTTTGCTGTTACGTGCTGAGGTATCCCAGTCAGTGCCGCGATTATGGCACGGAATACACAACCTGACACTGGACCTTCGTATCCTAGTCGGGCGGATATTTTTCTCATCCAGCATCCTACCCAACGGGTATCGGCTTTTTTTCCTCAGATCGTGAGGCCGGAGCATGAAACTCTTTACTTAAGTGCATCTAGTGCAAAGGTTAAAAACGTTTGCAGTTAAAACCCACCCCCCATACATCTTCGTGGCGGTCGTTAATTGAATAAGGGGAGCTTTCTTTCCTGACTCCATGTGTTTGTGTGCCTGCCCGTGTGTCGACTGACGTAATTACAGTGACGTGTCAACTGTGTCCGGTGACAGATCACTAGCAGGCACTCCCTTACCGAATTACTCCCAGGACAGTATCTGTCTTGGTGTGACTAACCCGACCTGAAAATCGATGCCAAGAGTGACGCAGTTCATGCCTCTCTTTCCACCACCCCCCCCCAACCCCCACAACCCTTCTTTTAGTCACCTAAGTTCTAAGAGCTCAGAACAACTTCTTGTCTGTTTGTTTGTCTCGCAGCCTTGAATATAAATTCAATCTATAGTTGCAGAAGTGTAAATATTGGTGTAAAGAACTAAACTGCTGATAAAGCAAAGGTGTCAGTTTCGTGAGTGTGAACAGGTGCATTAAGTGATAGGCTTGTGTTAATTTGACCTAGTTTCGGCGACAGAAACCTGGGTTCAATAAAGGAAACAGAAAACGTAGCTACATGTACGTTTGTTTATCGAATTTTAGGCGCTTTCGCGAAGCACTTGCATAAAGTCCCCATTGTGTCTGTCCGTCCGTCACCTCGTCCGCATGAAACAGCACGAATCCCACTGATTGGTTTTCGTGAAATTTTATATTTTGGACTTTTACTGAAATTTGTCTGCACATTCTGAGTCTGTTTAGAAGCTGGCAAGAACGACACGCACTTTACATTGAGGCCTACGTAAACTTATGCAATTTTTATGTGTAATGGAGATGGGCTGTGTCCTCTGTGAGGTGCACACTCATGCCCAAGAGGTAGTTGACTATCAAAACACGTCCTGCCTTTCTTCGGGACAGTGCAGGAAATAGGATATCTCGTTGTTTACAAGATCAGTACCGAAACACCATATTACGCCTTGTGCGACATATATATAGCCTACAAGAAATAGGATATTTTGCCATTTGTTAGGTAAGTACAAGAATAAGGCAGGAATAGAGAGGCGGAAGAACGCGTAGGTTTTCTATATATATTAATCTACGCAAAAACAGAAGGTATTAGTGACTGCAAAATAACTACAAGTGTTAGGCTTGGAGGAGATTTCCAGAATTTATCCTGATCTTTCGAGGTTATTTGCAGCAGTGTGTAAGGAATAACATTTTTTTGGAGGGCCCCGCAGCAGATGCTACGGACGCACCGCAGCCTTGAGGCTTATTGTGCAACCCTGTGATGAATATGGTTAGTTTTTTTTCGTTTTCCGTGTAATAGAGCACCGGTGGAATGAAACTGACAGGAGAATACCAAAGTACTCGGGGAAAAACTTGTCCTAGTGCGACTTTGTCCACCACAAATCCCACATTGACTGACCCGGGATCGCGGTGGGAGGCCGGCGACTAACCGCCTGCACCATGGCACGGCCCACCGGCATTTACACTAACCCCACAACACATTTTCGTCCATACAAAATTTGTGTTTAACCTGCTGGTAAGAAAGTTGCAGCGCTAACGGAACCCAAGAGCTCATTACCTTATTTACAACAGCTCTCCGCTGCCCGCTATCCTAAAAGAGATGAATCCAATACGCAGACACTTTCCGTGAGGAGAAGATACATTTATACCTTTATGAAATTTGAGGTTTTCACGTCGCTACAAATATAAATTCATAGGTTACATTCCCTTCAGTTCTGAAACTTTCCTCTTAGGTATTCTTCGATATAATGCACATGAAACCAAAGAAGATTTTATATATTGTGGTTTTCTAGGTTACGGTAAGATGTAATCTGGTATATGTACTAAGGATTTGGAAAAGTAGCTTTTAGCCAGTGTTTTTTCCGAAACATTGGTATCCACATACCAGACTACACGGTGTCATATTCAAGAAGACCGCCATATGAAATTTGTACCTGAACGTAATAGGGTAATCAAACTGTGTGCTATGACGTCATATGGATACGTGGAATACAGCTTCACACATTTTAACACTTGGCACTTCAATGGAGTTTCCGTGGTCTTAAGCAATATCCTCACATCTACGCCTAGTTCTCCGAAATAGTCTTTTTCTTTTAGATTTATCACATGTGTCATACACTACGCATTTATCGGCAAGGTCGTTACTTAAAAATTATTTTCTCTGCATTACACATGTATATGTCAGGCCTTTTGTGCGTAGATCAAAGCCTTAACATACATACCAGGATAGACCTTTTCAATTTATTAATACAGATATAAATAAATTCCCGTCAACTCATATATAGAAATATTACTTTATGCATTATAATAAGTTGCTTAGAAATAAAATTAAATAATCAGGAATAATTTTTTTCTATACCAATTTTCGTGTTGTCTTATCGGATACTGTTGTATTAAGAGGCTGTCTGCTTTTAATTTTAAAGCAGGGGTTAATATATTTCATACGTACCTTCAACACAAAAGATCTCACAAGATTATCCACGTTGTTATTCTCAGAGCAAAGAAGATTATGTCCCTTAACAGCCTTAACCGGTTTCACTTTGCTACTTAGACTTAATGTACTTTATCTTGTGTAGGACCTGAATATTCATGTACGCTCTTCACATGAATGCAGTCTGCCTAAATTTAAAGGGAAAGTCTTGTTTTGTCTAAATATCAGACACACTATTTGCTTTCAACTCAGTCCCGCGTTTGGTACCATTTTTTCCTGTGCAACTGAGTGATGATACAAGAATAATTAGTTTTTTTATGAGTGTCGTTCTTCGTAGTTTTGGATGTGACCAGCTTACATGCACTTCAGTGTCTTCTAAATCTTAGCTTTTTGAGACAGGAAGAGGGGTGGGAAGTGTGGAGACAATAGTCTATTATTGGAGCGCAACGGAATTCGTCCCTTCTCTGCTAAGTAGGTCAGTACGACCTGTGTTAAAGAGAGTGACGAAGCGGGAGATGATAAGAGTGACTGCTGATTGCTCTTGCAGCTGTACCATAGCCATAGAAGTTACAGACAGGCAGCTGCATGTAGAATGTTGTCCTGCGGCATCGGCAGACAGTTCTGTTACGCTTTTATACACGTTAGGCATTTGCAATGACTCGTTCATGTCGATTCTGTTTTGGAGGCATTTGCTGCCTCCATCGTCAGGGTCGAAAAAGAGTAGGGACACGAAGTGTTTAGGTTATCGAAGCAGGTGGTCCTTTAGGCGCATAGGAGGGGGGGGGGGGTTAGTGCCTTGTTCGGGATCGGTAACGTTATTTTGTTTAATTTTTCAAAATAAGTTGTATAGATTCTTTATGTGTTGAAATTAACTGGTGTAACCACAAAAATTCTTATTGTCGCCACATTTGTAATTGTTGACGTATAAACAATATTTCACGTGCACATGTGTGTATGTTTAGGAAACATCTCCACACCAAATTTCGGAAGTTTTGCTGTCTTACAAAATTTGGAAGAGGAACACACCAACATGCACACACGCATGCGCCCTGACAACTTGGTGATCACAGGAGCCCAGTTTTCTTGTTTAAATTAAAAATAATAGTTCTAGCCGTTCCTTCGACCTCCCTTATTACTGGGTTTTTATCCGTTATCCCCAGATCTGATCCAGTAGAGTACATTCATCACATCTATGATTCTTCATTCTGCATCCTGCGACGGCTGTGACTTTCTGCTGTCAAACTAAGGATCAAGTTGTCACTCTTCATATTATTAAGGCGTATGTGGGAGTATAGGTATAGCTCCACGTATTCCTAACCACAACATTAGACGGAGGTACGTGGTCATCTTTACTGCCCAGCCGCTTCACCACCTAAGAAACAGCCTCCGGGACCCACTGCATTGAGGTCGAGTGGTCCCCAGGGAAGTGTAGGCGTTTCAGAGAAGACAAAAACATTTCCCCAGCCGAGCATCAAACCACAATTCCAACCCGCAGCCTACTTCTGTACCGACTGAGCTATCCAAATTCCTGCCTGCTGTCTCTCGTATTTGTTACTACGTTAACTTCCAACATTCGGATTCATATGCATGAATTACAATAAAGAGCAACATTTTTCGGTTTTCTGTTTGACCACTCTACCGTCAACAACTCTGCACTTTACCCACATTGCACTTCGTGTTACATACGATTCTCGCAACAAATAAACTCACCTTGTGAATGCTGCTTCATAATGCAGAGAGTGTGTGTTTACTGTGAGGTAGAAACTGAATTTTTAAATATCTGTTGCATGATATTCGTGACGCAGTGGATTATTTACGGTGAACTAAGTTTTAGTCCTTGAAATTACCGGGATGGCAGGTTACAACGTCCCTCTGAGCGAGCTGTCTTATTTTCGTGTTTTACATAAACAATGACTTGCACTGGATGTGTAAGAAAGAGGCCGTGGCTTAATTTGAGGTAGGCCAACTCTCTGTATTTCACTAGACGGACTGATGAAAATCGGAAACAGATATATCAGGATAGTCGGTCTTCCGACGAGAATATGGACCTACTCTCTTCGTCATTATACCGAATACTTAAATTACTTACACCGGCATTAAAGCTTGAGAAGACAAGTTTTGGAGCATCCACCACACAATTAATTGAAAGTAAATTCTGACAGGCTGGTGGATCTGTCCAATGATAAATGTGGTCAGACACAGTTTCTGCTTGAGATCGTTGTTGTGAGGGTATGTATGTATGTATGTATGTATGTATGTAGGGTATCGTACACAAAAGAACATTACTTAGAGTGTTTTCATGTTAAGCTGTTAATTTCTGTGAGACAGCTGGCAGCGTTCGCAGCTTTGTGTCTGTCCTCGCTGATTCTGCTTCCATTTGTTTTCATGTCTATTACAATTTTTGAAATGCAAATGAGATTTTATGTGCGTGTTTTTTACTAATGAAGACTGGCAAAGCGTTTTTCTGAGAATAAAAATTTCTTCCTTGTACTGATAAAAATTCCATTTCCTGAAATAAAAAATAATGTCCTGTGGGTAACAGAATAATTTGAACACTAAGTTTTATAACCATTTGAAAACTAAAGTTTGTGAAAGAAAAGCATTTAATTGGAGTGACACACAAAGTCGACGATTTATTGTGTCAGTATTGAACATGGAAGTTTTGCAGGGACTGAGTGTGTTTACTAATGTCATGATAATATTAAAATTTATCTTAAATAAGTAGGGAGTGTGTGAAGTAGATTTATCTGGGTTGGGATAGGATCCAATGACGGAGCTGTTGGAAACACGGGTTCCATACGAGGCAACAAATTTATTTAACCCTTTAAATACTAGCATTAAGCTGAATAATACGTATATAAATATTCAGTTCGTTCCGCGCAGTAAACACACTCCGTCTCTGTTATAAAAACCAGGCAGTCAATGCTGTATAGGGACATAATAGCTGTTTATTTTTTAGATCCATACAAAACACAAAAATGCACTGTGCGGACAGAACGTAGAACTTCTGAATGTTAAACCTGGTGGTACATGAAGAAACCACTGGGCTTTAAACGGTTAGTGGGCGATTTTGATATTGTTTGTTCCTTGCAATATATTACACTTAATTTTATTAAAACCCCAACTACTTGCACATAGAAGACATATATACATATGGTATTTCTTCCTATCTTTTCGGCAGTTGAGCGTCGTCATCAGAGAGTCACACCTAAAACATATAGTTTAAAACCTAATGAAGTAATTTTATATAAGTATATTCTTATTATATACTTAACTTATATACTTACGATGTTATATCATTTTAACTTGGGCGATATACTTACATAAACAATAGCTTCATTATGTTTTAAACTATATAAGTTTTAGGTGTTACACTCTGATGATGGCGGTCGAAAGCCGAAACGTGTAGGGAGGAATATCATATGTATGTATGTATGTATGCTTTGTATGTGCAATAGTTGGGGGTTTTAATAAAATGAGGTTAGTTGGTGAGTTACTCGTGGCGCTACAAGGAATTTATGGTTTTTATGCTTTGCATCGTAATAATTTAGTGGATGTGTTAGATATTTTGATGAATTAAAATATGATCCAAAAGGCAAACGCGACATATTTCGACCAAAAACAAGATGGAGAGACCAACAGCATCTTCAAAATTGAGTTTTCACAGGACAGGACCCAGGTGTCCTACATCTGTATACGTTCATGATGATGCTGATGATAAAATATGATGCATCACTGTAACTTGATAAGCAGAATTTGTTAGATAACATGTTTTTTATGTGGTGAAGGGCCCCGCAGCAGATGCTACGTACGCACTGTAGCCTTGAGGTTTACTGTGCAACGCTGTGATGAAGATAATTAGTTTATTTTCTTCGTTTTTCCGTGTAATGGAGGACGGATGGAATGAAATTGACAGGGGAAAACCGAAGTAATCGGGGAAAAACCTGTCCCAGTGCCACTTTGTCCACCACAAATCCCACATGGACACCCGGGATCGAACCCGGTCCTCCGCGGTGAGAGGCCGGCGACTAACCGCCTGAACCATGACAGGCCTCCAGGTGATATGTTACAAAGTGTTATAAACGCGTTCGTGGGTTATTATGGAGTGGTAAATATACTCTTTAATTGTAGCCTGGTACATCAGAGGAACTGTAAATTAAATACAGCCTCCAACTGCAGCCGGATGCATTAGAAAACCTGTGAATAATATTCGAGTCTATTATTTCTACAGTTGTGTTATACTGCACACTGTAATTAAATTTGTCAATTGGAAACCTTCGAAAATGCGGAACACTGGGGCAGTAATTTTATTCCTAGCGTGGAAGCTGTTTAGTACGTGACACTAACTAACTAACTAACTAACTCCATGGAGCAGAGTCCTTCTTGAGAGCTAACGGGTCCTTAGCTAGTCAAGAAATTCCCCGTATTTTATGGAACCCGAAGGTTCATTACCGCATTCACAAGAGCCCGCCACATGTCCCTATCCTGAGCCATATCAATCCAGTCCATGCTCCCTGTTACCTCGTCCCTTTCAGGCCCAAGTACTTGACACTCCTTTATTATATCAATTTGTACTTGACTTTATTTATAAAGCACTTTATAAGTTACATGTGGCTGTAGTTGCAGGCCTAATGAATTCCTTACAATCACCGTGTGATCGCTGTTATTGAAAGTTATAATGAGTTTGTTCGGCTTTGTTTTGCACGTGAATGCCGTATCATTTAGGTACCGACTGCTGTAGTCATTGTTGGTCAGGTCAAGGCTGAAAGAACTGATTCCGTGTTGTTTAGTGTAGACTGAAGTCAGGTAACTTTAGGAAGTTTGTTTTAACAGACTGTAAATTTAGCCTGCTTTATGCCACTCAGTTAGCCAAAGTCAATGTATAATTCAATAGCTAAATTCTGATAATAACTTTGCTCCTGGCGTCAATACTTTTCCTTTCAAAGTCAAGTTTTTGTAATTAAATATGTCAAAAACAAAACATACACTTTTTATATTTCATCAGATGATTCTCCGAATTGATGGGCAGAAAGTCTTAAATAGCCCATTGGCGCGGCCCTAAATCATGTAACGGAAGTACGGTTTACATGAAACCTTTTATACAATATTTATTTCAAAATTAATGACTTGGAGTAAGGAGCACTAATTCGCTGTTACATCGAATATCACGGTTGTTTAGGCAACATCCTACTTGAAATTCGCGAGGTCGAGGATTGAAATCTCACGTCTGAGAGTGGCTGTCGCGACTGAGATTTCTCGTATTTTTTTCTCAGTCACAGTTCCGTGACAATTGCTTGGACAGGACCTAAAAATATACCAAGAACAAAATTACGTTTTCCGATCTGGATTCGAGCCCGTAGTCACAATTATCAGACCGCCCAAGACCACGTGCTTCTTAGACCAAATAACATTCTGATGCTAGAGTGCAGGCTTCCGCCAAAATGTAGTTGAGACATTGGCTCTTCTGGCATGTTAAGTGGCGTAGGTTGGTAACTGGTTACCCATGTTTCGGGACAACATATCGGTCCCATCTTCAAGGCTTAGTCAGTCTTGGACTGCTTTACCGAAAAGTCTGTAACCAAATACCATCCTGCCGATCCCAGTGGCCGCGCCGTCTAAGTCGTGGGTCTACGACCTTTCGCTTGCTGGGATTACGGGTTCGAATCCCGCCGGGACATGGATGTCTGTCTCTTGTGAGTGTTGTGTATTGTCAGGTAGAGGTCTCTGCTTCAGACTGATCACTCGTCCAGGGGAGTCTTACTGAGTCTGGTGTGTCTGAGTGTGATCGAGGAACCTCATAGAGGAGTCCTAGGCCCACTGGGGCTGTCAAGCCATAAAAACAAACACCAACAAATACCATCCTACGCCGCATAACATCCTAGAAGAGCGAAGGCCTCAAGATTCTGAAAATTAAGAAGAATTATGATTCTAATTTATATTACATAGATTTACAGTCCTGTGAATCTGTTGCTGTTTTCATTTCATTGTACATGTGTATTTATGAAGAATTTATAGCTTGTAATCTGTGGTCTTTTGGGTGATTACACGGCGTCGTGAGGTAATTATTTACCGACGTTTCGGGACAACGTGTCGGTCCCATCTTAGTGGGACTGCATATCCTGTTAACCTTACCTTTTCTTCCTAAAATCTCAAAGGTTCGCACCATCGCCATATTCGTTGTAGTTGACTAAGACGAATTCATCTGCATAGATTACGAAATTCCCAGCAGTTCAGTAGGCATCTCTACCAAACCGAAAGCTAAAGAATACTTTCGCACTGGTCCCGTGTTGTCTATTTTAATATACAAAGAAACTGCCTTAACAAATTTTGCAGAATTTTCGAAAACATATTGCCATCTGTTACATAAAGACCACAAATTAAGTTCGCGCATTTAACTTTTTCTTTGTTACTTCGTTGTGGCGGATTTAAAAGTAAGCCAGCGTGGCAATAACAAACTTTTCAAGCACAGCTTTGTCAAAATCCGTCAGCTTTTTCAAAACTGTAAATGGGAAAACACGAACACAAATATGTAGACTGCATGGTGGTTTTGTGGCTACTCCTCTTCTGGAGTTCTATAGTTTATGTTATCTGTATTCTATATTTTATGTTATCTACTGCATTAAATGTTCAATAAGATATAACATATTTAGTAATATTTCATCACTCTGAATCACTACATGTTTCGGCACTATTTTATCATTTTCAGGTTAATGTTCGTCGCCATATTTTCGAACGTTTACACATGCAATGCATCTGGGTTATGCTATCTTGAAGATTAAAATTGAAATTAACACTTACTTAATATTATAGTAAATAATATTAATTACCATTGTAAAATGATATATAATTGTAGGTTAGCTTTGGAATTCAGAAATATAATTAGAGATACTCGCTGTTTTAGTGTCTTGTGTCACTAATATAGTGTAAGATCCTCATATGTATTCCTCCCATTTCACAGTGGTTTTGGATGTCACTGATGGCAGTGGGGGTGAATCATCTAATACAGGATTGTTTTTCGTACTTATCTTGAAATAATACACGTTTATAACTGACAGCTAATGACCTTAGTCTGAATGATGTTTTTTCCTCTACATACTGCTGATATGGTTCGTTTGTTGTGTAGTTACGCACTTTTCATGCTGGATTGTATTTGTCGCCTCGGTCGGTTGCCGTGTGTGTGTGTGTGTGTGTGTGTGTAGAATGATCGAGTATCCGGTTTGTACGGCATAATAATGCCGAAACATGTAGTGAGTTGGAAATTTAATAAAATGTTCACTGAACGTTGATGTGTGTGGCTGCAGTGAATAATGGTACCCTTTTTCCCCTAAATAAGACAATAAATGTGTTATCTGTAAATTACATTGTCAGTGGGCGTTGAAAGTACAGGAACGATTATAAAGTGACGAATTCACATTGGTTTATTTATTTACAATTATATACAACTCATCCATTACAGAAGTACTGTCCAAAATAGTACATTTATTCATTTACTGAGAGACAATTTTTATTTGCTAGTACGAGATAACATTAATGGTCTTCTGAAGTCGACAACCACTTGACCTTTCTGTAAGCGCGAGAACTTTGTGTGGCCAGATACTGCGAGGACTACAAAGGTGCGCAACATCAGACGCTGGAACTACCTCACTTGCAACTCTAGAAGCTTGACAATTTTGTCGTGTTTATCTTATCTTACAGTGCTGTCACCAACAAGAGGGTAAACTGCCTTACCTCTAGTCGATATCTCTGTTGTTTTAGCTTTACGTTCTCAAGTGCTGTTAGGGAAAGTCAAGTGCGTAGTAATAATAAGGCCAGATCTTAAGATGTTAGTTGATAAAATGGCAGCTTCCTTAAATAAGCTATAGTGGCCCTAAATTATCTTTCTCTTGAATATCACTAACTTTGGAAGTTGATACCGTGTAGTCTGGTAGAAATTTGCTGAAGTTTCGGAGGAAAAATAGATATCCTTTTTCAGTGAAGAATGTTGCTGATAATGGTGGGTGTGTTTCCTTCGAAACGTCGGTGAATTTATACAACACTACACGACGTCAAATCCCAGAAGATGACAACCGTTCTTTTAGTGCTGTGAGAACCTCAGTCGTCGCAAGCTTTGTAAATTGTTTGTATGTTTGACCAATAAATTATATGCAGTGTATTTGATACAAACTGAGCTACTGACAGCGACACTGACTATACCTTAAGCAAATACATTATTGGTTAAAGCTCAGTGCTTACTATGTGGGTCGGTATAGCGACTCGCTACGGGCTGGACGTCCGGGGATCGAATCTCAGTGGAGGGAAATTTTCCGCACCCTTTCAGAGCGGCCCTGGAGCCCACCCAGCTTCCTGTACAATGGGTAATGGATCTCTTTCCTTGGGGTAAAGCGGCCAGGTCGTGGCGTTGACCACCCTCTCCCATTTAGCGCTGAGGTTAAAGAAAGAGGAGAGCTATACCTGTACTCGCCCTCTGTGCCTTCATGTTCTGTTCTAAGGTAAACTTTACCTTTTTACATTTACCAGTGGTTAATATATGTACCGCCAAGTTTGAAGTTTCAAAATGTTATGTTTTTCGCAGGATACGCACAATTGGCCTAAACATAAATATATCCATATATATAATTAACTGCCGATCCCAATGGCCGCGCGGTCTAAGGCGTAGGTCTGCGGGCGTTCGCTTGCTGGGATTGCGGATTCGAATCCCGCCGGCGGCATGGATGTCTGTCTCTTATGAATATTGTCTCTACGAAGGGCCGATCCCTCGTCCAGAGGAGTCCTACCGAGTCTATGTGTGTGTGTGTCAGTGTGATCAGGTGCAACAATAACCTGTACACCTACAATCAGTAGGTAGAAGTAGTCAGAATAAGAAGAATTAACTAATTAGCCTTTATAATAGAAACGAAATGTCTTCTTTGTGATGTGGGTAAAGAAAATGCTCTGTATGATTTACTGTAACTTTATATTTCGTTGGCATAAGTTTCATACTTTGCAATAATTTGCCCTTCATAAACCCAAAATCAAGGTAAATTCACCGGCTTGCATATAACAGATTATGGGTTTTGTAGTACTGACAAGAGTTATGGTAGTTGTTCTTCAAAGGTAACGTGAATTAACGTTGGAATGAAAGAATGTGGAGCCCAATGGCGGTTTAGCGAGCAGAAAATAAAACACAGCTATTATATTACGACATTGCGAGAATGTGTCCACTCAAATCTCGAATCGTGCATTAGGACTGCAGTGCGGATAGTAGCGTTCAGTCGTTCGTGTTATCAGCAGATGTTTCTGCTGCTGTTATCACACTATTTACTTCCTTGTATACATTCCAGCTACAGTTATCCTCGTTAACATTACAGATATATTTTACTGTAGTAAAGAAACCGCCGTTATGTGTCAACACTGCTTTGTGTGAATTTAGTGCAATCGCGAAATGGACGATGCAGTGCCGATAGCAAATAATGAATGCCACTGATTGATGCAGCTCTCATCCCGTGACAGACTGAGCCACTATGCAACTGTACTGTCACCCCCCTTATTGTCTTGATTTACAGCAAATGATTTGAACGCCAGTGGACTTATCTAAATGACAAGTGTTGGCCGTCGCTTTACCCAATATGGGCTTCCTTCACTTGGCCTATTTGCATACCCCAGATAGCGTATACGCGTATTTCATTTATACTTGCACGCATTCATTTATTTCTACTACTACTACTACTACTACTACTACTACTAGTAGTAGTAAAGGTAAAGCAACCCCATTACAGGGCTGGACAGGCCCTGAGGGGTCCAGGAGGTTGAGGCTCCCAGATTTGTAGACAATCGGCACATGAAGGTGGTAAGGTTGTCAGCAGTACGCACCGGCCGCCTTTACCCCCCAGGAAATATTCCTGGTACTCATTTCTGTTAGAGGCTGAGTCGACCCCAGGGCCATAGTGCGACCGAAACGATTATGTCAAGGAATTAATTCCAGTGACACCATCGGGAATCGAACCCGCGACGTTCCGGTTTGTACTACTACTAGTACTACTGTTATTACTACGTGGTTTATACACTCTGGCGTCTCCGGATTCAGAATTTGCAGAGGGACAAATTGCTCAATACTCAGTAGGCCCGACTGTATAGGAAATCAGCCTATAGCAATGCTTCTATAATCGGACAAAGATAAACACACTGACGCTAGGGGGTCTTGAATGCACAACACCAAAGTGGCAACCTACAGTCAGACCAGGGAGAGAGGGTGTGTTGATGGTGTAGAGCAGTGGTATTCAACCTGGGGTGCGCGAAGACATCTTAGGGGGGACGTAAAATTAAAAAAAAAATAGATGCATTATTTCAAGATAAACACTGAATAATCAGGGCCAGATTTAGGATTAGCCACAAGAGACCCGGACGTAAGGACATGCGATTTGGGAGCGCCATTTTCTTTTCTCTGTCTCTCTCTCCTTTATGCGATTCTTATCTGGGCGGCTAGTTTCATTCTATTCCACATAGTGCTTATAATCTTGCTTTGCTAAAATACCTTTGTTCCTTTATTAATTTGTATATGATAGGCAATAATATATTTGTTATTTAATAGCTTGATTCTCCTTTTTTTCATTTAAAACTTATTATTTAATATATTATTTTAGATGTAATTTATTTAACTTATTTTAGATGTAGATTATAGACTATGTATAACTTGAATTATGCACGTATAACTTTGGGGGTAAAAAGTTGAAGAGAAATTATATGTGGGGGTACGCGAACAAAAAAGGTTGAATGTCACTGGTGTAGAGGACAACGCTCTGCTTGATGTCGTGTTCCTCTCCAGCACCCGCCTCCCCCTCTGGCTCATCAAAACCACTTCAAGGTCCATACAGTTAGCGACGGTTATCATATGTTGGGGCCGGGATAGCTCAGTCGGTATAGCGACTCGCTACGGGCTGGACGGTCCGGGGATCGAATCCCTGTGGGGGCGAGATTTTTCGCAGCCGTCCAGACCGGTCCTGGGGCCCACACCAGCCTCCTATACAATAGGTACCGGGTCTCTTTCCCGGGGGTAAAGCGGCCGGGGCGTGCAGTTGACCACCCACCCTCATCTAGCGCCGAGGTTAAAGAAAGAGTAAGCTATACCTCTACTCCCTTCGTGGCTTGTTCTAGGGAGAACTTTATCATGTGTTTAGCGCTATCGGCATTTCTGTGAAGAGAATGGGCAGACGGCTGGAGGGGGGTGTGAAACAGATCGAGGGAGATACAGAGGACATCTTTCTGTGGCCGGAGTATAAGATATCTGATATTTTAAGCTGTACAGCTCTTTGAATAGACCTACAAATTTCATCTTTTGGATTTAATTCCTTTTCCTTTTTGGCCTGTTCTGTATCAATAATAGTTAAGAAAGCGTGAATATTTCACGATCGGTAAGAGTGCTTGGACGGAACGTCTATTCATCTTACGGCTGTGTCTGCTCATAACAAAGCAGAAAACATCCCACACACACATGCCAGGCGTGTTCAATAGGCAAGGATCTCTAGCCTCCAACTTTTATGTTACTGAAGCAGTTTTAGTGCCTTTAGTGCGGGTAAAATGCGACGGATGGCGCGAGTCAATCAGGTGCCATTTATGGCATAATGTGATGTGAAATGGCAGCGACTTTTGAAGCTTGGTCCTGCGAGGAATTTCGTAGGGTTGTTCGCTTTTTATAGCCGAAATATTTTTCCCACACACAGATTAACCCCGAATTAATAGAGGCGTATGTTTGTGGCGTAATTAGAGTGCAGAATGTCAGAAAATAGTGCAGAGGTTTCGAAAGTAGTTGGACATACATAATGATGATGATGATTATAATTATGATGACGACGATGATGATGATGATGATGATGATTGCTCCCATTGACGCGACACATCAAGGACGGATGTAAAACCAAATTGCGTGGAGGAACCCTTTTCGGAAAACCGAAAGTCACGTGGGAGGTCGCCGATTTCTCAATAACAAGGAAGTGGAAATTGCTATTCGTGAATGGCTGCGAATGCATGGCCGAATTCCATGGCG
Source organism: Reticulitermes speratus (assembly GCA_021186555.1). Classification (NCBI taxonomy): domain Eukaryota; kingdom Metazoa; phylum Arthropoda; class Insecta; order Blattodea; family Rhinotermitidae; genus Reticulitermes; species Reticulitermes speratus. The sequence goes on along the minus strand of JAJKFL010000427.1, from coordinate 12,595,575 downwards.
ATGGAATCTTTAAACTCGTGCCAAACTGTGACAAATACATCAATGTGCTCGTGGATTGTGTTGGAGACTAATGATATTTTGTGGAATAAATGAGCTACATTTAACCTTTCAGCGACTTCCCATTTAATTTTTATGACTTAGAGAATGCTATTTGTCGCACATCCATCGTACATATGGCGAATGGAATTAGAACCTGCAGCCCTACATTTAATGCGCCTATTGTGATTTTTTTTTCCAGTGGTGTAACAGCCACTAGTGGGCCAAGGCCTCCTCATTATCGAGGCTTCTCGATCACACTCAGGCACACCACACTCGGTAGAACTCCTCTGCATAAGTGATCAGCCCGACGCAGAGACCTCTACCTGACAACACACAACACTCACAACAGACAGACATCCATGCCCCCAGCGGGATTAAAACCCACAATCCCAGCACGCGAGCGGTCGCAGACCAACGCCTTAGACCGCGCTGCCACTGGGATCGATCTATTGTGATTTGCTGCCTATTAATTCCATACTGTGTCCACTGTAACGTATGCCACAGATCGAACTTTGTCAAATCTCCCTGGAGCTGCTACCCTATATCTGTCGACATACTTCCCTATATTCTAAAGTCATTTCGTCATGGTCTTGAATGTACCCCGAAGAATACGGCAGTAAGATCCTCGAAACTTTGGTATCTACGCTCAAAAATACACGACGTCAAACTCATAAAATTTCTATTTTAATATTCACCACCATCATATTTTGGAATCTCGTCTAACCTTTCGTTCAAACCACTCGAATCTTACTAGTGCCAGCCTTTGCTAGCGAGAGGCACTTCGGGCTGATTTATATATGCCACAGGGTGCTGGAGGGCATTATCACTATGTAGAGGGGGGGATCGTTGAGCGCCGCAGTTTTCAGCGTCATTTCTGTGATTACTTATAATATAGACCTACATTATTGTCTGAGTGTGCGGGAAGAGTTTGAAACGAAGACAGTTTCTCTGGTAGTAAATATGAAAGTCATCTCAAAGCGTATGATGAAATCTTCACTGCTTTAGTGTTCTGTGAGAAAGTTCCTTCAGATGTAATTGAGGGCCATGACATATTAACGATGTTCGTAAAGTTTTCTGACGCTGATGTAGTGACTAGCTTAACCTTGGTTGACGGAGGGAATGAGAATGTGACGTCACCATGATAGGACCATCAGGGACAAGTCTGTCTTATAAGGGGCTTTAATCTTCTCCTTCGCAGAGCAATGAAAAAGACAGCAGGGCGATTCTCAAACATCTTGCAAATATTAGCAATATGTATTTAATCACTGCGTCTCTTCTCGAGGCTGATTCGTTGAAAGGTAAATTAGGTTACACAGCATAAGTTTAAAGTTGCTGTGTTGTAAATTCGTATAACAAATCTTGTTTTATGTATCGTAATAATGCAAACCTTTTGCAGCATTTTTTTTGTATGGCTCGACAGCCCTATATGGGCCTGGGCCTCCTCGTTTCGTCGAGGTTTCACGATCACACACATTTGAGACACACCACAGTCGGTAGGACTCCTCTGGACGAGGGATCAGCTCGTCCCAGAGACCTCTACCTGACAACACACAACACTCACAAGAGACAGACATCCATGCCCTAGGCGGGATTCGAACCCACGATCCTAGTAGCGAGCGGCCGCAGACCTACGCCTTAGACCGCACGGCCACTGGGATCGGCTTTTGCAGCATTACATTTGTGTAAATAATAGCTCCTAATAGAGGTTCAGTTTGTACCTAACAGAAAACACAGGCCGTCTCCATTATAAAAGCCCTCGGCTAATGCTTCTTCGGAAAAATAAAAGATTGCATTGGAATTACAAAAATTGCCAGTGGGGTTCTTAACTTATTTAATGTGGGGAAAATTAAAAGTATTTTACTTCTCCTCACATGCAGAATTTTAAGAGCTGTGAAATGCTGTATTTAGAAGTCTATTTATGTCCTTATTTACGTTAGGCTTTATTCTGAACTAATGTTAAAGGAAGAGTTTCTTGTTTGCACACAATTAGGACGTATGGAGGAGTGGAGTCATAGCTCCACTGATTCTTAATTTCGGCACTAGATGGAGGTGAGTGGTCGACTTCATGCCACGGCCGCTTTACCCCGGAGGAAGAGACACTGGAACGTTTTGAATAGGAGATTGTGTGGAACGAAAAGCCTGTCTGAACATTTTGCAATAGGGAGAAGTCTCTTTCTCCTGCTGGGAATTGAGCCGGGATTCGTTAGTTGTGAAGTCAGTAGCCTAGTCGCTATACCGACCGAGCTATCACGGCTCTTACTTTGAGAACTGGAATTTATGTGCAACATTTAGTGAAAGTCTCCGATAACAAATTTAATATAATGCACATTTAACACTTTAGGCGCTGACAGTGTCGCAGAAGGACAGACAATCACCTCCACATAGCGGTTTCTTACTTTGTACGTGACTAATGTTGCTTCTTATTTTGAGAATTACAAGAGACTCGTAAATATAGTGTAGGGCCAAAACACGTGGCTGTGTCATGTTAAAACATGTGGTCTCTACTTTAGATGGTTAACCATAATTTGCAGGTAACAAGCTGACAGTATGCAATCTTTGTGACTGACGTGCAAAGTTACAGAGAATTGTTGACTGAAACATTTACAGGAGGGACACCGCTAAGTAATGAGTCTGGCCTGAATACAGAAGTTCGCTGGATACAATCCTGGACATACCGTTGCTTGTGCTTTACTTCAGCTTCCGCAAACACAATGTAGGGCAGTGCTTAACCGTTTGTAACAAGCAGGTTAATGTAGCGGTAACATTGTATATTTGGGAGGCACGTAGCTTTTGTTGCAGCAGTGTTACTGGTTTTCCTAGTTGAGGTGTTAGCACTCTTGCTCAGTGTCTATATGTAAGTCGCTACTTAAAGTAAGCCATGATTGTTTCCTTTGATGTCCTTTTCTTGCCAACACTTATGACCATCTGCATATAACCTTTGTAGTTGAAACAGATTCGTTAGATAACTTAAGGGAATGTTGTAGCAAAAGTACTTTTTACTCTTAGTATTCACTCACTTAACCAACGATTGCACTATTATAATTAATTGATCTCTCACTAGTACCCTACATATGTTTGGGCCCCATTGTGGCCATCATCAGGGGTAACATTATATATACACTTCACTTTACGTTGTCCAATTTGGCACTGTTAATTCATTATTGTTTTGTCGATGTTATTATTTTACACTGAAAGTATGTATACACTGCACTTTTGTATGGTGTTAAATTTCTTGTCTGTGAAATCGTCGCATTTTCTAAAAGTATTTTACGTTGTTAAAACAGTTAAAACGTTGGTTTGTGTATACTGTAGTCCATGTTCTGTTGTGTGACGTAGTATGATGCTGCGGTGTTGATGTTGTGACTGTTGGTTATATTCCGTATTCATTGTAAGATGCATCTTAGCATGTTAGCATTTCAGATAAGGACCTTCCTCGTCGTATTCTTATAATGGTTCATCCTTTTAGCTCTACTAGCAAGTATAATCTTGGTGTGTGGAATCAAGTTGTGTTTTGTAATAAGTTTTGTTTTCATTCAGTCGAGAAAACTATATTAGAAAACACAACGGTATGCCGCACACCAAGATTAGGGCGTTGTATTTACAGCAGAATATAAGATACTGAAAAATAATGTCGTCTGGAATATTACACTTTGTAGTCTGGTACAAATTTTCAGGCGTTTCGGAGGAATCTGCTAAACGGAGGCAGAAGATTCTCCGAACTGTTGGAAAATTTGTACCAGGCTACACGGTTTCACACCCCACAGATATTCTTAGTGGCTCTGAGAATCTAAAATCTTACAGTTATATCACGTACTATCTATAGACAAATATGTTTCGACTATTCAGTTTGCTATCAGAGGAAAAAGAGGAACCTATTTGGATGAAGTCAGCAGTTTATAAGTCGAGTTTTATGTGTCGAGTTTTACACGACAGAACTAATAAAACAGTATGGCTTCCAATGCAAAATTAATGTTAACAGAAAATTAGTGATAATTACAGTATTTTGGAATTGGCCTAATGCGGGAAATAATAATCACAAATACACTATCCAAAAAGTAATTAAAATATACAATGTTTCTAATTGCCAATTACGTGTCCACCGCACGAGCTGAGTTGTATTACCATCAACTAGAATACTGTATAAAGTATATTTCTTACGAAACATACTGGTAAATTTCGATTCTATGTGCTTCTGATTATATCTAAAACGGAAATCATTCAGCTTTTGGTTATTGTCCATCGTCCGGTAGTTAAATATACATAAGCAGAACACGACGTTTCGAAATGTGTCCAGTATCCGTCATCAGGTTAAGGGTGGAGAGACACCTACCCAGCTGGCCCCGTTAAAAAGAGCTGATCTCAGTCACCGGGCCTCGTAATTCAAATCTGTAGATTTCTTAGGACGACATACAGAGCATAGCTCTATCTAACGGGTCAGATCAATAGGCTTCTCCACACCTTTTGCCCGATGGTGTGAAAAGAGCTGCTTCCGAAAAAGTGTTTTAAAATTTTATACTTTTAAGAACTGGACAAAAAGCAACGTACAAAACCTGAATGGGTCAAAGTTTGTTTCATTATGGAACGTGAAAAGGGTACGAAAGTGTTTAGTTAAGAGAGATGGTGTAGGGAGTCGATTCAGCGACATACTTCATGATGCCAGTGGTACCCTGTGCAAGTTTAATTGAACTAATGTGCAGAAATTAATTAACACCGTCACTGCTTTGCATCCCAACTGGAAAATTCCTGCATCCAAACATCTCTGGAGTCCTAAGGTAAATCCATACCAAATAGAAGTTACGCAACTCTTTGCTAGGAATAGCCTCTTTGTTCATGGACCTGTGAATACGAATTTCAATCTACAAAGCTGATGAAAATATGATTTTGTTATAGCTAGATAAGATGGATGGTTAAAAAGACGCCCTTTGATTGTGACTATACAGTGACAACACAAACTTCAGAACAAAGGGTACTGGAATGTTAAGTGTAATTAGGAAACGGTACAGGAGTCTTAAGTGTAATTATCAAAGGTACAGGAGTCTTAAATGTAATTTGGAAAGGGTACAGGAATCTTAAGTGTAATTAGGAAAGGGTACAGGAGTCTTAAGTGTAATTAGGAAAGGGTACAGGATTCTTAAGTGTAATTAGGAAGGGGTACAGGAGCCTTAAGTGTAAGTAGGAAAGGGTGCAGGAGTCTTAAGTGTAATTAGGAAAGGGTACAGGATTCTTAAGTGTAATTAGGAAGGGGTGCAGGAGTCTTAAGTGTAATTAGGAAAGGGTACAGGAGTCAAGTGTAATTAGGAAAGGGTACAGGATTCTTAAGTGTAATTAGGAAGGGTACAGGAGTCTTAAGTGTAAGTAGGAAAGGGTGCAGGAGTCTTAAGTGTAATTAGGAAAGGGTGCAGGAGTCTTAAGTGTAATTAGGAAAGGGTACAGGATTCTTAAGTGTAATTAGGAAAGGGTACAGGATTCTTAAGTGTAATTAGGAAGGGTACAGGAGTCTTAAGTGTAAGTAGGAAAGGGTACAGGATTCTTAAGTGTAATTAGGAAGGGTACAGGAGTCTTAAGTGTAAGTAGGAAAGGGTACAGGATTCTTAAGTGTAATTAGGAAGGGTACAGGAGTCTTAAGTGTAAGTAGGAAAGGGTGCAGGAGTCTTAAGTGTAATTAGGAAGGGGTACAGGATTCTTAAGTGTAATTAGGAAGGGTACAGGAGTCTTAAGTGTAAGTAGGAAGGGGCAGGAGTCTTAAGTGTAATTAGGAAGGGGTACAGGATTCTTAAGTGTAATTAGGAAGGGGTGCAGGAGTCTTAAGTGTAATTAGGAAAGGGTGCAGGAGTCTTAAGTGTAATTAGGAAAGGGTGCAGGAGTCTTAAGTGTAAGTAGGAAAGGGTGCAGGAGTCTTAAGTGTAATAGGAAAGGTAGGATCTTAAGTGTATTAGAAGGTACAGGAGTCTTAAGTGTAATAGGAAAGGGTGCAGGAGTCTTAAGTGTAATTAGGAAGGGTGCAGGAGTCTTAAGTGTAATTAGGAAAGGGTGCAGGAGTCTTAAGTGTAATTAGGAAAGGGTGCAGGAGTCTTAAGTGTAATTAGGAAAGGGTGCAGGAGTCTTAAGTGTAATTAGGAAAGGGTGCAGGAGTCTTAAGTTAATATTAGGAAGGGGTACAGGATTCTTAAGTGTAATTAGGAAGGGGTGCAGGAGTCTTAAGTGTAATTAGGAAAGTTTATTGGAAACTGAGCACGATTCTGCCTGAATGACGCTTTGTAGGGGCGAGGTCATACGACGCGATGTGTCCTACAGAGCAGCGCCTTAATATGTCGTCTGCAGCAGTGATTGGGGGGGGGGGGGTTCTGTCTGGAAGGTAACATACTGCACCTGCGAGATATCACTGATATTTATTTCGACTTTTTCCATCGTCAATGATTATACAAACACGACGTTTCGAAAGCAGGTTGCTTTTGTCTTCAAGTGGACCACAATCTTAAGAAAAAGTAACAATCTAAAAGAACCCAAAACCTACAAATTCATATGTTTGCATACTCAGCGACGATGGAAAAAGTTCAAATACACGTCAGTGATGTTTCGCATGTTACACCATTGTCAATGAATTATGGTGTATAGGGCATCTAATTGCACACAATTCTGGAATCGAATACTTTGGTGTGACTGTACCGCTTTTTCTTTATTCCACTCACTTGGACCCTAAATATGAAGACAATATACGCCCGAAATACTGATAACCACAACAATTTTATGCGGTTTTATAACATAAAAGACAAAAGTATAAATTTTTAAATAAATATATGAATACCGTAGGTTTGGAAGTTAACCCGACACACTATTTTTCTTTAAATTCCTAATACTTACCGTTTAAACATGGCGAGCACACAAAGTTTTGAGTTTGATTATGCCTCCTATGATTAACCAAATTTCACTGTAGCATCCTAAAAATTAACAATATAATAAATTGCTTACACACTTACGAAGTTCCTCTGTGTCAATTTATGTGAGCATGCTTTTTTTTTTTTTTTTCGTAGAAGAGCCTTCTATTCTTCTGCACGCATGAAACAACTGGAAAATTTCTAAAGGGACTTTTGTGAAAGTTGATATTAGATTAAGTAAGATATGTCGACCCTTCGAGCTTTGGTTAAAATCGGAGGAAAATAACTTTCCATTTACGTGAAGACCGTATACGCGTTAATGCTCGCATCTCGAGCTTAACTGCACTACAGATTTATGGGAGCGAAATGTGTTTAGAACAAATTTTGTGCAGAAAAAAGAAACGCGCGTGTTATAATCAATACTTTTCAAAAGTCTGACGGTTTGCGGGACAATTTTTTTATAAGGGAGCGAACACACGGTGCTGGTGTACTGAGCGCACAAACACCAACTGTTTACAATGCAAAATAAGGTGAGCGCTGCACGAAGTATTCATACTTGGAGCAGACTTTCAGTTGACGCTCAACGTCTGACGTCGTTACGGTGATAAAATGAAGCAGATCGCAGCTGTCATGATGGAAATGAGAAATGCATAAAAAATTTTGGCTTTAGAACATCATGACAAGGGACTGCTTGGAGGACATATGCGTCAGAATATAACATTAAAATTGGTGTTAGACAAATATTAGTCGTATGTGAAACTCTGAACTGGATTGAACACGTGCAACGAACTTTCCAATTTTAGTCCATTTTCAACATGTTTATGGAATTTCGTATTTTATAAAAGTAGGTTAAAGTAAATTTTTACCCTTTCCACGCCATGAAGGCATGTAGGAGGATTAGAAGTATAGCTCCACTCATTCGTAAGTTCGGCACTGGATGGAGATGAGTGGTCAGCTTCACTTCCCGACCGCTTAACCCCAAGGATAGAACCTCGGTGCCCATTTTACAGTAGGATGGGTGGGCCCCTAGAGCCGGTCTTGAACGTTCTGGAGAAAAGAGAAGCCTCTTGTCTCTACTGCAATTCGAACCACAAATCGTCCAACACGTAGACTAGTCACTACACTGACTGCGCTATCCTGGTTCCTTCATCAAAATAGAGTGTGTGTGTGTGTGTGTGTATGTGTACACACATATATACAGTCAAACTCGGTTATAACGTCATGAAAGAGACTGAATATTTTGTGTCGTTATAAACGAGTGTTGTTATAACCGAGGAGTATAATGTTATGGTTAACAGTGAAAAATTAATTGGTACCATAGAATATCTGACGCTATAGGCGAGGTGTCGCATAAACCGAAGTCGTTATAACCGGATTCGCTGTATATCAATTTTTCTAGCTGACTCTATGTTGGGGCTTGATAATTACGTATGGAATGTTGTATAGACGGCTATTGTAAACGGTCGTGGATTTTAAACTGTGATAAGGAATTATTAAAATATTCTACGATGGTTGTGACTAAAACTTGGAGTAATACTGTCGATAGTTGTCAGTCATTTTTGGGTGCGTAACTCCAGATGTGGTTGTTTTAAATAGCTGTAAGTGAATTTGCTCTTAAAGTTTTCAGACCATAATGGACGGTTCGTCTACAGTGAGTGCATAGCATAGTCTTTGCTACTGAAGTATCGATTATACATTACGGAAGTAGTGGGTCACTGCCTGTATGTCCACCCAAATCGATTTCCTAGCTGCTAACAGCACTTGGAAAATGTCATCTACCATATAAAAAACAGTTTCTGGTAGGAACGGTTACAATATAACCCATAGACCTTGTCTGTCTATATAGCGCTACAGGACAATGGACCCGAGCCCCCCTCCCCCTGTTTCCGGTCTTTTGGGTTGTTTGTAGCCTCACTGGATGAGGCATCGAACATATAAGGATGTAAGCACAGAAAGAAAGCAGATACAACTGTACTCATAAGTCCTTGCCACAATGCCAGGTTTCTAGCTGTAGAATGTACAGAAATTTACCTCGTGGTTGCTGTGATCCGTCTCTAGGGCGTACAGTTTCAAGTGTAATCTAACGACGCTGCAATCTGCTAAAATTAAATGGCGTCAATTGTCTACCACAAATCCCACACGGCCTGGCCTGAGATCGAACCCGGGTCTGTACTGTGAGAGGCCGGTGACTAACAGCCCCAAGCATAGCACGACCACCACATAGTTCAAGTAATTAAGTCTCTGAGCGTGTTTGATTCAGTGAGAGATTCGTGAGGCGAACCGCAGGGAAGAGGAGTTGCCCTCTGCGCTGTCCAACGTACAGAGCCGTGAAGGAAAGAAATGGAAGTTGTAAGTGCTCCTGTTTAGTTTTGTACTGCGCTTACAGCATTGGTTCCATTTTTAGAACACTAATGAGCACGGAGGATTTTATGTGCGTAAAAATATTTATAGTATAAGTTCCTGTGTTTGCAATACCATTTTCAGAAAATAGCGGGATAGCATAGTCGGTATAGCGACTCGCTACGGGCTGGACGGTCTGGGGATCGAATCCCGGTAGGGACGACGTTTTCCGCACCCGTTCGTACCGGCCCTTGGGCTCAACCAGCCTTCTGTACAATGGGTACCGGGTCATTCCCGGCTGTAAAGCGGCCGGGGCGTGGAGTTGATCACCCACCCTCATCTACCACCGAGATTAAAGAAAGATTAGAGCTATACTTCTACTCCCCCGCTGGGCCTTCATGGCGTGTTATAGGGTGAAATTTACCTTTTTACCCATTTTTACAGTTTTAGTAACTACATTCACTCTTTCTTTATGAGTAATATGAATAATTATATAACAATACATCTCCCTCTTTTCTACAGTGCAATTAAGTGACAGTAAATGTGATCATACTACACTGCCAGGTACGTTCTCTTAATTAAATATGTTCGCTCGCCTAGCAATAAAACGGTATTTCAACACATTGTTTCTGCGCAGTACGAATGACGTAATAGCCTGCTGTTATGTTGTGTTATTGTTTGTGTGCGATATGACACAACAGCAGCCTTCCTCGCACTAACCGTACCCCACTTACACAATATCCCCCCACGTACATTAGTGTAACAAAGGAATTTACGTGTATTTTTTGTTGTGCTTCTGCTAATCGGAGCCAGTCATTCCTCAACAAATTGACCCAAATAGCAAAGTTGGATTAATGATGTTGCTTTGTATGACATAGCGTGTAAGCAGTGTGACGTCAAATAGGTCGCTTCTGCTTGAATAGACTATTCATGAAATTTAGCTGTAGAATTTATCACCTCAGTAAACTAATTAGTGCAATTAGAACGTAAGGTATGTGTTTAATATTCTGATTCATGCCAGCATGATCAATTGCCTTAACGTAGAATGATGATTGCACACCTACAGGATGAAAGAAGTGATAACACAAGCTGTCTATAGTGCAGTTCCTTGTTAAAAAAAACTGTATCGAAAATATTACACTACACATGTCCTGAGACCTTTGGGTTTCGAGATACTAGGTACATGCCACCGTCAAATGGTGTAACACACTTCCCAGTTTCGAGATACTAGGTACATGCCACCGTCAAATGGTGTAACACACTTCCCAGTTTCGAGATACTAGGTACATGCCACCGTCAAATGGTGTAACACACTTCCCAGTTTCGAGATACTAGGTACATGCCACCGTCAAATGGTGTAACACACTTCCCAGTTTCGAGATACTAGATACATGCCACCGTCAAATGGTGTAACACACTTCCCAGTTTCGAGATACTAGGTACATGCCACCGTCAAATGGTGTAACACACTTCCTAGTTTCGAGATACTAGGTACATGCCACCGTCAAATGGTGTAACACACTTCCCAGTTTCGAGATACTAGGTACATGCCACCGTCAAATGGTGTAACACACTTCCTAGTTTCGAGATACTAGGTACATGCCACCGTCAAATGGTGTAACACACTTCCCAGTTTCGAGATACTAGGTACATGCCACCGTCAAATGGTGTAACACACTTCCCAGTTTCGAGATACTAGGTACATGCCACCGTCAAATGGTGTAACACAGTTCCCAGTTTCGAGATACTAGGTACATGCCACCGTCAAATGGTGTAACACACTTCCCAGTTTCGAGATACTAGGTACATGCCACCGTCAAATGGTGTAACACACTTCCCAGTTTCGAGATACTAGGTACATGCCATCGTCAAATGGTGTAACACACTTCCCAGTTTCGAGATACTAGGTACATGCCACCGTCAAATGGTGTAACACACTTCCCAGTTTCGAGATACTAGGTACATGTCACCGTCAAATGGTGTAACACACTTCCCAGTTTCGAGATACTAGGTACATGCCACCGTCAAATGGTGTAACACACTTCCCAGTTTCGAGATACTAGGTACATGCCACCGTCAAATGGTGTAACACACTTCCCAGTTTCGAGATACTAGGTACATGCCACCGTCAAATGGTGTAACACACTTCCCAGTTTCGAGATACTAGGTACATGCCATCGTCAAATGGTGTAACACACTTCCCAGTTTCGAGATGCTAGGTACATGCCATCGTCAAATGGTGTAACACACTTCCCAGCCGTGCTTCTTGTCACGTCGATAAAGCGCATTGCTCCGTGTACTCCTGACACAGTCCACAGCATGGCCCATGTCTGCAAGCAGAAAGACTGTCTTTCTGGGAACAGTTCTGTCAGGGCTGCCTGGTGACGTGCCTGTATCAGCGACAATGTGGGGTTTTAGCACGACGGAGCTCCAGCACACACCGGTTGAATGCGACGTAGCCAGGAAGGTGGATTGGACGCCGGGGGGCCGATTGCATGGCCTCCTCTGTCGTCATGCATTAACAAGTGACCGTTTAGTCGTAAAGCAGCTGCGAAGCCTATGTTTTCACATGGACAGCCCACAGTAAGCGGAGATGTGTTTCTATCAACGCAGCACTAATTAAGAGCTTTTAGTACTCGAAAGACCATAACTAACTTTCTGGTGCAGAGTTTTCTTGTGAATCTTGTAGTTCCGCAAGCAGTTAAAATATTCATGGCATTTTATGCAACCCGCAGCTTTATTACTCTGTTCGAAAGAACCTGATACTGGTCATTATCCCAATCCAGATTAATGCAGTCCACGTCTCTCGTTTTATTTCCTTTTAGATTCATTTTAATATTCTCCCATCTATGCCTAGGTCTTTCAAGCTCTCTGTTTCCTTCAGGTTTTCCCACCACACGTTTTCATGCAGTTCGCTTCCCTCCCATGCGTGCCAAAGTGCGGTTCATCTCAGATCACCCAAGCACTTTATATTTGTATCAAACTAAATATGTGATACTTATATGACGTTACCAAACTTAATTATTCCCAACGGGAGCAGGGATTTGCCTCTCACCATCAGGTCTGTACCGGCTCTGAGTCAGCCACAGCCTTCTATCCAGCTGGTACCGGGAGCCCTTTTACGGGGAGCGAAGCAGTAGTGTCATGAGTCTACCATTTATCTCCATCTAGTGTCTAGATTAGGAATACGTGGAGATGTAACGCCATATTAGGTACATCTTAATAGCTTGGTGCTTTACTAACACAGGGATTATATCGCCCATGTTTTTTAAAAAGGAGCTAACTACCACTTCTAGCTAAATTGAGTTATGTACAGCAAATCATTCAACTAATGGTCCTCTATGATACGTAAAAAAATGACAACTCCGTCTTCAAGAATAACCAAGATAGGTTGGGGATATCCTACCTCTCAAAGCATTTGTCATATGTAAACCGGCGCCATCTTCTTGCTTCTCCTGTATAATTGATGCTTTTGGGTTGTCCCCTTTTTACAAAATAATTACATTTTACCTATGTTATGGAATACGTTTCACTCAATTATATTGATTCTTGAGGCTTATATTACTAATTACTTCGAAGCATGAAGTTTGTCTAAATGATATTTAAAAATTCAGTACTTACCACACAGGAAACTTATCACTTCATTATTATAAATGCCAATATGTTAATGTTTTGCAGAGAAATGGTTGATATTTATTGTGAGAATCGGAAGAAAGAAATGCTTACATTCTGCAGATTTAAACACAGTATTTCAGTGTTAAAGCAGGTGGTATATATAGTAAATCCTGTGCTTTGAAGCCTTAAGACATGGAACGCAAATACTAGGTAAATTGTACATACCATTGTATATACCTCACCGAACTTGCGGAAACTGACAACGTTAATAATAAATTCTGTCTCAGTCGACAGTTACTGACATGGAACTGTACCTTAGCTGGCATACACAATAAGAGAATTTAGCCTGTTGCGGCATTATACTGCGTGCTGGTTTAGTGGTTTAGTAAGATTCTTGTTAAGATGCATCATGTAAGTTGTGAGAGCTGTGTACTGTGATACGGTTACATGCAGCTAGTCTTCTGGAGAGGTTCTTGCTGCGGTGAGTGATAAGTCAACCAGAGAACAGCACATAGAGTTTCTGTAACGATATCGCTGTGTGCAGATTATCCGATTGTCTCAATGAGATAAACACATTGGCAGTAGCTGCAAGGCAGTTGAAAATTTTAGGAAAGTATTTCAATTTAATGTTATTTTTGATCAGCCAATCGACTAAACTGTAGCATATAATATTTTTCAGATAATACTTTTAAACCATTTGAAAATCTCCTTCTGTGGCAGAAATGCAATATAATCATTTTATGAGTTTTGACGTCTCCACGGCGGTGAGTGTGAAGATAGGATGTGACGCCGTATAGTTTGGTAGAGAATAGAAGTAAAGTTATTCCTGTGCACTCCGTGAAGCCGGATGTGATTGTGGAGATATAGCTCCATTATCTTCGACACTTAATTTGGGAGTGTTCAGTTCCACAACTCGGCCTGTTACCCCCCCCTGGTACGTATTAACTGGGGTGGCTGGGCGGCTGTCAGCGCCGATGTGGACGCTTCGGAAGAGAGATTAATTTCTTATCCCTGTCTATAATGAAGCCAAGATTCCTACGACGTTTGGCCCGTAGACTAGTCACTGTAGGCTGAACTGTCCCAGGCCAAATCTGTAAGAAATACACCGTCATCTACCTTAGGGCGTAGACAGTACGTTCCTGCGAAAATGCAATAAATTTTTGTCAGACTCTGTGGCGTCGTATATCAAAAGAAGGTCTTTTTCTACACGAAATTCCGCCATTAAGACCTTATCAAAACTGTTGCGAACGGAAGTTAAGTGGACTACAAATGGCGAAAATTAAGGTTCAAGGTTCTCTTTGCCTACATTACAAGGAGTAGAGTGTGCATAAGTACGTTAAACACCTGACACAGTAGGCGGAATTAAGGATCGATGCCACAGCCTTTTAAACAGGACTCAAACACCGCACTCGCTTTCACTTGACATTTGTTTATTTTTTAGTATTATCAGATAAGATTATGGTTCACGCACGTGCTGTTATAATTTGTGCACTGAAACAAACAGTAATTCAAAATAATTACCTCCATGGAGTAAAGCCCTCCTTCATAAACCAAGTCTCTAATATGGTAGAGAAATTTTCCAAGTTTCATGGAACTTTAATTTTCATTGCCTTGTTCAATGTACCCGTCACTGGATCCTAATACTAACCATTTAAACACACCCCACATCTACAAATATTAACCAGTTCAGTAAGGTCCTTTATCCGTCTCTCCACTGCTATTTCTCTCATGTTGTCTCTTTAATTCAGAAATTCTAATACAGTTTGTATTCACTTCCTACTGTCATGTTTCATAAATCCAATATCATATCCTGTCCCCTTCTGTTTGCTCTTCAAAGTTTTCCTATCATACGCTGCCTGTATGGAGTCTCACAAGTGTGGCTTCTCCGAAAGAACACTCTGCTCGATACACTGTGACATCTAATCTTATTGAATTACTACCTTTTAACCTTTCGGACAACCACATGATCGAAACGGGATGAAATGCTGCAGACGGAAAAAAAGTTAAAAAAGTGAGACAGAATGTGAACAGAGAGTGTTAACTTCTTGCCGCATGCAGTAGTGTCTGCGTGTTGGCTTGCCAGTGCTTGTGACATTGCGGTTACGAACATGAGTACATTGCACGGTCGGTTGTGTCTCTAGATCAAATGTTACAAGACAATTGCTGTATAACACTGTATTACAATTGTTTGACTCGTAACACAGGGAACTGCAATAAATATCTTCCGACAAGGGTTTATTACGAGGCCGAATATTGTCTTCTGGAGTATGGCGCCGTGTAGTTTGATAAAAATTTAACTAGCGTTTCGGAGGAACCTGCTATATCACTCTTTAGGTCATAAAGGGGGAGTAAGAGGTGAATGTAGCAAGTAATCCACTGGTGTCTTCTGGGATGTATCGGTGTTTGATTTGTAGATAAATACCGACTTCTAAAAAGATCTTGATACATTGCTATTCATAATGGAAGAATGGCAGAAATACTCTTTATCAACGACATTTTGTTGTGGTTTGTAAGCAGTAAAAGGAAAGTACAACCCGTCAACCTCAACTGAATTTATATCAGTTTAATTGCTTGCTACATGTTTCGGCTTTAGTGAAATGCCATCATCAAGCACTTAAAAGTACATGAAGATAGATAATTAAATACAACACACTACATTGATGCTTTTCAGATAGCGAGATCTTAACTTTACAAAAATTGGAGTTGTATAAGCCAAAACTAGATAAAATCATGATTGTGTACTAAAAATATTAAAACATAATAAATGTATATTATATTAAAGCATTAAAATTTTATTCCATTTTTTTCGGGTATGAAAGGGATATTAAAATAGCTGGTCGAATGCATCTTATCGTACAAAGATATAGTCGACCTGCTATTTTACGTAAGTACAAACTTTCTCCTAACTTTATCTGATGATATTTATCTTTACATTACATATAAATTGTACATAATAATCCCCACGTTATATAGCTCTTTACAATCTGAAATATACGAACTGACTGGGTGATATAGAAAGAACGAAAAGCCACGGAGAAAAACTGTATATATACCTTACCTCCTCAGCGTCCATCAAAATTAAGAAACAAAATTAAGGTATGTAAGATATTCCGTTTATTGTAATATCTGTATTTGCGTATTCAGTTAGAATTTAGAAAGATGAATTTATCAGAACCTTTGTTTACAGGTTATTTTAGTATTGAAAAACTTCACTTTCACACCCGAAGTACTGGAATGGAATTTTAATATTTTAATGTAAGAAACGTTTATTATATTTTAATATTTTTAGAAAGCAATCGTGACTTTTATCTATTTTCGGCTTACACAACTCCAATTTTTGTAAAGTTGAGATCTCGCTATCTGAAAAAAGCATCATTTTAATGTGTTGTATTTAATTATTTTCTTCATATATTTTTAATTGTCTGATTATGGCTTTTCACTAAAGCCGAAACATGTAGCAAGCAAAAAACTGAAATAAATTCAGTTGTGGTTGTCAGTTTGTACTTTCCTTCTACTGTAAATATTCTTGTTGATTCCCCAGCCTTCATCTATGAAGAACATTATTATGTGAGATGTGAGGCCAAGAGTCTACTAATAAATTTGAGAACCTTTCCGAGAAACTTTGCACCCGTACATACGAGAAGCGTTTGTTTCAGCAACTTTCCATTCCTTATATTGCCACAACTCAGTAGTGAAATTTGCGTCCGGCGGTGTAACAAATTCTCCTCAGGTCTACTTTTGGAATAAAGTGACACCATGGCTTTGTAAACGCGCAACCAAAATAACTGGAATGATATATCGCAATTTAGGAGAAACATCAACAACTTTGTTCACATTTTCCTCTTCTACTAGTCATAACGTAAGGATAACACAACACGGTTTACAGTATGTCTGACAAGGATATCTAGAATATCTAATTCTGTTCTAATATCGAACCCCTTTTATTACATGATTTTTGATTATTAGAAAAGCATTTACTGCAATACAGGTTACAGTGTAATGGCGTATAGATGACTGCTGTCTCCTCCGAAAAGAGAAGCCTCACTGGCTAAGGCTAGGTAACCAGGCTACCAATTACAGCTTACAGTTTTCACATTATATTCACCGTGCATTTTGTCTTTAAGTAATAGCCTTATTTTTACCAACACATGCACTACAATTATGTCGTATTTTGTACACCCCTACATATGTTTCGACTATTTATTAGTCATCATCAGGGTGATCAAAGTATATACACAGGCTATACATCCATTATAATAGTTGGTTCATCATTCAAGGTTAAAACGAGCAAATGCTACTGATTTTATAGTGAACATAGTTTTATCTCGTTTTAACCCTGAATGATGAACCAACTATTATAATGGATGTATAGCCTGTGTATATACTTTGATCTCCCTGATGATGACTAATAAATAGTCGAAACATATGTAGGGGTGTAAAAAATACGACATAATTGTAGTGCATGTGTTGGTAAAAATAAGGCTATTACTTACAGCTTACAGTGTTTCAAGAAGATATTCGTCTGAGGTCTAGTTTATTTATTGTTACTAAGCGAAAAACTGACCTGATCTGAAAGGTATGGTGCACTGCGGAACTAGAATAGGGTATTACCAATACACTTGCTTGCCCTCTAGGAAAGATTTTTCTCACTTGCTGCCCCCGTCTTCTGGATACACCCGGAACGTTGATGGATGTAAAAGTCCGCTTCACGTTTGGCTCTCTAGGAAATTAGCTGCTTTGCTTTATACACTGGAATACTTCACAGCCATAATGATGAGAAGGAAAATGTATGGCCGCTCTACTGTCGTGAATTACTGCCTGACATTGCATGATTTTCATATCGATCGATGGCAGTTCTGTGCCTCTTTTGATATGGCTTCTGTTCTAGGTTTCAAAATTAACTTAGTCGGTATTGAGACTGTGCTATGAGTTGGGAGGACTTAGGAGTTTTCAATGCTTTACTACTGTACAACATGGTTCCCTGAAGAATTGTCGCTAGTGTCGCTCCCGCCTCAAAATATCGCGCACCCGCCATATTGGTATTAATAACTGCAGGACATTAAAAGCACAACGTTTTGGTATTCTCCATTGGCATATGTTCACCACAAGTCTTGTAAAAATCTGTCACCTGCTTCAAATGGAAGCAACATTCACAGCCAATATCGTGACGTCATATGCCTACAGCTTTCTTTGTGGTGAAATGTCATTCATTCATTCATTTATTCATTCATTCTTTCTGCAGTCTGTCTTACGGCAGGTCCGTAGCCTCTTCCAAAGCGAGTTCTCCACAGGGTGCGATCTAGTGCTTCCTCTTTCAATTTCCAGTATCTTCTCTTTTCGGTCATCTAGTAGCTGCTTACGCCTTCTTTCTCGTCTTCCCGGCATTTCTATCTTTCTAATTTTTTTTCAATCACGTGTTTTAGAAGGCAGTTTCTACGCGAGATGTGACCAATCCAGTTATACTTTCATATTTTTATTGTACGTAGGATATTCCTCTCCTCCTTGACTCTGTGTAATACTTCTTCATTTCTCACACGGTCGGTCCAACTGATCTTCTCCATTCTTCTCCAGCACCACATTTCAAAACTTTCAAGATACTTCTGATGTACTTTCCGAAGTGTCCACGTTTCAGCACCATAAAAAGCTATGCTCCAAATGTAGCACTTTACTAGTTTATTCCTTAAATTTAATTCCAGTTTGCTGGCGAAAAGAGTTTTTTTCTTGTTGAATGCTACTTTTGCCATGGCAATTCTGGATTTAATTTCACGTGTACACCTTGCATCATTTGTTAGCATGCTACCCAAATTACTGAAATATTCCACATTCTCCAATTGCTTTTGATCTATCATAATTTTTATTGGGTATAGTTGCCTCAAGATTCTCATTACCTTAGCTTTTCCACATTCATTGCCATTCCATAAAGTCTTCCAATTTCAATTAGTCTATCAACCGTCCCTGTAGCACCGTTTCTTCTTTAGTCAGTAGCACAAAGTCATTGCATATTTCACAGTGCGAATTTGTGGGGAAATGTAATATGTTAAAATTAAATAAAGTGTTTATGACTGCGACACAACAGACATGAGATATATATTTGCGAACATAAACACATGGGCTGACCCGGTATAGCTCAGTTAGTATAGTGACTGGGTCAAGGGCTGGACTACCGTGGCTCGATTCTGGGGAAGCGGGATTTTTCTTTTCGGCGTTGCCTCCAGATTGGCTTTGCGTGTCACTCAGTCTTTTAGCCATTGAGTACAAAAGATAATTTTCGTGGGAGTAAAGCGACCGAAGCGTGAAGCTGATCACTTAAATCTAGTGGTGAGGTCAGTTTGTAACCTCATAAGTCTTCAGAGCTTTGTGCTCAATTAAACATAGGAGTAACTTTATCTTGCCTTTACACTTGTACTAAGTAGCTTCCTGATGTCGTATTGACATGTACTCTAAAACACTTCTTGGGCTCGTGAGAGAAAAGAGCTTTACTTTTCTGTTTGGCTTGAAATCTCAAGTTTCTTTCCACACCAGCAATTCTGTAGATTACAGACTTTAACAGCCCTAACTCCACTCTACCTCTACTTTTATCTACGAATTTCTTTCCTTTCTTGCAACTACATTGGTGTTGTACTTCAAGCAGCACGTAATAAAACAATGCTTTTGTAGATAAATGCCACAAAACTGCAATTTATTTTAAGGGACATGCCATGTACTACGCGCTTCTCACCGCCGAGGCCCGGATTCAATCTCACGTTAGGCCATGTGGGATTTGGAGTGGAGAAAGTGGCACTGGGACAGGCTTCCTCCTAGAATGTCTGTTTTCCCTTGCCAATTATGATTCTATCAAAGCACCACACTCATATCATCAGGCGCTGCTCCAATAGACCCATCTGATTTCGCTATACCAAGGGATTCCGTCTCACTCCGCTGCTATATCTTCTTGATGTTAAACTAATGTACAATTTTAAAGTTTCTAGTTTGTGGGAAATGCGAGGTTTCTACAGCGGTGCTGATTGATATTTCAGTCTGTCAGGATGTTACGCCCTACAGACTGATATTTATATGCTAACCTACATAGCCTTCTATTTCAGGTAACTGTGATTTTGTATTTTCTCTTCCCTTTAATCACATGTTACGCTTTGTTGTTTTGATGACAGGGGTACGAATCTAACACAGTCCTTTAATTACTAAACTTGTGTGCTAACAAACAGAGAACCAATGGCGTGTATAGGGGAAAGAAATATAAAATGTACCAATGTAATGACAACGAATAGTATGAAAATGGAAATAGTAAAATCCTCTGAAACTTGGCTAGAGTGAGTCTACCTCAGGCAACACACAACGTGATCGTGTCAACGACGCTCTCTTTCCGCTGAACAAATCTCTCTCTCGGCTGATTATCTTAATGCAAATGGCAGTTTAGAATTACAAGTAGGAACGTTTGCATATTGAACCTTATATACTGGCACAACTGGCAGTTTTATATAACGCTGTTTGTAACACAGCAGTATAGTGATAGGCGGCAGGCTGCGCGACCGGAGAAACGGGGTGCGGTCCCTACCTGTACAGAGTTTCCTCTCTTCCGTAACGTTCAAACTGACACTGGCACTCCAATGGGCACTGCTGCTTCTGGTGCGGTGATAAAGCAGCCTTGACTTGAATCAACCACCATCTACTGCTAGTGTTAAAGCGTAGAGTTATGCTTTTTCTTCTGTGCCACAACTGCCCAAATCGGGCGTAGGCCGCCTCATAGTTGATGTCTGTAGGTCACACACATTGAGACACACACACCTGGTAGGACTCCTCTGGACGAGTAATCAGCCCGCCGCAGAGGCCGCTACGTACACAACACACAACAAGCACAAGAGACGAACATCCATGCCGTCAGCGGGATCCGAACCCGCAATCCCAGCATTCGAGCAGCCGCAGATATACGCCTTAGACAACACGGCCGACTGGGAAAGCATGGAGTTATTCCTTATATATATATTCGCTTTGTAATGCTTGAATCACAATAAAAACTTACTTTATTCCTTTATTGAAAGCGATTTGAAAAACTTTTGAATAAGATAAAATAGTCTGTTTTAGGCTCGGAACGGATTGTAAGTCCCAAAATTTGATTCAATGAAGAAGGGGAAAAAAATGATTGGCTGACAGAGTCTGAAGTTCGCTAAATGAACTTCAGCTTCTACGAGCATTTGGCTACAGCTGTAGCGCAATTACGCAAATTATCGTGAAGGGAAACGCAGAGCCTCTATGTTCCTCCCCTCACATTGCCCTTGTTAACATTCGCATTATGTTAGAACGAAACACATCATTCCTTTGGGTTATATGCTTATAATTAACCATAAATACTAAAGCAACATACGGAGGTCAAGCGTAATTAACTCTGTTAGAACTCCGCACAACCATCAAAGCTCAATACTAAAAACGTTCCCATCAAAGCCCTTGTTCGTAATGCCGCCCGTTCATGTCTATTACTTTATAGAATAAAACAGCTTTACGATCGATTTATAGATACAGCATATGTCGACGTCGCGTGAGCGGCACTCCTACCACGTCATTGGGAAGTCCCTCTTTCAAATCTGGGACAGCAGAGCAGCTGTAATTATTAAGGTTCTTCGTAGTTTTCTTCTGTAGAATTTACAGTCCAGTACATCATGAAGACATAAGAGAGCATTGAGACATAGTACCAGTCATTATTACCCTCAGCCCTGTGTACAGCTGAGTGGCCAGCTTCGTGCCTCGTCCGCCTTACCTTCGAGAATAAACCGCTAGCACTCAGTGAATACGAGGCCAGATGGGTTCCGGAGCCAGTCTGGACGCTTTGGGTAAGATATAAAGCCCTTATTGCCGCACGGAAGGAACCATGAAGCGTAGTCTGTGAACAAATTACGCTTCGGGCCGGACAGTCCGAGGTTTGAATGCAGGTATGGGTAAGAGAATTTTCTCTTCTTCAAATCGTCCAAATCGACTCTGGGGCCCACCTAGCCTCTTGTTCAACGGTTACCGGGGTTCTTTCCCAAAACGTAAAGCGAGGAGGCGTGATGGTGACCACTCACCTCCATCTAGCGGTGAGGTTAAGAAGGGGAAGAATTATACCTCTACTTCCCCTATACGCCATTATGGCGTGGACAAGCAACTTTACCTCTTACCCCTGCAGGGAATCAAACTGCAAATCCTCGAACGTCCAGCTGGTTTCTTAGTCACTATCCGACTGAGCCGTCGTGGCTGCGGTCTTTCTCCTGCACCTACAGCAAAATTCAAGAATGCTGGGCCTGCCTCACGTTAGGCCGTACCGCTTTGTATCTCTTCCTTTACAAAACATTTTTCATGAATCATCCTATAAAAATCGACGCTGTATAGTTTGAGCTACTAACGTCATCGCAGGAGTAGGACATTTTGTGTCAACTTATTACCTGATGCAAGAGTCAGAATGAGTTTCCGAAACGCGTCGGGGTGAAGCAAGTGTGACGATCGTAGAAAGTCAATAATAAGACTTGGCTTCATAGAAATATCTAAAATTAAGAAAGATGACATAAGTAGACATTTTGGGACATGACCCTACAACGACAGCCATGATAATTATGTAGATTTTATAGTATATTGACGGTAGTTAGATTTTACAATGTGTCTGGTATGTGCTAAGCAGATAGAATGGAAGAAATAATTTTAGAATTTTTACCGAGAAGCACATTAGAAAAGCGCCACTTGAAAGACGTACAAGAAGATGGGAGTCTAATGTTAGATATAATTCAGAGTATCAGGTTGTGAAATTTGGAGATAAAATTATCTGGCTCAGGACTGAACCCGTAGTCAGACGTTGGTAAATTTGAAGCTTGAAAGTCATTTAATAATGTTTAAAATTTAAATTTTTACCCAAAAAAAGAAATCAGTGTGTTCATATTACGAAGCCGAATACTTTTATGCAATCTAAAGAAATAATTGCTCTTTACTTTGAGAATCATACTAAACACATACACACTGTGTGGGCAGTATGCGGATTGTTTTTAAATATTACAGCAGTTGGCAAGTAGCTATAAGCAGCCGTATTTCGGATACTACAAGTATAAAATTAGTTACGTTACTCTAAATGCTCTTTACATACCCCTCAAACTCAAAATCCGATTTAAGATCTCCAGGTACATCTACTATAATGCAGTATTTTCTTTTGTTTCAGTTGTGGTATCAAGAAGCACTACAGTGGAGAATATCCAAGATGTCTTCCTCGTGTCAGAGATGGACGGCAGACCTTATGGTCATTTCATTAGCATTTGGACAGACGAAGTGTGTCCTGGTGCGGAGTGGTCTGTGATTGGTCAACTTGATAGAAAAACGTCCGTAACATTTAACTGGAGTGCAGATGTGACGTCGACCAATGAGATCCAAAGAGCCAACGTCACTTTTCGGTGAGTCAGTTTTCCTGTCTATATTGATGTTTTGCAGCCGGAACTTTTTTTTTTCTGGAACGTACTAACGGAGCTTCCTTGACACTTCGGCTGACACAGCACGCAGCTGCAGGGACGTTTATATCCCACAGGGCTCTACGAAAACGTCCCACAATTGTCACTCTCTTGATACTGACCTTAGCTAACATTTTGCGTTCACTGTAGCAGCAGACGGCGCGTTTACTGGTCTTTCCGCTTCAATGCAACTCATTATCGGGAATAGTACTGTCATTTCTTGCAGATCCTCCTATGTGGATTTGTTTCTATCTAAGAATAATAATCTCTTAAATTTTATATTATCTTCACCGTGCATTTATTTACAACTCACAAATCACACACCACGAAATGCACTATATTTTCACTTTTTATTCTTTAACCCCCAATAACTAAAGAATAAAAAGTGAAAATATAGTGCATTTCGTTGGTGTGTAATTTGTGAATAAGCTCTTAGTTTAAGAAACCTGAACAGCCCTTAAATTCATTTTATATCTATGACGAAATCTTACAAAGAAAGTTGAAGTTTCAAACGACGTCTTTGAAGTGAGATTTCAGGTTGTCACGACGGTGACTATGACAATTGCTGTGATTGGGGACGTGGCGCCGTGTAGACTGGTAAAAGTGTTCATTTCAAACGTCCCCAATTTAGCCACACTGTACGGTGTCACATCGCACAAGACAGTGTGACCTTCATCGACAGGTGTTACTCTTATACCTGAGGTATATCAATGTCACTGAGCTACACCGGCTTCCACTCTCAAGCCTTATGCTAATTGTTCCATTGCCACATCGTTTAGAGGGATGTAATTAAGCATTGTACATTTTACTACTCCTATACAAAATGTCAAGTAGTACCCCCCCCCCCCCACCCCCTCAAAGTTCACGTAATTCGCCAAACACGAACATGTGTATAGCAGCTGCAGAGTGTAAGTATGGTTTACCATGAACATAACAGTGGCATTTTTAGGTGCGTTTGCAATATTGCGAAAAGCGACTTTTAGCTTCGTCCTGTCTGTCCGTCTGTCCGCATGCAACAACTCGGCTCCCACTGGACGGATTTTCATGAAATTTGATATTCGAAAATCTGTCTAGAAATTTCAAGTTTAATTACAGTCTCACAAGAATAACGGGGCTATACATGAAGATCTATGTACATTTATGATAGTATCTTGCTGAATTTTTCTCAGAATGAGAAATAGTTTAGGCAAATTTGTAGAGAAAACCAAAATGCACATTATGTGTTAATTAAATGTTTTCCGAAAATCGTTCCTTTTTTTAAGAAATATTGCGCAAAAAGGTGGCAGAACCAGACATGCCACAGATGACAATTACAGCGCGTAAAAGATGCGATTTGCATGCCGGATAAGTAAGACAAGAATACAGACACACACAACATTTAATACTTATTGTTTTTCCACGGCAACAATGGTTACGCGAACGCGCCTTAATTTTACGATATACGTATATTGCCTGTCATGCATAACATTACTTGACGTAAATAATATATAAGGAAATTCACTTCATACGTCACAGAAAACACATTGATTCTCCATTACCAAGACCAACTGGTTAATATTGACTGAGGAAAGAACTGCCGCCTATTGTGAGCATCGTATGGAACGGACGAGCACACTGTGTTCACAAAGTGCAGTTTTTCAGTGTTAAGGGAGACGGTACATGTATAACCACTTTGATGTGAATTTACTGCACGTGTTCCATAATTATAGTTTGTTTTTCAACATGATTTGTTACATTCATACTTTACACTGTGTCCGCTCTCGCCAAACTAACGACGAAATATTTGGGGTTTAATTAAACACTACACCTTTCCCGTGCAGCCTAATTTCCATGAAGTGAAAGCATGTGACACGACATATTGCAGTGCCATTTGTTGTCGAGCAAATTACCTATTTCTCATTTGCTGAATGTGTATTGTTTACAGTATATGACTTTACAAGTTATGATAGTACTGCTTTAAATCCGTGTAGTATTAAATGACATAGATAATTTAGTGCTTTAAACATTCGTATTATCTTATTTACGTTTATTTTCCGAAATTTATATTTAACCTTCAGCCCCTCAAACGTATTTGCCAGAATTTAATTGACCGCAAATTTTATTGCCAACCAATACTTTTAAAAGTTAAACTTCTGTAGTAAAATAATAAGTACGAGGACCAAAATTTATTAGATCTGTGCTCTTCTGGGATATTACGCGGCGTCGTGGGGTAATTTTTTGCCGACGTTTCGGGACAACGTATCGGTCCCATATTCAGTGATCAAGAGTCCGACTCTTGACCCTTGCAGTTGGGACCGATACGTTGTCCCGAAACGTCGATAAAAAAATTACCACACGACGCCGCGTAATATCCCAGAAGAGCACAGATCTCATCACCATCGCGGCGGAAGACTGAAATCAAAATTTATTAATTTCTAGCTTTAGTTAACAAACACCGACACATTAAATATTTTCTGTAACCTTTCATTTTGTCGCAAAGTAGTCCCTGGATGCTAAAATAAAAATACGTCATAAATATATGTGAGATAATAGAAGAGTGCTCCATGTATTCTTTGCCTTGGCAAGTTTGAGGTGTGTGATCAGTTCCCATATCCCCGGTACTAATAATTGGAGATAGCTGTGCAATACCTTAGGCAGTTAGCCGCCGACCTCTCTCTGCGGAAGCTCTAAATCGACCTCAGGCCAACTCATTGAGACTTGTGGTGGAAGAAGTGACACTGAGACAGGTTTCTTTGGAGTACTTCATTTTTTGCTCTCAGTGTAATTCCATAAACGCCTCATCTATCACCGACGCTATATAATCTCAGCAACTGACCACACCTTTGAATAACACATTTAAAAATGTGATTGAAGTCTAGGTGGGTCCAGAAGATGGTCTGAACCGGAGGAGAAGAGAAAGGATCCTTGTCTGAAACCGAATATATGTCGTCTAGCCCGTAGCCTATGTGTAAGCTACACGAATTAACCCTGCTATAGATATGACGTGGCCGCGCGGTCTAAGGCGTGGGTCTACGGCCGCTCGCTTGCTGGGATTGTGGGTTCGAATCCCGCCGGAGGCATGGATATCTGTCTCTTGTGAGTGTTGTGTGTGGTCAGGTAGAGGTCTCTGCGACGTGCTGATCTCTCGTCCTGGGGAGTCCTACCGAGTGTAGTGTGTCTAAATTGTGTGATCGCGAAACCTCGAAAAATGAGGAGGCCTAGGCCACCTAGGGGCTGTCGAGCCATAGGAGAGAAAGAAATAGGCATGACGCGAAGTATAATAAAATTAATTACCGGGAATGGGTTGTTAACGATTAAAGAGGGTTGTGGGTCGAATTACAGGCTTTCATGAACCTTCGGGCTGTATAACAGCAGAACATGCACTCAGCAGCCAGACAGTTACCGGTTTCTTACAATGACTGCTCACCATTCAGTGTTAAGTACTGAGCCAGATTGTAGCAGCACAGAAAGCAGTCTTATGTACAAATGGGCGGACGGTTAAGGTCTGGGGGGGGGGGGGGGGGCTTATCATTCACGTCAAACGCCGCGGTCTACTGGCCTCCACTCCTAAGTGCTATTATGGGGTTCCCGGCTTCATCGAGACCGGATATTCTGATACACTTTTTGTTGTTCTCCTGAATCCTTTCAGGAAATGATGGAATACTGACGTCAGTTTTTCCATATCCTATTGTATCCAGTTAATTAGTAACTATTTCTAGTATCTGACGTAAAATAATCGTACCAATTAAAACATGATTAAATAAATGAGGAACGAAACATAAATAGACCTTTAATTACTTTCCAGTAACATCCAAGCAAGTTGACTCAGGCGTAATTCCCGGTCTGAACCAAGGCTGCAACACCGACTGTCCTGGCTGAAATGTTTCTTAGTTATCCTCAGTCCCTCGAGGAAAATGTCGGGATAGTGCCATGAAATATGCCACGACAGCATTTTATCACATTCTTTTAATTTATTGTTTACTGTCACCGTATAATTCGACACAACGTAGGCTCCTTTACTGATAGTCTCATTATATAAACCGTGAGAAGAATGAATGAACAAATGGGTAAATGAATGGTGGGCCAGCATAGCTCAGTCGGTTAAAGCGACTCGCTACGGGGTGGATGTTCGGTGATCGAATCCCGGTGGGGGCAAGATTTTCCGCACCCGTACTGACCGACCGTGTGGCCCACCAACCCTTTTATACAATGAGTGCCAGGTCTCTTTACCGGGGATAAAGCGGCCGAGGCGTGACGTTAACCGCCCACCCTCATCTAGCGCCAAGGTTAAAGTTAGAGTACAACTATACTACTACTTGCCCTCTGGGCCTTCATGGCCTGTTTTAGGGTGAAGTTTGCCTTTTACCTTTAAGGGGTGAATGAATGAGTACATGAATAAATAGATATTTACTCATTTTTATGTAGCGATTTTCAGTTCACTCGTTTGTAACGCTTTATATTCTTCAAATAATATGTTCAAATTCATAAGAGTTATTGTATTTGCCTTTTTCTAATTGCTTCCACTAATTTTTGTGCCCATCTTTCTCAGTGATTTTCGAAATAAATATCGTTTTATTAATTATGTATGCTACTATTGTACCATGTTATAAAGTGTTTTGTCGATTATTCAGACATTTTTTTTTACTTTTACCTTTAAACTCATTTGTTTTCATTACGCACAAATATTTGACGTGTTGTTAGCTAATGATTCTGTTTTTGTTACCCTTCAATGCAGCCGTTTTTATCAAACTGTCGCTGTCTGTTTGTGTATACAAATATTTACCTTCGATTTTCAACATGTCACTGATCTGAAAGGTCAAGCGGGCCTATGCGCAGTGGCTCACCCTTTAGTTGATAAGCAAAGCATACTCTACGCTACTGTACTCAGTGTTTAAAAGTTTTCGATAGCTTAGTCAGTTGAGTGACTGTCGGCCAGGCTGATATAACAATGACGCTCTGGACTTGCATTTGGGAGGACCCGTTTCGAATTGCGACCGGAACTTTGACTCTCGTGACAGGTACTTCACGGCTTTGCTCAGCTTTTCAAGACAATTGCTTACACTATGCATACATTACAGTGAAGTGTTAATTGAAAATCCGTTCCGCTCTATTATTCACCATCGTCCTAACACCGACGTTGTCTAGTCTAAGATGCTGACAGCTTCATAAATATCTCAAAGTTGGTTTTCGATTCCTGGCAAAGCAAGAGACGTCTTTCCTCCACGGCCTTCCAGTCACCTAAGAGATCCATGCAGCCTCCTGTTCAGTAATTATCTGGGAGTAAAACAATCGGGGTGTGAAGCTGGTCACTCGTCTACATGTAGCGTCAAAGCCAAAAATGTCTGGATATATGCTTCCGCTGACCCATAGTTCTTCATGACATTTTGCTTAACCCTTTGCACGCGAGGATGGACATTTAAATTGTAGCGAAAACTTTAACTAAAACTTGAATATTTTATGAACAAAAATGTAACATCATGAAATACGAGTACACGGTATTCTGTGGAGAAGAACGGAGATTATGCAGCATGTCTCAAAACGTTCTGTAAATGTATTTGTTGAATAAATATATGAAATGCGGTCTTCGGGTGGTAGCGGTACGTGCATCCTATATGTAGGACGGCTGGTGGAAATTACGTACAGGTACAAATGTACCTCTTTATCCTAAGTTTCATACATTTTAGCCATTGCATATCACTTATATTGTTTTAAATAATGGCAGTTCAGTAACCTGAATATTGATAAAAAGGAAATACAAACGACGAATAGAACCTGTAGGTATGTGACATTTTGAGATCCGTGGCATAATTATCATTTCGAGACCAAAATGGATGCAAATGTATCAAGAATAATGTATAACTCTAAATCTTGGCCCGAAAAAAAAATGGATATCATCACCAAGGTTTTGCGTCATATTTCGCAATCACTCCAGGCAAATACCAGAATACTGTTCTATTTAGTTCAGGACGATTTCTTTCCCTACCCTTCCAATTCCTTATTCATTAACCACTGTATCACTTGATGTTACATCATTTTAGCTGCTGACAGTGCCACTCAATAACCTAGAATTATAACACGACAATGTACGTATAACCTAACATTGAGGCGCTTTCGCGTAACTATTGTTGTCGCGGAAAAGCATTGTGTTACATATTATGAGGGTGTGTTTGTAGTCTTAGTTATCCAGCATGCAATGCGCATGCGCAGTAAAATTTTGTCACTTGTGACCTGTCTGACTCTAAATATTTTGCTACATTATCTCGTAAACGACATGATTTTCGGAAAAAACATTATTAAAATGAAATGTGTTTTGATTTTCTCTACAGCTTTTGTCTGAAAACGTCCTCATGCTAAGAAGAACTGAGCGAGATGTAATCATAAATGTATGTAGGTTTTCATGTAAAGTACCCGTTATTCTTTTCAGATTGTAATGAAAGTTGAATTGTCTCAACGTATGTTCGAGAAATACTCAAATATAAAATGTTATGAAAATATGTCCAGTGTGAGTCGAGTTGCTGCATGTGGATAGAAGGACGGACAGACAGACAGACAGACAGACAAACAGGGTGGCAATCAGACAGACATAACGAAGCTAATAGTCCTTTTCGCACTTTTGCAAACGCACCTGAAGATAAGAAATCCAGGATTTTGGGAATAATTTTTTGGATTACTCGGACTTTATTTCGAAGATATTTGAGTGTAATCCGCGAGGAAATGTGGGAATGTCTAGAATGAGATGGAAGGTCCAGAAACCATTTTAATGGGGTAGAATTTTTCAAGGGGCCTATACGATTACACCAGTAATTATGATTTTACGGTTACCTGGCATTTCGCGGCTAGTTTCTCGATTCAACTATTGGTGTAACAGCTAACGCCTGTGTGGCTGTGTTTCGGCTACACGCTACACACCTCTGACGGAGAAGATGCCTATACTGAAAGGCGAACACCAAAAGACTATGGACGGAAATATGAATTTCTCACGGCAGGGAAAATGAAGATAGTGACACCGTGTAGTTTGGTATATGGGTAAGAATTAAATTTAATAAACCGTATCTCGAGCCATGTTACACAACCAGTACGTATATGACAGTCTGAATAATTCAAAATGAGCTCAATGTGTAAGGTTATTTTTCTGACTGGAGTGGCTATGGAAAATATTGCCGTATGTAAAGTGATGCCGCTAGATCTGATATAAATTTAGCAAAGTATCGTAGGAACTGCTGCCTTTATGTTCAATGAGAAGGAGGCATCATGTTTGTCTGAAATATCAGCAAATTTCTACAAGAACGCACGGTGTCACATCCCAATATTCTTCTAAACAAATCCTCTATACGGTTATTAAAAGCATTAAATTAGAATCGTTAATAGAGAGCCACATATCCAGATATGAGTCTCCTTTGTTACTATTGCATGTGCTTATGCAGACTTGCGTTTTATAGCACTCGCTGTCAAGCACCAATGCATTAATGTGATTACTGCTGTCTCTTTTGTTTCATACAGTGCAGTCTGGTAGAAACTAACTGATGTTTTGGAGGACACTAATGCCTCCATCCTTAGGGTAGAACAGTAATTGTGTCAAACATCTTTGTAATCATACTGTAACGCAGGTCAATACCGTTTTAAGTTACCTTTTTTTTTAAACCATTCCTGAATTATGTAACCAAACATAATCGAGAAACTCAACGCAATGTAAGCAAACCAAACACTTAACTAAAGGCAAAGTCCTTGTGCACGCCATGTAGACATAAGGGGAATTGAATTATAACTCAAATTATTTACACCTCAGCGTTAGATGGAGGTGAGCGGTTAGCTTGACGCCGTGACGGTTTAACCGCCCGGGAATGAGTCGCTGGTACCCTTTGAGTATGTGGCTTGGTGGCCCCAGACGCTTTCGGAACGAGAAAAGTGTCTTGTCTCTTTCGGGAATCAAACCCGGATTTCGCTGTCTTCCAAACGTGACCTACTCACTGTTATGACTGTGTCTTCTCTGGTCCTAATATTGAACTAAAATCTTGCCAAATAACACAGTGTAGTTCATCACAAACCAGACTTTTTTGTGTGTGTGTGATGAAGGGCCCCGCAGCAGATGCTACGGACGCACCGCAGTCTTGAGGCTTATTGTGAAACCCTGTGATCAAGATGATTAGCTTTTTTCCGTTTTTCCGTGTAATGGAGCACCGGTGGAATGAAATTGACAAGGGGAAACCGTAGTACTGGGGGGAAAACCTTTCCCACTGCCACTTTGTCCGCCACAAATTCGAACCCGGGCCTCCGCGGTGAGAGGCCGGCGACTAAACACCTGAGCCATGGCACGATCACAAACCAGACTTAAACGCCTCACAGAGATGAGTAATGAAGAAGGCATAAGCTGGGGCAGAAGGATCGCAAGTATCAGAATAGCGACGCGTTTATCGACGCAGACACGTCGGAATCGAAAAATGGTATGCCGAGTATTTTTCAGCGTATGGCGAAGAAATCGTTTCCGTATAGAAATATAGACGCCGATGCATAAACCGACGTCGGCATCGAGTTGATTTCGATTTGACGCCGACTGCATGAAATTGGAAAAAAAAGTACTAGAAGAATGACATGTGTCTATGACATATAGGAAGTGAAAAAGGATTAATCCAATTTCAGAATACATCACCAGGCTCATAACTTATTACCTTACATAACCTAAGCTAGCTACTTGATCAGGGCTGCCCCCTGCTACCTCCTAACCATCTGACCTGCTTTGATATCACCCACTGTTTCGTGACAAGCGAACCACAGCTAACAAAACTGAGAATCTGTGTGCCTCAATTTACGATAGGAGTTTTCTAAGCGACTTGCTGCAACTTATCAGTAAACTTTTTAGTGCTACATTCCTTTTCTTTTATCGGTGTCCTGAGCACCGCAGATGTCACACGATATGCCGGCAGATGTAGGATTTCTCTGCCGTAGAACTGAAGCAATAAAAGAAATATCCACCACCTGAATAGCTGCAGTTCAGAATGCATCATTTAAACACGTAGTACAAAATACCTAATCTGACATTAGCACCGTTGCCATACTTATAAATTTGTAGAAATATAAATTTTTCTTGCAATAATTCTACCTTTGTTCGTGTTCTTATTTGAATGCTAAACCACGCATATACAGTCTTAATGCATGGCATCTAGTTGTGTTTAGAGCATGGTTATTTCCGGTCAAAAGCAAGTATTCTATTGTATTAGATATTGTGACGATGCGGAAAGCCAAATGAACGTTTCTCTTCGTCAGGTTAGCTTAAAAATTTTCACCCTTTTTTGGAGGTTTGTCACCGTATAAATTTTTGGACTTTCGTTAATTGAATGCCTGTCACTTTCACCTCAGAACTTCGACGATTGTGTTGAAGTAGGCAAAACTTTAAAGATGTTAAAGCCTCCAGTGGCATGGCGGTTTGTAATACGTTGATTTATGTCAGAGGAAACAGAGGGTACTTGGGTAGCAGAGAGACGGACACGGTGATATCTGTCTTACTTTTATAGGATGTATTAAAATATGCAAGGAAATTTTACAAAAGTATTGTAAAAATAATGTGGCACTATCTGCATCATCTTACACCTAGCGTAACGACAGTCGTATAAACTTATCTCTTTCCACGGACATTATTCGAATCTGTGCCTTATAGCGCGATTGTTGTTACAAATAGAACAGCATCAATGCTGGTGTCTGTTTGGCTCTGTGGCTTTTCTCTCTCTTCATTTTATATACATATAGCCTTGCATGATTGATAGACTAATTGAAATTGGAAGACGCTATGGAATGGAAATGAATGTGGGAAAAACTAAAGTAATGAAAATCTCAAGGCAACCATCCCCAATGAAAATTATGATAGATCAAAAACAATTGGAGAATGTGGAATATTTCAATTATTCGGGTAGCATGATAACAAGTGATGCAAGGTGTACACGTGAAATTAAATCCAGAATTGCCATGGAAAAAGCAGCATTCAACAAGAAGAAAAATCTTTTCACCAGCAAACTGGAATTAAATTTAAGGAAGAAACTAGTAAAGTGCTACATTTGGAGCATAGCTTTGTATGGTGCTGAAACGTGGACACTTAGGAAAGTAGATCAGAAGTATTTGGAAAGTTTTGAAATGTGGTGCTGTAGAAGAATGGAGAAGATCAGTTGGACTGATCGTGTGAGAAATGAAGTATTACACAGAGTCAGGGAGGAAACGAATATCCTACGTACAATAAAAAGAAGAAAGGCTAACTGGATTGGTCACATCTTGCGTAGAAACTGCCTTCTGAAACACGTGATTGAAGGAAAGTTATAAGGAAGGATAGAAATGACGGGACGACGAGGAAGAAGACGTAAGCAGCTACTGGATGACCTTAAGGAAACGAAAAGATACTGGAAATTGAAAGAGGAAGCACTAGATCGCACCCTGTGGAGAACTCGCTTTGGAAGAGGCTACGTACCTGTCGTAAGACAGACTACAGAATGAATGAATGAATAGCCTTGTATCTACTAAACACGAAATTCTGCAAACATGTCGATCCTGCGTCTTTTTTGTAGTAAATGGCCTAGTGGAACATGCAGATCTAATGAGCTCTGTGCATACGCTTATGGCGATATCATTGTCATTGCAATGGCTTGAAACTCGTATAGAAATAATGGCCTGCAAGTACTATACATATGTGATATTAGGAGTACCCATTCTTTACCCGGGGTTATATTTTCTTTCCTTGTAAATATCGGAGAATATAGTAGCTGAAATTTTATAGGGGAAATAATTCTTTAATAATGTAATTAAGGTTTATTAATGTGAATAAAATTTATTACAATTTTCAACTGCCTGTTAACACACCCCCATATCCACCCACCTACCTATCCACCCACCCACCCACTGACACACACACATACACACACACAAACACATACACGTTATAGGCTATAAGGTATAGGCTTTTTTACATGCTAAGGATTTTATACCTGTGCTTGACAAAGGCACTGCAGAGTCCGCTAGCAGAACTGTGTAATTAAGACAACTACAAGTTTCTTTAAAATTTGGTAAAAACATTAAAATTGCATAATTACCACAAATGTAATCCTCAGATTACGTATTTTTCCATGAACCTTATATTATGCCTTCTTATCAAAATGTTTGTTGCTACTTAACACCTGCTGAATTATTGACTGATCTTATTTATGTAATTTTGGATGACGATATCAGCCGAATTCAAAGACTCTACTGCGATACTTGCACATAGCTTGAACAGCCGTGGCTGCCACGTGTAATTGCATGAGTAAGGAGTATTTGTGATAATATCCATCTTTACTAGCCGATCCCAGTGGCCGCCCGGTCTAAGGCTTGGGTTTGCAGCCGCTCGTCTGCTGGTATTACGGGATCGAATCTAGCCGGGGGCATGGATATGTGCCTCTGGTGTGTGTGTTGTGAGTTGTCAGGTAGAGGTCTCTGCATAGGGCTGATCACTCGTCCATGGGAGTCCTACCGAGTGTGTTGTGTCTGAGTGCGATCGTAAGCCTCGACAATAAGGAGGCCCTGGCCCACTTGTTGCGCCGTTGAAAAAAAAAAGCTATTTTTATTGTTCTCCCTGAAGTCCGCATTAGGAAACCGGGATATATATAACGAAACTGCTCGGTTTAGTAAAGGTATATTAATAATATAATTTTAGATAGTGGGAAAGAATTATACGGTATTACTTTTAAAGCTTATTTAGCGAAGCTGTTTGCCTGTTGTATGTGAGCGGCTTCCATTTTAATCGGTCAATACCAAAGAGAAGGCAAAGCAACAGGAAATTACAAGGAGATCCTTCTCCCCGCCCTGTTCTTATGTCTTTCCTGGAATGTCCTAATTGAAATAAAGATGTTTGAAAGGGACTCGGAGTTTCATGTGACCAGTCCTCTAATTTTGAAATACTTGACAAGCCAGACGCTATAAGATTTATTTCCCATACCTGTGCTCTTTATGTCCTAATAATAACTGTCTGAGGACTATACGGTTATGTATCTATGTTCTTTAACATGACGTTCTTAAAATTAAAGCAAACTGAAGAGCTATTGTGTTTCCACCTGTTAGCAAATTTATTGTCCGAATCTACTGAATCACTTTGTTGAAATTTAATATTGGAGGTTTACGCTGAACACCGTCGATGAATTTTCACGTTAGTTCTCCTCTGTCCAACATAATTCCGACCTTACACGAAGTTAAGATTGGAAGTTTCTCAAAACATTACATTTAGTTATACGCAACTTAAAATATGGCAAAGGTAAAATCATATCTGTGCTTAATTAACTAAACACACCGCCATGAAGGTGTGTGCTGGAGTCTAGGTACAGCTCCACTCTTTCTTAACTTAGACTCTGCATCGAGATGAGTTGCTAATTTCATGCTACAGCCGTTTTATCTGCGTAAGGATTTCCCATTACGTCCTGATTAGGAATCTGCGTGGGAGCAGAGCTGTTATGAAAGAGATAGGTCTCTGTATTGTCAGCAGTCATACACTGATGCACCTGAAATCCTGTCTGTGTCTTATTCACTACACGCACTGAGCTATACTGGGCTCCAACGTGACATAACTTTATATTACTTTTACTGGGCGCGTTCTCAAAATTGTGAAAAGCGGCTACGACATTCGACGTGTCTGTCCTTCCGTCCGTCCGTCCATCTGTCGGTCCATATGGAACAGCTAGGTCCTAACTGGACGGATTTTCACGAAATTTGTTATTTGAGGATTTTTCGAAAATATGCCAAGAAAATTCAATGACAAGAATAAGGAGTAATTTTTACGAATGCTTTGTACATTTATGATAATATTTCTCTAAATTCTTCTTAGAATGAGAAATGTTTCAGGCAAAGTTGTAAAGAAAATCAGTACACGCATTTGATGTTCAAAACGTTTTTCCAAAAATCGTGCCGCTTGTGAGATAATGTGGAGAAATATTGCAGAGCCAGACAGGCCACAGATGATAGTATAATATGGTTCAGAAAATGTGCAATTTGCATGCCCGATAACTAAGATAAGAACACAGACACACACTCATAACATTTAGTATTTATTACTTTTCCACTGCAAAAATGGTTACGTGAGCGCGCCTCAATATTACGTTGTACGTACATTGCCCGTCTTTCTTATTATTTTGGAGGTCAACAACTTCCATTCGTAATTTTGTTGATGCAGTTTTCATTAGGTCCTTTTGCATAGTCGCAAATATCACCTATTATTTTCGTCATGTCTATCTGTGTGTCTGTCTGTTTGAACGTATCAGCGCGACTCCCACGGAATTTCCGTGAAATTTGATATTTGTAACTTTTATTAAAATACGTCGAGAAAATTCAAATTTGGTTAAAATCGGACAAAAATATCAGACATTTTCATGAAGACCGAAGTGTGTTTCTGTTGTTGCTGGCGCCATAAATTCGCTATAAAAGCATTGTTATACAGCACTCCATCTTTTTATTGTTGTCAATGACATTTAGCTGAACAATATGCTAAAGACGTTTTGTTGCCTTTCTATTGCAATAATGATCACGCGACAGCGCTACGATGTTACATTACACATACATTGCCTATCTTGTTTAAAATAGTACAGGAATCTCTGAGGCTGCTTAGTGTTATATATGTGTATGGTGTAATTAGCTTTCAAAATATTAAATTAAGTTCCATCTGCCGCAAATATACATGAACCCAGTGAGAGGTACAGAACCAAGTGTAATACATGTAGGAAATATGATTGCTTCGAATTGGATTATCCGCTTGCTTTCGCCTGCATTTGGACGGAAGTTGCTTAATTTTTCTACTCAGCTTCCTCAACGTTAAACTACTCTTTCACATACAGGAACGAATTAGTACACTATTGTTTACTAGCCCTCTACATTCTGGTCGAGGAAGTAATGAACTCGGCTAGTTTGGTTTCCAGTCGTTCTCCTGCCTCGTCACTCCGCCCACATTTTACAGCTTCTGACGTAACGGAAGCTAGGATTCAAATGACTTGTGGTGAGTACTGCAAGCGGAGGGTTGTGGTCTGGTAAGGATCCGTGTGGGCCATAATTTTTCTTTATTCTAATCCCATAGGATGTGACGTGGTGGAGACTGGTATAAATTGGCCAACATTTCGGAGGAACCTGCTGCCTCGGTATTCAGTGTAGAACAACCCTGAATGTGGAGGTAGCAGGCTCCTGCAAACGTAGTAAATGTTTTACGAGAAAACAAGGCGTCATATCCAAGAATACTGTAAACTTCAGAGTCACAGAATCCAAAATTTCACATGTGTTTATTCTTTCCCTGACCCGACACCATTGTCCCCGGTGTTTTATACAAGAGTGGGAGTAATTGAACTCTGCTGGGATTACGGAACGTCTCTGTTTTAAATTCTTTGCAATTCTTATTTCTTTATCTGCCCCATGTTCCGCGAAGGCAGCCTCCTTACCTGGGCAACTGAATGCTTATGCAAAGGGCTATACATATCATGTATACAAATAAAATTCTTTGCTGGATGCAATTCGCTTTTCTAACTTACTTCGTCACTTAACCGCACAAAGTCCAGCGTTAAATAAGTACCACCTGCTATAAAACTGAGGAATATGCATTTTGCCACACCGTGTATTTGTTTCCTGTAATTATGACAAAAGCTACTGTTTTTTCCAAAATATTATGAAGTGACTGGTCTTTATAATGGGCGTGGACTGTGTTTTCTTTGAGATAGGGGCAGAATTTTGATACTTAATGTAGAAGAACTTTAGCCCTCCAGATACAAAATTAAACAAAACTCAAAAATCAGCACACATGCTCAACGTCTTTCCGCTGCTACATACTCACACACTCCACTTTCCGTCACCTTACATTTTTCACTTCACAACGTTCTGCTTTGCTTTCAGCCTACCTTTACCAGAAGGTCGAGCGGGCACAGCCTTAGACACTTCAGAGTAGGAAATTTTTCTGCCCTGTAATAGTATGTAGTGTTTCTCCTTCTTCCTCCTCCTCCTTTCTTCAGTATGTAAAGCTCAGCCTTCATTTTTTGTGGTCGTTGTAGCAAAGGATTAATTTCATGAATTTAAATCGGGAGAGCTGCAGTGCTGTGATGACCGTCACATTACTTTTTCCCATGTTACGCACTTTTGCATTACCAGCAAATCAAAGTTCTTTTGGCCCTCGCTTTAAACAAATACTTCTCACCATTCTAACGTCTTCATTTTTGTACTCCTTCTTTCAGAAGGACAAGCAGGTAAACCCTAGGGACCTTCGAAAAATATATGCTCTTTCTCCACCCCACCCCCGAATTGAAGTATCCTTCACTTCTTCTATGACTTTTCCATTCATCTCCTATTTGTGCTGTTTCTTACGTCTGTCTCTCCTTCATTGTCTGTATTCAAAGATTTAATTACTGACTCGTCTGATTTTCTAGCCGAAACGCCAAGTTCATATCTAAATGAGGAAGCGATAGTACATATATTTTCACATTCACGTTGTGATCTTGTAGGTTATGATACTTTATCATTTCGTAAGTTATTACCCTGATGAAGAAACAGAATGCTTCTCCGAAAATTCGGTAACAACCAAAGAGTCTATACAGTTCATAACCTAACCAAACACGATATAAAATGAATCACTGATGAGATTATGCTCTTCATGGGGACCTCAAATATACAGAATACTAAAATATTTTTTAGTTTATTTCAGATTGAATTCCGTTCTTCTGTCAGAAGACAATATTCTGAGAAATTTAAGAGTAACTTCACTAATAGTTAAAAGGAGGGCGATTATCGATTCACCTGGGGCCCCCGACCCGTTATCTAAGCTACTGATGAAAACCTGCACGCTGTCACGTCAAAGAACACAAAAATATTAATAAATTATATGTGAGATCTGCGCTCTTCTGGGATGTTGCACAGCGAAGAGTGGTAATTCTCTACCGACGTTTCAGGATAACATTCGGTCCCATCTTCAAGGGTCAAGAACCTTCAACTGGGACGATAGGTTGTCCCGAAATGTCGTTACAGAATTACCACTCTTCGCTGTGCTATATCCCAGAAGAGCGCACCTCTCATCTACGTCGCGACGGAAGCTTGAAGTCACGCAAATTATGTGTGTCTTATCAGGGTGTGTACGGGATAGTATTTACCTCTTGCAGGACAGATGTGTGTGAGCAATTCAGTATAATGCACGAGAAGGAACTTTATGATATACACAGGATAGAGTGCGTTGTGCTGATGGGCAGAACTCAGAAGGTTACGATGGGGTGGGAATGTAGTTGAGGGGACAATGAAGTAAGGGGTAACCCGGTTAGGAAAGAAGCACGTAGACAATGTAGAACAAAATGGAGTGATAACTTTCACACGGTTTATAGGAAAACAGGTCGAGTGACTGGATGTCTGTAACAAAGAATGTCGTATCCAAGGTCAGACTTGTTGTTGGTGGCGTCGCACTGTCAGTCCCACACCGTCTGTTTTCTGTCTACTTCATACTTCCGCCAATTTTACTTTTCTCCGTGATTCTGTTCTTGGGGTTTTGCACCGTTTAGCAGTGGGCTGCATTGCCGAAGTTTCCTAGGAACTTGTTGCCTCCATTTCGAGGGTCGACAGTGCAAAATATCCCCAAAACAACATCAACATTAGCAATGAATCACCTTGAACTTTTCCATCCTGCTTACTTCAATAACCTTTCAATTGTTGAAGTGATAACTTAAGCTCCTAAATGTAAGGTGTGAAAGGGAGAATAAATTTCGAGCGGGGATGGTTCAGTCGGTGTAATAAATAATGTACAGTGTTTGCAACCGGGGAATTCGAGTTTAATTTCCGGTAGGTTCAAGAGATTTGTTCTTCTCCACAGCCTTAAATCGGCTCTGAGGTCCACCTTATTTAACCAGAGACAAGAGCTCCTTTCTCGGGGTTAAAGCGACAGGGACGTGAAGCTGACCGCTGACATATATCTCGTGACGAGATCAAGAATGTGTAGAGCTGTACTTTCATTTCTTCATGCGTTTTCGTGGCGTGGTACTTTGTCAATCACGAGGATATCTTTACATTTTTCAATACGTAGCTTACAGTTTGCATAGAGGATTCTTTTTATCTACTGACGTCATCGACTCGAAACAAAAGAAGTTGTAAGAAGGAATATGTGACATATTGAGAAAAACATTCAGTGCTATGTATTCTGTTTACATGGAAATGTCTGTGTGGAGAGGCGTGCCATTTTAAGTCAGGTTCTGTCTTCCACTTCTTGGAAATGAAAGTTGTGAGAGTTGTAAGCTGGTGCCAGCAAATCCCCCGTGTCACAAAGGATTATTTTGCAAGAAGAATATAATGAAAGTAAGAATACTTCAGTGCCTGTTATTGCATTTCTCTTGGCTTTCATTTGTCAGTTAAGATGTCAAAATTTCTGTGAAGTTTATTAGACGTG
This sequence comes from Reticulitermes speratus, assembly GCA_021186555.1. Classification (NCBI taxonomy): domain Eukaryota; kingdom Metazoa; phylum Arthropoda; class Insecta; order Blattodea; family Rhinotermitidae; genus Reticulitermes; species Reticulitermes speratus. Next base: position 12,554,881 of record JAJKFL010000427.1, on the reverse strand, counting down.
CATACAGAAGATTAATGTAATATGTAGTCTACAGCATGCGAAGAAACAAGGAGCAGATTAATTTGAGGGAATGCTTGCTGACATGTGGTTCAGTGTCTTTTCCCTCTCCGTCAGCTATGCAACAACGTACATACTGAAATATCGAGACTACAATTGTGTGTGTTTTGTGTGGGTGTGAATCTTGGTCTGTAACATTGAAGGAAGAACATAGGATGAGGGTGTTAGATAACACTGTCCTGAGGATAGCCCTGTCGCTATAGCGACTTGCTACGGGGTGGACGGTCGGGGTTCGAACCCGGTGGAGGCGAGATTTTCTCTACCCGTCCAGACCAGTCTCGAGACCAACCCAGCTTCAAGTGTCCTGTACATTGTGTACCAGGTCTCTTTACTGGGGGTACAGCGGTCTGGCCGTGGCGTTTACCACCCACCCCATGTAGGGCCGAGGCTAAAGAAAGAGTAGAGCTATACCTCTACGCACCCTCTGGGCCTTCGTGGCCTGTTCTAGGGCGAACGTTACCTTTTAATACGAATTCTATACGAAATATTTTTATGCTAATTACAAACATGTTGGCAGTAGAACAGATTTCGATATTACGTCCGTCAAAACCAACGTGACTGGAACGAGGTGGTTAGATATTGAGAGTTCTTTGTTTTTCATGGCACAATAGCCCCTAGTGGGCCAGGGCCTCCTCGTTATCCAGGCTTCACGATCACACTCGGACACACCACACTCGGTAGGACTCCTCTGGACGAGTTATCAGCCCGACGCAGAGACCTCTACCTGACAACACACAACACTCACAAGAGACAGACATCCATGCCCCCTGCGGGATTCGAACCCGCAATCCCAGTAAGCGAGCGGCCACAGATCCACGCCTTAGACCGCGCGGCCACTGGGATCGGCTATCCTGTCTCTTACTTTCAGATATTATCGAAAAAAGCTTTGATCTCTTTATGAGTGAAACACATGTCTTCTTGTTGACGATCAATAATACTGCAAGTTTCATTTATGTCAACTGGAGTTTGTCCATGGCTTCCTGTATCATACACTTTCCGTTCACGTGAAGTACATTCGACTAAAAATAGAGTTTGTTTCAAAAATTAATACACGGAAACCGTATCCTCTGCCACCGAAAGGGGGGGGGGGGGAGCGTGGGGGCGGTGGAAACCGATGACAACGCAACCAGAGGCCCGCAGCTATGGCTACTGGAACTGGGCTGGTTCTGGCGTGCGAGACATTTGGTTCGAATACCGGCTGCAGAAATGATCATGACTGAGGCGAAGTTGGCTTCAAGCGATAACGCTGCTGGCTTTCGTCCGTGAGTTTCCCGCTTCGAAGTTCGGCCAAACTAGCGACTATCATGACTTCGGGTTTGTGTGGTTTACCTCAGTCTGTCCCGGAAATATGGGACAGTACCTCAATTATGTCACGACCACTTCTTTTCAAATCGTTTCCAATTCATTATTCACCATTTGTTCTTACGTTTGACGTTATATGCCAATCTAGGAAACATCACTTGCTCTAGTCCCTATACTGCCTGAACTCCCCGACTCACTAATTTAATTTTTTTTTCAATGTCTCTACAGCCCCTTGGGGGCCTAGGCCGCCTCATTTTTCGAGGCTTCACGATCACACTTTTTACGCACACCTCACTCGGTAGGACTCCTCTGAACGAGGGACCAGCTCGTCGCAGATACCTCTACCTGACAACACACTCACAAGAGACAGACATCCATGCCCCCGGTGGGATTTTTTTTTTTTGTATTAATTCCTGGGTTTTCCCCTTTGATCCATTTGTACTGTTGAAGTCCTTTTTGTCCTGCATGTCACCTTACGTTTCATGCTATCGTCCATACACAACACAAACATCCATGCCCCCGGTGGGATTCGAACCCACAATCCCAGTAAGCGAGCGGCCGCAGACCCACGCCTTAGACCGCACGGCCACTGGGATCGGCATGGGATTCGAACCCACAATTCCAGTAAGCGAGCGGCCGCAGACCCACGCCTTAGACCGCACGGCCACTGGGATCGGCATTTTCATAATTGCTTGACACAAAACCAGCAACTGTAGTTCCTTACCTGATCTGTATCCTGCTCTATATGAGTTGTCTAACAAAGTATGCCTTTCTTTTTTGGTAACGTTTTATTTTATTTCTTTTCTTTTTTACACTATTTTCCCGTGTTTGTCTAACTGTTGCCATTTGCTGTTAAATTGTATGCACATGAATCATTTTATTTGGAAAGTCATAACCAAAACAGACGTGCAAATGATTGAAATGTGCACTTGAAAGCAAACTTAATCTCTGCCTAAAGTGTTGCGTCTCCAGGGGAATTTTCCGGTTCAGCAGCTGGACTCATTGCATGTGGGAGGAGATCGATCAGACTCCCAACATTTTTCTTCCGTCAAGATGAATTCGAAGTAACTGATTCGGAAGAAACTGATTTATTGAAGATTACTGTCTTCTGGGATATAAGACCTTGATGCATCCATCTACTTCCTGAAGATTGAGGCAACATTTTTCTCCGATTACGTCTGCAAATTTCTACCAGACTAATAGCTGTAACATCTAGAAGACAATAATATTCATGTCCACAATTGCGAGAACCTAAAAACCTCACCAGCCGTTTCCTGGTCTTTTCTGTGACTTTACACAACTTGCAGTGGAGTAGCAAACAGGTGTCGGGATAGCGCAGTTGTTACAGTGACTGGGCTACGAACTTGAAACCGACGAATCAGGTTTACATTTCCGGCAAGGGGCAGGATACCTTTCTCTACAGGTTAAGTGGTGCTACAGGTTAACTGTAGGAGTATATATAATAAAGCCTTAGATTTCTGGAATTTAGTTGACACATACAACCCTGATGTTGTTATAGGTACGGAGTCATGGCTTAAAGAAGACATTAGCAATGCTGAAGTTTTTAGGGCAGATTTTACAATTTTCAGAAGAGATAGGACAGCCCGTGGTGGTGGGGTTTTTATATGTGTTAAAAATTACATTGCCTGTACGGAGCTGTGGGTGGATGAGGATTTTGAGATGATCGCGGTGGAAGTGAAAGGAATGGATCCAAAATATTCGTGGGAAATTATAGGTATATACAGAGCTCCTAACGAGGAAATGTTGGCGATTGAAAGACTAGCAGCCCGTACCTTACTTACGCGAAACTCAACGAAGAGATGCATTATAGGAGGAGATTTGAACTTACCTCAAGCGAATTGGAATGGGGATGCAGGAAAGACAACCGGTTTTCAGGCTTTCTTAAACAAATTAGTATGGGAAAATGGTTATACTCAGGTAGTAAGTGGCCCGACGAGAGGTGACGCGCTGTTGGACATCTACCTCCTCAGACCTGATAATACGCTTAACTCTTGTAACATTGTGCACGGAATCAGCGATCATAGCGGGGTTTTATTGGAAGTAGAATGGGATGAAAATTGTCGGGAGAAAAAAATTGAAAGGATAGTCCCGGTGTACCACAAAACAGATGTATTAGGTTTGCAAACATTTCTTCGGGAAAATTTTAGCTTATGGGCTGGAAATGGTAGTAGCGTGGAGGAGATATGGAAAAGCTACAAGGAAATAGTCTTTGAGGGTATAGAACGTTTTGTACCACATAAAATTCTAAGTAAAAATCCGGATCCGGAATATTATACGAAGGAAGTAAAACGACTTACGGTAAAGGTGAGGAAAGTTTACAATAAGCGAAAATTTGGTGGGCATTACCAAGCAGAGCTGAAACGTTTATCCAAAGAGTTACTGATAGCAAAAAAGAAGGCTCAGGAGACATTCTTAAGTTCGGTCTTACAAAACGAAGGTAAATGCTGGGCAGAGTTTTATAAGTATGTTAAAAGACGTAAAGGTAATAGAGAAAATATTCCTGCGATCAAGGGCATTAATGGAAATATCATCACCGAACCAATAGAAAAGGCCAACTCCCTAAACTCTTATTATGCGTCTGTATTCAGTTGCGAACGAAACACCCCGCAAATCCAATCGACAGATTCAGGAAAACCGTTCACCATTAGTATCAACATTTTAAGGAAACGACTATCAGCAATCGGGAGAAATAAATCCGTCGGACCAGATGGCATTCCTGGGGAAATTTTAAAGTTAGGTGGGGAAGCCATGATTCCATACCTCGCGAGATTACTAGATATAACGATGAACAACAATTCTATCCCAGGGGACTGGAAAAAAGCTATAGTGGTTCCTATTTATAAAGGGGGAGATCGATCGGTAGTGGGAAACTATAGACCGGTCAGTTTAACCTCAGTAGTTTGCAAACAAATGGAGCACGTTATAGCAGGGTATCTAAGGCAAGTCTGGGAAATGAGTGAGTGGTTATATGAGGGTCAGCATGGATTTAGACCAGGGTACTCATGCGAAAGCCAAGTAGTCACAGTTTGTCAAGATATTGCTGATTCATTGGACGAGGGAGTCAGGACTGACGCGATTATAATAGATTTTTCAAAGGCTTTTGATTTAGTCCCACATGATAGGCTGCTTTCAAAAATTGCGGAAACCGGTGTGGACTTGAGGGTAGTGGTGTGGATAAAGGAATTTCTGTTAGGACGTTCGCAAAGAGTTAGAGTAGACGGACAACTATCTGATGAAGTCAGAGTAACGTCGGGAGTGCCGCAAGGGAGCGTATTAGGTCCGTTGCTCTTCCTCGCTTATGTTAATGATATTTGGAGAAACATTGAGTCAAATATACGGCTTTTCGCTGATGATTGTATAATATACAGGAGAATAATCGATAGTAATGACATTGAAAATTTGCAGACAGACTTAAATAGATTAGGGGAATGGGCGGTTGAAAATGAAATGAGGATAAATCCAGGTAAGAGTAAAGCAGTAAGCTTCAATAGAGCTAGGGTGAAAGGTAAACTGAGGTATTGTATTGGGGATCAACTAATTCCAGAGGCAAATAGCTTTAAGTATTTAGGAATAATTATACGCAGCGACCTAAGCTGGGCAGATCATGTAAATTATACACTAAGAAAATCATGGAAGGCTCTTCATTTCGTAATGCGTATACTCAAAAGGGCAAATAATAATACGAAAAGTTTAGCTTATACGGCACTTGTGAGACCGATACTTGAGTATGGAGCGGTGTGTTGGGACCCATACAGAGAAGGTCAGGTAAGCGCTTTGAATCGCGTGCAAAAGAGAGCGGCAAAATTTGCAAATAATACAAATGAATCGGGTTGGGAAACATTGACACAGCGTAGAGCGATAGCCCGAATATGCGCCCTTTTCAAAGCATACACCGGGGGACGGGCTTGGAAAACAATAGGGGATAGACTGCTAAAACCATGCTACCTGGGTAGGGACGATCATTGTCGGAAAATTAGAATTAGGAAACAAAGAACAGATGTAGGTAAATATTCCTTTGTAAATAGGACCATAAAAAGCTGGAACCAATTACCTCCAAGCGTACTAGCGACTTTCCCCTGTAAATTAAGCTCTTTTAAAAAAAGGGTCAAGAACGTCATTACAAGCTAAGGACTTTTAAGTGGAGATTAAATAAAAATAAGGGATGTGAAGTGAAGGGGTGTGAAGTGATGTGAAGTGAAGTGCTCTGGTTTCGAAGTGAAGTGAAGTGAATTAAGTTCTTGGGGGATATAATTAGCATGTACTTTGGTCTGACTTTATACTGAGGATATTCTAACGCACTGAAATTAATTAATGTGTGGGTGTTTTTTGTATTGTGCTTGTTTAAAAAAATTTTTTTTTTATTCTGTGTATGGGTGTTTTTGTAAGGTGTGGATGCTTTTGTAAGGTGTGGATGATTTGTAAGTTGTGGATGTTTTTGTAATGTGTGTACGGTGTTCTAATATGTGTACTTGTATTTACTGTATGTATTTTGTTTACTGTATGTATTTTGTTTTGTATGTGTAAGGGTGGTTTAGTAAGGTGCGTACGGTTTTCTAATATGTGTATTTGTATTTACTGTATGTATTTTGTTTTGTATGTGTATGGGTGTTGTTGTAAGGTATGGATGTATTTGTAAGGTGTGGATGTTTTTGTAAGGTGTGGATGCTTTTGTAAGGAGTGGATGCTTTTGTAAGGTGCAGATGTTTTTGTAATGTGTGTACGGTGTTCTAATGTGTGTACTTGTATTTACTGTATGTATTTAATTTTGTATGTGTATGGGTGTTTTTGTAAGGTGTGTACGGTGTTCTAATATGAGTACTTGTATTTACTGTATGTATTTTGTTTTGTATGTGCATGGGTGTTTTTGTAAGGTGTGAACGGGGTTTTTCTAATATGTGTACTTGTATTTACCGTATGTATTTTGTTTTGTATGTGTATGGGTGTTTTTGTAAGGTGTGGATGTATTTGTAAGGTATGGATGTTTTTGTAAGGTGTGGATGCTTTTGTAAGGAGTGGATGCTTTTGCAAGGTGTGGATGTTTTTATAATGTGTGTACGGTGTTATAATGTGTGTACTTGTATTTACTGTATGTATTTTGTTTTGTAATTGTGTATAGTTTGTTTTGTATTGTTAATTTTATGTATATTTATATGTCCATTTGTATTGTGTGTACTAGTGTAAGGACTACTGCCACCGGGTGAAAACCCAATTGCAGTAAATAATAATAATAATAATAATAATCCAAAGCGTCCAGACCGGCTCTGTAGCCCAACCAGCCTTCCTACTTAACGGATATCGGGTCCTTTCTGTTCAGTATTAGAGCGGTCACAGCGTGAAGCTGAAGGTTAAGAGCGAATACCTGTATTCTCCCGTATGCCTTCATGACGTTACGGGTAGAGCTTTACATTTTAATTATGTGTCCATATGAATTTATCCTTGTGCTTTATTGAACGTAACACCGTGAAGCTATAATGGGGGTATAACACGATATACCCTTAATCTCAGCTTTGGAGGGTTGTGAGTTTTTAACATTAGTCTTATGTTACTTCATCACTGGGGAAAGAGGCCTGGCATTCTTTGAACAGGAGGCTGGGTGGATCCCACATTCTGTCTGGACGCTGTAAAGATGATAGAAATTTCTTGCCCCTGCTGGGAATAAATTCAGATTCGTGTATCTTCAAGCGCATACCCTACGCTACATTTTAATTCAGCAATCCATGTAAAATGTCTATTCCATTAGTTTAATGTAGTTATATTGCCTTATACAAAAATAAACCTCTTTGTGTCCAACTTTTGACATAATCGTATTTTGACGGTGGTTTGAATTCTGCAGCACTGATAGGTGGTAGCCCCTGGAGAGGTTTAGAAAAAGTTATGGTTTTTTTTAATTATGTAGGCTACGTAGTTCCTGGAATAGAGACGACCTACTTTTTGATACATTTCAAAGCCCACAGGTCTACAAATTCATTGCGCTGATATTTCAATGGCAATGAAGTGTGTCAGCCTTGTTATCGTGACACTGTACGTATTCAGCTCGGAAATCCGTCACTGTCAGCACAGTAACATTCGTGTCTTTTATTCTGGATACCCCGGGTTCAAATATCTATCCCGAAGCGAATTTAATTATCGTGGACTTATTTAGTCAATCCAGGAGAATTTGACAGTAGTACCTCAAATCAGACCACGAACATTTCTTCCCATGCCCTCTCCAATTCCTTAAACACACATAATCCTACCATTTTACTTATAATTTCATAGTCTGAACTACTCACAGAGTCGTTAAATCAGTCGGTGTTTTTCACGAAATTGCATGATGGAACCCAAGGTGTAAATTTGAGGACAATCTGTAGAGACTCAGTGGATCCTGAATTCAGATCTTATTATCGTAATAGTTCCGAAGGGACTGGAAAACATCTCCTGTATTCTATATTTAGATGTGTTCGCCTTCATATGCAATAAAGGAACATAATTGTTAGAGGTTTATGATTATAACAGACAATGCAGTAAACTCTGAAGTTAGAAATACCTTCAGTTAAAAGGAGAAAGTCTTTTGACAAGAATTTGTGGTGTTGTTATGAAACTTCCGCTAAGGACATCTATTTTACCAGTAACTGTAAAGTACATGTATATTATGTAGCCTTTATAACTCCAATACCATGTGTGACATTCCAGGGGCAACCACCGAGAATCTTAGACCTTAAACTGGATTTTCTTTTCCAGTGACGGGCACTGCCGCTTCATATTAAGGGCGTCCGAGTTCAAACTTCATCACAGAGTTTGATGACAGTGACTAATCTCCGTGGTTTTCCCCGATGTTTCCATTTAGATATCGAGATTACGCTTTAAATTAGACAAAAATTGCTTCCGGTCACATCCTTTGAAATTAACTGAAAAATCATTCAATCTTTGCTATGTAACTTTAATCAGTGATAAGTTAATTGATTCTGAATTACTTTAACAACGCATTTTCAAACAACCGTTTTGTGTAGTCAAATGTTAAGGTAATTTTGAAACGATGAATTGCAAAGGATGTTTAGGTATATGGTCATTCATTCATTCATTCATTCATTCATTCTGTAGTCTTTCTTACAATAGGTCCGTAGGCTCTTCAAAAGCGAGTTCTCCACAGGGTGCGATCTAGTGATTCCTCTTTCAATTTCCAGTATTTCTCTTTTCCTTAAGGTCATCCAATAACTTCTTACGCCTTCTTCCTCGTCTTCCCGTCATTTCTATCCTTTCTTCTAACTTTCCTTCAATCACGTGTTTTAGAATGCAGTTTTGCCGGAGCGGAATAAACTCGTGTCCTACCAACGGCTGTATCTTTTATTTTCCCCGCAAGATTGATTTTCCTAGTGGATTTCTCCGTGTCCTAGCAGCAGTGTTCCTGAGAGTTTCTTGGGCGATAGGCCTCCTGAGTTGAGTTATCTAATATCTTAGCAACGGTGTGCCGGGATAGCGTAGTCGGTATAGCGACTCGCTACGAGTTGGACGGTCCGGTGGGAGCAAGATATTCAGCACCCGTCCAGACCGGCCCTGGGACCTACCCAGCCTCCTGTAAAATGGGTACCGTAAAGCGGCCGGGGCGTTGCGTTGACCACTCACCCTCATCTAGCGCCGAGGTTGAAAAAAGAGTAGAGCTATACCTCTACTCCCCCTCTGGGCCTTCATGGCATGAAATTAATATCCTAGCAACGTCTCTAGTTTGGGGTTTTCCCGAGTGCCATACATAAGAGAGTCAGTCACAGGCTTCTTGTCGCAGAGGCCCAGGTTCAATCCTACGGCAGACTAAGCGCGATTTGTGGTGGATGCGATTACACTGGGAGAGATTTTTCAAGGAATTTCGGCTCTGCCAACAATGATTCCAACATTCTTCCACTCGTCTTTTACCTGAAGGATGTAAACAAGCCCACTGACGACCGCAGATACACTGATACACGGCCTTACTGCACCATGAGGATAAAAAGTTGTGAGTTGTCCACAGAAATGAAATGTGTCCGTGTCCCTGGGTTTTCAGTTTGTGAATAATTTAATTAAAAAAACTGGTAATGCCAAAACTGTGAAAGTGACCTGCTACGTTTCACATAATACATAACGCAAAACTGTGTCCATGTCTTAGCAATTATATGGCTGTTGGTAAAGAAAGAGGAATATTTATAGCAGACGTATGTGTAATGAGAAGGCAGCGGAGTTGTAGTCTTGTGTTTATAGAGGGCTCTATTAAAGTTATGAAACAACCCACACTGTAAAAGAGTCAACGTGCGATAACGAACGCTCTTTGTTTATCGCGTGGTTTAGTGTATTACATAATGTTATGTTTTGATCGTTAACTCTTTCTTCGGTCTCTCTGACTGTGTCTAACTTCTTGTTACTTTCTCGTAAAAGGTGTAAAATGTGATGTAAATACGTTGGTATTCTTGTCAAATTTCGGCTATTCTTGCCCTATTTGAAACAAAAGTGGATTGAGTTGACAAACTTTCGCAACAATCCCCAATAAAAGATATGCGTTCTTCTGGGATTTTATGCAGCGTAGATTGGTAGTTTGTTACCGACGTTTCGAGACAACCTATCCGTTCCATTTTCAAGGGTCAAGCAGCCAAAGAAGAATACCGGGAACACTTAGGTACGCAGTTATGTAGGGAATTATGTGGGCGGTGATTGGTTATCAGGGAACGTGCTGCTAGCCAATTTAACAAAACTTCTACTGTTGAGATTCTTTTCATGCGGGCACAGAAGGACTGAGAGATATGACGAAACGTTTCGTACATTTTTACAGATTTATTTGCAAAACGCGCCTAAAAATTGTGCCTATATATGCAAATACCCGTATACCTGGTACGTTATGGAAACATTTATAGGGTCCGTGTATTGGGAACAGCTTCACATGCAAAGCGCAGTGCTATGTCAGACCAATCGTGTGACGCTTATCGACCGCACGGAAGTTCAAAATGAGGCTAAATTGTGGCTACCTGAGTGAGATAGCTAACATTGCGTTCTACTTCGCTGAAAACTTTTCGTTATGGCAGCCTGAAGGTAATACAATAATCTCCCACACTAAATATTGATATTTGGACGAGAGCGTTTTGCTAACCTACGAGAGTTCTGTATAACTGAATACACCGTTCATCATTTAATAAAATTATTAGCTTGTTGATGAATTTTTAGCATTCCATGGCTGTGAAAATTGATTGATTAATTAATTCATTCATTCATTCTGTAGTCTGTCTTACGACAGGTCCGTAGCCTCTTCCAAAGCGAGTTCTCCACAGGGTGCGATCTAGTGCTTCCTCTTTCAAGTTCCAGCATCTTCTTTTTTCCTTAAGTTCATCCAGTATCTGCTTACGCTTTCTTCCTCGTCTTCCCGTCATTTCTATCCTTCTAACTTTCCTTTAATCACGTGTTTTAGAAGGCAGTTTCTACGTAAGATGTGACCGATCCAGTTAGCCTTTCCTGATTGTCTTCAGATTTAAGAAACAGTGTGAGAGTGCTTTTCCTTCCGGTACCCCCCACCATCCGAAAGAATATTTTTTGTTTGGAGATTTCAAGGCTTCTGTGCTTGTCCTTGTAATACAGTTCACCCTGTAACGTTCCACAAAGGCACAAAGGGGGAGAAGAGGTATAACTCTACTCTTTCTTTAACCTCGGAGCTAGATGAGGTAGATGGTCAACGCCACGCCCCGCCGTTTTATACTTGGGAAAACCTAGGTACCCATTAACAGATGGATAGGTCTGGAAGGGTGCGGAAAATTTTGCCCCGACCGGGGTTCGAACCCCGAACCTTCCACCCAATAGGGTCTTAGTTGTCTTTCTAATAATAGTAGTAATAAGATGAAAATGTGTATGCAGCATTGGTGGAATTGTACTGACAGGGGAAACTGAAGTACTCGGAGAAACCCCTGTCTCATTGCCACTTCTTTCATTATAAATTTCGCATGAACTGGCCCGAGTTACAAACGGCTCTTCCACGGTAAGAGGCCGGCGACTAACTAGCTGAACCATGGCAAGGCCACTTGAAGACCTGACTTCTTCTGAATTATACAAAAAATTCATCTTCTCTCTGACAGAGAACAGATTGTCATCACCAACAAGACCTGTTGGTTAATGTTGGTTAGGAAAACAGTCGGTGTTCAGTGTGCAAGTAATGGTAATAAATAAACAAATAAACATTGCGGACAAAGTGGAGTTTTTTTAGGTGGTACGTGTATTTACCCCTGTGCTTTGGATGGTCCAGATATATTGATGGTTACGACGGCATGTAATTTTGTGGGTGGTCACCATCATTTCGGAGGAACTTGCAGCCTCCTTGTTCAGTGTTGAAGGACAGACTGCTCGTTATCACTGTAGCGGTTAGGATGCGGATGAGACCGAGTTATATCGAGTTTTGCGGACTGTTATCTGTGACGACATGGCCTTATAGTAAATATAGTAAATAAGTGAACTTTATATAGTAAAATTTACACATAAAGAAAATCAAAACAGGGAATTTATTTGTATTTTCAATATATTTTTAATAAAGTGGAAGTTTACATAACGTCATGTATATAAGGTTGTCAGAAACGTAGAGTTTTATAGGTTGCGGAATATATAATGTAATTTCTTTTGGATCTTTGTGTTCAGGTCACGTGCGCATACGTTGGGAACGCTTTTAAAATCGCAAACAAAAACCTGAAAGCGAGGCGGCTTACCAGTCTGTCGCTGTCTGAATACTAATCAGATAGTTACTTGGCTGACGTTTGAGAAATCGATACTGGGAATTCGATTATCAGTCTTCATTATAAACCATGCAGTTCTAAAAGACGAGGCAGAATTGGTGTGATCAGTAATTGACGGAATAGCTAAAGTTAGTTATAAATTTGAGGGAAGGTAATTGATGGTTCGCCGTACGGAAATACAGAGCTGAGTCTACGATATTGTCAGAGCTTAGCTTCGTATATTTAATGGTTCGGTGCTCGATGGCGGCTGCCTTGCAAATATCGAAACAAAAATAAGGATAAAAGTTTGTTGGAATGCCCTTATCTTCAGGGTCAAGCAATTGACTGTACGTAGACTGTTCCCCTGTATATGAAGGCGCAGCTCTCCTTCGAAATGTTGGTAACTTTTACCTGTTTGTGGGAGGCAACAGACGATAAGACTTGGATCTTCACCAACATCGCTGCTAGAAAGTAAAATCTCACACGTAAAAGTATTACTTGAAGAGGCGGGTAAAATAAACTTCCAAAACTTTGTATGTATTTAATACATCTGAGATAAGAGAGAACCCGAGAATGGTGATATTGAAATTACTTTTAAGACGATTCATCCTCGTGTTTTAGAAAATCAGAATCACAGTAAATGCAGCCAAACGTAACAATTATTTATTCTAGTATTATTTCAAAACATATGTCTATAACATAGGAGCAACAACATAACAATACAAAATTGTAAGGAGATGAGATCTGAATTTCTACATGAAGTTTATGCATGTATTTTTTTAATTTTTTTTCAACCAGATGATGGTCTTTTAGGCCAAAACATGTTTAACTGTTCTATGAGATTGTTTGATTATTGTGTAACATGCGAAACATCACTGATATATATTAGAAGTTTTTCCATCGCCACGGAGTATAGAACACTCAACACAAGGTTTCGAAAGCAAACCGCTTGCTTAACCGTAGTGTAACTACATATCTTACTGTTTCTTCTTCTCCCGACCAACTACGCTGTCTGTACCGCGTAACAAGACTCACGAAATGTTTCTGCTTGTCATAGACCACTGTGACCTGTGACCTGGCGTGTTTGGAGCAAGTGTTAGAAGCCACCGCCAGTAAATATTGGGACAGACCGGCTGGCTCCGCAGCAAAATTAGATGTGCGCGCAGCACTGGTTCACCGAGGTTAGGGGCTCAAACAACACGGGCAGACCTCTTCCTCCGCGCTGTTTGATCCAAGATTCTTGTAATTTACACATTCCGCTTCAAACAAAAAATTAACTTGATAGTCACAAATTTTTTGATTCAAGTGTTGTATAAATGATCGGCTTCGTTGTCTGGTTCTTCTATTTCTTATGTAATGACGCTATCAATAATTCTTAACATACGTTTGAAATCCCACTATTTGACTGATGAAATATAAAGAGCGAATAAATAAGGAAAAACTGTATAGCTTACTGCACTTCTCCAGTATTGATCAAAATCAAAATTAATTAAAAATTATGCGCCACGAGGCCTGTTGGTTTTGAAGAACTTTATTTTGACACTCGTAGTATTGAAAAACAATTTTAGTATTTTTATATAAAGTAATATTTATTATATTTTAGTATCTTAATATTCAATTTTATTTTTATCTAGTCACGACTTAAACAACTGAATTTGTTTTTTAAAAGTTGAGATCTCAGCTATCTGAGAAAGTATCAATATAATGTGTTGTATTTACATTATATTTCTTAGTGTCTATTTTAATTGCCTGATGATGGCGTTTACAAAAGCTGAAACATGTAGCAAACAATAAAACTTGATAAAACGTTAAGTTGTGATTGACGGTTTGTGCTTTCTTTCTGCAATTCGTACTATGCATGTAACGTCAGATGTTGGAAGTTGGTGAGTAATGAATTAGAACGGATGTGGAAGGATTCGATTGTTGTCTAATTGACGGTAATATCCTGAAACCTGTCCGGAGGGACTCTTTAATGTGGAAATGTAGACCATGTGTAAAAAACCAAAGATTTTAATAGTAAAACATCTGGTAAGTTTTGCCACTGTCTTGAAGGGTTAATGGCTCTACAGGAGTTTGCTCTGTCGCGGGTACATCAATGGTGGAGGGAGACGTGGTGGGAATCATGGTCCATATTGGGGCCATCCTCAGTCCTCCTGGCCGTTCGATGGCCTTCTCTACGTCGGGAGCTCTTTGCTCTGTATCAGCATGATACAGAGCAAAGTTGGCCATCTGCACGCCGTGAAGACATGTGGGCAGTGAAGGTATATCTTCGCTCTTACCCCCGGGGTAAAGGCCCATGTTACCCTCTAAGTAGGGGGCTGGGTGAGCCCGAAGACCAGTATAGACGCTTTAGGGAGGAGAAAAATCTCTTGCCCCTGCTGGAAATCGAACCAAGATTCTTCGGACGTACAGCCCGTAACCTGATCACTATACTCAATCCAAGGATATTCGGATTTGATCACAAGGCTTCCACAGTTCTTAAAGAGTTCGACTGCCAGTGGTGTAGCGCAAGAACTGCTGAATGAAGTGTTAGGAAGACGGTGAAATTAAGCCCTCTTGCAGGAAAATTTATCAGTTCTATTATTTACCGGTTTGTTGATAAATGCTACTCATTTTGTCTCCCGATTATTCATATAAAGAACTAACTGTGATGCTGATGAAAGCAGGGAGACAAGAAGAAGGTAAACTGCCGATCAGTTACTAGCAACAGTGCAGTACTCCATGTTCTTCTTAACCCAGATCCTAATCATGTCTTCTTGCTCGTTGATGAATATCCAGCACCGACTGTACTGCAACTTATTTCATTGTACGACGCATCTGAACTTGTACCTTGTCCATCACCTGACTTGTACTTGATACACATGACTTGTACTTGATATACATGACTTGTACTTGATTCACCTGACTTGTACTTGATACACATGATTTGTACTTGATACACATGACTTGTACTTGATATACATGACTTGTACTTGATACACCTGACTTGTACTTGATACACATGACTTGTACTTGATACACATGACTTGTACTCGATACACATGACTTGTACTTGATACACATGACTTGTACTTGATACACATGACTTTTCTGGGAACACGGTGTTCGTTCGTCTTCAGGTAAAGGTAATGGCATAAAACCTTGTCGTGGCTCAAAGAAGTAAAGTGTGGGCTTTTCTTCTTATTAGTTCACACTTGAAGACTGTAATTCATCTAATTATACACCAAACTTTATTTCCAACATCACAGAAGACACAGTCCGCCCCTATGATATGGAACAACTGTATAGTGCTTTTTCGGCAGTATCAGTTGAGTATAACAGCACGATAACACGCAGAGTTTTGTCACAACAGGTGCTGTGTGCAGTTACAACTGGGCCTTAAAGGGTTAATTTATGCGATTATATATTTTGCCACTTATCTTTGTACTTTTATCTGCAGGTGTTACGTAATTTTTTCTCGTGTAATTCAATGCTGAGACATGGTAGCAAGCTCATGGGCTGTTTTTTTTACAGGAGTTTTCAGCGCGTCTTTGTTCCAGGAGATGCCCGCGCTACTTACCCGCCTGTCTTCGTTCCAAGTAAAGTGTAAGACGTGTATAGCCCGCGCTACTTAACCGCCTGTCTTCGTTCCAAGTAAAGTGTAAGACGTGTATAGCCCGCGCTACTTAACCGCCTGTCTTCGTTCCAAGTAAAGTGTAAGACGTGTATAGCCCGCGCTACTTAACCGCCTGTCTTCGTTCCAAGTAAAGTGTAAGACGTGTATAGCCCACGCTACTTAACCGCCTGTCTTCGTTCCAAGTAAAGTGTAAGACGTGTATAGCCCGCGCTACTTAACCGCCTGTCTTCGTTCCAAGTAAAGTGTAAGACGTGTATAGCCCGCGCTATTTAACCGCCTGTCTTCGTTCCAAGTAAAGTGTAAGACATGTATAGCCCGCGCTACTTAACCGCCTGTCTTCGTTCCAAGTAAAGTGTAAGACGTGTATAGCCCGCGCTACTTAACCGCCTGTCTTCGTTCCAAGTAAAGTGTAAGACGTGTATAGCCCGCGCTACTTAACCGCCTGTCTTCGTTCCAAGTAAAGTGTAAGACGTGTATAGCCCGCGCTATTTAACCGCCTGTCTTCGTTCCAAGTAAAGTGTAAGACGTGTATAGCCCGCGCTACTTAACCGCCTGTCTTCGTTCCAAGTAAAGTGTAAGACGTGTATAGCCCGCGCTACTTAACCGCCTGTCTTCGTTCCAAGTAAAGTGTAAGACGTGTATAGCCCGCGCTACTTAACCGCCTGTCTTCGTTCCAAGTAAAGTGTAAGACGTGTATAGCCCGCGCTACTTAACCGCCTGTCTTCGTTCCAAGTAAAGTGTAAGACGTGTATAGCCCGCGCTACTTAACCGCCTGTCTTCGTTCCAAGTAAAGTGTAAGACTTGTATAGCCCGCGCTACTTAACCGCCTGTCTTCTTTCCAAGTAAAGTGTAAGACGTGTATAGCCCGCGCTACTTACCCGCCTGTCTTCGTTCCAAGTAAAGTGTAAGACTTGTATAGCCCGCGCTACTTAACCGCCTGTCTTCTTTCCAAGTAAAGTGTAAGACTTGTATAGCCCGCGCTACTTACCCGCCTGTCTTCGTTCCAAGTAAAGTGTAAGACGTGTATAGCCCGCGCTACTTACCCGCCTGTCTTCGTTCCAAGTAAAGTGTAAGACGTGTATGGCCCACGCTACTTAACAGCAAGTTTGTGTTCCAAGCGAACTGCCATATTTTTATCCGCGCTACTTAACCGTGCGCTTTTGTTCCAAGCAAAGTTGAACGTGTTTACATGCCGCGCTTCTTAACTACACTCATTTCGTTTCCTTTCCTAATGGGAACTGTAACAGTCTCTTTCATTCCCGTATCGAGCGGCTTCATATACAGATGCTTACGTCAGCTCTGCCTTTTGTTACGGTCGTAATAGCCGCACTTTTGTTCCATTCGAGCACATAATGTGCATATATTTGTGTGTGTGTGCAAGTGTCGATTCATAAAATTGCACACTAATGCGGTATTAAGGATTTAATGGCTGTCAGCTCCCAATTGTTTTAGTGTCTCTTGAAAATGTAACCACTTTTCTCTTTGTTTTTGTATAAACTTCAGTGGCTTTATCTCCTTTCCTCCTTTATTCAGCCTTCACTTTCCTTACTCTTTATTTGTCTGTACTAACATAATTCCCCTTCTAATTTCCTACATCTATTTGACTTAAAATAGTTATGTAAAATTACTCAAACATTATGTTACAGCATTAGACCTACTAATTTCTGTGGAAGATTTCCTCCGTGATGGCGAGTACGCAGGTACCTCGTTCTCTGTATAACACACTTCACCAAAATCAAAGGATATCTTCAGGGAATATTCATATTTTATATTTTTAAAATTTTATTATTTTTAAATTATTTATTACAACTATATTACAAAAAAAGCAGTATCTATACACTATAGAATAAGTGAAGCAATATGTTGTTCTAAGAATCTGTAAGATTAGGATCTCAATTCGTTTGAAACATACTTTTATGTATTTATAATATATTCACATTTGTATAATTTGATGTTTCTGAAGGTGACCATATTTGTTTGAAATTTTTTGTCACAATGATAAGATAAATTAATGTGAATAATCAAATTGTGTTGACGATGAAAAGTTTCATTTATTCTTTAAGATCCATTTTAACATTATCCTCCTATGTACGCCTAGGTCTTCCAAGTGGTTCCTTACATTCAGGTTTCTCTACGAAAACAATGTCTGCATTCTTCTTCTTTCCTGTACGTTCTACGTGCCGCACGCAACAAATTCTCATCGATTTTGTCACCTAAATAATATTATTTGATGATGACAGCAGGCTTTGACGTTTCTCGTTGTGGAGCTTTCATTACATGTCATAAATTACGCTTTCGAAACAACACCTTTAAACAACATAAGAATCAATCACTTATGCTTTCCGTGACTTACACAGTGTTACGTTTTTCTTTTTCATTCTCTTGTGATGATGCGAGGCCACACTTCCGCGGAAATCTGGCGTCTAAAAGGACCATTGTTCATTCCGCGGCTCACGGATGAAAGAATATGGAGCGTTGGTGAAATGACACGTGTAAAGGCGAAGTGTTCGGAGAAAGTCCCGTGGTCTCTTTATTCGCCAAAAGTCCCACATAGGCTTCTCCAGAATTTGATTCTGTCTTGCGACACAAGACGCCGCAGAATAACGGTCAGATTACTTCCACGATCTTAGGGCTGCCTTACGCCGTCACTCAAATAAATCAGCAAACTGTCTGCTAAAGAATTCATAACCTTGTTTCTCAGCTTCTTAAAGCACCAAATTAGTTTTCGGTCCATGATATCACGTCCAGTCGTTCTGTAGCTGTCTCTTGCTTTATTGTTCCACGATATGACCCCATTTTGACTTCTGTAATATCGATGCAATGTTCGCCTGTGCCTCACCATTCCTGATGTAGATATCTAATTCCTCTAGGTTTCTAAAGTCTTTCACAATTCAGTGTGTGGAATTGAGAGCTGCATAGACCGACCTCTGGCGTCATCGCGGTGACGTATAAATGTGTTTTGCGCCTGCTCTTTAGGCCACGACCACTTCCTTCCTCATCCCGCCAATTTAATTAATCGGGACTTATCTCGTCACTCGCGATTTTAAATCAGCACTAATTAAAAGTCATTTCTTTCGACTCATATATCCCCTTTGCGTTGTTCGTGGCAGAGATATGAAGTCAGATCTTATTTTGTGTCTGCAGTTCTGGTTCAGATCGTAAATAAAACAAATTCCCCATCTCTCGAACTTACCGTCTGCGAATACTAAGAATTTAATTCATAAGAATATGAGAATTTCTAACATCTGGCACAGGGCAGGTCTTTCTTGAGAATTTGTAGCCACTCGTGTGGTCATTAGAAAACAACAGTACAAGTGTACTTGTTCGTACGTAAGCTACATCCTCGAACGCTATATTCGTTGATGATTCTTTGTTTTTTAAGGCGAATAAGTTCTGTTTTAATTAATTTGCCAAGGTGGAAAGCTGGCGTCCTTTGTCAGTCGTTATTCATATCCAAGGTCTGTTTGTTTTCAATTCACAGTGTAGAGGGAGCTATGAAAGCGCCAGGTCGATAAGAGGAGTGTCGATAGAGGAGAGTCGTGGAGTTAATGGGGAACCTCATCAAGAGGTTTCAGGTTACCTAACGATATTATTTTGCAGAGCAGAATAATTTTACTGCAGGAAAGTCAAAATTGCTGTAGCCTTCATTGCAGCTTCCTACAGATGCTGCTAAATTTAGATCTGTAGTAATCGTGTAAAATACACATCATTATTCCTCGATTTCAATCAAAATTTATATATGTCGATTTTTTTTTGTATGGCTCGACAGCTCTATATGGGCCTGGGCCTCCTCGTTTCATCGAGGCTTCACGATCACACACATTTGAGACACACCACAGTCGGTAGGACTCCTGTGGACGAGGGACCAGCTCGTCGCAGAGACCTCTACCTGACAACACACAACACTCAAAAGAGACAGACATCCATGCCCCCGGTGGAATTCGAACCCACGATCCTAGTAAGCGAGCGGCCGAAGACCCACGCCTTAGACCGCACGGCCACTGGGATCGGCATATATGTCGATTGGTATTAGTAAAATTTTACAGCGGCAAATATCACGAAAAGAATTCTTCAGCCGTTGTCGCGTACTGCGTGCGGACGAACGAGACCGACATCTATCGAAGGAAATAGACGCGTTTTGGTGAATTTTCCTTGCGGAAGCACGAAATGTTAAAAAGACTGGCAATGTACGTATAACGTGACATTGAGGCCAGATCGCGTAACCATTGTTGCCGTAGAAAAGCAAAATAAAGCAAAAGTATTAAATATTATAAGTGTGTGTCTGTAGCCTTAGTTATTCAGTATGCAAAGCGCATGCGCCGTATTATATTGCCATCCGGCGCTACCATATTTTTCCACATATCTGACAAAAGGCAAGATTTTCGGACAAAAAGTTATTGAATATAAAATGTGTGCTTTGACTTCCTCTACAACGTCTGTCTGAAACTATTCTCATTCTAAGAAGAATTCAGCGAGATATTATCATAAATGTTCATAGGTCTTCTTGCACGAGTAAAGTACCCTTTAATCTTGTCAGATTTCAATGAAACTTCAAATTTCTCGACAGATTTTCGAAGAAATTCCCAAATATCCAATTTGATGGAAACCCGTCAGTGGAAGCCGAATTGTTCCATGTGGATGGACGGACAGACTTACAGACATGACGAGTCTAATAGTCGCTTTTCACAATTTTGCGAACGCGCCTATAAACAATGGAATCGAGATAAGCCGTCGGGGCGTGACGCTGAGCTCTTACTTTCATTCTTTGCAGAGATTAAGAATGAGTGGAGCCATACGTCTACTCCCTCTGTACGTCTTCATAGCGTGGACAGAGGCAACCTTACGTTTTCGTGGAGATTAACTTTGAAATTATATTTCCGTCCCTGATAAGTCGCGTTCCCTTTCCTCTGTCGTAGGACCTTGATTGAATTGGTATATATTATTGTATTATCAATTATTTAACACTTATAATTGTGCAGATTTTATAGTGTCTGTTAACGTGATGTTTAGTAAATATTGAACTGGAAAAGACTAAAGGGTAGCAGCCGTGGCCTAATTTAAGATATCCCGTGTTTGTTCTGCATGACTGGATGGAACATACGACTAAATTTGTTTTCAGAATGCCAAAAATGAGAGAAACCATATGAAACAAAAAATATCGTAGCTTAGATTTAGAAGATAAAACCCAGAATGAGAGCTGAAAACTAAAATAAATGTGTGGCAAATATTGTAGAATTTAAGAGTAATATTTCAATAACATTGTAGAACCTAAGATTAATATAAGGATGTCCACTGCAGAAAACTTTGTCGTAGCAGGCACACCACTGAAATTCTGTAATGTGACTCAGCAAATAATTATAAACTATAAACTCCCCCCATTTTTCGATGTAAATTAATAGAAAGTTACATAAGCTTTACCTTTATATTATTCGTCCTGTTGAACTTCTATAAACAGAGTACAATTAACGACAAAGTAAATGATAAGTTTACTGTAGATTCTAATACAATTTTAGATAATATTAAAAACGTTTTACTGGGCATATCTGAAGGTACTTTTCGTAAAGAAAACAACCTGATTGGTACAGCTGGCAAGCAAACACACTGGAAGGCCTACGTCTGCGTCAATACTCCGTTTCCAGTCAACAAATCATATAGCGGTGAAAGTGAAAGTGGAAGTAGAAGTGGAAATGCCTTGCATAAGGGAAAACATACACAAGTTTCTTTTATTTAACAAGGCCAACTTTACTCCAATTGCTATTTAAACATTATTATACGAAGGTCATTCAAATGAAAACCGGAAAAAATTTCATAATATTCGTAATATGAAACAAGCCGTGATAAATTTAACTGTATGAACAGTGAAAGGTATAGTGATATGCTTCGGAATCAGCTTAAGCCAGCAATTCGAAGAAAACGCCGTGGTGCTTTGTCCTCTGGCGTGTCTGCAGCGTGACAACGCCCGACCTCATACAGCGCGTCATACCGTGAAACAGGTTCAGGATTTAGAGTTAGAAGTGTTACCCCGTCCTTCATATTCACCAGATTTGGCACCCGGCGATGTTCACCTCTTTTGGCCCCTAAAAGACGCTCGCCGTGGACGTCACTGCAGATCGGATGAGGAGCTGAAGTGGGTGGTGCATGACTGGATGGCACAGCAAACAAGAGACTTCTTCTGCCGATAAATTTATGCCTTAGTGGAACGTTGGAGGAGGCGTGCAGAACGTGGTGGGGACTGCACTGAAGATTAGTGTCATTGTGCTGTATCTATTTTTGCAATAAATCACTTTGTACATTTTTTCCCGGTTTTTATTTGAATGGCCCTTTTACCACCCGCAAACATCAATATTTACATTAGAGATTATATACCATCATAAACGCCGAGGGCCAACTTAATAATAAATGATGCCTTCTAAGCAAGAACGGTACCTCATAAATAGAGCAGTCTTAGGGATCGTCAGTTTCCACGAACAACCTACGGACTACACTACATATAAATATATTAATTTTTATTTTAATTTCAGCATATTTTAATCATGATATAACTAAATGTAGCAGAGTCCTTCTTGAGAAGCTAACAGGTCCTCAGTTAGTTAAGAAATTCCCCGTATTTTATGGAACCCGAAGTTTCATTACCGCATTCACAAGAGCCCGCCACCTGTCCGTATCCTGAGCCATATAAATCCAGTCCACGCCCCCTCATCCCTATTCTTGAAGATCCATTTTAATATTATCCTCCCATCTACGCCTGGTTCTTCCAAGTGGTCTCCTTCCCTCAGGTCTCCCCACCAAAATCCCGTATCCCCTCCCCCACACGTGCTACATACCCCGCCCACCTCATTCTTCTTGATTTGATCACCCGAATAATATTTGGTGATGAGTAGAGATCATTAAGTCGGTCCCTGTCACCACGGCATGGCGCGTCCTCATGTTGCGGACAGAGGAACGGCCTCCGGATATGGAGGGTAGCTGCGAATACATTGAATAAGCAGTCGCGGACAGCCGACAAGTGGTGGTCCCCCAGTTTGGGGGTTGGGCGAGGTGCTAACAACTCCTCACCGTGAAAAATTAAAGTGTTACGAAACACTGCACAAGGCATCGGACCTGGACTGTTTTACGCTAGACAGGTGGCTGTGTTAAGCCATGCTGCTTAGAATATTATGTTGCTTATGTAACGAGTCGAGCTCAATCTTGATTTTACCTGACAATGTAATTTTATTTTACATAATTTATATTACTTGTTAATTACTTATGCCCTGGGGGTGGTGTGTAATTAGACGAAACGTATAGTTTTATCGGTTGTATTAATAAAGACAGTAGTAGTTACAGACAATACTGTTGCCTTATCCAGTTATATCGGATGTATGCCTGCAGGTTTTTGTATCCTGCAATGCCGCAGTATACGAAACCGTGAGTGAAAGCTTATCAGAATATGAAGCTTGTCACTGCAGTGTTTAACGGTTACAGGCCCCAAGGGTACCTTAATCCTGTGTGCTGTCTGTCGGGGAATTATCCTGCGCGCGCTGTATTCCGCTGACGTCACGGCTTCACGTTTTCCATCGGGCATATCCGTAGTTTCGTGGTCTAAATTAAAATTTACAGTTACGAGATGGTTGTGAGGTTTTAAATACTCACGGCGGTAACTGTGACGATTGCAGTCCTCTGGGATGTGACGCCGTGTACTTTTGTAGACACGTTCAAGAGATTTGTCCCTGATGGAATTTATAATTATCTGTTGCTTCAACTCTACATGCTGGAGTCTCAGTACATCGCGTTCTGAATAATTTGATTTAATAACACCAGAAAATTAATGTAACTAATGAATTTTGTCGGTTATTTAAAATGAATGCATAATGATCGATTGTTCATGTCTGCTGAAAGTTTTTCATGTGAGTGCGCACTCCTCATCTACGATGGAATGTACTAATTGGTTCATATCCGAGCAAAGGAAAAACAATTGTACCTGAAGTTCAAATAAAAACTTATTTGTTCAAAACTAAAAGCCATTCACACATCAATTAACTAGAATCTTACATATGTGCAAAGTGCCCACTGCGCCTTCTCTGCTTCCAACCGCGGACCTGTTGGGGAAAGCCCAAATATATGAAATGTACCCCACAATTTTGCCGGTACGTACGGTAGCAGCAGCTGTTAAATAAATGTATGAACGTTGCCATAGAATTTTGGAATTTGAAGCGAATCCTTAGTACTTTATTGGGAATATCAAATAAAGAAGAATGTGATAGACGGGACATGTGGCATACATGGGAGAAAGAGGAAATGCGTAGAGGATTTTAATGAGGAAACCTGAACCTCAGAGTCACAAGTATATGTATCAAATCGGTCACACACAACACCAGTTGTTATTTATTCACGGCTACATGTTTCGGCTCTAATTGCGAGCCATCATCATGCCTTTTATAAACGTTGATATAGGAAAAAATTATACATTGCATTAAGATGGAGATCTCCCCTTTAACATTAAAAATACATTATAAATGCATAAAACCGTTTAAATGTGTGACTGATCTGAAACATATACTTTTGATTTGTTAACACTAACGGGGGTGCCTCATCTTAAATTTATTGAGGCTTACAGACCACTTAAAAGACCTAGGCGTAGATGGGAGGATAATATTAAAGTGGATTTTAAAGCAACAGGATGGAACATCGTGGACTGTATTAATCTAGGTCGGAAGAGGGGACAGTGGCCAGCTGTTATAAACACAGCAACAAACCTTATTTTTCAATAAAATGAGGGAAGCCTTTTGGCCTGATGAAGAACTATTTGCTTCTTTGTCGTCCAGCCCACAGCCTAATTAGTGTACCGAGTACGCTGCCGCGGCTAGTCCTTACTATGTGTACAGCATTTTATTTCAGAAGGTTAAAGTTCAAAAATTCGAGTGGCATTCGAAAATCGTACATAGAATTCCCCCTGCTAAACACCAGCAAAATGTATTTATGGCTAGGTAAGTTCTGAATAGGTAGGAATTCCACTACCTTGGAATTGTTTTTACCCGCTCAACATCTGTTGCGAGCTCATGGAAAGTGGCGTTACTTCGGCATTGTGGGAAACTTCATGATAAATCGTAAGGAAGCTTAGTACGATGTTTTTAATGAAACATAACTTAACCATGGGAGGCACAGCATGCAGTCCGGATGATGCCCGTACTTAAAAGCTCCCTGGTTACAACCGGTCATATGAAATTTAATTTAAAACACAACCGTAGGAGTCGAGAGGGACGGAAGTAAATGTTGCTCATGCTTTTAAGGAAACCAACCTGGGATTCGCAAGAGAGGCGGAAGGAAACGGATTACAAAAAGTGCCCTATTCTTGAATGTAACTGTTTATAGTCTGATAGAAATTCATCAACATTTATAACACAGAATGTGGTACATTTTTCAAAATTCTTTCTGTAGATTAAGTATCTTCTAATTGAGGTGACTGAAGACAGTCTTTATTGCACCTGCGGGATAAAAAGGGCAATAAAAGGCTAATGTGCTTCATTCAAACACAAATATATATTATTGAATAATTCGGCTACATGTTTCGGCTTATGTCAAAGCCATAATCAGGCAGAATTTAAGAATCTTAAAGTTAACATCAGCTACTGTAATTATATGCAAGTCAAGACCGTAACGTTTTACATCAATTGTCTGACATGATTTTTAATTCATTCCTGAATTATTCGCTGATGTAGCTGTTACCAGCCGAAACATGTAGGTGATTACTGTGAATAATATAGAGTTGTTTGACTAAAGTATATTAGTCTTTTATTGTTATTATATACACAACAGGATGAACCACTTCAAAGCCAAAAAATGGCAGCAGTTGAAAACTTAAGCGGAGTGATTTTCTGCACAATTTGTATCTTAATGTCGATAGAAATCCCAGCAGAAATGGACAATGCGCAATACCTACAAGGATGTGGGAGAATAATATTTAAACGGACCGTAAAAATTGGTTGGGAAGATGTGAACTTGAAGCATTTGGCTGAAGATAGGGATCAATTGTGGGCAGTTTCGGGAAAGGAAATGAACTTTGAGTCTTTGTAACAGACTAGAAATTTTTTGGGTATCTGAATGACTATCACCTTCTCATAAAATCTCTGCTTAATGCAGTTAGTTAGTTGGCTGGTTCGTTAATTAATTATCTGTCTTTTTTAGATTGAAGTGTTCTGGAGTCTTTGACTCCGCCTCTAATGCAACGGGAATCATCCATCGCGTTGTTTAGTCTTTATAATGACTGGACTAAGCCGGTTTATCATTTTGCTGTGTGAAATAAACATCTCTTAGTTTGTTATAAGTTTTAAAATTCTCTCACTTAAGAAATGACGGCTCAGCACCTGCTGCTGCTGAAGTGTCTTCAGGACTCTATTTTCTTCTTCTCTTTCTTGAAACATCCCATCCCTTGCGTCGTTTGTATGACACTGCAGACAAAGTTTGTCTCCGAGGATTCAAAGCCTGTGAAAGATCCATCCTGTCGTCTCACTATATGATCGATGATGCCATATCTTGAATGACAATTGGAATCTTGCGTGCCCGAATTTCTCAGCTGTACCAGCTTGAGACTTTGTGTTTACTTAACGAAAGATTGCGTTTTGAGCGTGTAACGGTGGCGCTGGGAACAGTGTAATGGATTTGGTTGGAACATTTATCACTTATACATACGCGTGACAGCCATAATGAATAATAAACTTCCGCAGGATATGATTGATTTTCCGTACTAGACGTCAAGTGTCCTGGAGTTGCCATGACTTATTCGCTCTAGAAACTAGGTTACTGGCTGGACGCCCTGGAAATCTTGGTTTTGTTCCAGGTGCTTCTCTCCAAAGATTCTAAAACTGGCCCTGCAGCCCATCCAGTCCTCTTTCCAGGTTTCTTTGTGCGGGAGTAAAGCGACCGGGGCTTGAATCTGATAGCTAACACGATAACTCGGTAGAATGGTGAAGCTTAGGTCGCCCCTATGCCATCAAGGCCTATGCGAGAGCTGATGTATATTTTCACGTATTCTTCAAATTAGCACTGGGTTGCTATGAGTGGTTATCCTAAGATTCGGGTGCTTTACGCTAGGAAAAGTACCTGCGTCCATCGAGGAGGAAGTTACGTGGGTCCCAGAACCCGTCTTGACGCAATAAAAAGGCGAAAGGTCTTGTCCCTGCGGGAATGGAAGCAAGGTTCCTCGGTCTTCCAGCCCGTAGCCTAGTCACTACACCTACTGAGCTGTATCGGCTCACGAATCAAATGGCAATTATGAGTTCGCATGTTCGGTGACAAAAGCCCAAATAATTTGCTCTATTTTAGTCCAGTGGCAGTAAAACCATACAAAGTGGCCGATACAACAGAGGAGCTTGAAAAATACATTAGAGAATAATTGCCTTTGTAAAAAGACAAAAGGAATCTTTTTCATTAATGAAGAATTCAGATGTTTTTAGAGCGCAGACTTTAAGGATGTAGGAGACCTTTCACGTAAATTACTGAAAAAGGCGAAGACGAAGGAAATTGGTTTTATTATTTGGAAGTCTGCGAACAAAATTGGAAGCTCTCAGGGAAAGTTTCTATTGTCGCTCGTAACAAGGAGAAGCTAAGGAATTAAACTGAAGTAAGTTGAGGGAAGAGCACGTTGGGTGTAGGGCCTGCTATGCGGGCAAGTATACCTTCAACACAACATAAAATTGGCAAGGTTGGCTGGCTGTCACAGCAGGTAGAACCAAAGAGTGTCTGTGAACTGTCTGAAGAGGACATGCACCATACGGCGCTGTATATGAGTTCTAAGAACATAGACTGTTGGCGTATTCAACAACGCTGTATGAACGTGGGGACACAAGTGGCAGTAAAGGGCGATTTTATAGTACAAGGCGTTTTTTTATTGAAACGCTTGTTTTTAGCCTTCATATGAACAAGGATTTTTATCATTGTATACAAAAACCAATCAAAAGGAAATTTTGACGGTGTAGAAGAATGAAAGGTGTTTGATTCAAGTAACAGTAAAGTAGCAACGCTTTTGGGAACCCCGGGGCAGGTAAAGGAATTTGAAGATCTACGACCGGTAACGTGATGTAGTCTCACCTCACTCAACTCAATCCTTAAAAACACCAAAACTCTCATACTTTCGACATCAGTAACTTTAATTTTTATAACCTTTTGTACTACGGTGACCCCTCGCCCGACACGATTTTTCCAGCGCGGTTTTGATTATACACGTTTGAAAACAGTGAACTATTTTTTTTTAGTCGTCCTCTTCTACCTACTCCGGTTTTCCCTTTTCAGTGTCGAGGTTTGTAATTTCTTTTGATCACACTGAGAGACACACCACAGTCGGTAGGACTCCTCTGGCTCGTCGCAGAGGCCTCTACCTGACAACACCACACAACACTCACAAGAGACAGACATCCATGCCCCCGGTGGGATTTTTTTTTGTCTGTCCGGGGTTTTTCCCATTTGATCCATTTTTTTGTACTGTTTAAATCCTTTTCGTCCTTCATGTCACTTTACGTTCCATGCTACCGTCCTTATACAACGAACACAACACAAACATCCGTGCCCCCCGGTGGGATTCGAACCCACGATCCTAGCAAGCGAGCGGCCGAAGACCCACGCCTTAGACCGCACGGCCACTGGATCGGCTCACAGTGAAATATACTTAGAAAAAACTGGCCGAACGCTAAGAATTTTAAATTCCCCCCCCCCCCCCCCCCAAAAAAAAAGACGCGAGCGGTTACTCAACTGCCGCCGTAACTGGCGGCCTAAGCAATCCAAGCGCTGTGTAAATGTTGATTTCCAAAAATATACGTATTTTAAGTGTGGGGGTCCATAGAGGTCCGCATTCACGTAACCCTGTCTCTCCTATAAGACTGTGTACAAAGCGGTTTTGCGCAACAGGCCTTGAACACTCTCTCTAACCTCCGCCATGGGCGAGGGAACATTGTATTTTATTTTACAATTGTCACAAGTAATTCTCAGGGACTATGTCTTTTTGTTTATCAGTTACATGATATAATTGCAGCAAGAAGTGACAAAGACATGTGGATATTGTATTAAAATGCCGATATGTATGAATCAAAATAAACAATATTTAGAATTTTTTATGTTGAAAGGCCGAACATTGATTTAACCAAAAACAGTTTCTCGTATTAATGGGAAAGTTCAGGTTTAAACCTTTTAACAAAGACACGAGTAGGTGCACGCGTTGTTGTTGTTGTTGTTGTTGTGCACTGAACATGGATGACATTCAACTGTGTCTGTAAATTTGTTAAGTAATAAATTAATTTACAAACTACTTTCGTGTACTTCTTACTTCGGCCACTATGTAGTTACGGGTAAATTTCGGGCTGTCTGAGGTTACAATGGAAACCCCGCCCCTTCTTGGGATTCGGGACCCTGGAAAGGTCGAGACCTCCCACCCCATAGCACCTACGACCATGTAAATAACAAGGTAATCGATTGAATAATTGGATAAGCCACGTGCAGGAAGCCGGTTAAGTGCTTCAAATATCTGTCAATTATACATGGATCGTTAAGGAACTTTGGACAAACGAAAGTCAGATCATGTGTACGAGCAGTGTGCATTACCCGTTACATAGTTTGGTCGCTCTGAGACATCTCAACCAACATTTTATGACGTATGCATTACGTAAGTGTAACTTGTAAACTAATTTTTTTATTGGTTCCGTGGAGTAATCTGAGTCAGGGCAGGTCTCAACCTCTTGCTGATGTTCAGGGATGCAGAATGCCATATGGCACTGGCTATCTCTGTAAATTCACGTCTGTAGAAAATTCGAGAGAGACTAGCTGGACATCCCAAGACTCGTGGTTCCATTCTAGGCAGAGGCAAGAGACCTATCTCTGTTCCAAAGCGTACACACCAGGTCTGGGTCTTTTCCAACTTCTTATTTAATGAGTAACAGGGTCTCTTTCCGCCCGAAAAGAGCAGCTCGAGCGTTAAGCTGAACACTCATTCCCAGGTCGTGCCGAGGTTAAGAATGTGGGGGAGCCTTACCTCCACTCCCGCATGTATCTTAATGGTTTGCACATGGAGAGTTTTGCGTTTAAATGGTAGGAATTGCAACTCTTTCGAGATGTAACTGTTACAACGAGAAGAGCAGGCTGAACTCGTAAGCGATAACCATGTAAATTTCACGTGACAGTCGCACCAACACTTTCAACACATTAGCTGTTTATATAAGTCGTATTTCAACCGCTTGTGTTGTTGGGCATGTATAAACAAGCTATTTCTGTATGAGTTTATTGAGCAATAACAAACGGTATTGTTTGCTACGAGGAACAAGTAGAATTTAATGTAGTGTAAACAGGTCAGTTTAATTTCAGTTTTAAAGTCAAATGACGGAGGTACATGATTTGAGATCTGCGCTCTTCTGGGATATTACGCGGCGTCGTGTGGTAATTGCTTACCGACGTTTCGGGACAACTTATCAGTCCCATCTTCACGGGTCAAGAGTCCGAGTGGGAAAGGACTCTTGACCCGTGAAGATGGGACAGATACGTTGTCCCGAAACGTAGGTAAAGAATTACCACTCTACGCTGCGTAATATCCCAGAAGAGCGCAGATCTCATCAACATCGCCGAGGAAGCCTGAAATCAATAGACTGGGCATGACTGCACCTGGACTGAATCATAGGCTATCAGCTGATGTGAAACAATACCAAAACAAAAATGATTACATTACAAAAATGAAAATAAAACGCATTTCGATATATGAATTAAAAATAAAGACGTGTGAATTTGTAGAATTTGGTCAAGATATTATTACTGTACAGGCAATGTACGCATAAACGTAACATTGAGGCGCTTTCGCCTAACCATTGTTGCCGTGGAAAAGCAGTAAGTATTACATATTCTGAGTGTGTGTCTGTAGCCTTATTTATCCAGCATGCAAAGCGCATGCGCCGTGTTATATTGTCATCTGTAGCCTGTCTGGCTCGACCATATTTTTCAACATTATCTCACAAACGACACGATTTTCGGAAAAAAACGTTATTGAACATATAATATGTGTTTTGATTTTCTCTACAACTTTTGTCTGAAACATTTCTCATTCTAAGAAGAACTCAGCGAGATATGATCATAAATGTATATTGTTCTTCATATAAAGTACCCGTTATTCTTGTCAGATTTTGATGAAACTTGACATTTCCCGGCAGATTTTCGAAAAATACTTACATATCAAATTTCATGAAAAGTCGGAGCCGAGTTGTTCCACGCGGACAGACAGACAGAGAAACAGCCATGACTTTGCTTAGTCGTTTTTTGCAATTTTACGAACGCGGCTGAAGTGTTCATTTGAAGTCTAAACTTGTAGATATTTAGAAGGTCTGTTTAAAATTCCAAGCTTGTTTCTAAGGCCTTCATGAATAAGTTAAAATACCGTAACCATTGCAACGTTGGTGCGGTATCGATATTCTGCGGCCCTAGACACCTTACTCCTTCTTCATTTGAACTCCGAAAGTGTTGGAGTAACTTACGAGAACTCGCCTTACCCTAAGGGTGTCATTCTGAGGGCGCTTTAGACGTATTTCCCCGTCTCCCGTTACATCAGTTTCCTTAAGGAGACTGCCCAAGAAAGTCTGGATTCGAGATGATGTTATGTAGTTTTGTGTGGTTACTTGTATCGAAGTCAGAAAAATGACATGATATTGAGGGAAGTGTTGGAGGGGTAAAATATTCATGCCACATACAAGTTTGAGCCTTAGAACGTGACCTGAAAACTGAAGCCACATGAATCAGGGCCCATCACCTTCCGCTCTATGTAGAATATTGTCGAAAGTATCTCTATGAATGAGATTTGTAATGAAATTCCTGTTGACTAAGGTTACTGTAGGTTTCTCTCGCAAAAATATACATTTTATTGAATGTTTTACACTACAACACTGGCTGATCGTGTTGCCATGATTATGTCTACGAATCTTCTAGAGAGCAATGCAATTCGATCTATGGTAAAAGTAAGGAAACACATCTAAAACAATCACACGGTACAAACACTCAGTACAAAACCAGCCACCACAGAGCATTCCACAACACGACAGGCAGGACACACAGCACCGCAAAAAATAGGCACACACAGCACATGCTTACGCTTTAACCAGGAGGTAAAAAGAACGCCAGTACTTCCGCATCCAAAAAACTTATACAACTATTTTTACAACTTTTAACCATTTTAACTTATAAACTTAAGTTTTAATGTGTTACAAATTACATCAAGACAATTTTTATCACAATATTAGGACACAGGTGCTGTTTGAGCTTCAAAATTATGTAATTGAAGTGTAGTAGCTTTTAAAGACAAAAAAAAAAAACCCTGACAATGAACTAAGGTTTGAAACATATGTAGGGGTACAAACATTTTATAAAAGCTACAATAAAAAGTGGTTTTTAATTGTGCATCAGTTGGTTTGATATAATCTGTCAACAAATCACACGTTATTTAAATTGTGTGAAATGTCATGAAGTAGCGTGATTAGATTACTGTACAGTATCAACTGTGTGTGTGTGTGTGTGTGGCTGCACCTATTGTGTTAATCTTAGCTACAGTCACATCAGCAGAAAACTGGCACCCTCATCATGTAATTGCATGCTGGCTGTAAGTGAAATTGAGATCGTTCGTGAATCCACACAGAGACACGCCTCGTTGATGTGCTACGGAAATATAATTACATGATTTCATGAATTTTAACGATACTTAAATGATTAATAATTGTGTTTAGAGTCATTAATTATAGTATTTTATCTTCTTAATTTTAGTTTGTATTGCACTCTTAGTAATCTGTAGGTATATCGCCTGAAGGAGGTAGCATCATGCCGAAATATGTAGCTTGTACTGTAGTGTGAAATGTCCACTGAGGGACACTGTTCTGTGAGGACTCAGAGTTAGAATAATAAAATATGATGCGAAAATATGTAACCATAAGGAAATAGTTCATCTAAATGAAGACTTGACAGATTACGGGCATCAGGTGGCCAAGGGCTTAGAAATTTCGCCGTGTCTTCTGGTGCTAGACATAGTAGTTATGTGTTGTTCATGTATGTGGTTGATTTTTTTGAAAATCTTTTTTGAACAGTGATCGAGGGGCAGAAAATCCACTGGGCCGTATCCTGAGGCAGTTTCATCTGGCCCACATCGCCACACAGCGTTTCTTTCGGATGCATTGTGTTGGTCTCCAATTTGTACTTCCCAAGCAATCTCCGCTTCCAAGATTTTCGGATAACCTTATTTCCTTCAGGTGTGCTCTAGGCACAGCCAGTCTTGACACTCAGAATTGTTCATCTCAACAATTCTTAGCGAACATTCAAAGAGTCTCTCACGCGCCAATCAAGCTGGCTCAGTTGCGAAATTTTTGAGCTTGCCATTTCAAATTTCGAATCGGACACCAATTTTCCTGGGAGATTTTTCGTGTTTTTCCTCAGTAACTCTAAGTAAATATAGAGATAATATCTGTTTAACTAGACCACGACCGCTTCTTTTTTTGTGGTAAAGGGCCCCGCAGCAGATGCTACAGACGCACCGCAGCCTTTAAGGCTTATTGTGCAACCCTGTGATGAAGATGAAGAGAAAGGTGATTAGTTTTTTTTTGCATTTTTCCAAGTAATGGAGCCCCGGTGGAATGAAATTTACAGAGGAAAACCGAAGTACTCGGGGAAAAAACCAGTCCCAGTGCCACTTTGTCCACCACAAATCCCACATGGACTGACCCAGGATCGAACCGGGCCTCTGCGGTGAGAGGCCAGCAACCAACCACCTGAGCCATGACACAGCCATGACCACGACAGCTTTCTTAAAAAATATCTCCTGTTTACTTTTCCATTAATGTTGCTGTCATTTAACGTTATATAATCTAAGATTATGACAGGGGCATTAATATAATTCATAAGAAAATGAAGAGTCACTCATTCTAATCAATTTATGTGCTTCGAAGTATCGTAAGGCGCCACAGAACCGGACGGACGAAATCAGACACAGACATTTACCGTGTCTTTCGTTTTTATAAAGTAAAGAAAATGGTAATATAAATCTTTGGAAGTGTCTCAAAGAACGCTAAGAAGGAAGTGGAACCTGATTTAAAAATGCGAGTGTCGTATTTTTAGAACAGCACTTCCGAGTAATTACTGGAGCTGTTAGAATTCGGCTTTGGAGTGAAATTCAAGCCTTTCAGATTTGTTCTTCCCTGTTTCGCCTTCTGTGTGCTATTTTTAACAATTACTTCTCATTTAAGATATGTCGTGTCGGCCTGAGCTGAGAAGAGGAAATTAATATTTATGATACCTTTGCTTAACAGTGCTCATGGCTCGACGTTTTATCTGAGAAATTTTCTTGCTTCGAAATGAAAGGAGTCTGAATGTCTACGAATGAACTTGTAGTGTGCAGAATTCAGAGACACGAAACACGACAGGAATCCGTGCGGTTTTCACGCAGTGTACATACCTTTTTAATTTCATGAACAGACTAATAATTTATTATGGAGCAGATTCCTTTTTGAGAAACTAATACTGTGTTAGGTAATCACAAAGTTTTCCGCATTTTGTGACGTTTGAATGTTCATTACCGTGCTCACAACAGCCAGCCCCTTTTATGTTTCGTTAGACATATGTATCTAGTCCAAGCTTTGCCTTTATATTAATTAATGCATTAGAAATATATTTCTAATGCTTTTCATTTTCTAATGTCGGCTGCCTACTATCCATTAAGATAAATGTGTATTACTGTGGTCACAACAGTCCTGTATAGGAACATGTCCTGAATAGATTTAGGCACACCTCAGACCCTATTTCTTTAAATGTTATCCTTTCGCTTACGTTTAGCTCTTCCAAGATGTTCTTCTGTTATGCTTTTGTACGAAAATGTTGATTACACTCGTAGCATGTTACACTTAATCGCCCTGATCACCCTAATATTGTTTAGTGAAGATTACAAATCACGCAACCCCTTCTCGTACAGTTTTCTCCAGCCTTCTGATACTTTCTGCAACTTAGTTCCAAATATTCTTCGGCTCACACTTTTCTCTTTATGACAGACCAAGCTTCACACCCGTAAGAAACAAAATATTTTCCGCTTATACAAATAATGTAATTGGCTGTGAAATCAAACTGTTCATCACCATTAGTACCAAATTCAGTCATTAGAAAATCCTGTGGTGGCCTATCTAATTCATACTTCCATCTCCCTAACAGCTTCATAAATATTATCTTCCCGTATTCTTCGCGGACATATTTCGAGTGACTTTCTACCAAAATTCGGTATGCTTCTGTTGCCCCACAACCCCTTACGTAGCAATATTTGTACCCCATATTAAGAGGTGTATATAAACTTGAATTCAGTTTGGAAATGGGACCAAATTTTAGGGGAAAGCGTAACATTATTATTTGCGTAATCTCATGCCGATTTGTGAAACTGCCTACTGAAATGTGGCGAAATGATTCATTTTCGTAACGTCAGTTAAGATCTATGCCTGGTTGACCAGCTTGCGTGTAAACTCGACCAAACTATCTGTATACCACATTGGGGGATGTAGAAATTTTTTTACGGCGTTAATGCCTCTCCCGGAGTCCAGAGTTTTCCCCCCTACCTGCCCTAATATTTGCTTTACTAGCAATGCTCTTTATACCTCTTACGTCCTCCTTTTTTTGTGTGTCGCTACGTAAACTTGTAACATGTCGCTCCACAGTGCACTAGCCCATCTTTCTTGCATCAAATAAATCACACGGAACATATTTTTATGTAAAATCACCCATCACGTTGCCTTTTTATCTAATCCACGCTTATGTGTCGGTACCAGAATATCCTCTGCAAGAATTCAAACATAGAACTATATTCGCCTGCAATCGTTTTCGATATTTCAGCAGTTTATAAGGAAGTTTTAAGGAAAAACCTGAATGTGTCATTTTCCATCCTTTTTTTCCGAGGAAGGTCCTCTGCGTTCTTCTTGAATGCTTTTTTTTAAAGAAAAGCCTTACGCAGTTCGCACTCACATAAGCTCAGATCGTCACTTCTTCACAGGCCAAACGTATCGATTTCCTTAAAGCTGTTTCACTCTTCAATTCGCCATCACGAAATATGGGATTTCTGACGGTCATCCAGTCTTTTATCCAGACTGTATTGCGGCTCATTCCTTGGCATAAAGTAACACGAGTAGCAGTAGCTGACCACACGTTTCCTTGTATATATATATATATATATGTGTGTGTGTGTGTGTGTGTGCTATACGTCTGACGTTAAGAATGTATGGAGCTTTACCTCTAAATTCTCTTCATAACGAGGTGTTTGGGCACAAAAGACCGTTTTTATAATTCTAAAAAAAGCAGCATTACACTCATTCGAAATCTAAGCACCCACTTACCAGTCTTTACGGTGTCACAACTCAGAGAAACATAATATGAGTTTTAATCGCAAGGAAAATCTCAAATCTTGCATAATTTTCAAATGGTTGGTTCACCCATTTCAATACAACAGCCTGTAGCCTATATAGTGTTTGCAGCAAATAATGCGAACTAATTTCTCATTTACAAAACCAACATATGCACATCTAACATACACAATAGTACAATCTCTTATTTACTCGTAAATGTTTCGGGGGAACTCCGCCATCTTCAGAGAGTCAATAAACCAATATTTAAAACTCACTAGAGTATAATACAATAGTAATGCATACTCGTATTATATCATAGTGATTTCTGCAGCTGAATTCGAAAGTGTAAGATCGTGTAAGATCGTGTAAGATCGTGTAAGGTGTGGTTAAAATTCTCTGTGCCGGCATATCGTTGTAGCTTTCATCATTGCATACAAACATCTAATCCTATTCTTGATCCAGTACGGATCTTGTCCCTGTATTGAGTATCTGTGTGCTCAGTGTAAGAGATAACCACATTTTCCAAGATCTTACATTTTTTAATTCAGCTGAAGAAATCACTGTGATATAATAGGTATTACTATTATATTGTACCGTAGTGAATTTAAATATTGGTGTATAGACTTCCTGAAGATGGCGGAGTTCAACCGAAACATTCAGGACTAAACAAGAGATTTTACGGCTGCGTGTTTTAGAGGTACTTATGTTGGTTTTATAAATGAGAAATTTAGTCACGATGCACGGAATGAATAAGGTTATGTTTATGCAACTGAACGACCGTCTGAATGCAAAGTTTCCACTAGCATGAACTTCCAATGACCTCGCCTGTCATGTTAAGGGGAATAACATAGACTGATGGTGTTTGGGAATAGGGAGCTGGGGGGAATATTTTTACGTAAGAGACAGAGAGGAACGGGAGACTGCAGAAAGCTACGTATTGAGGAGCCTCATATTTCATATTCTGTATCAAATATAAAGATGACAAAATAAAGGATTGCGGGATTGGTTGGACATGTGGCACATATTTAAAGAAAAGTACTGCATGATCTTGATAGGAAAACGTGAAAAATAGTGACGACTTTGAAGATACAGGTTTGATGTAAGGATAATATTAAAATGTTTCTTAAATACGATGGTAATGTGTTAATTGAATTCATCTCAATTTAAGATAGGGTCCCGTGGGGACTCTTTATATGACAGTAATGACTTTCCGGGTTACATAAATTTCTTTGCAAGATGAGCAACATTTAGCTTTCAGAGAAGGATTCAGCTCCACTGAGTTAGCTGTGAGCTTCCAGCAACAAGTAGTAAATAGCTTCTGTACCTGACTGTAGATGTCAGTAATGACCACGCCGACAGCTGTGACCCACAAGTACCGCTAAATCGTGTGAACAAGGCGTATTATGCGTTGCTGTGAACAGTGAGAAGCCGGGAGGTCTATGGAAGACGACAAACATGCTTTGTTACACTGTGTCGACAGTCCGTCTCTGCACATGTGAGAGACGGACGCTTTTCCGAAGATATCAAGTTATGATAAATGCATCTGAAAGGAAAATTTTTATGAGAATTTATGGGTTCATTTACAGTAATACACAATAGAGGATCCGATGTAATAAAGAAGGTTTAAAACGTTACAAAGGGCAGTGCATGTACAGTGAACGGATATTAACTGCATAGCCTTTCGAAACTGTGACTGGGAGAACTACCTTATCTGACTGAAGAACTCCTCGTAAGTGCAGAATTGTTTTTGAAGATACAAAACGAGAAGGTGCAGTTAGTACGTTGCACTGCTGTAACTGTGAGGTGATGGCTGGTGTCTGGAAATTAGTGAAGGTCAAGGTCGAGTTTGGGGTTAGTGCCATCGGATGGATGGATGGATGCTTCCAACACGCGAACCTGAGCCGGACTGATCCCTGTTTCCGTCATCCTATCAAAGTTGTGATGATGGAAGGATCATGAAGTAGTAGCTATAGGTAAAGGTTTGTTTTGCTTGTGCCGGGGCAATTCAGAAAATCATTTTCTTTAGAAGGGCCCCACAGCAGGTGCTACGGACGCACCGCAGCCTTAAGGCTTATTGTGCAACCCTGTGATGAAGATGGTGAGAAATATGAGCACTTTTTTCATTTTTCCGGGTAATGGAGCAGCGGTGGAATGAAACTGACAAAGGAAAACCGAAGTACTCGGGGAAAAACCTGTCCCAGTGCCACTTTGTCCACCACAAATCCCACATGGACTGACCCGGGATCGAACCCGGGCCTCCGCGGTGGGAGGCCGGCGACTAACCGCCTGAGCCATGGCACGGCCTAATCTAGAATTACTTTCGTATCCACTTCCTGTGCCTCTCCTCTCCCCCACCTACTACCTGCTGAAGTGGTTCACACTACGGCCACTATGATTCTGGCTGTGGTACTGGTCGGTCAAAATTCTGTTTGGTTCCGCTTTTATAAATTCCGTTTCTTTTCTTAATCCAGGTCGGTGTCCCTGGCTTGGCGTCGTGGATCAGGAAGTTTTGAGTTGACGTATTTGATATTGCAAGACGCCGGCCGACGATGGTTTAAATTGTGCAACCCTGTGATGAAGCTGATTAGGCTTTTTTGTTTTTCCTTGTAATGGAGCACCAGTGGAATGAAATTGACAGGGGAAAACCGACAACTCGGAGAAAAACCTGTCCCAGTGCCACTTTGTCTACCACAAATTTCACTTGGAGTGACCCGGGATTTTTTTTTTTTTTCCATGTCCCGTTTTCTCCTTTGATCCATTTTTGTACTTTTAAATCCTTCTGTCCTTCATGTTCCATACTACTGTTCTTATACAACAACACAACACAAACATCCATGCCCCCGGCGGGATTTTTTTTTTTTTTTTTTCTGTCCGGGGTTTTCCCCCTTTTGATCCATTTTTGTACTGTTTATATCCTTTCGTCCTTCATGTCACTTTATGTTCCATATTACCGTCCTTACATCAAACACAACACAAACATCCATGCCCCCGGTGGGATTCGAACCCACAATCCCAGTAAGCGAGCGGCCGTAGACCCACGCCTTAGACCGCGCGGCCACTGGGATCGGCTAATCGAACCAGGGTCTCCGCGGTGAGAGGCCGGCGACTAACCGCCTGAGCAATGGCACGGCCAAACGTCTGGTTGCTAGTCAAGTTTATCATGTGGTTATCTCTACAAATATTCGTGTGAATAGAATGTACAGACGAGTGGAAGAGGGGATTGGGAAGTAAGCTGGAGGGGAAGATGGTGTGAGAAGATTTCGATTCATTGGACTCAATTCTGTTGCCTCAGTTGCCGGAAGACTGTAGCGGAATTAAGGGAAGTACGCTGGAATTGGGAGTGAAACCCAGAGGGAGATATGGTGAGGTACGGAACAATGGTACTTATTTCTGTGACCTCAATTCAGCAGTTCTTTATATAGATAACGCCAATGAAAGTAACAGATTTATTTCTCTCGAGAAGCCAACCACCTGAGCAGTGCATCGGCTTCGTTTAGAAATTGATATATTGCCGCTCAGCTTATCCAAAATTTTCGTGCTTTCGAAGTTGATAGTCGTTTTCACACGAGCTCTATCCTAAGCCGTTCCGTCCTTAGCACTCCCCTTTTTCACGGAAGAGTTTTAATTTTTTACCAAAACATTTTGTACAATTTCTCGTCTTCCCAGTCGTGCTACATGTTCTGCCCATGTATGTGAGTACATCTGTACTTTATTTAATCACTCCAAAAGTACGTGGAGAATCCAAATTATGAAGTTTTCTTTTACTGCTTTTTCTATATTCTTGTCTCTTTAGACTCTCGTACGCCAAAACATCTTTAAGAAACTTCACAGTCAGCACCTTATCTTCGAAGCGAGACACAAAGTTTTATGCTCACAATAAAATTTAAATTTGCGCCTTATTTAACGACCTTCTTAGTATCTGAGACAATACGGTGTCCAGTGGTTTAGATATCTTTTTGTG
This sequence comes from Reticulitermes speratus, assembly GCA_021186555.1. Lineage (NCBI taxonomy): Eukaryota > Metazoa > Arthropoda > Insecta > Blattodea > Rhinotermitidae > Reticulitermes > Reticulitermes speratus. The sequence continues at coordinate 12,514,882 of JAJKFL010000427.1, read as the reverse complement.
ATCTACCATTATATCGAAATTCACATGTTTAGCTCCAGTAGTTCATTAGTTATAACCATAAAATCAGAAGCTACATACACTTTATACCCGTTTTGGATGCTTCTGAAGTTTTGTCAGTCCCCTCCCTGAGACCTTTAACCTTTTGACTTACACGCATTTCATTAGCTAAGTCATAAACCCCACGACATTACTGTATAAGGGAACATATATGAATGTTACGAAGGAACAAAGTTCCTAGCGCTTTAAATTAGTTTTGTTTAAATTGTTGACAAAGATGAATTAGCCTCTGGCCTCATGAAGAGAAGCCTTTCTTGTTCTTCATCCACAGAGGTTAGATGCTTTCAAATTCAGAATTGGCAAAATGGTGCCTTTTGTCTTTAGTTACGTCTTCCTCATTAATTATTCTTCTTATATTCTAGTGCTATTTAATATTATCAGTTTCAAATAACGTTAAATAAACCAATAATAAAAAGAAGCATGACGTTGTCTGGTGCTAATACGGTTTCACAATGACAATCAAATCAGACATAAGGACTGTCGTTTATTGATTTAATTAACATGGATAAACGGGGCTAAACAATAAACTTTCTAGTAAGAATAACATGGGATTTTCAATTCAGAATTCCTGCAGCACAATTTATGTGGACACTTGCTAATGCAATTTGCTGATGTGAAGTGCAAGAGGAGAACTGTCCGTCTGGTGTTGTTTCTGTAAGCACCTCATGCAGCAGTGGCGGCCGCCCTCTCCGAAACAGTTAAATTTATTGCACACAATAACATGACAGGTTTGCTTTGTGTCCTGAAGGAATTAGCGTCAACTCGAATGATGCATTATGGGTACTGAGAGAAGCAGGGCCATAGTAACGTGGCCTGTCTTCTGTTTTCTCTCTCAAATGCTGGATGAATTAGAACAATTGGCGAGTTTACACTAAACTCGTGATTTATTCCAACATTGTGAATAAAGGTGACATACTTAATTAATGTCCATTTTCTGTTTTTGTGTAATACTCATTTAAAACAAAAAAAATTATTTTTTACTAATATATCTAACTAACTAACTAACTAACTCCATGGAGCAGAGTTTTTCTTGAGAAGCTAGGTCGTCAGCTAATCAAGAAATTCCCCGCGTTTTATGGAACCCGAAGGTTCATTACCGCACTCACAAGAGCCCGCCACCTGTCCCTATCCTTAGCATTACTAATATATCTAATAACTATAATTTTGTCATCTGGTGGCAAATTTTAGCCCAAGCATAGATTAAGTATCACGGAAAAAGTGACTGTTTTTTTATTCTCATCTCTCACATTCTCTTTCCTTCCCTTTAAAACTTCCTACTTTTGTTACACTTTTCTATAACTCCTTTATACTATTTCCATCCCCTTCATTTGTCCATCTTATCGCCTTACCTCTCCGCCTTCCTTCTCCTCTTTCAAGTATTTTCAATCATGTTAGACTTGGGTTAAAATTTTACGAATATTTTTGTAATTAGAGAAGTTCTGAAACAATGAATGTATGTATGTATTGTTGGATCATTTTTCAAGGCCTTAGACATTTAACGCTATTATCAGCCGCTGTAACTGTAAACTCTGCGAGAGCAGTGTATTCTGTAACAAGACAGCAATGTTTTTCAATGTGAAGCTAGACAAATATGGCAACCAGACGTACGTTGTCTGGATTTTGTGAATGGTTAGCAAGACGCCCTTTGAATCTCCAACATTACAATTTGACACTTACCCTATCTAACAATGATTGCTACTGGTGACCATTCCATTGAGCCGCGCGTAGTGCACACTTTATACCCAGTGACGGACAGGCCTACTACAAAATAACGGTTTCACTGAATATCCACGCCATGAACTTGAAAAAATTTTTGGTGAACACCTTTATAACATAACTTGGAGGTACCGTTTAAAGACAAAGGTCAAGTCTGCAATGCCGACTGAAGCATAGTTACCGGTCTAATGCTTCATAACAACATTTCCTTTCAGCAGTGAATGTCACCTAGCGTATATATCAGTAACTATAAGAATGTCTTGCTACCTGGAGACAGAATAAGGACGGAATATCAATTCCTGGACTTATATATAATTTTTCCTTGTGCTCATTATGAAGGCGTATGGGGACCGAAGTTATAGCTCCATTTATTCGATTCATTCTTAACCTCGGCCGCCGAACCCCTACGATATTACGCTACCGTAGATACATGAGCATTCATTCTGTAGTCTGTCTTACGACAGGTCCGTAGCCTCTTCCAAAGCGAGTTCTCCACAGGGAGCAACATACTTTTAAAGCATTTTTAAAACCCGACCTAATCGAACGGTTTTCTGCGAGTACATTAGTTCAGAAACATACTGTTGGAACCAAAGTGGTTCGACTTGCAATAAAGGTTAAGAACCACTGTACTATAGATACGTTCTGACATTTACAGGCTTAGGTGGACACTGCTTATCGAGCAAAGTGAAATTTCCCCGCTGTTAGTTGAAGGCACTTCTGTTACTATCCGTACGTTCTACTAATTCTAACATGCTAACATTCATAACACGCAAATCAACAAAACATCAAACCTTGGAGCGTTTTTATAGCCCATATATGTTGCTGCTTCTGACATCTTGCAGTTTAATCGTAGCTCCAGACAAAAGATGCAGCAGAACCGTGTGCACTTTGAGGCCAATGTAAGGTAAAGGTAAAGTTCACCCTAGAACAGGCGATGAAGGCCCAGAGGGTGAGTAGAGGTATAGTTTTACTCTTTCTTTAACCTCGGCGCTAGATAGGGGTGGGTGGTCAACGCCACGCCCCGGCCGCTTTATGGTAACCATTGTACAGGAGGCTGGGTAGGCCCCAGGGCCGGTAAGGACGGGTGCTGAAAATCTCGCCCCCACCGGGACTCGATCCCCGGAACGTCCAGCCCGTAGCAAGTCGCTATACCGACTGCGCTATCCCGGCCCACTGAGGCCAATGTACATAAGTATTAACCATCTGGAGATCGACCGAAGAAACGGAGAGGCGTAAGAAATGGTAGAAGATTGGTGAAAGGGGAAGTGGTGGGACAAGTGAGAGACGCTATATACTTCGGGGAGGGTGTGAGTATCAAATTGTAACAAGATCCCCACGTTTCGTCCGCTCGTCCTTCTTATAGGAATAGCACAAAAATGAACACGTTAGAATGGGGAGAAGTAATGGCAGGCAGTGACGGCCTCTAAATTACAACTTACGTTTTCATGGTAAAAGTAATTTTGTAATTTTTAAAGCAAGGGGTTTCGTTTTTGAGGAGTATCAATCAGAAGGGCTCCACGAGAATCATGCATTAGTAACTTGCAAATTGGGAGCCATCTCAGCACATGCTTTATTTTTAAGGCTAACATTCATGTGCACACACTGTAGAACAGTCAGTTCCTACCTCACTGAGAACAAATTTCGCTTCCTGATTCACTTTTCATTCTGTAGTCTTTCTTACGACAGGTCCGTAGCCTCTTCCAAAGCGAGTTCTCCATTGAGTGCGATCTAGTGCTTCCTCTTTCAATTTCCAGTATCTTCTCTTTTCCTTAATGTCATCCAGTAGCTGGCTTCCAGATACCAATCACTTAACTTAGCTCAGGGAAATAACTAGTCTTTACTCTGAGAATTGTACGAGATGTATAAGTACTCTTTACGCAGGACTTCTGAATGTTACATCATGTGGTACGTGTAGTTACCACTGGTGTTTAAATGCTTAAATGGGAAATTTTTGAAAGAAGTTGGCATTTTACATAGTGAACAGTAGGGACACAATTCAATGAATGTCGGATTATTTGAAAATGTTTAAACAATGTATGCCAGAAACGAGAATATCTCGTGTGGTTGTCATTAGGTATTTGAATTGTAAACTGAACCTTTAATTAACATAACGTATACGGGAATTAATACGGCTGATTGGTTTTGCTGGAGTGACGTACACCAGTGTTGCAACCCATTCCATTTGAACTAGCACTGGACATTAATTCTCGAAATGAATGCTGCTTTCACTGCAATAACATGAAATTGTATTTTTCAGGAAATAATTACGTCTATTTTAAATTTCATATAGTCTGGGTAGCTCAGTTGTCAGTGTAGTGACTACACAGAGGCCGCAGAAATAAGCCCAATAGTTGATGGGGATGACAGGGCAAGCGGCTTACCCCTCCCTCACCTATGGTTCTATTCTCCTCCAGCACCATCTAGCATATGTCAGCAAGCCCAAAGCACCTCCCGATACAGAAGTTTATCACCTGGTTATCAATACCAGTATTCGTGTGAACAGAACTGCTAGGCGGCTGGATGGTGAATATAGGGAGGGGAAACAGTTTGAGGGAGATGTGAAAGGTGTCGTTCCATAAGCCTTCTTTCCGTGGTCTCAGGATAGGTTACGAGCGGGGCGACCAAGAAACTGGGTTGAGATTCACCTTGCCCGTTGCTTCCAGACTGGCTCTGATAAACTGCATTCTACACAGACTTAAGGAAGTGAGCCTGGAACCCATTCACACATGTTCCTTTGTTTTCTTCCAAAATTACATTTTGGCCTATTACTCATTAATTGTAATCAAGAAGAATGAGGTGGGCGGGGCTTGTAGCACGTATGGGGGGACGGGAGAGGTGCGTACAGGATTTTGGTGGGGAGACCTGAGGGAAGGAGACCACGTGGAAGACCCAGGCGTAGATCGAAGGATAATATTGACATGGATCTTCAAGAAGTGGGATGGAGGGGCATGGACTGGATTGATATGGCTCAGGATAGGGACAGGTGGTGGGCTCTTGTGAGTGCGGTAATGAACCTTCGGGTTCCATAAAATGCGGGGAATTTCTTGACTAGCTGACGAACTGTTAGCTTCTCAAGAAGGACTCTGCTCCATGGAGTTAGTCAATCATTAATTGTTAATTTCCCAAATATTGTTTCTCCAGATTCTACAGAGGGCAATATAACAGTATTCATTTTCTGACCTGTGGCTCGATGTATTCAGTCCGTCTTCAGGGTACTCTCAAGATAGGAAGGGTATGTGTTTGTCTGAAACATGTGAAGGAACATTCTTCACCTACTACGCCACTATTCAAAGCGTCCAAACCGGTCGTGAGCCCAATCTTTTCACCTCTTTCAATGACTACCGGAGACGTACTCCCCGGGGCAAACCAGGTGGTTTGTGAAACATATTACTGGTCTTCATCTAGTGCCGAAGTTAAAAATGCGTGGATTTATACGTCATTTCCACCATACATCCTGATGGTGTTATGCACATTACACACAGAAAGACTTCATCATTTTCCACGTAACTTTACAGATTAAGATCAGTTTTGTCTGGTGTTTGAGTAAGCTTAATCTCGTGGGTAGAGGACTTTATTTTAACGTGCTTAAAAGCGGCTTCAGATGTTGAAATAATCAGCTTGTTTCCTATTGTCACTGTTTTATGAATGTCATTTAAAGAAACGGCAGTGAAAAGGAAATGCTGATGTGTTTAGAGTGCTGTAAATTCAGAGATTGCAGCGTTATCGTAGGAAATTAAACTTCTCTGTGCACTCAGCCTTGATTTCAGCCGAAAGGAAAATGTCTAAAGACCATTTCAGCTATAAATAAAGGTTACATTTAAACAGTAAATAAATGGGGTGCTGGGAACAGAATAATTTGATCGAAACTTTAATATTTTAGACTTATATTCGGGAACTGCCAGATTCGAGTCTCTACCGTCACAACGACTCTTCTGAGTTATTTTTTTGGTGGAGGTTTCTGTAACTTTTATGTAAATTATAAATTACAACACGTAATTGGATTCAACCGCTTCTTATCATATACTTCATAATTCATTATGCATAGAAATAAGGTATGATTACGTGGGCTGTTGTTAACACGCCGGTGAACCTTCGATTTCCATAAAATGCTGCGAATTTGTTTGACTAGCTCATTTAGTTGGCTCAAGATTTAACACTTTGTATTTGTGTTTCAGAAGTGAAAGTTTTAAAATCTCGAAAGCGAAACCGACTCTACTGACTGAGTGAGGAGTTTTCGCCAATTCCACCAGGCGAATTTCGGGATATTGCCTGAAACTAAGCCACGACCGCGTCCTTCCATACCCCTTCCTGTTCATTACGCAGTCATCCGTAATCATCCGTCACTGTGTAATCCGAGTTTCTGAGATTGTCTTTGAACAAATTGTACTACAAATGTGACTTTCATTAGCTAGCTAGTGAGTTAGCTTTATAAAGTCTAGTGGTTACTATATGTACCACCAGGTTTTTACATCAAAACATTCTACTTGCTACCCACACAACGCACTTGTGTTTTAGGCACGTTCGTATAGTCGCGAAAATCGCCTATTAGATTCCTCATGTCCGTCTGTCTTTCCGTGTGTTTGCATGTATCAGCGCGACTCCCACTGGACGGATTTCCGTGAAATTTAATATTAGGGACGTCTATGAAAAACCTGTCAAACTCCAAATTTGGTTAAAATCGGACGTGAAGATTTAAGTACGTTTTATTGTTGCGACAAAGGCATTGCTGTGCAACACTCAGTATTTTTATGTTGTTGACAGTGACATGTAGCTCAGCAACACACAGATAAAGTACTGTTACTTTTGCATTGCAAAAATGGTTACGCGAAGGCGCCACAATATTACTTTGTACGTGCGTTGCCTATCTTATTTTTATGGTGCTTAGAACAACGAATGATTATTTCTCTATACAGCAGTATCTTATCGGTTCTTACAATATTTCTCTATACAGCAGTATCTTATTGGTTCTTACAATATATCTCTATACAGCAGTATCTTATTGGTTCTTACAATATTTCTCTATACAGCAGTATCTTATTGGTTCTTACAATATATCTCTATACAGCAGTATCTTATTGGTTCTTACAATATTTCTCTATACAGCAGTATCTTATTGGTTCTTACAATATTTCTCTATACAGCAGTATCTTATTGGTTCTTACAATATTTCTCTATACAGCAGTGTCTTATTGGTTCTTACAATATTTCTCTATACAGCAGTATCTTATTGGTTCTTACAACCGAGGCGGAGTGTGCTTACTGCGCGGTAAGAACGGGCTGTTTAAAAATGTTTCAGGTTAGTCTTAGTCTTTAAATTGGAGTGTGCCATGGCTCAGGAGGTTATTCCGCGGCTTCTTACCGCAGAGGTCCGGGTTCCATCCCAGTTCAGTCGATGTGCCAATTGTGGTGGACAAAGTGGCGCTGGGACAGGTTTTTTTCCCGAGTACTTCGGTTTTTCCCTGTCAGTAACATTTCACCACTGCTCCATACTTTTCTATATTTTAATACCATTCTTATCAGAAGGACAAAAAAGACGAAGTCTTGAAACCTTCCACAGAGCAATGCTCTTTCGAAAAGCGGGGAGCATTGTATAGAAGAGTATTTTTGCTTCGTCTTTAAAGGGTTAGTTAATTAGTTAATTGCTTCGTTAAAATTCCGGATTCATTCACAATAACGGCTCTGACCTGTATCAATTTTAAAACACTTAGCTTGTTTTGCCGACCCTTTGCAGTGTGTCCTGTCATAAACAGGCGACACTGCGCTGCTCCTGCTGTGCTAATTGTGATTTATATGGCCCATTTAGAGGTGAGGTTGGCTGTCGATAAACCTCGCGCCAGTGCACATTTTTGGTTAGGATGGTGGCTGAAACACAACTCTGCAGACAATGGGGCTGAGGAACAATACGATGCTGGTGTGCTACCTAATTAGCTATAACCGAAACTGTACTGACAGCTGTCTTCACACCCGACGTCATAACAAATGACGCCGATGGATGTAAATCAAATGACGTGTTCAGTGACAGTTAACAACTCAGTCACTGAGTCACCGAATGAACTATCAGGTTTGACTAAGGCTTTCTTTTCGTCTCGGGCCTCTTGACCCTTGAAGATGGGACCGATACGTTGTTCCGATACGTCGGTAAACAATTTATCACATGACGCCGCATAATATCCCAGAAGAGCGCAGTTCTCATCAACAACGCGGCGGAAGCCTGAAACCAAGGTTGACTAAGGCAGTTCACAGCCCAACCTTGTCTTCCTTAATAGCCTAATTTTACAGTTCATTCCTCACCTTATATTCAAGCCCCTTTATAGCCTGACATTTATGTATATAGCAATTTGACTCGCGTTAAGATATGATTTTACACAGGCGCATATAGCCATAAACACTGACTGGCTTTTAAATCCACACCCACTCCTCCTTTACCTCACACACACATTCATTTGTTTCCGCAGCCTGCTGTATTTTACAGAAGCATTTCATTTCCTTTCCTTCTAGCTTATTGCACTAACCATGACATTTCACTGTGCACAGTAATTCCCCGAAAATTAATACGCATTCGATTAATAGCTTTTCTGGGCATTTCAGTTAATTATTGCTGGATATCATATCGAGTCCCATTTCCCATGATATTACACCTACGCTGATTATAGCGTATTTGAAATCGCAAGGTATAAAGATTCTTCATTCATAATACTTCTGTAATTAGTAATTTCAGTGAATTATGGCCCAGGGCTCTCTAGTGACGTCAGCAATTACGACTAAATGCTATAGACTCTGTACTGAGGCAACGCGTACAAACCCCACGGAAAGACCCTCCCTTGCCATACCTCCCTCAAAGTGTTACCCTTCCCCTTCCAGTGTATTTCCCCTATTTCTTTCCAGGCGTCTAGCTAATCTATTAACACTAATGTTAGTAGTGGTATCCTTCGCTAGCGATAAGCGCTTTGGGCTGGTTACCACAGACAAGAGTGTGAGTGGGAAGAGTGGAGTAGGTGAAAATGTAGGTCTTCTGCCCCAAATATCCATGTGACTGCTGTCCCTGGCCTTAGTATCGGTAGTATGATGCTGGTTTCATTTGTTTCTAATTACAGTAGCGATGAGCTAATGAACGGATAAACCATTACAATGAAATGAAAGCAAATGACCAGTGCTGGGTGTGAGAACGGCCGCACTTTGATCCTACATGTAATTTATCATACATTTTTTCGTGCCGTATTGTTGTTAGGCTATTTGCGAAATTTGTGGAGTTAAAGCCGTGTCGGCTGATAAAGAGTTACCGATGTTTCGGAGCGCGTAATACCTCGTATCCTAAAGAAGGAGACATTAGGCTCCTTCGAAACGTCAGTAACGATTTACCTTTAGAAATGTCGATTACTTCGCAGAAGATATTCAACTACATTCGTTCAGAGTGAAGGTAGCATATTTAACAATGAAGGTTTACAAGACAACTCATAATCGTTCAGAAGTGAGCATAAAAGATGTGTTCAGGATTACATGATTTCTGGACTTCGACCAACGTCTGTTATGCCAAAAATAACTTAACGCATACAAAGCTGGATCTGCTCTCTCCCTGAGATGAAAGGGTGTGATGGTACTTCTTGTGTTGGGTCTCAGAGAGAGATAGAGAGATTTATTCTCAGTTCGAATGGAGAGAGAGAGAGAGATAATAGGCCTTTACAAGTGACGTAAGTAGTATATGTGGTTTAAACCACAGATATAGCCTAGCAACAATTCTCCTTTAATCGTTTCACTTCCTTGTCCTTTTTTTTTTTAATTCCATAGATATTTTCATTTCTAAAATATCTTATTATTAACTGGTCAAGAAATTCTTCACATGTGTGAAAATTTGAATTCAATAAAATCTCTCCATCTTAATATTCTGCAGTCATTTATATACAGTCCGCACTCGGATTATCATAGTTCCCTTTTAATAATTTTCTCTCACATCTGGGCCTTCCATAAGTCTATTTATGTAAGTCTTTTAACTTCAGTTTTGCATATATTTCTTCTATTTTGCATGTATTTCAAATTGAGAATTAATTGTCTTCTGGACATTATCCATCTTCCGGATAAAATATATAAAATCACGACGTTTCGGAAGATGATTCTTCTTCCGTCTTCAGGTGAATGACGATGGATAATGTCCATAAGACAATAGTTCTCAATGTTATACATCATCGTCAGAACCTTTTAGAATTTATTTATGTATTCCAAATGTTTAGCTTTTTACATTTCCTTAATTTAATCATCCAAAGTATATTAAAAACAACAACAATTATGAATATTCGTCTTTTCTCCGTCTTCCTCTTGCTCTCACTTTTATTACTTCACTTCAACACTTTTTCTCTGAACCTATGGCACATAGCCTCATAGGGGAGTACAGAAAAATCTTCTTCTTGTGGCTCTTCGGCCCGTTTCCTGGCCATGGTCTCCCCTGTTCTCTTCCTCCAGTCACACACATGTCTTGCGGCTGCCCGCCAGTTTTTCGTATTGCGCAATTGGCGGAATCCTTTCGCATTTCATTTTCCCAGCTATTCCTCGGGCTTCCAACGGGACTTCTTCCTCCGAAATTTCCTTTCAAACTTTGTTTTGGTTTTCTGTTGTCGATCATTCTTACTACATGCTCAGCCCACTGTTAGCTTTCAACACTTATACACGTTGCCAGATCACTCTCTTTATACATTCTGTACAGTGCTACATTGTACCGTATTCTCCAGACGCCATTATCTTTTACTTGTCCAAATATTCTCCGAATGATTTTTCTCTCAAGGAACCGATTATGTGTGCGACCGTCCGGGAAAGTGTCCATATGTCATTCCTATAAAAAATAAATTGTCGGATGATTGTGTACACGAAATACATTTCATGCCTTATCAAAGACAGATTGAAAGGGCGTAACAGAAATCTTCACAGCGTTTTGCACAAATTTTCCTAAGCACTGAATAAACTAAAATTATTTGAAATTAAAAATTCTCTTGAAAATTCAATCTTTTGGATATGATTCCGTGTATATTGGTACAGAAGTACAAATATTTCGGAGAAGCTTGGTGCATCCATCATCAGGATAATCCAGGATTTACTGTGTTTGTAATACACCATAAGGCACTTTGAAATCGCCGTTAAGAATGGGGATGTGCATTTTCGCCCTTAGACCGAAGGATATCGAGACTGAAAAAGATTGCGAAACTTTGATTTATTGTCATCTGTTCTGTGTAAGTATGTGATGCCACTCTCAGGCTGTATTTCTTTGTATGGGCTTTTAAGGAAACGGCCAAAAATAAGGCCAGATGCCAAAAGAACGGACAACATTACTCTTGACATTATCCTTTGTACATGAACATCAGATATATTACATCTATCCTTCCACAGATTTACTCATACTTCACGTTCCACTAATAATGTGCGTAGTAGTGGCCATATTATGGAATTATGTAACTAGCTTCATGTAGCAGAATTCTTCTTTAAAGAACAATAATTCCTCCTTCAGCTGCATTTCGGATAACAAAGATTTTGGCACTCGATCTCTCGTCTCTTGGGCTGTTTCATAGTTCAGGCGGTGAGTCGCAGGCCTCTCGTCGCAGTGTCTTGGGTTTTATCGCACGCCATTCTCTGTGGGATTTTTGGTGAAACATTTAGTATTGTGTCAAATTTTGGTTTCAGCGCAGTTTCATTCCAAAAATGCTCCATATTCGAGTTTTGTTGACCTGTTACGGAGGCTTTATAATCGTAGTAATTGGCAGCGTCGTTTAAAAAAACACTTTTGTCACTGTCCACATAAACGTGCGAAAAGTTAAATGAACCCACGGTTTTAAAACTGGGTTTGTCCCCGTAAGAAGGTGGGACGATACCTGTTGGACCTGTTAGACGGAAATATTTGCAGATTGAGTTGGAAGACAGGTACAGTTTCTGGAGTGCTGTGCTTATTTGTTTGTTTGTTTGCTTGCTTGCCTACAATTTTGAACAATATCAACAGTGGACAAATTCCAAAAGTTAGTAGGCCAAAGGTGATGTTTATCTACCAGAATATATGAAACATCTCAAAAAACGTAATTTTAATATTTACGGCCATCAGAACCTCAGCTATCAAATAGTAACTTGTATCATTTGTATCGTTTCAGGTTGCGCTTCCGGGCCGAAACCAGCAAGGCAGTTATCGAAACTCAGCAATCCTTCCCTTTGCTTGAAGGTAAGGGCGAGCGATATCTTCTCTGACATATATATGTACTCCGTGACGTCCTAGCTGATGAGCCAAGATGTCTGTCTGTGCAGCGACTTGGTGCTTTGTCGAACCGCCGAGGAATTGTGTTTCGATTCCCGGTAGCGGCAACACTTTACCCGAAAACTTTCAAATCAGTTCTGGGGGTCACCCAGTCTTTTATTCAATGGGTACCGGGGGTTGTTTCACGGGGGTAAGGCGGCCGGTACGCGAAGTTAACCATTCACCTCCAACTAGTACTGAGGTTAAGAATTACTGGACCTATACATCCACTCCTCCATATATACATACATACATACATGCATACATACATACATACATACATATACACACGTATATACATATACGTATACATTTACATATGCACATAATATAATATATGTATACATCTACATATACATACACATATACTTATACATACATACATACAAACATACATACATATATACATACATACACACACACATACATAGGTCAATGTTCAGATTTATGCTGGCATTCATGCATACCTACATACATGCCTGCATACATGCATACATCTATGCAGTTTTGTATACGTACACACAAAGGAGTTTTTAAAAGAGCAAGGTAACCACTCTGATGCCGAGAACTACACTCTGCCGTCCATATACATAGCACGGGCATAGCAGATGGTACACACTAGACTCCACGTTTTCACCATTGACATTTAAGCGTTTGTCCCTGCGTAGAAGAAATAAGTGCCAAGTGTCTGTAGCCAGGAGGTGACAGCTTGCTTCACGTAGGCATCTGTTATAAATCGCTGGCCAGCCAGGGGCCCAAAGAGGTGGAAATCATTGGGTACGAGACTGCGACCTCTCGGGCGGGAAATCACTAACCTCCCAGTCGTAGCGCCGATGCCAGTCACAGATGTTTGGCAGTATGTACACTGCAATATATCTTATGCAGAAGTGTGTATCATTTATTAATAGTAAAGAATTTGACCAGAAAATTGCAGCGACAAAGGACAGTGATAATTACGATACAATCAAATTGCATTCTCACCACTGAAACAAGTTTTTTTAGAAGGGCCCCGCAGCAGAAGCTACGGACGCACCGCAGCCTTAAGGCTTATTGTGCAACCCTATGATGAAGATGAAAGATGATCAGTTTTTTTTTCATTTTTCCAAGTAATGGAGCACTGGTGGAAAGAAATTGACAGGGGAAAACCGAAGTACTCCGGGAAAAACCAGTCCCATTGCCACTTTGTGCACCACAAATTCCACATGAACTGACCCGGGATCGAACCGGGGCCTCCGGAAACAAGATGTTACGTGCATATACAGTGAAATTGCCTCTCGCCAAACTGTCCCTGTTAGGCTGTCAGCATAGGCCCACCTAAAAGTCTAAGAGTTCTCTATATTTCTGCCGCCCCCACATAACAATGTATTTTTGTAGTTAGTTATACGTATGCCAGGTGTCAGTGATTATCGAAAACATTCTGTTGTTTGAAAGCCATCAATAAACAGGCCACCTTAATGTTATATTTCGGTTAGCATTGCAGCCTCAACTCTTTGCCACTAAAAACTGTGTCTAGATAGCAGCACCACCTGTTCCATGAAGCTCTCTAGAACATTTCACATATGTGGCTTGCATATTCAATGAAATTGTGATTTTTTAATATTCGCCAAGGGCCATGATTTGTAAGAGTGGGCACGCGGTGGCGCAGTTGGTTGAGACACTGCGCTACAAGCCAGAAGGTCGAGGTTTCGACTCCCGATGGGGTCATTGGGATTCTTCATTGACTTAATCCTTCCTGCCGCACTATGACCCAGGGGTTGACACATCCTTTAACAGAAATGAGTACCAGTGATGTTTTCTGTGGGTAAAGGCGGCCGGTGCGTAGGGTTGACAACTTTGCCACCTTCATCTGCCGATTGTATACAAATTCTGGAAGCCTCAACCTCCTGGAAGCCTAAGGGTCTGTCTAGGCCTGTAATGGGATTGCTTTACCTTAGTAATATTATGCATATAAAAGCCTAGTCTACAGTTTAGAGATAATATATTCATGTGTTACATATGATTCCTGTAATAAGTTGAGATTACTGCCCTATAGAGTTTTAACTGATTGGCCTTTCTAATGGAGTCATACTGCGTTTTCTGAATGGTAAGAACTTAGTGTTTATGTATAATGTGGATGAATTTTATTCTTAAAATGCCATGCATCAGGCAGTTAGTCGCCGGTGTCTCAACGCGGAAGCCCGGACTTATTCCCGGACAAGACAATGTGATTTGTGATGGACAAAGTGGCACTGAAATAGGTTTTCCTCCGAATACTTCGGTTTTGTCCTGTCAGTATCATTCCACCAATGCTCCATATTCGTCTTTATCTTAATGCTACAATTATAGAAGGATAAACGGGCGAAGCCTGGGAACTTGAAATCATTCAATATTTATCGAATGTCAGGGAACATTGGAAATAAATGTACTTTCATATTAGTCTTTAGAGGTTTAATCAAGTTGTGAAGTAGTTACTTTATCTTATGGAACACAAAGGTCCATCACCGTATTCACAAAACCTGCCTATACACCTCATACTGATTCATTTTAATTGATTCCACATCGTCACCATTATTTCTCCGAAAAAATGATTATATTTATATTTATGAACATAATAATAGGCATGTAACACCTTTTTGAGTTCAAAGACGAAAAGGAAGAAGGAAAGAAGCAGAAAATAATGATATCTTCCGTCTAAGTTTCGCATCCATTTTCTTCCCCCAACCAAAATCCTGTATGAATTTCTCACTTCTTAGTGCAGTCTACATATGCCTCCAATTTTGTTCTTCTTAATTTAATTGCCTGTCAATAAAAGTTAACTATGGTACTACCAGATACTCAAGAAAGGCAATCTTATTAATGTAATATTCTAATCTTCTTCCGTGGGCCCACTTTTCCTGGCGTGTGTGCGCTTGTCAAGTAATGCTGGGAGCTCAGAGTGACAATAGCGTCCAACACTGTACAACAGCAGTGTTCATTGTGACATCGTGTATAAACGTACAAATATCGTGCAAGTGCAAAGAAATCACCTAAAGTCCTTTAATGTTTCTATTCTCTTTCAAACGATTGTAGGCCTGCTGTGCGATTGGCACTACAAATTGAGTTTCTTGAGTGTATCAGAGCTGCTTCTGCCACAGGTCTTACGGTGTTATCGGGTGTTGCTTTTCGCTTACGTCAAACAACTTTGACTTCGTGTAACACAGAACCAGTTTCTGAAAGTTTTCGAACGTGCTATACAAAAAAAAAATAATAAAGGAAGTAGGCCAAATGGACCTGTTACTCTTTGAACTGCACAACTGTGCGATGTGGGAGCATATATAAAATACGCAGAACTCTAATTCTAAATCGCAGTGACTTTTTACTCTTCGTTTTCCTATAATATTTTGAGCTACCCTACGAATCTTTCCCTAGAAGGAGGATTTAAATTTATTTTTTCTCTTCAGTTGATATTCCTGTGGGTTTAGGGCAAGTGACGTCATACCCAATAAACATCCGCAATTTTCTTGTTTCTCATTTTTATTATTTTGTGCTTTATACGCTTCATATATCTTTATGACTTCCCTACATTGCCGACCCTGCTTGTGCTGTTGAACGCGTACACGCCTGCTTACATATGCAGAAATGTCAGAATGGGTAGCGATCCCCCTCGCACCAATATCGGTCGTGTAGTCGATAGAGCGTTGTTAAAAAAAATTGTGACCGAACCATTACGTTCATCCATGATGGTGTAAGACATGTTTTATCGTTCAAGAACTCTGCATTGTACCCACCGAGTGTAATTATTTGTTTCGTGTGTTTCTCACGAAAGCAGAGGGTTTTTTTTTTCGGGAACAGGGTTAACTAGTTGGCCTTTGTAGTGGAAAATGTACGTGCTTACCCTGAGATGCTAGGTGAATTTTCCGCAGTGCATTTCCCATTATTTTATGTTCGTTTTCCAACATTGTACCTCGCCTTGACTCTACGTTTAGCAGAAGCAGGAACGGGCAGTGTCCCACCACTTTCACAGCCGCAAAGCTTCCTATTAATTTTCCTGTAATAAACTTGAGGGCTGTCACTGTCTTTCCCCCAGTCTCTTCCTCGCCTCTTACAAACTCCAGCGGGTGAAGCAGAATATCTTCTTTGGTAAGGAGAATATGAAAATCCCCTAACGGAGGATAGCCGCTGGCTCTACATGTTGGCGAAGTGAAAAAGCGTAATTTTCAGTGTCATACAATATAACGTGTATTATTATTCTGAACTTGAAAGCGGGAAGAAGTTGCTCTAGAGACCTTTACTTAAAGATCTTCTTCATGACAGGTTTGTAAGTAAATTGTGGTAAGTTATTGCGTGGTCGTTTTGGGTCTGTGTTGTGGGCTTCAGATCAAAATGAGTTCCTATCCCAGGGAATCTCATTGTTTTTTAAAACTTAAATATGACAGCTCGGTTCCCAGGCGACAGGCCGCCATGACTGTAATTTATACAGTTTTTTTTCGACTTAAACTCACTGTGGTTGTGTCTTCAGTTTGACATTCTCAGTTTTATGTTACCAGAGTCTCATTGTTAGGCCTGTGTAAAGATGAAAGTTTACAGGCTGAACGGTCAGAGATCGGGGTTTGCGATTACACAAAGAAGCAAGGGGGTTTTCTTCCCCAATACAACACTCGGATTCATCTGCTTTCTGAACAACCTCCTCTCACATAGCTACCGGGTTCTCTTTTGCTAAAAATAAATCGGACCCAATATGAAGCTAACCAGCCACTTCCATTTGCTGCGGAGATTGAAAATGCATGGAGCCATATTTCCGTTCCCCCATGTACCTTCATAATGCTGCGATTACCTTTATGTTTACCGCTGTAATTCAAAAACTATATGTCACTGTTCCCTAGGTATCATTCTGCTTTTTGTTTTGGGGATTGTGAATTTGAGCCTCAACCAAGAGGGAGGCAAACAAGGCAGGTGTTCGAGGTTTTCTTCAATCACTGCTGGCAGGTTATGCAATGTTACCATCAGACAAGCCACGACGGTTTTTACCCACATTTTTAAAGATATCCGACCAGTCTACATTGTAAATTACTTAATAAGAAAGCAACGTTAAATGACTCAAGAATCAATAACGAATCAAACGCGAACACCTATTTCAGCCAATAGACTACAAGGACGAATGAGCAACTTTTGAAACTGGTATTCCTCGCCTTCCATGTTTAATGCGATAAATCAATATGACGTCAAATGTGCTCATGGCAGTAACCATCACTCGAATATAGAGACAACAGGTTCCTCCTAAACGTCGCTGCCTATGTACCATAGTACAAGACGTCACATCCCAAAGCCGCCATGATAAAGAAAAAATACAATGGGCACTACATTAGAAGTACTGGAGAAGTCAAGAAAAACGTACAGAATTTTGTTTGTGGAACATAAGGTGAAGGAACAGTTTGGAAGACTTTGGAAGAAGTGGGAGATTGACACAGAAATGGATCACAGGAAAAAGTAGATGTGCGATAGAATGAAGTGTTTAATGATAAAAGCAGTGATGGGCCTTCGAAATAATTGCAGTAAATACTCGAGACTCACGAAAGGGAGTCTGTTTATCTGCCGGGTGACTACTGGCTCTACAAGACTTGAGGGTTTCATGGAGGTGAATATTCTTATTATGGCTTTGGGGTTACGGTGTGAAGCCATGTAGCCTGGCAGACAATACAGTGTTTCTGGATAAGTATGCTACATACCTCCACATTTGCATCGCACACCCTGAAGTTAGAGAGAGAGAGAGAGACAGAGAGAGAGAGAGAAAGAGTACGTGCCGTCCGAAATGGTGATAACCACTTGCCAGACTACATGTTACCATAACCGAGAACAGTGGTTTCAAACAACTGGGCCGCGGACCCAGGGGCCCCAGGATTATTTAACGGGGACCTTGAGGTTATTACAGAGGTCCAAAGAATCCACGTAACTTGGCAGCCAACGCTGGGTTTCTTCTGCTATCCTCTGATTATTACTGATATGAATAACATACGGATTCACGTACATCGGTTTCTGAGATTATAATACGTTTTTCGTTATGTATTCTCACAATCAACTGAGTATAGAAGAACGCATATTTACATGTAAATTGTCCGCAAAGTTTCTTTAGGCTAAGAAGGGGACCGCAGACTCGATAAGTTTGGGAACTACTGACCTTAGCATTTCACAGTTTCAAATTTTAAACTTGTCAATATTTATCCATATATATATATATATGTATATATATATATATATATATATATATATATACTTAAACACACACACAAGACTTTTGGAGGCTGGCTGTAATACTGTCATCAAGTGGAGGAAAACATACCGGCTCTGCTGGGGTTATTACACATGCAGATATCAATGTGTGTTCTCGGACTGAAGAAGTGAAAACTTTACACAGTACATGTATGTTTCTTAGAAAAGTAATTTTGAATATTAACCTAGCTAAAATAAATTCATTATTTTCAAAATGTCTCTGGAGCATCTGTTGCAATATGCGTGTAACGACTGTGAATCTGGCTCAAGATCTTGTTAGTGACAGGATTTGTTTAATGTTAACGATGCTAAAACGTCGGGTTTTAAGAATACTATTGTTCTATTAATTACTGTGAGACTATCACTGAAGTTACATTTTACAATTAATTTCCATTCTTAAAGTATTTTAAATTCAGTTAATCTAAAAAATTATCTCCATGGATCGTAGCCGTTGTTGAGAAGCTAATATTCTCCGACTAGTCGCGTTTTCTCGTCTTCACCATGTTCACATAAGACTCTTAACAGGAAGACCAGCCTAACGCCATGAAGTAGAGTGAAGGTAAAGGTAAATTTCACCCCAGAACAGGCCATGAAGGCCCAGAGGGGGAGTAGAGGTATAGCTTTACTCTTTCTTGAACCTCGGCGCTAGATGGGGCCACGCCCTGGCCGCCTTACCCCCGGGAATGACCCAGTACCCATTGTGCAGGACGCTGGGTAGGCCTCAGGGCCGGTCTGGACGGGTGCTGAAAATCTTGCCCCCACCGGGATTCGATTCCCGAACCGTCCAGCTCGTAGCGCATGAAGTAAAGTTCTCATTGAAAAGCTCATGACCGCTTATGTTCAGAAGAGCCCGCCACAGGTTCCTGTCCTGTTATTATAACATTATACGAGTATATACGCTGTTGCAGGCCCTCGTAACGCACTTTTCTGAGCAATATGTTGAAATTGATACTTATGAACAAGGAGTGAACATTTCTCGATAGATGTGTGAGTATATATAGCGATCTATCGAGACGCGAGGTTTTACGACATCTCGAGAAGTATGGCTAATGGTGATGAACGTCTGCATGTAAAAGACATCTCTAGTCGTTACGATGATGTCGCGATATGGTGGATCATAAAGATGTGGCAGGGAGACAGGAAATTGCATCACAGTGTGTCTGCTCGCAAATGTCACCAACATAAACATACGAGTATCATATGTTGATGGCTCGCATCGGATTACAGAACCCGTTGTATGGGACGCTGTCTCTTGCAATGCATTATTACAGAAAATGCAACATGGGTTAACCACGTGACGCCCGTAACTAGAAAATATCCATGACCTGGAAACACCTATCTTACAATCAAAAATAAAAGAAATAAAGGCTATCAGGAAGGATGTGCATGGCAACTCTCTTTGGGATCATAAATTTGCATTGATTATGGGTTTACTTCACCGTGGTGACACTAACTGCTAAGCATTACTGTGATACATTTGAGAGGATACGGCTGGCTGTTCGTCGCAAAAGGCCTGGGTGGCTCTGCGCGATAACACCACGCCTTACGCAGCTGTCCGAACTTGCGACTGACTGCGGCGATAGAGCTGAGAGGTTATGGATTACCCTCCTTACAGTCCCGATATCGCGCCGAGTGATTTCTATCTCTTTGGATCTCTTAAGAAGCTCCTGACTGGCAAGCAATTTGCAACAGACGCCGACATGAAGCAAGCGGTTACTTCCTGCCTGCAGATACTTGACACAGATTTCTTCTACGGTGCAATGTAAGCTTTGATGCCACAGTGGTACAAATGCTGAAGTGTCCGTGGTGACTACGTGGAATTCTGATATGCACTATCTGTAACCAATGTGCCATATATATATATTATCCATTTCTCGAGATCAAGTTTTCTTTCAATTATTTCTTAAACACCTTTATATATTGTTTCAACTTGACAGAGAAATACATAAGTAGAATGGAAAGTTTAACACAGGTAAGATAAAAGTCCATGAAAGAGATGAGGTAAAAATAGTATTTTCTCGGATGTGACTTCATATAACCTGGTACATTTGCACTGACGTTTTAGAGGAACCTGCTGCCTCCTTCCTAATTACATATAATAGGTGCAACAAGGTCCTCTAAAATGTCGGTATCTACCAGACTACACGGCGTCACATTCCATACTGTATTCTTCTCTGACAAGTTTGATTAAAGCTTTGCCTATTAAAGTGTAAGCCAGTGTTATATGCAAGAAAATATAAATTAATAAAAAATAATCTTTTTATATATTTCTACTACATGTTCGAACCTGCGTTGCTACGTTCGGAATAACGAGTAATTACTTAATGCTGTTCACAGACTGTCAACTCTCCCTGTGGCCGACACGTGCCAACGTCTCTTGGAGAGTTTTACCTCATCAAACCAAAGACTGCCAAGTGTTCTTCCCTGGCTCCTCCGCTGCCGACACGGATCGACGTGGCCTGGTAGTCGAACTTACACGCCTCAACGTCCCATGCCCTGCAGGAGGCTTCCTTCAATTCTCTTCATCATCCTTTCCACAAGGAAATTCTTCAACGTCTCAGAAACTCTCAACACATTCAATGAGAAATCGCCACCAACAATTATGTGGAAAGCTTGAGGAACTTCCGCCTTCCGGTCGTAAATTGTATTTCCCAGCACCATCATTATTACCGTCGACCTCTTCCTCTGTGACACCCTCTCTCCGCCTGCACGGAAATCCCATCTTTGTTTTCACATATCGTCTAGTGGATTACTGTTATAACGTAACCCTGACATCAAGAAACGACACTCTGATCCTGAGGCCTACAGCCGGACTACATTGCACATTTCGATTTCATCTGCCGTACGGAAATCGTGTGTCACTTCATCTGCAAACCGGGGAGGGACGTCTCCTGGCATCAGAAGATTCAAGATATCATACCCGTGAGCACCAATCAGTAACCTCTCAGGATCACCTTCCCGGCGCGGATTCTGAAGACACTTCACTCACACAGCTTAGTCACAGTGACCCTGATCCCCCGTGCCCTGGATTGTTGACCCGTCTCTGGGACGGAGTATCCACATGGGCCCACTGCACGAAGAAGGGAGACCCAAGACATAACATTAGAATGCTGTCACGAGGCAACAGTGTTACGTTGAAGGTTGTAATACATCAGGCTCCCCAACAGAACAACCTGGACCCATCTCACATTCCGGCACTTAAACTGTGGTACCGTGCAGAGCCGATCAGTGAAGTGGTAGAACAGTGTGGTTTTGGGTGGGTGTCAATGCGGCAGTTTTGCATCACAGCTGTGGAGGACCTGCGACTGCCTTGGAATGAGGCTGAAATGGAATGCGGGAGACGCGGAGGACATCTGGCCAGTATACGGAGTGAACAGATGCAGGATCTGGTGGACACTCTACTCCTCAACAGGTACGGAACTTTCTGTGAACGTAATCATTGCAATTAGATGCATACTGCAAACTTGCACTCTCACATTCATATCTTATTTATTTATTTATTTATTTATTTATTTGCGCTTTACCTAACGACGTTGTCAATAGCTCAGTTTATGTAGTGTCAAGTGATACTATGATTATTGAAGCAGTATTGGAAAGGATGTGGAAGACATCGGTTTTGACATAATCTGATATTCTCTCCTGGCATGGTGAATACGCGGTGGTGCAGTTGCTTGAGGCACTTGGCTACAAGCAAGAAGGTCGCGGGTTCGGTTCCCGATGGGGTCATTGAAATTTTTCATTGACATAATCGTTTCGGTCGCACTATGGCCCTGGGGGTCGACTCAGCCTCTAACAGAAATGAGTACCAGGAGTATCTCCTGGGGGGCAAGGCGGCCGGTGCGTAGGACTGACAACATTGCCACTTTCATATGTCTAGAAATTCTGGGAGCCTCAACCTTCTGAATCCCTATGGGCTTGTTCAAGCCTGTACAGGGATATTTTTACCTCCTGGTCTTAGCCTGGGGTTCTGAGGTTAGCTACAGATATACTCAGCCAGAATAGCCGGTCTCTCCATCGAGATTTTAAACAGTAATTCCTCGAATAAGAAACAAGTATGATAACCACTCGACCAGTTCGTGTTTTGTAGTTTTAGCTTATACGCGGACAAATTTTAAATTCTTCCAGTTAGAAGTTTTTTTTTACTTCTTAATAAAAATGCACTAAACTCTTGATAGCACGACGGTCACTTCATGTACCACCTGCTTAGACATGAAACGAGTTTGATTGAAATGTGAGCCTCGATTTCGGAACACAAGTACCAGCAACAGAGTTTGAAAAACGTTTAGGTGTAGATAACAATTAAAATATCCACATAATTTCGCTCACCCCGACACAAGCAGTCTATTTTATGGGAAGGAAACGCGTCCATCAGAGCACTTTGTTGGCGTTATTTGCACAAGCACCACGCAGTTAATGAAATGGGAGATCCATTAGTTTATTTGTATTCCTGATCACTGAAATTACTAAGGAATTTTAATTTTTTATTTGAAAAGCTACAGTCATTTTCCTCTATGTAGCAGTCTGGCCTCATCACATTCCCCCCCAAACAGGTTGCATATTTTAAAGAGCAGTTGCCATTCAAAAACTTGGTATATGTCATAATCTTATAAGTAAATTGCACTGAGAACTTAAATACTTTACTGAGCCATCATTCGATAATGCCTATCTGCATTCAACGAAATGGCTAAGATAACAACTTATACTCTTCTGTATCCTAGCACCGTGTAGTGTGGTAGATAGTCACTAATGTTTCAGAGAATTGTACTTCCTCCATCTTCAGTGCATAAATAAATTTTCAGATATGTACCAGGTATGTATCTATAATAATAATAATAATAATAACCATGACTCGACAGCCCTATATGGGCTTGGGCCTCCTCTTTTCCGAGGTTACTTGGTCTTGTGCATTTGTGGCAGTGGGTGACCAGCCCACTGGCCGCGCTGTTCGACTCAATCCTGATGTGACTGCCAGAGCCATCTGGCAGTCAGTCAGGAGACTTGGGTGAGAAATGGCCGCTGAATTTTGCTTACGAGCATTACTAGTTCTATTCATGCACCAGGTATGTATCTACAGCACCATATATGTATCTACTACTGCATATGTATTCAATAGCGAATATGTATTTGCAGCAACAGATATGTAGTTGCAACAGCAGATAGATATCTGAATGAAAACAGCTTCTATATACAGACGATGTGTAAAGTCTTA
The DNA here is from genome assembly GCA_021186555.1 of Reticulitermes speratus. Lineage (NCBI taxonomy): Eukaryota > Metazoa > Arthropoda > Insecta > Blattodea > Rhinotermitidae > Reticulitermes > Reticulitermes speratus. The sequence continues at coordinate 12,491,414 of JAJKFL010000427.1, read as the reverse complement.
AATATGGCATTTCTAAATTGAGACCTATAGGCATAAGGCACACATTTCCACTCTTTCACTTGGAAAGCATTACCATTATGTATCACTATTCCCTTATTGCCTGCTGGAATTACCACTGATTCTAGACTTTATGGAATCATGCATGTATTCTAGCAAGAGATTGTAGGGTGTTTGTTTCTTTGTAGCCAAAGTGCTACACGCTGTGATTCTTCTAGAAGGGAGTAGCACAGTTGAAAAGGAATTGTGGGCAGTGGTAAATCACCTGCAGAGCAACCAACTTGTGAGCTTACTCACAAGGAATCATCCGTTATCTATCTTCTTTTCCTTGCTGCCCAATTCCTCTTCTCGGCCCCAGCAAATAACCCTCAATCTATTACATTCTCCCACTGCATCAGGCTCTCATCTCGTGGTGTAATTTCACGGCAGACTTTTGGGTTAAAGTCAAGAAAAATAAAAAGTCATGCTTTGCTTTAATGATGTAACATGACAAGCGACGAAAGCCGCGCTGGTCACTTGGTCAACGCATTATAAGTTTATAGGAGAAAAGGACAAGTCTTGCTCTAACAAATTCTGCTACTTTTTTTTTCGATTAGCGGAACGTGCTTGGAGCTATTAGTGCATTAAATTATAGTGTTTGAACAGGAGATGGAATTGGATTTTTATAGTAATTATTAGGGGATAATACATTGAAAACTCTATTGTAATATAAAAAAGTAAATTTGTCCCTGTGCTTAATTAAACTTCAAAACATAAAGGCGTATGGGACAGTGGAAGTATAGTTCTACGCGTTCTTAATATCAGCATTAGATATAGTCTAATCGTCAGCTTCACTCCGCGGCCGCTTTGTACCCGGGGAAGGAGCTCCTAGTGCCCATTCAATAGGCAGCTGGGAAAGCCACAGAGCTGGTCTGGACGCTTTGGAAGAGACAAAAATCTCTTTCCGTTTCCGGGAACCGAACCTCGATTTTTCGTCGCCCAACCCGCTGGTCTAGTAACTGTTCAGACTGAGCTATCCTCTCTCCGACCCTAACACAGAACAGAGTGTTTTATCCGTCTGTTTGCGTCATCGCAATTTATGCTTCTGAATATTACGGGAGGTACTGCGACCCCGGCACGTACGGCCTCAATGTTTCTTGCAAGGCAGTTGCAGAGTGAGCCGTCTGAAGTTGAACGCTAGTTGCCCATAAGCGCAATGTTATAAATGGCGTTTCGTCTCTGGCAACCCCATTTCATATCATAAAAACACCAACTGACCGCGAGAATAAATGGATGCGAACCCATTTTCGTTCACTCTCAGTTCATGTTGACTGAAAACTTGAAGACTGATTTCCAAAATGATAGATTCTCTTGACTTTTCTTATTCATTTGACATACTGTGTATCAACTTCCTTGTTTGCAATCATGCGCAAGATGAAAAAGTTTCAGAATTTGAATAAAGTTGACAGAAATGAAGGGTGTTGCGAAATAAATGTTCCGCTTTAGGTGCAGCTGCCGACTGACGTGTTCGCGCAGTGTTGCCGGTCGACATGACGGCGGCTACAGTCGTTAGGCGTCGTAAATGCGCGTTTTAGTCCTTGCTCTGTGGGGTATTATTTATTATTAGAAACAAAGCAAACGGGGGGGGGGGGGGTCGCAAATCGAGCCGTCAGAAGTCTGAAGGTGGATGGGGGGATGTTTACAGTGTGCAGAAACATACTTGCAGAACTTGCAGTAAAGAAAGGTTAAATTGACAGCTGACTGATCCATTAAGGTTGAAATGCGTGCGTGTATTTGTCTGAACAAAATTATTTGATAACAGCCGGTTTTTAGCTATAAAATTCGATTCTTTGTCACGCGAAATATGGAAGACAGGAGAAACGCAGCATCTCAATCCCATGATCTGAAAAAAAAACGTTGTTTGTGGAGCCGTAGGCGTAGATGGGAGGATATTATTAAAATTGTTATTAAATGAACAGGATGTGAGCGAAAGGACCAGATTCATCTGGCTCAGGCTAAGATGGCGGGTTCTTGTGAATACTTAGAGGGGCCCATAAAAAGCTGAAAAATTTGGTCTGCTGAGCTACTGTAAGATTTTGCGTCATTTCGGACTTTCGCCACGACGTAAAGGAGGTTTGCGCTCTTTTGGGATTTTACGCAGCGTAGAAAACAAAGGAACGCAAATCTCATTACTGCAAGATTCTCAACAAGCACTTGAAATTCAGAGATTGTTACACAGGCCGGCTCACACCTCAGACTTTCTGGCCACCGGCTTCCCAGAGCATAGACCCGATTTCAGTCATAGAATAATCGGTGCGGAGATTTGTGATGGACGAAACAACGCTGGAACTCGCTTCTCTTAGAAATTTGGGTTTTCCCTATCGGTTTACCATTATACCATTGTTCCTTACTCACCTGTCATCAGGGGTGGGTAAAATAGATCCGTATGGGGCAACAGTACCAAGGGACCCCCGTACTACAGCCAAGAAGATTTGAGGATGTCTCATCGTTGACTAGGAATGTTAACTGCTTCTAGGATGTAACGCCAAGTTGCATAGTAATTTACTCATGTTTCAGAGGAGAATCTACTTCCATTTTCAGGTGAGCAAGAAAAATATACTTTCATAATCCAAGCCGTATCATGAATATAGTATCCACCACTTCCTGCAAGATAGCACAACTTTCTGATAGTTGTTAAAGGAGATGGAATTTTATTTCCGTTTATTGTGTGCAGTTAGCAAGTAAAAGGAAACTGAAGTTACCAGCCCGTAGCCTTCTCCAGGAAGCTGTTACAGTCTGAAACTGCTAGAAACAGGAGCTTTACCCTCCTAACTTATTGAATTATTCAGCACCCTCACCACGATTCCCCACTAAGTAACCAACATTACGACCTGAAGGCTTCCATACGTTTCCATCTGCTGCGTATATATTTCCCTTGCATTCGCTGAGGGATGAAACTTTTCTATCTTTTTATAAATGCTTCAGCGCAAGAGGCAACACAATGTATTTGACATTTTTATTTGTTTCTGTCTTATATCTCACTTAACTTCGATCGTAGTGGCTGGTAATCCTATTACATTCAAGTTCGGTAGTTGTTTTAAAGAAGGGAAAAAGCGCACGTACAACGTTACAGCGTGGCGCGTTCGCTAACCATTGTTGCCACGGATAGGCAACAATACCTTCCCTTTTTTTGGTTGTTGTCGTAGATGTAGCTATCAATTGTACAGAAGTGTTCACTTTTGCCATGAAAATGTAAAAATAGGTTCGCTTTGCACTGTTGTTGAGCTACAAACTATTTCGTATAACTGTTAATAAATATGTATTAAATACTGTGATGTGTGTGTGTCTGTAGCCTCAGTTATCCGGCATGTACATCGCATATTTTCTGCGCCGTATTGTATTGTCATCTGTGGTCTTCTGGCTGTACCGCATTTTTCCACATTATCTCATAAACGGAAGAATTTTCGGAAAAAATAATTTAACATCGAAGTTGTGTTTTGATTTTCTCTAAATCTTTTGTCTGAAAAATTTCTCATTCCAAGAAACATTCAACGAGATATTATAAAAGCAAAGAGGTATTCATGTACGGGATCCATTGTTCTTGTCAGAGTTTAATCAAACTTCATTTTCCTCGACAGATTTTCGAAAAATTTTCAAATAAATTTCAAGAAAATCAGCCCGGTGGGAGCCGAGTTGTTCCATGCGGACAGACGGATGAACAGACGGACAGACAGACATGACGAAGCTAATAGTAGCTTTTCGCAATTTTACGAAAGAGTCTAAAAATCAGTTCTTGTGTATTGCCTTCTTCCCACTAACACAATTATTGCAGTCCTTGTAGTATCACCAATGCGTAATTCATTCTTTCGGCCATTAAATAAGGCTCACCAACATAGGTAAATAACATTAGTAAATTGGGGTTACCAGCTTAGAACGTACCATTCATTTTGTAAACCAAGTTTATGCTTTGGGTAGGTTGGCGCGGTAATCCCTCGTTCCTTCGACTGCTAACTTAAGGAGAGACTTTAAATTTGTGTGCGTGTGCGTGCGTGCGTGTGTGTGTGTGTGTACGGATCCTCTTTGTCTATTATACATAATAATTTGTGTGCAACTTAATTTATAATTTAAGAGAAAGTTTCGCAAGCTGTGTGCCTGTCCGTTTCGTTGCCTGATAAACTAAAATACGTGTGTGTGACATTAAACGATCTTAAATTTCTTATTTGTTAAGAGTGGCGATATAATGCCAAGAATGAAATTAGTTTGCATTTTGTTATACAAGCTCTCCACCTGTGTCGCTTGATGGTATAACCGTACATCCTTCAAACACCAAACTTTTTTTTTTTTTTGCTTTATCCATTCATTGATTTGCCCTCTTCCGTTTCCGGGGCAGTTTCTCCTTCCAGTGTCCACCTTTCAAAATTCGACCTCCCAAAATAGACTTAATAAGTTATATGTCTTCCATTTATACGTGTCTCTCCTTCTGATTTTCATTCGTTGTGGTGACCAGTGCATCACATATTTCAGTAATATTCCCTATTTCATATTTTTATCTTATAACTTTTTATAAAGAAAAATATGTGTAACTTCTAGAGCGAGTTTCAGGAAGATGAAGGTGACTTCTCTGTGTGTAAGCGGCTTACCATGAAGATAGATAAGTGACAGGGACGTAGAGCCAATCACAGACTGTCCCAACAGCCGTTGATTGGTTCGCACTTCTATTCGTATTTGGCAGGTCCAAGTTCCAAATCCCAGCCCGATGTCGACAGTACAGACTTCAGGTGTTACGTGCCTTGGCCCTTCGCTCGTGACGATCCTCCTGTAAAAGAAAAATGTCACTGTATAGCACGCCGTGAAGGCACAACTGGGAGACAGAGGTATACCTTACTCATCCACAACCCCGGCGCTAGAAGGAAGTGGTTGGTCAACGCCATGCCCCGGCTACTTATCCCCCCCCCCCCCCGGAAAGGCACCCGGTACCCATTGTACAGGAGGCTCACAAGCTCTTGTAGTAACCTTAGCGTTACGAAGTAACCACATTCTTTCACATACTTTTCAATTTATCGTTTACAAACCATCATAACTATCAACATTACATAGCTTCGGAAATACGAGGTTGGACTGCTCGACCATGTAAGAAGAAGGAATTACGGTCCTTCGTAAAAGTCGGAAACTACGTGCCTAACTACAGAATCACAAAACTACGTGCCTGACTACAGCATCACAAAACTACGTGCCTAACTACAGCATCACAAAATTATGTGCCTAACTACAGCATCACAAAACTACGTGCCTAACTACAGCATCACAAAACTACGTGCCTAACTACAGCATCACAAAATTATGTGCCTAACTACAGCATCACAAAACTACGTGCCTAACTACAGCATCACAAAACTACGTGACTAACTACAGCATCAAAAAACTACGTGCCTAACTACAGCATCACAAAACTACGTGCCTAACTTCAGCATCACAAAACTACGTGCCTAACTACAGCATCACAAAACTACGTGCCTAACTACAGCATCACAAAACTACGTGCCTAACTACAGCATCACAAAACCCGAAAGACGAATCTTTATAAAATACGTCGTTAATCTACCAATTGCCGATCCCAGTGGCCGTGCGGTCTAAGGCGTGGGTCTGCAGCCGCTCGCTTTCTGGGATTGTGGGTTCGAATCCCGCCGGGGGGATGGATGTCTGTCTGTCTCTTGTGAGTGTTGTGTGTTGTCAGGTAGAGGTCTATGCGTCGGGATGATCACTCGTCCAGATCGTGAAGCCTCGATAATGAGGAGGCCCTGGCCCACTAGGGGCTGTTGCGACATTGGAAAAAAATCTACCATTTAACGTACCCATATGGCCGCGTTACCGACACAAGAAGAAACGCCAAGGCTTGTAATGTGGGTAGGTGGCCCCACGTGTAGTCTGTACGTGATCTCATTTATTTGCTTTTTAATAAAACTGCCGATAACCGATGAGCTGCGCTGGATCAGTCGGTATAGCGACCAGGCTGTGGGTTGGATGACAGAAGAACCGTAGTTCCATACCCGGCAGGGACAAGAAACATTTCTCCAAATCATCCACACCAGATCAGGAGCTCATCTAGCCTCCTAAGCAATTAATCCAGGGGTCTTTCCCCAGGCATATAGCGACCGGAGCGTGAAGCTGACCATTGGTCTTCATCTAGCGCCGAAGTTAGACTGCGTTGAATTATATTTCTGACTTAGCCTATACTTTTACGGCTTTCAGAGTGATAATTTTATCTTTCCATTTACCGATAATAGTGCCTGAAATGAACTAGCCTCTAATATTGGGCGATAGTAACAAATTTGAAAGGCTGTAAACATGCACATAGACCAGTCTGAAGTACTGTCCTTTAACTCGTCTCGTGGGACTGAGGGAAACCGTATCGTGGGTAGCCTGTTTCCGGGACCGAGGTTTGAACCCTGTACCTGTGAGATACAAAGCAGGAGTGCTACCCACTATAGAGCGGAGGTCAGTCTGGATGTGGGGGGAGAGAGGAGCATCTCTGCCGTAGCCAGGTATTTGAGTCATTAGGTGAGCTAACAGTTCACTGAGCCGACTCTACTCATTGCAGGATACCTGAACCAGTAAATCTCACTGTACTTACGCCCCTATGACTGATATGCACCACGTTTAATAGGAATCCATTTTAGCATGAGGCCGACTGATTGTACGCTGCTTCAAACTAATCCGGATGTCTTTACAGCGATTAGCGTATCCATCCACATCAGTGGCACTACCATCACAGGCTTGTAGCTAGCAATTGTATTGCTATCTACAGGAATGCCATCATCACTCCGGCTGCAATAACACCCAAATTCGCCTACAGACACTGCTTTTTGAGTGGAAATATGTGCACTAAAAGTGACAGAATACAACGTGATTTCAGGCTTCCGCCGCAATGTTGATTAGATCTGCGCTCTTCGCAGCGTCGTGTGGTAATCCTTTGCCGACGTTTCGGGACAACGCATCGGTCCCATCTTCAAGGGTCATGAAGTCTAAGAAGAAAAGAACATTTTGACCCTTTAAGATGGGACCGATGCGTTGTCCCGAAACGTCGGTAAAGGAATATCTCAAGACGCTATGTAATATCCCAGAAGAGCGCAGATCTCAGAATACAGCATTTCTAGGTTTGTAGAATATATATGTATGTCTGCCCGACAAAAACACCCACACAAAGGCTAAAACCCACTGGACACTACGTGTTTGTGCTTGATTGCGGGTCTCGCTGTTGTGTCTTTGTGTTGACGTCAAAAGCTTGATGTTATAATGAAGCTTCATCGGATCTGTATGTTTTGTATCCGCCTTCTCGTCTGCCTGCTACCGCTTGTTCGGTGTGTTTGCAGCTGCCCTCCATATCTGTAGGCCGCCTTCTCCGTCAGCCCCCGCACCACGGTGACAAGAGACAGCACGTTAATTACTTTATGTGAAGCCAGTTTTAACGTTAAAGTAACTGTGCATTCGTCCCTCACTCTAACGTGTCTCTAAGTTCCGTACGATTCCCATAATAAACAGTGATTGTTCCTCTCTGGACCATTGACTGCTTGATTCTTGAATATTACGCAGCGTCGAAAGGTAATCCTTTACCGACGTTTCCGACAACTTATCGGTCCCATGTTCAAGAGTCAAGAAGTCAGACTTCTTGACCCTTGAACATGGGACCGACAATGGACCGATCCGGGATCGAACCCGGGCCTCCGCGGTGGGAGGCCAGCGACTAACCACCTGAACCATGGCACGGCCCAGACCAAAGTGACATTTTCAATTTTAACTTCTGGCGACGTAACTGAATTGAACGTGTCCAAGTATAATATATTGTTTATTTTTAGAAATGCTTATTTTTATGAACAAATTGCACATTATATTACGCCTTTAGGCTTTGCTGTCTTGCTAGTAATCCATGAAATGCTTCTGAATATTCCAAGAAAATATTTAGCTGTAGAATTTTGTTCTGGTATTTTATTCCCAGTAAATATAGGCCCTACAGCTCCTTTGGTTCCTCTCGCGTTTTCATGTAACAGCCGTTCTTGAAAGGGAATATAATCGTAATGTGAATCATAAATTCATATCTTCATCTAGACGGTGTTGATGAAACATCTGCCTCAGGCATTTTAACAAATACTTATACTTGGAACTTAAGAGGAGAAATAAAGTCAGCCCAAGAGCCGCACTACACAGATGGAGATCCAAGCTCTTTCCACTTCTACCAGAGCAGCCAGAATAACAGGAACGAGCTTCTTAATTTCCGATGTGAAAAATAGCTTACTTTATAATTTATGTTATATATTGTTAAACTTTTTACTAAAAGGGAAAACATGGAATTTAGTTAAAATTGAAATTAAAACCAACTTGATGCATCTTCACTATTAAAAATTTTAATAGTAGATTAATTAACTCTTAATTAACCCGACATGTTTCGGTAAGGTACCTTACCATCTTCAGGGGTTTTTTACTACATTTAGTTGCGTAGTCCATATGTTAAACATACACAAGATATGATCCCATATATATGGTCTACGCAACTAAATGTAGTAAAAAACCCCTGAAGATGGTAAGGTACCTTACCGAAACATGTCGGGTTAAGTAAGAGTTAATTAACCTACTATTAAAATTTTTAGTAGTGAAGGTGCATCAAGTTGCTTTTAATTTCAATTTTAATTTATACAAGATGCACGGTGAATACAATATTTAAAAAATGGAATTTAGTGTTATAAAAGAACAAAAGTTATTGTTTATGGTGGCTGTTTATTAATTAGCCATCTTAAAGCCGAGTTTTCAGCAGTAATGTGCACTGTTGTTTGAAACAATCTTCATTCTGTACATTCCGTTGTGATAATACACAAAGAATATTAAAGCAAAGCGTCACTTACAACTAAAGTTTTTAATACCGGTATTGAGTGTTTATTACAACATTTTTTCAGACAGTTTGGCCATCTTCAGGTAATACAATAAACATAAAACACTTGGGAGGATAATTGCCTTTCTAATAGACCAAACTGCGTTACCTTCTGCAGAACATAGCCTTAAAAAATCAGTTACATTTAAAAAAAGATGGCGAGAAGAAAATTTGGATGTGAGAAAGAGAGAATAGCGGAAGCAATGAGAAAATTTACATAATCAGTAAATCTGTTATTTTTCTTCAAAATTACTGCTGTAAATAACCTCACACCTTATGAATTAACCTCTATGAACTCTTCAGTGTTGTACTTGGTGTACTTACGCCCCTTACAGCTAGTGGGTTACGCACGTACGGCCTGATTTAACATCAACAGCTGTCCTACGCACTGCATATCGTAATGAACAGAGACGATTTTTGGACAATCTTAAACAGTGGGGGTTTTAATGAAGCCACGTTATGTTCTCTGTGAGGTATAACCTGAAGTCTTATGTAGTATAATTTAGATGATTACCAGTCTTCCAAAACTTGATTTTGAAATAATAAAGAAAAATGAAAGATAAGAGGTACGCAAAATCGTGAAGAATGTTTGCGGAAAACACACGTAATCCATTTAAACACTTAAAGCCCAGTGGCTATGTGCACCGTTGCTGTAATATTCCGAAATCCTGCGTTTTGTCCACGCGGTGTATTTATGTGCCTCGTATGGTTTGCAGGTTAAACAATATTTTTCCTTAAACAGTATGAAATGGTTGGTCGTTTTAATAAATTAGGATCTAATCCTGTAGACCCCCATACCGGTATGCTATTTAGAATAGTGTAATACTTCAAAAGGTTACGTGGAATTTTTTTTAATATATAAATAAATAACTATTGCAAGGGAGACATAGGCATCGATTGGAGAATAACAATGAAATGGATCTTACAAAAATTAGATGGTAGGGCGTCGAATGGATTTATCTAGCTCAAGAGAGAAGGTGGGGGGATCTAGATACCGGACCTTCCAGTTCCACAAACGTGGGGAACTTCATGACTATCTAAGGAACTGTTATCTGCTTCAGCACGACTCGGCTCCATAGGTTATTTAGTTAGTCAGTCAGGCAGGCAGTTGGTTATTTAGTTAGTCAGTCAGTCAGTTAGTTCATTGGTTAGTCAGTCAGTTAGTTGGTTAGTTAGTAAGTATATTTGTTTGTTTGTTGGTTAGTCAGTCAGTTATTTGGTTAGTCAGTCAGTCAGTTTGGTTAGTCAGTCAGTTAGTTGGTCAGTAAGTCAGTTTGTTTGTTGGTTAGTCAGTCGGTTAGTTAGTTAGGTGGGTGGTAGGTAGGTAGATCGGTAAGAAGGTGCGTGGGTAGGAAGTTAGGTAGGTTTGTGGGTAGGTAGTCACATTAGTAACTGCAGGTCACATTTTGTGATTCACCATATACTGTAAAAGTGAACAACTAAACGGACAAGACACTTAGGATAATATGCATGGAGTGAGCAACAGATTCTCAGAATATGTAGAATTTTGACTAGAAAGTCTCAAGGCCAGACATTCATGATGAACCCATTCTAAACCACATTTCACCAGTTGTAAATGATATAAGTGCTCCCATCTCTAAATTTTTATTCACAAAACTGAATGTATTAGAAACTAATCACGCCGTAAATCTCTTTGACACGTGACTGACATAATGCATTACAACTAAATCTTCGTTCGTACTCCGAGAAGTTATTTAAATTAATTTAAACTTTCAGTAGACCAAAACCTAAGCGCTTACTTCCCAGAAATACATTGTCCATACGGTTCTTGTCTGTATTGTTTTGTAAACGTCAGGGATTAATTTGTCGCTACGTCCAAGCTTTTGAGATTGTCTCTTAAGACACTTTTAAGATTTGTTTCCTGGATTCGAAGTGACATTGCTACCACACGTTTTGTTATTTCTTTACCAGTTGTGTTTTTGTAAAAATAAATACGTTATTTTGGTAAATTAGTTACAGACTTTGTGGACATCTTGTACAGAGTGCCGCGTTTAATTGTAACGTTATAATGCCATGGTAAATATTTGAACATGCATGCCAGGAGATTTAGTGAATAGAGTCATGGAAATAGAATGCTTTGTAGAACACATTGTGTTGATATATAGAAGGGCTAACTTGAACAGTGAACCTTGCAAACACGAGCCCAAACGCCTAAATCAAACAATGGTTGTACATTTTACTGAGCTTCTAGTCATGTAATAGGCCAAAGAACAGAAAAATAATGAAGAAACATAAATTTAAAATACAGGGCATACACAAAAGAATGGTGCGGTTTCAAAAGTGAATACAAAATTTATGTCTCAATTACACGGGCACAACATACACCGTCATCGGCGGCAACTGTCCCTGTTTCTCATGCGCTACCAGCAGTTCGCTTCTCATGCTTACTGCGTGGCTGCGGGGCCAGTTTAGGAGAAATGCGCTGGATCGGACGTGCTGCTGCAAATGGAGACAAGAACCTTCTCCCTTGGCCACCCCGTTCGCCAGATCTCACACCGTGCGATTTCTTTCTTTGGGGGTTCGTTAAAGACAGCGTTATGTACCACCATTGCCCACGTCCATCCATGAAATTCGTGATCGGATAACGCTTGCACTGCAGGCCATTACAGCGGACATGCTACACCGGGTCTGGGATGAGTTTGATTACCGTGTGGATGTGTGTCGTGTGACCCAGGGTGCACACATTGAAGGATTATAATTACCAAATGAGAAACTTGGACAGTTACCGCCGCTGACGGTGTATGTTGTGCCCGTGTAAGGTGAGAAATACATTTTTTATTCACTTTTGATACCGCACCATTCTTTTGTGTATGCCCTGTAAGGGTGTAACATCGTGCTAATTTACTTACTCGTACAATGTAAACGATATTTAAAAAATTTCATACCCACAACAAACAAAATGCCTCTCCATTAAAAAGACAAAATGGTTAATGCTAATTAGTGGGGGAAAAATCTCTGTTTTTTTTTAGAATCATGCGGCACACATAAATACCACGTACATTCCATGAAAAAAAAGGCAGATTTTTAAAAATATTACAGCAGGTGATACACAGAGTTACCAGACTGCTTTAAAAGATCGCTCCGTGTTCCATGTACTCGACAAATCCAGACGCTATCTCATGACACAGTTCAACAAATACAAAAGCCCTCGAACGTATAATTGCAATTACGAAAACATTTTTCGTTTTCGCTTCGTGCTGCAAATTTTATGAATGGAAAATATTGTGCATCGAATCAGACAGGTTAGTTTAGCAGTAATTTTGTGCTTAACGGGGTATATATTTTGAATTCAAAATGGACATACTGTCTATTCAGGCTTACGTTTGTACTATTTCCTGAGTCTATCAACAGGAATACCGCTGACGTTCCAAGAGCACACAAGCGCCTCCTTCAATATTCATACCTACTGCTCAATCATGACGGATAGCGTAGTCGATATAGTGACTCGCTAGGGGCTGGAGGATCCGTGTTTCGAATCCCGGTGGGGCAAAAGATATTCTATTCTCCATACCCGTCCAGAACGATCCTAGGGCCCACGCAGCCGACTCGGCAATGATTACTAGGGCTGTTTCCAGGGGGTAAAGCGGCCGGGGCGTGGCGGTGATCACTCACCTCCAGTTAGTGCCCAACTTAAGAAAGGTTGGAGCTGTACCTCTACTCCCCCTTCTGTGCCTTAATGGCTTCTTATAGGGTGATCTTTTAATAATACCGTATCATTCGACACTACATGACTTTTGTTAACACTTAGGCTGAAGCTCTGTAAGTAATATTTTAAACATCGCTTCTTACCTTCAAGAAAACAGAAAATATCTCCCATAAGATGAATTATATTTATGGGAAAAATCTTTGTTTATTCTGAAAGGAAGACAAGTCCACGAAATCTGTGGGCGAAATTGTACGGTATATAATTATCTCACGTTATGCGGTACACAAACTTACCAGCGTCATATAAACTTCAAGTAGTTTAACTGCAGAAACACTTTTGTACGGTATTAGTCTCTTCTTTTTTCAGTAAGTCTGCTTCAAAAAATAAGACCTCTTACGCAACGGGGGCTTGTAACAGGCCTAATGATCCAAAATATTTCCGAACTTCCGAATGATTGCCATTCCTTCAAAGCCACTACCAAACTACACATGGCCAGTCCTGTCTTCTTCACGTGGCTCCAGTACCTCTGTAACTTGGTGCAGTCAGCCTTCCTTTTGTTGCACAAATTAGAGCTGCAGAACTAGACGGTGGTGGTTAGTTACGCAACCGCCTTCCCAGCAGCTACACCACATCCAATTTGCTTCTGCAGTACCCGAGTTCTTTGCTCTCTGCAGAATAAGAAAATATTGACTATTCATCCGTGGCGACTGCAGATGTTGTTTGCATGCAGCGGCGTGCCTTAATCTTGCAGCAGCTAAATGAGGATAAAGACGTCTATGTTTTTTTTTGTTTACAAACCCAGGAACTTCGATAATTACAGTTGGCTTATTTTATTCCTGTTGCCTTTATATATGTCAAAACCAGTAGAATTTAAAGCCTTAATATTATACAGTCTGTGCAGTTGCTTTACATATAAAGTTTTATTACCAACCACTGAAAAATTCTTTTTTACTCCTACATGTTTCGGCTAACCATTGTAGCCATCATCTGGGAGTCACTTTTCACACACGTGAGCAGCGTATAATGTATATATTACCATTCATTGACGTACTATACGCTGCGCACGTGTGTGAAAAGTGACTCCGTGATGATGGTACAATGGGTAGCCGAAACATGTAGGAGTGAAAAGAATTGTTTTGCAGTGGTTGGTAATAAAAACGTATATAGTAAACGCCTTGTTTTCTTTTCACAATCTATTTCCATATTAAGAATTTTTTATACTTTATGAAGGGAGTTTTAATATACGGTTTTCAAAATAAATAGACCTAGTTTATTGAAAACTTTAATACCTCCTTTAAATTTTAGGTTCCATGAAGACAAAATTGAAATGTATTACTTATTTTGCATGGAGCAAGTCAAATTTAATACACAGTTATTTAACATGAAAGGTAAATTTTAATTAATATACCATTCAATGAGTCAGAGTTCCGTTTCAGAAGTTTCTTCCAGCTGGCCGATGAATTCTCCATATTTGATGGAACCAAAACTTTCAATATCGTAATCTGTAGATCCTCCAGTAATGACCAGTGTAACATTTGGTATCAAGTCGGTTCTACTGTGAGGATAATTAGTCAGAGGATCCCGTTATCGTCTAAATGTTTTCTGATGCGGCAATACACAGTTAATCAGTGAGCTGGATAATCCTGAAATTGTGAGGATTGTCATTATCATTGCGGGAATTATGACACTCTTTTATCCTGAAGATGGAGGGGTACGTAGAGTTTAACGGAAATGTAAAAAGGGGTGAGGAATGACGGTAGGAAGGAAAATATTTGTCTTTTAAATTCAGCGGAGATTTTCCGTAGTAAGTAAAAGTAAGTAAATAAATAAATAAATAAATGCAGGCATGTTTCAGACTTACAAGTTCCAGAAACTGTCTCGATCCGTGAGTGTTTTAGCTCAAAGCGACTATCATCAGCTAGTTGCTATTTAGTTAATTATAGCTCTACTCCTGACTGCATAACACCGCCAGTTGGCTTAGCAGTGTCATAAGGTCCTATGTTCTAATCTCGGCCGACACACAAACTATCCTGGCTGGGTTTTTTAATGGTTCCCTTAATTCTTACAACGAAGTGGCGAGATATTGCGTCAAATTTGTCCTCTGCTGTTGTCTTACGAATTCTTTAAGGATCATCATTTATCAGTTATCAGTTATATTTTCATTCGACGCTGTATATTCTGAGTTACTGTCAGCAACATCATATAAAAACTAGACTATTAGGAACTCATACTTTCTGTGTGATGAGGTTTCGGTCGATTATCCTGTGAAAAATGATCAACTTCAACACGTTAGGGATTTGTACCAGTTCTATTTGGAACAGCGAATTTGTTAGCCTCTCCTGAGGCGTACAAGATTAATAGCTTCTAACTGAGCTGCTGTAAGACCCAGGAACGTCTGACACAGGTGTTCTCACAGGCTGTGATTTCAAAGGATTCATTTTCTAGCAGCCTCAGAACTACATTTTTCAAGTATCAGTTTTCTTAAGCTCTGGAAGAAAGAGCCGTTCGTAATTGTCTGCCGTACCGTATCAACAACTTGAAATGCTGTGAGAAAGATATGTAGTTTTATATCGGATAAGGACTGGCTGAAATGAGCGTAGAACCGAAAGAGACGTTTTCTACACTTTGCGTTCATGAATCCAAATTGCGTCTGATTGGCTTCATCTGACTCGCTAAAATTACCTGTCCATATAATGTTACTTCGTGTCTGGTTACATGGCGCTAGATAGTTTTAATCGGGGCAGAATATTGATATCTTGAAGCGAATTCATAAAATCGGCAGTTTTTTGCTCCAAGCATTATTACTAATGACGCTGACTTTTGCAGTGTATGTGTGTGGTGGGGTGTGGGGCGAGGTAACATCGAAAGCTATATGCTTCTATCTAAAAACCATTTGGAGGTCACAAAGATCAGCAGCATTATAATAGAGTGACGTCAGAATTAACAAGAAAAGCAATGTACGTGTAATGTAATATTGAGGCGCGTTCTAGTAAACCATTGTTGACGTGGAAAAGCTATAAGTGTTACATATTCTGATTGTGTGTCTGTAGGTTTAGCTATTAGTTTTGTATAGTTTCTTTTCCAAACTTTTAATATATCCGTGCACTTTCCATACGTTATTTATGTGAACTGAAGATGGAGGCAGCACGTTCATTTGAAACGTTGTTACATGTCGACCAAAGTACAAGGCGTCGCATCCCAGAAGATATTATTTAAACGAGAAGGAAATACATACTAAGAATGTACGTATGACTTCAGTGTCATAATATTCCTTATTCTACTGAAGACAAAGTTTGTAGGGCTTTCAGAAAATAAAGCAATTAGGAGAAGTGCTTGTTACCGTTTCCCCTAACTTTACTTCTAATCATCATACTTTGTAGTGCTGCGACCTGGATGCTGAAGACACGTGCCTCATGTTTGTCAAAGTTACAGAACTTTTGATTTTCCTAGAATTCCGTGTAGTGGTTTCCTTGGCTGTGTTCGGGAACTAATGCAAGAAATAGGTTGCATATGTGTCAGATATATCCTAATGATGTCGTTCAAGACTGTGACGTACTTTAAAGTTTTGTCTTTTCCTGATACTCAACTGTGAAGGCTTTTATACCACTGAATAGAAAGTTTTAATTTGGTGCCCCATAAAACGAGAAGAAACTTTTTCAATTGAGTATAGACCACCTGCTGGGCAAATAGATAGGCTTGGCTGTGCTGCAGGTCGTTCGCTGAGACTGCGTTTTGTATCTCCATTGAAGAAATTTTATTTGCATGGTATGAAGTAAATAAATTGTAGACTTAGAAACAATTTTTTTGTGAGATTGAAGGCTCTTGCGGAGATGACTATTAGAATTACGATATTCGGGCTTGTGACGCCGTATAATTTGGAACTTGAGTACCAACTTTTCGGAAGTACCTGCTTTCTCCATCTTCACGGCAGCAGAAGTTCCTCCAAGAGTTTGTACTTTCTACCAAATTACAAAGCATTTCACACCAGAAGATTTTATTCATTAGATATCTCTTAGCCATTCATGGCTCAGATTAGATTGTCTAACTTGTATTTTGAAGTACGTAGTTCGAATCTCAACGCAGATACAGATGTGGTCTTCGCCATCACAAGATGGCAAGCTTGGACCTGCAGATCGCCCAGCTTCCTAGCCGTTGGTTATCGATGGACCTTTCCCAGTGACAAAGCTCCAACTAATGCTGAATTTAAGAATGTGTGGAGCTATAATTTCCCCCTCCCATACCTCTTCTTAGCATGGTTCTCTGAGTTTTTTGTATTCTTGCTATATAATACGGCGCATGCGCTTTGCATGCTGGAAAACTAAGGCTACAGACACACACTCAGAATATGTAATACTTATTGCTTGTTAACGGTTTCCGTGTTACGTTTTTACGTACATTGCCCGTCTTGTTTAAGATACAAATTTAGACAGCGGATGAGAGAGCTGTGTGCAGCACTAGACTTGTATTCTCGTGTCCTTCGTTCACACACGGAGCGGTCCACCGTCCATCTTCAAAGATGGTGCCTATGGCGTTTCTTAGTTTTTCCAGACGACTGCTTGTCATCGCATCTAATTGAACCTCATAAGCTTTGAATTCATAAAATAATCGTTAAATAACCTAAAACTCTTACGCCGTTGTTTGTAGACACCCTTTATGTGAGCGAGAGAAGTGTTTTATTTAACTATGCTGTTGATTGTTGATATTATACGTATAGCGTCTGTGGTAGATGAATGGAGCAGGTTTGGGGGGGATACTGGCAGGCGAAAGCTGAAGTACTCGGGAAGAATCCTGTCCCATTATCACTTTGTTCCCTGCAAATTTCACACGGACTGGCCTCTCGTCTAACCCAGAATTCCTCGGTGAAAGACATCTGATCATGTGTCCTGGTTTTTACCTTGGTATAAACTTTTATATTGAAGAGTTCAGGTGAGTGGCTAGGCGAATGACTTGTCCCTATCCTGAGCCAGCTTAATCTAGCCTACACCGTTTCACCCTATTTATTTACGTTCAATTTTAATATTATCTCCGATCTACCAAGAATGTTCACTTCCCAACACCATATACGCTTATGAATTTGTCTTCTCTTCCATGCGTGTCACATGCCCCACTCATCTAATCCTCCCTAATTTTATCACCCGAATAACATTTGATGTACAGTCTAAATCATGAAGCTGTACAATGTGCAGCCTGCTGTCACTTGCTCCCTCTTAGGCCCACATATCATACTCAGCACCCTATTCTCCAACACCCTCAGTCTGTGTTCTCTCCTTAATGTGAGAGACCAAATTCGAAACCCAGTGAGGAACATTATCCAAAAGTACAGTTTTTGATATTTAATTTTGACGTTTTTATGTAACAGGCGGGAAGACAAAATACTGAACTGAGTTATGGCAAGCATTCACGGGATTAATATGCTTTTAATTTCTTCGTGAATGAAATTTTCATTTGTTTGCGCCCTTCGCAAATTAAAGCAGTTCGTATTGGAACCGAAAGCAAAACATGCATAATTCTTGCACGCTAATGACGAGAAGCGGTCATATCAATATAACAGGGAAATTACGTTGGGAAGTGGTGAAAATGTTAGCCAGAGGTGAACACAGAACACTAAACATAACATGGGCAGTAGAACATACAACAGTAGTATGGCGAAAACTACTTAGCAATGAGCCTTTTCATTTGTATTTTTCAAATATTATTGAAATTGTCAAATCAAGGAAAATGAGGTGTGTGTTGCATGATGGACATGAACGAAATACTTTGACAGAAAGGTGTGAAGGGAAATGGCCACCTGCGAAATCTAAGACTCAGAGTGGAGGATAATATTAATATGTATTTAAAAATATGGGATTGTAAGATGGTGTACTTGATTAATTTGCTTCTGGATGGAGAGCGTGGTGGGTAAACAACGTCTTAAAATCTAATATTTAATTTATATATTAGCAGGTTCAAAGTTTACAGTTGTACGTTCGGACCACAGTGTGTGTTCATGTGTTTTTGTACGGATCTCAGAAGAAACAAAGTTTATTTCCCTATACAATATTATCGGGTTAGTTTCTATAAATGAAATGCGGGGTGTTTACTGCGCGGTACGGACTGAACCTTTAAATGTAATTCACGTTAATTTTATCCTTACTGATTTAATGACTGCAACGGAGCTTTACCATATTACTTTTTTTTTGTATGCGGAAAATTTTAGTGGTCTAAAACAACAATGGTTTACGTATTTTGAAACATGTGTAGCCACATATTAACGTGTATGTACGTATTTATGTATATCAACAATGTAACAAATGTAAGGCATGTAATTTGAAGAGAGAGGTAACTATGTTGTTTAACGACGTTGTCAGTTTTCAAAATTATGTAACATTTTGGTAGATAAATGAACGTGTATGTAACAGAAGTAGAATGGCGCCGACAGGGGAAAATGAAAGTACTCAAAAAAATTTGTCCAAGTGCCATTTCTTCGAAAAAGAAAAACCACACACGGACTGGCCTGAGATCGACCCCTGTGGTTTCTTGTGAAAGACCGACGAGTCATGGGAAGGCCCCATTCAATTTGAAAACACTGAACTAAATTTTATATGAAACTTTTACAGTACTATAATTAATATTCATAGGTTTTTTTCCCTCAATTTCGAGAGTAATGTTAGCTATATGTCAAGTTATTTCACGTTAAAATGGGTGTTATATACAGTTACTACTGTCATAAAAAGTGTCTGCCGTCTTAGGAAGCAATATTAAAACAGAAATTGCGTGATGTTGCGTCATTCTTGATGAAAATAAAAAGAGTTAATACTTTATACGTCTATCTCTACAAAATATTCAAGAACTGTTGTGTAATTAAACTTCGTAATCCAGAGGAAAAAAAATCCCACATCCTCAGCATGACATTTGTTCGTCAATTTATGGACCTTGAGCTGCTGCATTTGTTCGCCCCGGAAGTGAAAAATGACAGTAAAGCTGACGCAGTAATTTCTCACGCACTCCCGCTTTCACCATTTCTTCGATCTTTTATTTTCTTATCTTCAGCTTCGCTGTGCAGTCACTTAGGGCGATATGTCCGTATGGGATCCACAAAAGAAATGTAGTACTGTCCAAACTGCCTACAATTCGACGTTACATAGACAGAGGTACGGTTAGCGTCGTTAATAATAATTAAATTCAATTTAGTTCCGTATTGTCAATATGCAGGCACCGTAGCCTTAAGGACAATTAAAAAGACAGCAAAGGGAACATAAGAGAAAATACATTCAATAAAAACCATAAACGAAAACACGTATATAAGAGACAATAAGTCCAACTCACACCAGCTAACACACAACATGAACAATATTAGAATCGTTAAATCGAGTAAAGATTATGTGAAATAATTTGTTTCTGAATATATCGAAAATTTAATTCACGTCATTTTATTGACGTGCACGATTAACGGCGCAGAGCCATTTATGAAAGCAGCACGAATACACAAAGCCTTTGTTTTACGCCTCAGTTGTCTTTCTGAAAAAGTAGGCGTAAATAAAAGTGCCTAAATCAAGAATGATATTCCCATAATAAATAATGGAATAGGTAGGCGTTAGCGTAATAGAGGGCATCGGGCCAGAGGGCATTAAACCGAAAATGAGAGGGTGTAAATTAGGATGTGATGCATATTGGCGAAGGGCCTGAAAACAAAAAGGCGTAAAACGAGTGGGACGTAAAACAAGGGCTATATTTACATGAATACACAAGCACACAGGTAAAGCACAATTACAAAGAAAAAAGAAAGAAAAGAGCAGGAACAGGTGAGGTGAGTATTTATTGTGTATGCGTATTACTCCTGCGTGCTGCATGCCCCGTCCATCTAACCCTCTTGAATGTGATAATTTTAGTCATACTAGTAGTTATGTGGCGAGGAATACAAAGTATGAAGTTCTTCAATATAAAGTTTTCTCTAGAAGTTTCTTTTCCTATGGCTCGACAGCCCCTTGGGGGCCTAGGCCGCCTCATTTTTCGAGGTTTCACGATCACACATTTAGACACACCACACTCGGTAGAACTCCTCTGGACGAGGGACCAGCTCGTCGCAGATACCTCTACCTGACAACACACGACACTCACAAGAGACAGACATCCATGCCCTAGGCGGGATTCGAACCCACAATCCTAGTAAGCGAACGGCCGTAGACCCACGCCTTAGACCACGCGGCCACTGGGATCGGCTCTCTAGAAGTTTACTTTTCATAAAATATTTAAAACACCCATTATTTTGGTTGGTAGATATTTGTTCGCCTCTGGGACACACATATCTGTAATGACAAGTTTCATCTGCGTCATACTGTATTCGTGCTTCGTGTTCGTCGCCATACCGCCGAAACAGTCAGGTCTATAGGTGTTATACTGTACATCAGCATCTTCATGAACGTAAACAGATTGGGACACCTGGGTCCTGTCCTGTGAGAACTCAATCTTGAAGATACTGTTCATCGCTCCACCTTCATTTTGGTCGACCTATGTCACTTTTGCCTTTATGCTGTACATAAACCCTATAAGTTTACAGACGGTGGTTTATAGGTTCATCCAAGTTTTAGCGACAAATATACTAACTAACTAACTCCATGTAGCACAGTCCTTCTTGAGAAGCTAACAGGTCGTCAGCTAGTCAAGAAATTCCCCGCGTTTTATGGAACCCGAAGGTTCATTACCGCATTCACAAGAGCCCGCCACCTGTCCCTATCCTGAGCCATATCAATCCAGTCCACTCCCTCCCATCCCACCTCTTGAAGATCCATTTTAATATTATCCTCCCATCTATGCCTGGGTCTTCCAAGTGGTCTCCTTTCCTCAGGTCTCCCCACCAAAATCCTGTATACACCTCTCCCCTCCCCCATACGTGCTACATGTTCCGCCCACCTCATTCTTCTTGATTTGATCACCCGAATAATATTTGGAGATGAGTACAGATTATTAAGTTCCTCGTTATGTAGTCTTCTCCACTCCCCTGTTACCTCGTCCCTCTTAGGCCTAAATATCCTAAATATACACAATTAAAAAATTGCTCACTCCATGGATTAAGTTCATATTGGCATACTTAACTACAAAAGGAATATCTGTCTTCTAGGTAACCGGAATGCTTATTGTATTTCTTTGCAATATTTTACCACCTGTACTTATCCTGAACCAGGTGAATCAAGTCCACAACCTTCCTCCAACTTTTAAGGTCATTGTTTAATACTATACTGTAATCTACTATGAGGCCTTCCAACTATTCTCTTACATTAAATTGTCCGACTAAAATTTTGTTTCCATTTCTCAGTTTCCCGTACGTGCTTTACGACTTGCTCATTCATATTTCTTGGTTTGATCTTCCTTTAAAAATGCTTTGGAAATATTAAAACTTGCTAATCACATGACACAATTTCCTCCACCCTTTCGTCACTTCCTCTCTCTTAGGTCCAAACATGCCCCTCATCATTCTGATCTCAAATACCCACGATCTATTTCCTTATCATCATACAGAAGGCTAATTTTCAGAGCGACACGAAACAAGAGACAAACTGATATTTTTTATATATATATATCAAGGTGAGACCCGCAAACCCTCAATCTGTGTGCACCAAATCACGTCCTATTGATTTTACTAATCACGGAACATACATGTTCTGTAATTCTGTGGCCTGTTTCGGTCAGCTTCAAGCGGAGTTTGATGATTGTAATATGTGAATGTTGCAGCCCTGGTTACCGCGATCACAATGCCTACTGGGTCGGCGCCTCCGACAAGACGTATGAGGGTGACTTCCGGTGGTCTGACGGACTTCCTTTCTCCTACACCAGTAAGTATGATGAGTCTGGCGGTGGCGAATGTCAAAATTGTCATCTCGTAAGTGACAACATTGAGTAATATGCATCTGACCCTTTGGAGACAGCAGTTTGCATAAAGTACTGGTAAGTAAGTAATGCCGAGTTTCATAACTGAGAAGAACGCGATCCTGAAATCAAGAGCAACAGAATACGGGGCTGGCTATCTCGTACCTTTTGCTGCTTTAAATCAGTTTAATTTCTTTGTGCAATCAGGCACCAGTATGTATTAGAGGGCACTGGGAAGACCTAAGCGTTATTTACAATTGTCGCAGTAGTGTTTCGCAGGTGATTTGTTCAAGGAGGTTAGGAGCGCTTTGCACAACAATAGTGTTCAAATATTGTCCTCATCCTCCAGGAATTACATTTTATATAAATAAATCTGGACCTAATGCATAGTCCCCGTAGTACGTGGTTATAAATTTACAAGGACTTATTAAATAAAAAGTTTAATATTTGATTATAATAGTCAGCACTTGCAAGTAACCCTAATTACTTTCTAATTTTGTTGCGCCTAATATTCCTACCCCGCAGTCATCGGATGAACTGTCGCTAATGTTAATTTCATTGTGTGTCACTACTTGTATTTTCGGTCCACAGTTTTATTACAAATCCCGTTCACAGTCCCTGTACATGTTCACAAATCCTGATCGACTGTTTCTCTCCAGTTTCTCTGAGTCGTTGCTCTCAAACGATCTTCAGTTGCCTACTCCACCATGTTTTGTACATTTAATGGATATTTTCTGTAATTCTAACCTTCAGGCTTTTGCAGCTGGTGTTCAGTGCGTTGTATTAGCTTCCAGGGTTAGGTCGCCTACAGGAATGAAGATTTCCTGACGTTTCGGCTTACGTTGCCGTTTCCATCTTCACGGTGGATGAATCGGGGTGGGGGTCTTGTTGTAGATCTAGCAGCGCGTGGTGTATGGGAGGGTAATCTGCCGGACCGTCACCCTCCACACAACACTCGTCGCCAGGTCTATGTAAAAGCACCCCGATACCCTCAGATTAATTCACCCTGAAAATGGCAACTGCAACATTTACCGACATCTTCCTTCTTCTGCTGTGCTCAACCCCGAAAGTCGAAGCAAATCATTGTTTTCTGTAATGTTTGAGCACTTGAATTTGTGCCTTCTGCACTTCTATCTTCTTGAAATTGTGTAAGTTAGAACAATTCTCCGAGTTCACCCTCGTTTCGTCGCAGAATCTGATCTCGCGTGTACCGACGATGTAACTGACGTGACATAAAACTCACTCCGCGTGATCCCATTCTAGTTCCTAATTGCTGAGGAGACGCTCTGCACAGCGCAACTCATCAGATCGACGAGCTAACTCTCATACTCTCATACACAGAGCAGGTCCGTCCGCCAGAGTGGCCAAGCTTGCGTTTCCACTGGCTAAAATTTTCTGCGACAACTGCACAATTCTTGGTAGCATTACCTTAAATATAGAAACACTGGAGAAATGTGCCATTTTATGTCCTTCTAGGAATATCTTGTTCAGCAAACAACTGTTGCATCGTGATTACACTGGAGCCGTGGAAGTGACAGACTTTATTTTGTTTTTCTGCGTCTCAAAGGCAGAGCCATGTGGATTCTGATGCAAGATGTGCATCATATTTCTCGGAACTATAATTGTTTCTCCAGTGTTCTTTCGAATAAGTATGTTTACGTGCGCCATTTTCTGTCTTGTTTGTTGTGCAGTAATGTAACTGACAGGCAGCGCTGCCTGCTGGGAAACAGATGAATGTCAAATGCGTGTGACAAAACACAACTCGTCATTTGAACCTTCACCAGATAGATTTTGATTTCCTTGCTGCTGCTTCTATTTTGGTAATTAATTTTCTGCATACAAATCTCGGGGCACACGGTGGCGCAGTTTGTTGAGGTACTGCGCTACAAGCCGGAAGGTCACGGGTTCGATTCCCGATGGTGTCATTGAAATTTTTTATTGACATAATCCTCTCGGTCGCACTATGGTCCTGGCCGTTTTACCTTTGCATATCCTTGGATAACAACCGAATTTTAGCGTCATGTAACTTTCACAGTTGTTAAGAAACGCAATAGAAAGCCGTGTTCAAGAATTGTGTTTTAGTGTCCTAAGTTCATAATTTTCCATATTAAATGGGTCCTTTTTTGCGACTACATGGCTCATCCTCTGGTTGCGGATTGAGCTTAAGATTTTCAGACATGGCGAGTACTTAAGAATATATTTAAAAAGAATTAGCTGACGTCCTACAAATGGTATTCCTCCAGCTTGAGGGTGAGACCTGAAAAAATATTACGAAATTTTAAACAGGACTTACTAATAACGCAAATAGCAAGCTTTTATAAACGCGACAATTAAGACTGATTAAAGAATTTTGCCATGTTACAGAGTGTAGTGTGCCAGATATATAGTTGTTTCTTACATCTTAAGGCTTTAAGTGTCAGTCTTTAATATTCTGCCCTGAAGACTGACGCAGCAAACTCCTCCACAACGTTATTACCTGTCCACAAAACTACACGCCGTTACACAGCAGAAGAGACCAAGCCTGATATTTAGCCCCGCGATAAACTGCAAACTTACAATATTGAAGCTTTACATTTTATAAAATTTGGACTGTTTATTGACGAGTTACGTACCCATTAGCTTCTGAAGAACAATTCTGCACCATGGAGTCTCGTCGTTAAGGACTTACTTTTGTATTTGAAAATATTATTGCAATTGACATGATTGCTGGAGTTCTCTTGAATTTCTAAACTGAAAATAAAATGTGTGAAATTGCAGAATTTTAAGAACGACAGTAACGAATCAAAATGTTATTCAAGAGGAAATTAAAAGCAGAACAAATTCGGGGAATGCTTCCTACCATTCTTTTTAGAATATTTTGTCTCCAGTGACGTCTAAGAAGGTAAATATTCAATTTCACAAAACAGTAATTTTACCTATTTCTTGTATGAGCGTGAATCTTGGCCTTCCATGTTGAAGGTAGTCTGGCGTTCAAGGACAGGGTGCTGATGTCAATATGTGGAGCTAAAAGACAGGAAGCAGGAGGAGACTGGGGAAAATTGCGTAATGAGGAGCGTCATGTTTTGTACTCATCAAATATAACTAGTCATCACATCAAGGAGGATAGGAGGGGCGGGAGCTGTGGAAAGTATGGGAGAAGAGAATATTGCATATAGGACTTTTGTGAGTAAATCTGAAGGGAAGGGACCGCCTGGAAGGCATAGGCATTGATACGAGGATAACATGTAGTGGATCGCGAAGAAATAGGGTGGGGGCGTGTGGACTAACATCGTTTGATTCGGGATAGGAGCAAGTGGTGAGCTGTTGTGACAACGGCAATGAACCTTCGGGTCCCATTAAATGCAGCAACTGTTAATCCATAAAGAAGAATTCTGCTTCATGTAGTCAGTTGACTAGTTACTTAGTCGGTCGGTGGGTCGGTCGGTCATTCATTCATTCAGTCAGTCAGTCAGTCAATGAATGCTTGATAGTGATTTATGTTTGTTCTTTGTTAGTTCATTATTACGATATCAGTTGTAGCCAGTACTATCCCAGTATTCGCGTGGAGTGACTCGGGAAAGTCTCTCAGAGTAAGCGGTCTGTTGATCAGGACTGGAATTCAGCCCTCCAGACCTGAGCTCCGTTTTACTTCTTCAGACGTCGTTTTGAAATCGTGAGATGAATGTAAAGAGTAAAACGTGGGTGAGTTATTTGTACTTTGGAATAGAAAATAAATTTCCCTGAAATTTTCCCCAAGAGCACGTCTCAGGTAGGCGTGATTCAATTTACGAGAGAAAGTTTTGAGTTAGGAGATGGATTCACTTTAGAAGCAAGAGAGCACCCCAATAAGTTACCTAGCCCTTCCTGGCCAGTCGCGGTGGTTGTGTTGCTGGCAGATCGCTTGTAAAGAGCTATAGAACAAAGCAGGAGAGTATATATCGTGTTTCCGCAGTAGAACACACAGTAGAACACAGATTAGAACACACAGTAAAACAGAGATTAGAACACACAGTAGAACACACAGTAGAATACACAGATTAGAACACAGAGTAAAACAGATTAGAACACAGTAGAACACACAGTAGAATACACAGTAGAACACAGATTAGAACACAGAGTAAAACAGAGATTAGAACACACAGTAGAATACACAGTAGAACACAGATTAGAACACACAGTAGAACACAGATTAGAACACACAGTAGAACACAGTAGAATACACAGTAGAACACACATTAGAACACACAGTAAAACACAGAGTAGAACACAAGTAGAACATACAGTAAAACACAGAGTAGAACACAGAGTAGAACACAGTAGAATACACAGTAGAACACAGAGTAGAACACAGATTAGAACACACAGTAGAACACAGAGTATAACACAGAGTAGAACACAGAGTAGAACACAGTAGAATACACAGTAGAACACAAAGTAGAACACAGATTAGAACACAGTAGAACACACAGTAGAACACAGAGTTTTCCTTCAGTTCTACGTTTTAGGAGTCAAGCAAATGAAGCGAAAGCGCCCGAACTCTTATGCCGTGCTCTCATTTCATAACTCGTTGATAATTCATATAACGTTCACATATTTCTCCTCGTGTACAGCTATTTTACTTTTAAAATTCCTAGTGAAATAATTCTGCGTCTTGCTAAAGCGTCTAACCGTGAATTGCTTTAAGTCTCTTTTGCTTTTGCATTTTAGCCATTTTTGATATTGAAATTGTATGATTAGGTTTTTTACAGGACACCAGAATGATGATGAAATGATAAGACTCTTTAGCTATCTATAATTAACTGACTCAACGAAGCAGAGTTCTTCCTGAGAAGCTAATAGTTCCTCAGCTGGTCAAAACATTCCTAGCATTTTATGGAACCCAAAAATTCATAACCGTTTTCACAATATCCGGCCAATTGTCCCTATCCTGAACCAGATCAATGAAGTCAACGCTTCCCATCCTGTTTCTTGAATATCCATTTTATTATTTCCTCCCATCTGCGCCTAGGTTTTACCGTTTATTGTTTATTTGCAGTGTGTTTAGCGACGTTGTCAATAATGCGGTCTGGGAATACAGTGTCGAATGGTGGGATGATCAATAAAAAATGCCTTGGAAGTTAGGTGGAAGGAAAGAATGGCTGAATAATACGAGCTGTATCTCCTCTTTTGTCTAGAGAACTGAAGAAAACCACGAAAAACCTCTTATATAGCCGATGCACCGGCATAGAGTGGAACTTCCTAACATAAATCAGCGGCTTTATCGCTTGAGCTGCCGACCTCAGTTTTGCCGTTGGTATTCTGCTCGAGCTCTGTGTAGCGAGAAGACACGAGGAATGAGAAATCAGACGGAGAGGCTGCATTTCTTTTTATTTTTAGGATGAAATGAAATGATGTCTGTGTTGAATTGCAGCCCTTAATAGGCCCATTGTCCATCCCCGGATGATAGTTGAGGAAATATGGAGCATCAGTGGAAAGATAGTTGACAGGGAAAAAAAAGGGAAAGGCTTAGAGGAAGCATGTCCCAGGGCCAGTTTGGTTACTACGAATCACACATGCAGTATCCTAAGATCGAACCCGGACCTCCACGGTGAGAGACAGTCGAATATCCACCTGAGCTATAGTACCGTTTTACACTAAAATTGTATGCCTGTTTTCAGGTTCGTCGGTAGCAGTGTAACTGGTAGGACGTACGATACGCTGTGCTTGACGAGTGCTAGTGGGAGTGGTGTGTTGTGTTTCCTAGTGCCGGCGGCAATCGAGTGATTGTACGCCGGGACCAGTACCTAGTGATAGATAGTGCAAGTGAAGTGGGCAAAATGAGGCTAACGGGAGTAATGCCTCCAGACTACCGTACCGACCAGGGATCCAAAAGGAAACGAGGCAGACGACAACATGAGGACGAAGCAGGGACTTCATTTGAATCCCCTAACTACTTCGAAGTTTTATCAGACAGTGCCTCCGAAACAGAGAACACTGACTCAGTGACTTCAACCCCAAAACGTAAGTCCAGGATTCCTCCAATAGTCCTGTATAGTTATCTGACCCATCATACAACCACACTCAAAACATTAAATGAAAAACTAACAGCACCTGTAGAAGTAAAAGCCAAGTTAAATAGGTTACTACTATACACGAAAACAGAAGGAGACTATAACATCCTACTTCAAGAAATTAAAAAGGCTAATTTAGCATATCACACGTACCCACTTCCAACGGAGGTACATCCGAGAGTGGCCCTGAAGGGGGTGCCGCCTACAGTTGAAGTGGAGGAAATTCAGCAAGAGCTGGAACTTAAAAACCTAAAAGTGGAAAAAATAAGACAAATTGTCCGAACGGATAAGTCAACGGCGCAGGTTCAACATAAATATCCTGTGTTTATAGTCACTTTCCAGACCGGCACGGACCTCCGTGAAGTGTATAAGATCACAAACGTATGTCACTGTATCGTCCAATGGGATAAGTACAAAAATCCGAGACCGATCCAACAGTGCTTTAAGTGTCAACAGTTTGGTCATTCTTCTGCCTACTGTGGCCGTCCAACTAGATGCGTCAAATGCGACAAATCACATCCAACGCAGGACTGCCAGAAGCCAGCTACAGCCCCACCCAAATGCGTGAACTGCGGAGGGGAACATCCGGCAAATCATACGGGATGTCCGGTGTACATTAAACAACTGGAATCGCGAAACCGCCGACTACCCCGTCCATCGACCAGAACCCATCACCAACCACTGACGCAATCGCAGTTTCCGCCGCTTCGACTTCCACCCGAGGCAAAACGCCAAGCTCCAACTTGGGCTCAAGTGACATCAAAACAACCTAGTCCACAGGACACCCAAACATTACCTTCGTTAATCGAATCTCTCAAATCGATTCTCTCCACACTGAATCTACAACGGGTATGTGTAGCTCTGCGAACGCTGGCAAATCAACTTCAGGCCGCACAAAACCCGATGGATAAAACACTGATCATCGTAGACACCATAATGGGGTTCTTTACGCAATCTCCGTAAGCCGAAATCTAAGACTACTACACTGGAACGCAAATTCCATCGCACAGAGAAAAACAGAGTTATTGCACTTCTTAAATCTCCATAATATCGATGTGGCAGCCGTCTGTGAAACAAAACTCAATTCAAAACGCAAATTCTCTGCCCCTGGATTCAACATCTATCGGACAGATAGGAATCAACACGGGGGAGAGTCATGCTACTCGTAAAACACTGCGTAAGGCACGACCACTTTATTCTACCTGACACATCAACACTAGAAACGGTGGCGGTATATATCCATCTTCCACAGCGACAGCGGATACTGATCGTCTCGGGGTACAATCCTCCAGGCAATACGCTCTGCCGCGAAGATCTGGAGACAGTTTTCTCCAACGAAAGCCCGGTCGTCCTCCTTGGCGATTTCAATAGTAAACACCCGGCTTGGAACTGTACCACAACAAACAGGAACGGTAGAGTACTGCTGGACTACTGCATAGAACGATCGGTGACAATCTACCCCCCGGAACTCCCTACATATGTGCATCCACGGGGCAGAGCAGTGTCCTTGATATTGCCCTATCACGAGGGTGCCACATGTCGACACCCCACTCCCTACCGGCATTATCATCAGATCACAACCCGGTAGTGTGTAAACTACGTGCCCATCACAGGACAAAAGAGAATCGAACGGTCCTGGATTATGGACAAGCAAACTGGCCTCTTTACCGATCACGGTTAAACCACTTTCTCGCTCAACGCCCCCACATCCGCAATGATACAGATCTCGACAGGGCAGTACACTACTTTACGGCATCGGTATTACAGGCGGCGGCTGCAGCTGTACCGAGGAAAGAAATCAAACGGCAGCATATCTGTTTCCCACCGTCCATCGGAGCGATTGTGAAGTTCCGAAACTACATCCCCGGCGATTTCAGAGATCTCGACTACACGTGTTTGCTATACTTCTCTCCATCCTCAACCGGCTGGTCGCAGCCCTCCTTCAAAGGTATCAAAATGAAAAGTGGACCACTTTTCTGGGAACACTACATCCACAAAAAGCGACATTATGGAAAATAGTGAGATACTTTCAAAAGCCACCCGCCCCCATCCCGCCTTTGTTCGACAACGGAGTGCAGATATACACAGCTGCAGACAAAGCAGAAATACTCGCCGACAGGTTTGAGCGCATTCACAGTCAAACAATACCGATGGAATCTACGCCCCACTCTAGAGGAGTGGACCGTGTGCTTCATACGTTTATCAAACGACATAGGCTCGGCGTCTCAGACTTTCCTCACGTCAGCAGCACGGAAATACGAAGATATATCTCATCCCTTAAACGCCGCACGGCCCCGGGTGAGGACGGAATAACACCCAACTTGATGCGTCACTTTCCTACAGCCACAATAAGTCATCTGGCCTCATTATTTAACTCCGCATTGTCCCTCGGCCATTTCCCGAGGGCATGGAAACAGGCCAAAGTTATAGCCATCCGGAAGCATCAGAAGCCTCCAGCTAACCCAGCCTCATACAGACCAATCAGCCTCCTTAGCGCACTGAGCAAACTACTGGAACGGGTGATATTAAAACGCCTGGACGGACATGCACGTAGGAATAGTCTTATTCCGAATGAGCAATTCGGTTTCCGAAAACGTCATTCAACCGTTGCGCAACTGGCACGTATTGTTGACCACATCACGCATGGGTATAATATCAACAAACATACGGGCATGGTACTGTTGGATATAGAAAAGGCGTACGATACAGTATGGACCCGGGGTCTGCTCAGCAAACTCATCAAATACAACTTCCCGGCATATCTAATCGCCTTTCTCCATTCATACCTCACAGACCGCTCATTTGTGGTGGTCGTAGACGGAGCACCTTCTTCCTGTAGAATACAACTAGCCGGGCTCCCGCAGGGAGCTGTCCTATCTCCCATTCTTTTTACGTTATACATATCTGATATTCCACGCATCCCACATGTCCAACTGGCTCTCTATGCAGACGATACAGCACTACTCACGCAGTCCTGGCGCACGGATACTATCACTCGCAGGCTCAACATAGCAGTGGACCGGATCATAAAGTACTTCACGAGATGGCGGCTCCGGGTAAATACCACCAAGACGGAAGCTATCATTTTCACCAAGAGAAGGCCACTACCCCCTGCAAGACTCTGTATAGATGAACAGGAGATTCCATGGTCAACCGAAGTCAAATACTTGGGACTACATTTAACTCCTACTCTTACCTTCACAACACACGTCAGGAGAACGTCTCACACTGCGCTAGGCTACTTGGCGAACATATTTCCCCTCCTAGCCAGGGATTCCACGCTAACAGTGAACACAAAGCTTCAGCTGTACCGGGCTTCTATCAGATCTACACTAACATACGCGGCCCCAGTCTGGTGTTCAACCAGCGCTACAAACTTTCGCACCCTTCAAACAGTACAAAACAAATGTTTACGGGTTATCTGAACTCTCCTCGTAACACTCCCATACCCCTCCTCCATAGTACCTTAGGAGTTGACGCTCTTCAAACATGTGTCCATCATCTCGCAGAGAGGTTTTATACCCACTGCCTGCATCATCCGAATCCATTGATTGGCGACATAGGAAACTACTCTCTCCATGAACTTATGGACATGTATAGGCGATATAAACACAAACGGACTAAACATATGCTGCTCTAAATAGAGCGACTTTGATGGTAGTGTTTTTTTTGGGTGCTACAACCTACTTTTCACTACAGCTCCACATCAAGGTATTGTATACATCACAGTCACTTGAGTTTATAATTTTTTTAATTCAAAGGAAGTTGGTGTAAGGAACAACTTGATACCTGTAAGAAGAGTCTCGATGTATTAAACCAACAAAGAAAATAAAGCTTAATATTTAAAAAAAAAAAAAAATATGCCTGTTTGAATTGTAAAATAATGTTTCTGTGTTTCTGCCAAAAGAGTGAAGTACATAGACTCTAAGACGTGATCCAATTTTGTCTCTTTATGGATTACAACTTTCTGTATTTAGAAGAGAATAAAATTTTGAAACTCATTCTTACTCGTAGGTGTTTAAACAGGCTTTTTTCAAATTATCCGAAATAACCTTGATTTCAGGCTTCCGCCGCGATGTTGATGTAATCTGTGGTCTTTTGGGTAATTACACGGCGTCGTGTGGTAATTATTTACCGACGTTTCGGGACAACGTGTCGGTCCCATCTTCACGGGTCAAGATTCCACCCGTGAAGATGGGACCGACACGTTGTCCCGAAACGTCGGTAAATAATTACCACACGACGCATTGTAATTACCCAAAAGACCACAGATTATATCCGAAATAAAATTTTGGAAATTACTTAAGTGAATGCGGATACCGTCGACATTTCATTGAGAGCATCAGATCTCTTTTTGATGGAAGATATATCACTTTCAACCTGCACAGTTATTAAGGAGGAAATATATTAATTAATCAAGATGTACGTGAAGGGTGCGCTTTATCGCCTGCTTTGTTTAGGATGTCATAAATTTGTACGATGCCCTGCGAGCATGGAAGAAAGGGAGTAGCCAGGAATATATATTGGAAAAGGAAAATTTATAAATACTTTGCTTTTTTCTGACGACAAGTACTTATTTTAACTTCTAAAATAAAATCCATATAAACCTTCATGATTTAAATGAAATTTGCATATTATATGGTCTGAAAATCTCCGTCAGTGAAACGAAGTCAATGGTCTTCTGGAACAAATCATTCAATCTGTAGTCTGTCTTAAGACAGGTTCGTAGCCTCTTCCAAAGCGAGTTCTGCACAGGGTGCGATCTAGTGCTTCCTCTTTCAATTTCCAGTATCTTCTCTTTTCCTTAAGGTAATCCAGTAGCTACTTACGCCTTCCTCGTCTTCCCGTCATTTCTCTCCTTCCTTCTAACTTTCCTTCAATCACGTGTTTTAGAAGTCGGTTTCTGCGCAAGATGTGACCAATCCAGTTAGTCTTTCTTCTTTTTATTGTAAGTAGGATATTCCTCTCCTCCTTTACTCAACCGTAAAAAAAAACAAATAATAATCTGTGACCACCCTGTTGAACAGGTCCAACACTTCACCTACTTAGGATGTGACGTCAGCTACAATTATAACACTGACTTCCCACTAAATTACGCCATAAAACAATGTGTGGGACAATTTAACGAGTCTTAGCGAATCATGCTAAAAGAGAAGTGCAGCAGAATGTCTGTGAAGGCATGTGCCTTGTTTGTGGGCGTGAATCATGGGCCTTAGGGTCACTTATAGGCTATAAAAATGTGATTGCTGAGTGCAATCAACAGATGTACCTTGCATGATCACATACGTCACGAAAATACCGAGCATAAAACAGGACTTAAATATATTCTCAGTTGTATATAAAATTATACATAATAAAGATATCTAAAGAGAACACTTCGAACGTATGGAGAAAAAGAGATACCGGAAGGTCGCCCTTCATTACCACCCTACAAGAACAAGAGACCGATGTAGACCACGTAAAAGACGGAAATGAAGCCGGAACAGGTCGAAAGGCGTAAGCCTTCATAGGGAGAAGAAAAAGAATAAGTGTTCAGTCACTTCTTTTAACAACGATACAGCTACAAAAAGCAAAATGGAAAACGTAAATTTGTCCCTCCTCTCATCGAGATGTGGAGGTATAGCTCCAAGCATTCTTAACCTCGGCACCAGGTGAATAGTCAGCTTCACATCCCAGCTACTTTCCCCCGGAGAAAGAGTTCCCGGTATACATTTAATAGGAGCCTGTATGGCACAGAGCTGGTCTGGAATTTTTGGAGAACAGATAAAAAGCCTTACCCATACCTGGAATCGAACTACGACTCCTCTTTCTTCCAGCCCGTAGTCTAGTCACTATTGGAGCTCGTCCGATGCAGCTACAGTATTTTTAAATGTGGCTTAGCATTGCAGTTTAAATAAAGTGTGTTACATGTCGGTGGTTTATGCATTGTACACAGTAATTTGTTGTATTTGTAACCCTTCAAAGTTCTGTGGTAAATATGTTTTTCCCAGTTGATTTAACATAGCTGCATTTTTCCTCCTGTGTGTATGTGTTTATGTTGCCCCCACACTAAACATCAGTTATATCAAACAATATTAACCGACTCATCTTTACACGGAGAACTGTTTTGTTCTCTCTAATGCACGAACTGAATTTTTAAATCTAATTTACATTAATTTTAGCCTTCACGTACCTTTACATTACCCAAATGTTCAACTTCCTTCCTCTGCTGCATACCTAAATATTCCACTACCCATAAACTTAACTTCTTCTCTTCTCAACGCTCTATCCTTCCTCCACGCTACATGAAATAGAAGGACGAGCGGGCACTGTCTAGGGACATTGACAGCAGTAGACTTTATTTCCCCTCACTACATCCCCTTCTTTATTTTTGTTGTTTTTATTCTTGTTATTTTCCTTCTACTTTATCTCTCCTTAACCTTCAAAGTGTTAATATGGATCGAATTTCAATTATGCTTTTACAACATTTCAGCACCTGTTGCGTAGAATGCTTAATTATTTTGTCTGTAAGGAGTTCTCAGAATATGCAGGTGTCGGTCATATCTGCTTCGTGTAGTTCATACAGGAATGCGTTTCTACAGGTAGCTTTGCGAGTGGTAGACTGTGCAACACGGAACGGTGTAGAGGATGCTTCAGACCATCTTGAGGTGTTTTATTGCCCTGTTGAACGTGGCGCGTTATGCGTTCTTAGTGGGATAACTTGGTGTTTTGTTAACGCTGTAAGCACGATCCTTACTCTCTGTAACACACACTCGCCTTGTCTTTCCCTTCCCACAAACTCATTTCATCTAAACTTCGTTAATTAAATTTCGTAATTAGTTTAATTACACTTGAACTTAACGTTATCAGAAGGAAATGTTTCCTGTCTTCCCCACCACTGATTTCCTTACTTACCTCAATTCCCACTGTGACAACGGAAACACGTAACACAGTTTCTAATATAAAGTTACATTCACTGTATTCTTGTTTGTAAATACGTTGTGATCATTCGGAAGAAATGCCTAACGTTGCCGTATTACAGGGGCATTGTGAATCCATGAAACTCAAACAGGGGTTGATTATGTAGTAACATTTGTTTTGGAAGAAGCAACCCTGAAGACGAAGATTATCCTGTCCGCGAAAATCAGTGAATTCAGATGTCATACGCCATCGTCAGAACCTTATATAATAGTAGGCCTATATGACTCTTGCGAGATCTTATGCTCAAGGCGGTGGAAATAAAATGTGGAGCCATGTTGTCTGGTGGAAATGTATAGACGCTGCAGAGAAACTTGCTGCCTCCACCATCATGGTAGATGAGTGGGTAGCTTGCAGAAGAGACAGTGCAGATGTACAGTTAGTGTGAAGGGTGCGAAGCCAGTGTTACGTGAGTGCAGCGTTAGGACTTCGCGGATGGCGGTCGGCCGTACACAGGACCAAGTGAAGGCAGACATAAATGATGCTACATGATGTAGTTATATCTTTCTTTTTTTGGGGGGGGGGGGGTGTCAGCCCGTTGTGTAAAATACAGACAATCGAGGATATTCAGGGTATCTAAGGCAAGTCTGGGAAATGAGTGAGTGGTTATATGAGGGTCAGCATGGATTTAGACCAGGGTACTCATGCGAAAGTCAAGTAGTCACAGTTTGTCAAGATATTGCTGATTCACTGGACGAGGGAGTCAGGACTGACGCGATTATAATAGATTTTTCAAAGGCTTTTGATTTAGTCCCACATGATAGGCTGCTTACAAAAATTGCGGAAACCGGAGTGGACTTGAGGGTAGTGGTATGGATAAAGGAATTTCTCTTAGGACGTTCGCAAAGAGTTAGAGTAGACGGACAACTATCTGAGGAAGTCAGAGTAACGTCGGGAGTGCCGCAAGGGAGCGTATTAGGTCCGTTGTTGTTCCTCGCTTATGTTAATGATATTTGGAAAAACATTGAGTCAAATATACGGCTTTTCGCTGATAATTGTATAATATACAGGAGGATAATCGATAGTAGTGACATTGAAAATTTGCAGACAGACTTAAATAGATTAGGGGAATGGGCGGTTGAAAATGAAATGAGGATAAATCCAGGTAAAAGTAAAGCAGTAAGCTTCAATAGAGCTAGGGTGAAAGGTACACTGAGGTACTGTATTGGGGATCAACTAATTCCAGAGGCAAATAGCTTTAAGTATTTAGGAATAATTATACGCAGCGACCTAAGCTGGGCAGATCATGTAAATTATACACTAAGAAAATCATGGAAGGCTCTTCATTTCGTAATGCGTATACTCAAAAGGGCAAATAATAATACGAAACGTTTAGCTTATACGGCACTAGTGAGACCGATACTTGAGTATGGAGCGGTGTGTTGGGACCCATACAGAGAAGGTCAGGTAAGCGCTTTGAATCGCGTGCAAAAGAGAGCGGCAAAATTTGCAAATAATACAAATGAATCGGGTTGGGAAACATTGACACAGCGTAGAGCGATAGCCCGAATATGCGCCCTTTTCAAAGCATACACCGGGGGACGGGCTTGGAAAACGATAGGGGATAGACTGCTAAAACCATGCTACCTGGGTAGGGACGATCATAGTCGGAAAATTAGGACTAGGAAACAAAGAACAGATGTAGGTAAATATTCCTTTGTAAATAGGACCATAAAAAGCTGGAACCAATTACCTCCAAGCGTACTAGCGACTTTCCCCTGTAAATTAAGCACTTTTAGAAAAAGGGTCAAGAAAGTCATTACAAGCTAAGGGTTTTTAAGTGAGGATTAAATAAGAATAAGGGATGTGAAGTGAAGGGGTGTGAAGTGATGTGAAGTGAAGTGCTTTGGTTTCAAAGTGAAGTGAAGTGAAGTGAATTAAATTCTTGGGAGATATAATTATCATGTACTATGGTCTGTCTTTATACTGAGGATATTCTAACGCACTGAAATTAACTAATGTGTGGGTGTTTTTTGTAATGTGCGTGTGTGTTTTTTTTCTTGTATTGTGTATAGGTGTTTTTGTAAGGTGTGGATGTTTTTGTAAGGTGTGGATGTTTTGTAATGTGTGTATGGTGTTCTAATATGTGTACTAGTATTTACTGTATGTATTTTGTTTTGTATGTGTATGGGTGTTTTTGTAAGGTGTGGATGTATTTGTAAGGTATGGTGTTCTAATATGTGTACTTGTATTTACTGTATGTATTTTGTTTTGTATGTGTATGGGTGTTTTTGTAAGGTGTGGATGTATTTGTAAGGTATGGATGTTTTTGTAAGGTGTGGATGCTTTTGTAAGGAGTGGATGCTTTTGTAAGGTGTGGATGTTTTTGTAATGTGTGTACGGTGTTCTAATGTGTGTACTTGTATTTACTGTATGTATTTTTTTTTGTATGTGTATGGGTGTTTTGTAAGGTGTGGATGTATTTGTAAGGTGTGGATGTTTTTGTAAGGTATGGATGCTTTTTTAAGGTGTGGATGTTTTTGCAATGTGTGTACGATGTTCTAATGTATGTACTTGTATTTACTGTATGTATTTTGTTTTGTAATTGTGTATAGTTTGTTTTGTATTGTTACTTTTATGTATATTATATGTCCATTTGTATTGTGTGTACTAGTGTAAGGACTACTGCCACCGGGTGAAAACCCAATTGCAGTAAATAATAATAATAATAATAATAATAATAAACAAATATTTCATAATTCTTATCACGCACTGGACCTGGTACTAGCAGACGTATTCAAGGAAAAATGTACCTGAAGCCCAACAAATAAATGTGTGGTTTGTTAGAATGTAAGGTAGTAATAACAACAAATCTGTTTTTATTTCTTCATGCGGAGACAAGGGGCATTTTCAACGATACCTGCTGTCAAAGACGGAATAACTGTAACCTTTTACGTCAAAGAGTGAGCACTGGCGTTTTTTTTTTGTCACGGAGTAAGTACTAGCACTTTTGTGTCAAGGAGTGAATACCTGTACTTTTTTTCTGTCACGGTGTGAATACAGATGACTTTTTCTGTCAAGGAATTAGCAGTGGCACTTCTTCTGTCACGAAATAAGTACCAACACTTTTTCTGTCAATGGGTGATTACCGGAACTTTCTTCTGTCAAGGAATTGTTACCGCCACTCATTTCCTCTTACGGTGTGAGTACCGGTAACTTTTTTTGTCAAAGAATTATTACCGGCCACTTCTTACCAAACAAATCAATGCAAAACAGTGACCCTGTGTGACAACCGCCTGATCCCGCAACTTGTTGCCTGCAGACTGGTTCCCCGGCTGGTCGCAACATAACCACTTCAACCGCCAGCCAAATGACGACGGTTACAGCGAGCAGGACTGCGTGGAACTGCGTCGGGTTTACCACTTGCCGTCAAGCAACGAGCGACTCACACACTCCTTCATGTGGAACGATCGAGACTGCACGACACCGAACTTGTTCCTGTGTGAGCGACTTCGGACGGGGGGTAAGTGAATGCGAACAGATGATGTGGAGTTGGTGTGAGGGGTGAAACTGCGTACGTGCGAGCAGGTACAAGTTTTGGGGTGTCACGTCCATGGACAGTCACATTAAGTTATGACATGCAGCCTGGTAAGTGCGTACCAGCTGTTTCAAGAAATATGCTGCCTCCATCTTCAGGGAATATGGAGGCAGTAGGTTTCTTTGCAACTTTAACATTCATCTGTCAGTATACACGGCGCCCTAATTGTTGATAAAGTCTATGTGGACTATTCGTTGATGCTTAGTAAAGTAAAGTTCACCCTAGAACAGACCATGAAGGTCCAGAGGAGGAGTAGAGATATAGCTCTACTCTTTCTTTAACCTCGGCACTAGATGGGGGAGGGTTGTCAACGCCACGCCCCGGCCGCTTTACCCCCGGGAATGACCCGGTACGCATTGTACAGGAGGCTGGGTAGGCCTCAGGGCCGGTCTGGACGGGTGCTGAAAATCTCTCCCCCAACGGGATTCGATCCCCGGATGGTCCAGCCCGTAGCGAGTCGCTATACCGACTGCGCTATCTCGGCCCGCGATTGATGGTTAGTTGGAGTTAAAACGTTTGCACAACCGTCGACCCGGTGTGAACTAGGTTTTCAACTTTCCCGTGTTTATACTTTTGTATATACATTTCCTATTCGTTTCAGTAGTTGCTAGCAAATAACACCGAGACTTCAATGCACAATTTTCTGAACTGCATATCCTTTCATTCTGCTGAAGGAAACTTAAACTGGCCACCATTACCTGTAACACCACAAGAAATTCTCTAAAACTTCGTATTATATTAGCATAAATTGCGATTTCATGTTAGAATACATAGCCATTTCGTCTTTTGTGTTTCTGCAATTCTTCTTCAGTACCAGTAATGACAAATTTAGTTTATTTTTTCGCTCTGTGAGTACAGACAGACGGTGGAAGGTCAGACAGAATCAGGTCTTCAGACGTGTCATGCTGTGTCTATAGAGTCCCGACATTTAGATGACCGTAATGTCTTGATCTTTAATGTCAAGCAGTCCAAAAAGCGCTTTAACTGCACAGGGAACACGGAATAACATCCCAGAAGACTTGAATCTGCAGCAACCCCCTTGTGATAACCTCAAATCTCGCAAGAAACAGTATATCTGCTTGCATTGTGGGTAACTTTCTGGGAAAAGTACTTGATTGTTGCACTTCGATCTTATAATTCCAACTGGCATTAAATGGTAATTTATGAAAAATTAAATGGTATAAATATATGACGAAGATGCACGGTGTCAACAGTGTGAAAAATATAAGAGGTGTTTTTATAAGTATATGAAATGAAAGCACAAGGGGAAGGTATAACTGGCCGTCCTCTCATTTCGCTTTCATGACTTCCCAAAAGTGAATTCGGTTTAAATTTTAGATTAAGTTGTTCTCAGACATCAAAGATTATCGGTCTAATTGCAAATAAATTTTCCATCGGTACAATACCACATGTATTTTACATAATCCCAAATAAATCTTTAAATGTCTGTGAGTTATTGCAAGTTAGGGCACCATCGTTAGAAAACTGCTGAAGTAACTGTGGCCAACGTCTTTACAAGTAATTTAATGGCGTGTTTAGAGTATGGTGGCGTGAAATAAAGCATTTTACGAAATTTGGCAAGATTACCTTACATGTTATCAAAGACAGTAGGCGTAATAAAGTTATTGGACTTGATATATGCAGTACCAAATGAATACGTATTTGAATCCCTCGTCACAACGCTTGGTTTTCTCTACTCAAAATTTGTTTTTCCAGTGGCGAAACAGCCCCTAGTAGGCCAGGGCCTCCTAATTACCGAGGCTTCAGTATCACTCTCCACACGAAATACGTATATAAAACAAAAGAAAACAATATAAAATTAATTTTTTACAACATTTGTATAGGTTTCTACGTCTGTACTCCAGTTCTGAGAGTTTTGAGGTTTCCCCAGCCATGTAACTGAGGATTCACTTCTTCTGAAATATGATGCTGCCTCAATGGGTGATAGGATACCGACGTTTTGAGGGAAGATAGCGTCCTCATCTTCAAAGGTAGACAAGTCCTAGAATAATTTCTAGCTTTTTGTGTGACATCGGCCTTTAAAACTGAAGACATTACGTTACCCGAAACGTCGGGATCCAATCATTTATTCACGTATAGTCATACCCCAGAAGAACGGAATCCTCTACTCCTGTTCTTTTTTGTGGTAATTTTGCGCGCCGTAGAAGCAGATAACTTCAGGTGAAGAGACGAGCTGTCCTAGCAGCCAAATGTTCCACTGTGTTAACGTTTCCTTCTTGTGTGTGTGTGCACAGAGACGATTAAAGAGGCGTGGCAACCGGAATGCAACCGGTCCGTGACTCTGAGCAGGGAGCAGCCTCGTGTTACCGTCGTGACTCCTGGGTTTCCACACCAATACCCAGACAACGCGAAGTGTGACACTGACATTACTGCGCCTCCTGGCTACCGTCTTGTCCTCGACTTTGAAGAGCTGGTCCTAGAGAAGGAGCCATAGTGAGTACAAACTTACATTGCCTTCATGTTGTGACAAACGAGAGTAAGGCGACCGAGTCATAAGGGTTTATTTAAAGATACTGTCTTTAACTTACACCATAAAGTGTTAAATGCTAAGATGATTGTGAATGATGAATAGTAAAGGACTTTAAAGGACGCTGTCGTTTCCTAATTTGAAGTACTGTCCCTGCATTTGCCCAGAGGGTTCGAGCAAGGCCACGGCGTCCAGGCGGGCTCTAGAACGTGACCAGCCATAGATATTTGAAGGTACAAAGAGACTGGAGCTATGCCTTCACAATGAGGCTAAGGCTTTAGCAAAATTGTTTTGCCTCTTCAGGCGCGTTCGCAAAATTGCGAAAAGCGGCTATTAGCTTCGTCGTGTCTGTACGTCTGTCTGTCTGTCTGTTCGTCCGCATGGAATAAATCGGCTTCCACTGGACGGAGTTTCATGAATTTAGATATTTGAGCATTTTTCGAAAATATATCGGGAAAACTGAAGTTTCGTTAAAATCTGACAAGAATAACTGGTACTTTACATGAAGTCCTATGTATGTTTATGATAATATCTCGCTCAATTCTTCTTAGAATGAGAAAATTTTTAGACAAATTTGTAGAGAAAATCAAAACACGTATTTCATGTTCAATAAATTTTCTTTCCGAAAATCGCGACATTTATGAGATAATGTAGAAAAACTTTGTAGAGCCAGACAGGCCACAGATGACAAAATAATACGGCGCGTGCGCTTTGCGTACTGGATAACTAAGGCTACAGACACACCTCAGAACGTGTATTACTTATTGCTTTTCCACGGCAACAGTAATTACGCGAATGCGCCTCAATATTGCGTTATACGTACATTGCCTGTCTTGTTTGCTCTTCAGCATGCTTTAACATAGAATCTTAACACCTCCAAAAGCGCATCGCAAATTATAAAGATGCAGCATTGTTACACGTTCATCTGTGTCTGTTGTGTAACGAAGATAGTTGCCGTGGTTGACGTCACGTGCTCAATGGAGCACACTAAGTGTCACTGTAGACGGCAATAAAGGTCGTCTGTGAATGCTCCGTTGAGTGGCTTGTAAAACCCTTTCGCCACCTTGAGAGCAGAAGTTGTGTGTCGCTAAATACGTAACTGCATCTGGGAACGTATTCATTTCTTTTGGGTTATTTTCGTCTGATATTCTACTACCTTTATTACAGCCTCTTTTCATCGTAAAAGTCTGAGTATAATAAATCCTTGTTGGCAACCCTGTTTAAACGGTGTCTTTTTATTAATTTATTACTCTTTTTTTTAAAAAAAGGCAGATAGTGGGTAGGCAATATATTATTACCGTATTTCCCGCCTCATAAAATGCATTTTTTTCCTGAAAAATTCCCCAAATATCACCCGGCGTCTCAGTAACGGATGATGAATTATTACATAAGTAGGCTACTAAATCCGCAAAAGTACCTTCCTAATTATAGGGTACGTCTTAACACATGTAGCGTCTTATAACACGGTATTTAATAAATGACTCCCATTAAGAAGCACTGTGATACTACATGATGTTATATCGTTTCAGGCTGTAAAAGGAAACGCACTAGTTCACTCCAGCCTTAGAATTTCGAGCGTCGGTCTTCTTGTTATTACTTATTGTAGGAAATTAAAAACTAGGTTGGGCTATTCGCCAATGGCCTAAAGTTTTTATGAAATTTCACGAACATCGGTTAAGTAATTCAGAAGTTAAAATGGAGTAAATACAGATATTATGGTAATCTCGTGTAGAAATGTGAGTCTTGAAGTTGTATTTCCTTGAACAGAATTAGCCGCTTGGTATTTGTAATGAAGAATGCAAGTGTAATTTTATATGGCGAGGTAGGAAATGGATTTTATACAGCGTGTTTCATAAGTCCATCCGGGATTTAGAGGCTTGGCCATGCAGTAGCAAATCCACATATAAGAGATAAAAGCATGCCAACGGATAGAGGAAATGTAAAAGTTTTTTCGTGACAGATGCGATGGCGTAGTTACCCGTTTCTCCGCTAGGAGGCAGTGGTGTGCAAACATGGCGTTTTCAGGTGAACAGACAGCTTTTTGTGTCCTGCAATTTGCTAAGTCACTCCATGTGACTTTTTCCTGTGGGGTTACGTTAAAGATCGTGTTTACGTACCCCCTTTACCAAGAGATTTACCGGAGCTTCGGCTGAGAATTATGGATGCAGTTGCTACCATCGACGTTCATATGTTGGAACGTGTGTGGCAGGAGCTAGATTACAGGATTGACGTCTGTCGAGTCACCAAAGGGGGACATATTGAACATTTGTAAGGTAGGTTCAAAACTTGGATATGTACTCTTTTTACTGACATGATCTCATCCCCCGTGTGTGTTTTGGCTCCTGAGCTACACACCTCCGAAATCCCGGAGGGATTTATGAAACACCCTGTACATATTTTAATTTTAGGCTGAAAGATATTAAAGTAAATTGTGTGAGTGATTACGGTGCGTAATGCGATGTATGTATTTATCCCAGTGTACATGTTATATACCTGACGACCCAGCCATCTCTGTTTGAATCATTTTCTTCTAGCACCAGCACGTTTCGATAGCAACAGACTTCCTTGGCTTTCGTGTGTAAAATATTTTAAAATATGCGCCCAAACGTTAGAACCTTCCAGGGATGGCGAACCTTCTTGAGACTGTCATAAATGTTACAAATTCATAACAAAAGGCTGTGACTTGCCTGTATGATTGTTGGCCAGTGAGGGCGCTCTGGGTCTGGGGGCATTCTGAGGCAGCTGTGGTATGAATATATATGGCGGTGCATCAAAAGCGCTTACGTGCCATGCCAACTCGTTTCGCGTGTCACTTTGAGCACGCGTGTCACACGTTTGGCATTCCTGCGCTAGAATTTTATAGGCTGCAGTATTTTGTTTTAAATTCGCATTCTTATGATTGTAAGATACATTTCAGTTCGTTTTCATGCTGGTAGAAATAAACTCATATGTTACCTTAAGATTTCCTCTTTTAGCCTTTCTTGAAGTTTACT
Organism: Reticulitermes speratus; assembly: GCA_021186555.1. Taxonomy (NCBI): domain Eukaryota; kingdom Metazoa; phylum Arthropoda; class Insecta; order Blattodea; family Rhinotermitidae; genus Reticulitermes; species Reticulitermes speratus. The sequence continues at coordinate 12,447,003 of JAJKFL010000427.1, read as the reverse complement.
ACTTCAGATATGGCATGGAGTGCATTAACTGTATTATTTTCCTCGTCCTAGAAATTCTCAGATTATATTTTTCAAATAAAGAAATTACAGCATACCCAAAGTCCTTTACATATAAGCAACCATTTTGCCGCATATTTTATTTTTAATTGTGTTATTCCTTTATTCTCATATCGAGACGCAGAAGGTGGAGATAACTTCTTTATTAGCATTAAAATTAAAGCGCAAAGCAGTTTGAAACCGTCCTTGTTTTACGTCTTTTTTAAAAGAAGTATCTTTCTTCTGGAAATTGTTTTAGTCTAGTTTCCTTATTTAATGAGGAAACCTAAGCATGTTGTATTGTCTGTGTATATATCCAGGCAAATCATATTTGAATCTGATTTTAATTAAGTTTGACACCAATATGATGCCAGTAAATATAGCCTTACGTTTGTTATCTTAAACTTCGTGCTATCAATGACACAAAGCTGATGATGTCACGAGCTTCCGAGGTGACAGCGGAGCTAGCGTCTCCTACAATTCGTAACATTTGTGTTTTGTGACGCATCTTTTTGTAGGATGTATCAGGAAACAGCTATACAGCAAGCAGGGTGACGTAAGGGTGAAATTGTGCCTATGCTTGACATGAAAACATACTGTGGAGGTGAAGCTCCACTCAGTCCTAACATCAGCAATGTTGAACTTCTAAGGAGAAAAATGAAATTTTTCCAGCGTCTTTTATTTAACCCCCTTCCCCGTTCCATATTTAACCCCCTTCCCCATTCCATATTTAACCCCCTTCCCCGTTCCATATTTAACCCCCTTCCCCGTTCCATATTTAACCCCCTTCCCCGTTCCATATTTAACCCCTTCCCCGTTCCACATTTAACCCCTTTCCCCGTTCCATATTTAACCCCCTTCCCGTTCCATATTTAACCCCCTTCCCCGTTCCATATTTAACCCCCTTCCCCGTTCCATATTTAACCCCCTTCCCCGTTCCATATTTAACCCCCTTCCCCATTCCATATTTAACCCCTTCCCCGTTCCATATTTAACCCCCTTCCCGTTCCATATTTAACCCCCTTCCCCGTTCCATATTTAACCCCCTTCCCCATTCCATATTTAACCCCCTTCCCCGTTCCATATTTAACCCCCTTCCCCGTTCCATATTTAACCCCCTTCCCCTTTCCATATTTAACCCCCTTCCCCGTTCCATATTTAACCCCCTTCACCGTTCCAAATACAAGCCTTAAGTGAAGTCCATTTATTAAGTGCAGATATGAAATGTGTGGACGGATATTATTAGGGCAGTCAAATGAAGTAAGATGGGTGGGGTATGTAGCATTCTTGATAAAGATGAAAATACTAAAAAACTGAAGAAGCCACGTGGATATCTGAACTTAAATGGAAAGATAAGAGTAAGGTGGATATTCAGAAGATGGGGTGTCAGGAAGTGGATTGAATTTGACGCATTATGGATACGGTGTACCACATCGTCTTTTTATTATGTTCTTCGTGTAGTGCGAGTTACCTTGTGTTGTTTAAACCAATCAATGTGTTCCTGTGGCCTTGGCAGTTGCAGTTACGACTACTTGGAGATTTTTGAGGGTGTTCCGGGCAGCAACTCTAGTGGAGTGGCCACCCGGAAACTCTGTGGAGATTGGAGTTCCAAGCTGAAGCTTCTCCGTTATGTGAGCCGAGGACCCCGACTTCTGTTGCGTTTCGTGTCTGACTATTCCCACCATTACGGAGGCCTGAAGGCGAAGGTGTCTATGGAGAACGGTAAGTAACTGCCTGCCTGCACACCGCCGTGATCTCATTTAGTGTGCTTCTCGTTAGCCAGAATCATTTCCATCCGGCCATAAAGTTATCAGGGACATGGGTCCATGGTGCGTTCTTTGTACTGGTTAACATAATGCGGTGGCCATTTAGTCTGGCCACACTGTCCAACTCGAGATTTTCTGGACGGATTTTGACGAAATTTGAGATATGATGTCACTGGTTGAAGCCGGACAGCACTGTCGGTATAGGTTAAAGGCTGCATAACCTAGGAATCGTGTTTCCCTTTTCGGGCGGGAGAAAGGGATTTTTCTCTTCACGTCTATCTAGTGCCGAGATTAAATAATGAATGGAGTTATACCTCCACTTTCCCATATGCCTTAATAGCGTGCACAGTGATGATTTTGCTTCCTTTTTACCATTGGGTGGCCATCGCACATTCGCATTATTTAATTTTCTACAGTCGCTAATAGCAGTGTGTCAGACGCACGATTTTGTGATTTGAGAAACACGCTAAAGTGACTGCTGAAATGTGGTAATCCTGGTAACAGAGTAACAATAGTAGGCATGGTAACAACGGTATTACCATACTAACCATAATATCGAATTTCTCAGCCGTATAAGACTTGCGTACACGCTGATGCGAATTCAGAATGCCAGCTTGCGGAGAACGCATTGACGGACCTTATGGGCTCTCGCAAGGATTACACATTTTCCAATCTAGCCCTTTTTAACAGCGCTTTCCCAGCTGCTTAGAAATTGATATGTATGTCAGTGTAGTACTTGGGTACCGGCTGGACAAAAGGTATTCAGTTCTTTGGAGGAACAGACATTTTTTCTTTGTTACTGCATCTAGATTAAGGTGACCATTTGCCCTGGATTTTCGGGGACAGTTCCCGAAATAAGGCTTATGTTCGGGTATAATTGTCTCCCCGATTTCGCCAGAGGTTTTTTTTATTTGTCCTGTTTTGTTCCTTCTTCGTGATAATATTCTTTAGAATGGAGACTCTTACGTCATGTCAACGTGGAGGTGGCAACAGTGCTGCGTGTGGAGCAGTGAAGAGTAGAGATGTATGAGAGATACAAAAAAACATGACTCTAAAGTGTTTATCATTTTGATTGTTATTTCAATGTTATCTCAATCCCCTTCCCCGAATAGTCCAAGGAAAAAAATGGTCACTTTAATCTAGATACCCTCTAGGTCCCATTCGTCCTTCTGTCAAATTTGTTTTTACACTGAACGTATTGAAATAGACACTGTCTGCTCCAGCAATTTATTTGCCTCCCAATTCGGCTTCTTTCCTGATCACCGTTACTTCTTTATCGCCAATATTTATTGCTGCCACTTTCCCGTATTCCTGCACTTGTCATTCCGACATACCAGTTGTTATGACCAGATTATAGCTGTTACTGAAACAATTTGTCTTTATTAATGCCCCCGAATTTGTTGATTTTGCATTATGCCTATTGGTAAAGTGTCTCATAAGAAATTGTACACATCTTCTCAGTATATAACCAAAAATAATAAGCGTGTGTAAATTTGTTACTGAGACACTATATCCAATTTGTAAATGTGATAGGCCGTTATGTTTATGTAGAACTTTTTACAAAGAGTGTTTCAAAAGTCACGTGTATCATTTGTACTTGTTGGTACCAGAATGTACGGGTTAGAGTAGAATGAAAACTTTAAATTTGCTAAAAAAATCGAGACCCTACTGTGTGCAGCTGTAGGCACAGAAGGTCATCAGCTTGAGTCAGAAGCATATGCTGTGTATGGTAGATCTGACAAGGAAAAATGACATGGAAAATGATCTGAAAAATGCAATGACTGTACCGAATCTATGTGCAATAAATTTCGTTTACTCATCTTCGCCTTACGGACCTCACTGAGCAAGTTGGCTCGCTCAATTACGCGCTGGCTCGTATTCAAGAGGAGCCTGCCTTGAATCGCGTCCAGGAGATCGACTGTCTTTACGGAGGAATCGGTTCTTCTAGGCCTCGATCGCTGCCTTGCACGCGCCTTCTAGTCATTATCACCTATCACAATACAATGCGGCGCTGTGGAGTCTTAGCTACTGATGGCGCCGTTAAATATACCATAAATAAATAGCAGTCTAAGCAGTATTTTTACTGGAAGGTCGATACAGTTTATGACAGCAATAAATAGCACGAAGAGACATAACTTGCACACGTGTCAGGGCGCGAAAGAATCCATTTGCCTTTGATCTAAAAAATACGGTAACTTCCTGCAGTCATTGTACAGTATTATAATTTTATCGTTATTTATAATTATAATTATCATGTCAAGGTCACGTAGCGCCTTTCTTTCAAATACCCTGACCTGCTCTAAGCCAGCGTATATGTTTTCCCTTAAATTTTCATTTGTCTTGTAGGCTCGTTCGCGTCCCCGGCGAGCCCCTATTAAGACCCCTTTTTCCGTCTGTTCGTCCGTACGCATGAAATAACAAGACAATTGCTGAAATGATTTCCATGAAAATTGATGCTGCTGATTTTGGCTAAAATTTATCAGCACGTTCCAATTTTCGCTAAAATGGGACAAAAATGACGGACATTTTACATTAAGACCTGTACGCTTTTCTGCACTCTTGTCGAGAACAATTCGTTATATATATATATTTATATAACTCCATGGAGCAGAGTCCTTATTGTGAAACTAACAGGTCCTCAGCTAGTCCAGAAATTCCCCGCATTTTATGGAACTCGAAAGTTCATTACCACACTCACAAGAACACGCCACCTGTCCCTATCCTGATCCATATCAATCCAGTCCGTGTCGCCACCCTACTTCTTGAAGAACCATTTTAATATTATCATCCCATCTACGCCTGGCTCTTCGAAATGGTCTCCTTCCCTCAGGTCTCCCCACTAAAGTCCCGTACGCACCTCTCCTGTCTCTCATACATGCCAAATGCCCCGCCCATCTCATTTTTCATTTATTCACCCGAATAATATATGGTGAGAACTCACAAATTACACACCAACAAAATGCAATATATTTTCACTTTTTATTCTTTAACCCCTACATGTGTTTCAGTATTTACAAGGCCATCTTCAGGGGGCTCGTAATCTACATTTACTTTACAGTCATTGTTTAACATAATAGCAGACATGAACAATGTAGATTACGAGCCCCCTGAAGATGGCCTTGTAAGGGCTGAAACACATGTAGGGGTTAAAGAATAAAAAGTGGAAATATAGTGCATTTCGTTGGTGTGTAATTTGTGAGTTGTTAAAAAATGCACGGTGAAGATAATATGAAATTTGGTGAGAAGTTCAGGTCAAAAAGCTCCTCGTTATGTAGTCTTCTCCATTCCCCTGTTACCTCGTCCCTCTTAGGCCCAAATATCCTCCTCAGCACCCTATTATCGAACACCCTCAGCCTATGTTCCTCCCTCAGTGTGAGTGACCAAGTTTCACAGCCATACAAAAAACAAGCAAAATTATAGTCTCTGTATTTTAATCTTTTGGCCGCGCGGTCTAAGGCGTGGGTCTGCGGCCTCTCGCTTGCTGGGATCGTGGGTTTCAATCCCTCCGTGGGCATGGATGTCTGTCTCTTGTGAGTGTTGTGTGTTGTCAGGTAGAGGTCTCTGCGACGGGCCGATCACTCGTCCAGAGGAGTTCTACCGAGTGTGGTGTGTATGAGTGTGATCATAAAGCCCCAATAATGAGGAGGCCCTGGCCTACTAGAGGCTGTAGCGCCATAGAAAAAAATCTTAATATTTATATTTTTGGACAGCAAATTGTAAGACAAAAGATTCTGCACCGAACGATAACAAGCATTCCCTGACTATATATGTATATAGAGAGAGAGAGTGGTGCAAAATCACTTGGCTTTCGGTGTTTATCGTGCTTTCAATGACAGTGATAACAGGCAGTTTTTTGGTACAGAATGTGGAAGCATTCTGGAAAGACTTAGTGTGTCAGTGCAGAAGGAAAATATTTTGAGAATTTAAACTAGTCAATAAATGTAAGGATTGTGTCAGTGATTTCAATTAACCTGTTGCCTCTAGTGTCAAGTGAGTCTTGCGCCCCTCTGTGTACGTATCAGAGGGGAAACCTGCAACACACTTCGTACATAGCACTCAAACGAAAGGTTTATGCCCAAGAAAGACAGTGCCTAAACAGTGAGGGTTTGAAAGAAGTGATGAATGACAGCAAGTGACGGCGGGAGGTTGTTGGTAAAGTGCCATCAGACGGCAGGACCATGGCACAGAAGACGCCATCGCCATAGTCCTTGCCCTGAGACCGCGAGGTCGTCAAACCTCACAGCTTTGTGCGTGCATGTTAGGGGCATGAACATCCAGAAGGATGTGCCGTCGCACAGCAACAGATTGTTCTGCAATAGATTCTCCAACCAAATGTGTGTCTTCGGATTCGAGAAGTCCCAGGTTCAAATCTCGGTCCTTAGACCCGCTATCATGGGCGAGGGTTTTCGTAGTTTTATTCAGTCTGCCCAAGAGTGATGAGAAACCAGGGGACTGAAGGAAATTGCATAATTCGGAGCTTCATAATGTATACTGCTCACCAAATATTATGTAGGTGGTAAAATCAATTGTAATTAGATAGGCGGGGCATGTAGCACTTATGGGAGAAAGACAAAACTTGCAAGACCTAGGCGTAGATGGGAGGGTAATATTAAAGCGGATCTTCTGAATTGATCTGGCTCGGGATAGGATCATGTGTCACGCGCTTATGAACACGGTAATGGACCTTCAGGTTCCATAAAATGCGGGACATTTTTAGACTAGGTGAAGACCTGTTAGTTTCTCAGGAAGGACTTTGCTCCATGGAGTTAGTTAGTTAGTTAGTTAGTTCTCTAGTCCAAGTAAATGCCGGAATAATACCTCAAACGATGCCGCGACTTCTTGTTTCCACATTTTTTAAATTCATTATACACTAATGGACTATTATTTTGCGATCTACTGAGGCTGTCATTCAATAAATCATATAGGTACATGATGATTCAGGAGACGTCTGCCGAAAATTAGGGGGACATTAATCACTTGATTATTCGTAAAACAGTCCAGCATTGTAACATTTTTCTTTATTAAATGACGTTTATTTGAGTTTCATTGTGAACATCGTGACTTAAAGCTCGCCTTTATGGAAGTGCCGAAGTACATGCGTTTTTAAACCTTCTGAATGTCACTGTTTTTCTATGCCTATTTTGATGGTATGCAACGGTACGGGGTACCGGTAACTTTATTGGCGCTGAAGCATTGTATGAATATTATAGATTCAAAACTCGGAGAAGAATAGATATAAATTGTTATCTTTACTTCAACAATATGATCACAATATTAAACAACAATAGGAACGCGTGTTTCTTATTGTTAATGCGAATAAAGGGGGGCATTTCAATTTTATCTTCTGTCGAGGATTGATTACGGGCACATTTTTTTACAAAAATAAGGGCGCTGTTATTTTGTTCACAATTAATTTGTTAACGTGAGGGCAATCTTTGCAGCTTGTTCTTAGTAAACCTGTATATACTAAATAAGTTCTTAAAAACCAAGTCATATAAATTTTCGTGACTTTTGAATCACCTTACTTGGCTGAACGTCCATAGACCAAACGCACATGCCTGTCTGTGTGCCATGTGTGATGCGTGATACATAGGCCCCTTTTGTTCAGTCGCTACATTACTTGCCCTCTTGCCTATGGGACGTCACGTTGTCAGGAACAAATAACGGACTGTAGCGGCAGATACAATTTGTTTATATCAGAGAGAGAGAGAGAGAGAGACAGTATGGTTATTACTGTAACTGTTACAAATCACCTTGGAATTTCAGCAGGAAAGTTTGGCAATTTACACCTCTAGTTATTTTCCAAGGACATTCCTTTATTTTTGCGTTTGTCGTATAGTACCAGTACAAACTGCACAAGTCTCTTTGGAAGTGCTGTAGGAATTATTGTCATTTGGTCTAAGAGGACAGGTACATTTGAAGGAATTTTCAAGTTTTATGGAATTCCATGCCAGAATTGTCTTAATCAAAAAAATTTATTGAATTTGGAGAAGCCCATATGAACGACTGTAGAAAGATTTGAGTTAGCAAGAGCCCACATGTTTGACATGTTGGTATTAGTTTTTAAGTGTCTTATTTAAAGAAGCTGTCAATTGTTACATGGCTTCGGTGACAGATGAATTAATGGAATATTGATGAACCAATACTACGTGTAACAAGGAAAAACCGAAGTATTCGGGGAAGGACCTGTATCAGTGCTCCTTTGTTCATCAAAACTTCCAAATGGACTGGCCTGGAATTGAATCCAAGCTTCCGCAGTGAGAGGCCTGGGACTAACCACCTGACCCATGGCACAAAGCTTGACATTACTGATAAATTTGCATGATTTAAGTAGCATGACTGGTGGTCTAACATTTTATCTATCTGTCTATTTATCTATCTATCTGCCATTCATCCATCCGTCTATTTATCTATCTATCTGTCTATCTATCTACCCATCTACCGACCTATCTATCCATCCATCTATCCATCCACCGATCCATCCATCCATCCGTCTATCTCCCTATCTATCTCTCTATTCATTCATCCATCCATCGGTCTATCTATCTATCTGTCTGTCTGCCTATCCATTCATCCATCCATCTGTCTATCTATCTATCCATCCACTTACCGAACTATCTATCCATCCATTCATCCGTCTATCTATCTATCCACCTACGGACCTATCCATCGATCCATCCAGCCATCCATCTGTCTATCCATCTGTCTATCTATCTACAACAGTTTTCCAGTGTTACACCGGTTACTGGTTCTGAGATTCTTTTCGCCATATTTGCCAGTTTACTGCGTCCCAGCTGTTAGATTATTCTGCCGCATCACTCTTCCCACTTTCCTTTCCCACTTCATTTCGGGTCTTTCCGTACTTTTTCTTCCTTCCGGCCACCAGTTCAATATTCGCTTAGACCATCTGTAACACATGTCCATACCGTTCTAACATATTATTTTCCATTCTTTTCAGAAGTGTGTCACTCCCATTTTTTTCTCCAATTCATTTTTTACTTTTAATATTCTCGATGTTTTCGCGGCTCTTTTACTATGGTAGATACGATCCCACATAAATAATAACACTGCTTATCAAAACGATCTTTTCCCGTTAACTAAGGAAAACTAAAGGAAACAGATGCAGAAGAACAATTTGTAATTCTTTGACGTCCCACAAGAGGGCAGTAATGGAGACACCTCTACTACTAGATGTGCCTGATTTGTCATTGCACTGTGCCCTGACCCCTTGTGTCAATGTTTTGTCAGTAGTCAGTGTGAAATGTATGTTTCATGTTTGTTTCTTTCCCTTCTCTGGATGTCTTTGTTTACGTAACTGAAGCACGCTCCCACCTGAAAGGTAAGTCCTCATGAGGCAATATTTGAATCTTGAATTGTACGCGTAGTTTGATAATTTTTTAACGTGTTTGTGGCTCCCCCTGTTTTGTTATTCACGTAGTGTTCATCGGGTAATTAATGCACGTATTTTTGGGACCAGTGATGTAATATTTATTCTTTCCTTTATCCAAGGATTTGTTCTCTGTACAGAGGTTTTCCTTCACACAACACTAAGTATCTTCACATGTCCCTGTCTCTAGTATCCTCTTCTGTCAATGACTAGTCATACTACATCTTACTCCATCCATCCATCTTTCTTTGGGTCTTCCCTTCCTTCGTGTGTCCTCTTGTTTTCATTCTAGGATTCCCTGCCACAGTGTGTTCCGCATAAGGTGTGCCAAACTTCAGGATATCATTTTGAGTAAAAATTGCTTTATCAACACATGCTCTACTATCGGTCATTATGCTGCTGCGAGATTTTTCATGTACCTACATGGCTGCAACCGAAAATTTTGCGATATATATGCTTTATCGTGGCGTACAAATGAAAACAAATTTATGTGTCAGATAACATAACAATGGAAACGTATCCAGTAAGTCAAAACCTGCTGTACAATGTGTGTCCTCTAACACTGCAAAACGGAGGCAGTGATTAAGTTTTAACTTGCTATACTCGTATGTACAACACCAGAAGAAAACTATGTCAGATAATACAACAAATCAATATTTTGTTACGGTAGCGAGTTAGTTTTGTTAGTTAACGTAGTTACGTCACAACGTGGGAGAGACACATCAGTTTTGATTAGCAATATCAAATAAGCCGATCCCAGTGGCCGCGCGGTCTAGGGCGTGGGTCTGCGGCCGTTCGCTTCCTGGGATTGTGGGTTCGAATCCCGCCGGGGCATGAATGTCTGTCTGTTGTGATTGTTGTGTGTTGTCAGGTATCGTATGTCTCTGCGACGGGCTGGTCCCTCGTCCAGAGAAGTCCTACCGAGTGTGGTGTGTCTGAGTGTGATCGTGAAGCCTCGATAATGAGGAGGCCCTGGCCCACTAGGGACTGTTGCGCCATGGAAGCCAATATACCAAATAAAGTAAATATTCAGTTCCGTTACAAATGTCCTCCGCCGTTCTGGGTATACAGTTCTGCGTGTCTGAAAGAGAATGTTCTGCATTTCCGACGGATTCATCTTTTCTCTTTATGCGGTCAGCGGAGTGCATGATTTCTTTTGCCTGCGATTTTTGCCGGTAGACGATGTCCTTCATGTGCCCACAAGAAGTAGTCAAGTGACGTGACCTCTGGTCCCTTCGCAGGTCAGGCTTAAGGTCCAACACGAGTACTAACTACGAGCAGCAATGTTTGCGAGAGGTGGGAAGGTGGGAAGCGGTAAGGTGGTTTGTAATAACCGATACAGTACATTAGATAGGGACAGGTGGCGGGCTCTTGTGAGTGCGGTAATGAACCTTCGGGTTCCATAAAACGCAGGGAATTTCTTGACTAGCTGACGACCTGTTAGCTTCTCAAGAAGGACTCTGCTCCATGGAGTTAGTTAGTTAGATACAGCACATTATCTTACAGTGTCTTAAAACATTAAAATTCTCGTGGCGTTGTGATGGTTGTTAAACAGGCATGTGTTGATGTAGCACTCTTTATTCAAGATAACTCGTATAATCACTTATATAGTTTCGCCGATCTTATATGGAACATTCTGTATAGCCCCAGATGAATACATTCGAGCTCCAGACCCTTCTGCCATGAAAATTAACACAACACGTTCCTCCAAAATGTTAGTTAATTATTTACCAGGCTGTACGATGTCACGTTTATAAGACAGGTTTCTTCCCAGCCACCAACCATCGTCACAACCTCATGTTCTAGGTATCATTTTCTGACAGCGGTCGTTGCTGCAGATTCGTGCCACTTTCCAGTTGCTTTCTGGTATTAACGTAATTTAATTTAAGCCGGAGCAATAACCCAGATGATTAACAAGAACCGCGCTTAGGTCTCATGCCTCCGTCTCTGTCTCTCATCGCCATGTTTGTATCCTCGTAATTGCGTACAGGATTATAATGTTTGTCATGACGTGTTCCGTGCGATGTCGCTCGCGTCGCTGATGAATTGGCCAAACATTGCATCGCATGTAATTGTGCAAGGGTATAGTTTTTATTACTAACGTACACGTGAAAGGGGGGAGGGGGGTCATAGTTGGTGATGATGACAAGCCCCATTAACTGTGAAGTAAAACACAGTATCTAGGCAATTTACATTTTGGATGTTGCAGGAAAATTAAATAGTAATATCATAAAATTTGTTCTTTAGCATGCAGTGTAACCGTTCTGTTTGCTCACGTAATACCGTGTATTCAAGCTTCCAGCTCGGTTTCTTCTCAGAGTATAGAATTTCCCTCCCAGCAATGATAATATCACGCCGTATTTTGAATACAGTAGTGAAAATTCGGTTCCATAACGGAGAGAGAATTTCTCTTATGATAGAACGATTTTTGACTTCTCAAGAGGGACTTTGCACCGTGGAGTACGCAGCATTTCTTTGAGGAAGTAAAGAAAACCACAAAGGATTTCAGACTTGAAAGCCTATCCCTCGCTTGTAATGAAATCCGTGACCCCCATAATGCAAAGTAAGTTAGCTAATCTGTCAACCCCGACTTTCGATATAATGGGGTTGCTACTGCCCCTCAGTGGCTCATATTATACAGTGCCGGTAATTTGGAAAGGATGTGAAAGTGGTCGTGGCTTAATTTATAATGCTGTTTGAGTAATGAAGGTGGATTTTGACGAAGAGTTTGGAGAAGGCAGTAGAGGCAGCCCAAACCGCTGGTAACTAAAGTGGGAGAGTCTGCCATCCGGCTTCGGTATTCGGTCAGTGTGTGCTGCCGTAGCACTTTAAGACTCATATCATGATTCGTTTTTAGGCGTGTTAGCAAATTTGAGAAAAAAGACTATTAGCTTCGTCATGTCTGCCTGTCTGTCTGTCCATCCTCATGGAACAACTCGGTTCCCACTGGATGGATTTTCATTAAATTTGAAAATATGTCGATAAAATTCAAGTTTCATTAAAATATGAAAGGAATAACTGGCACCTTATACGAAGACCTATGCACATTTATGAAAGTATCTCGCTGAATTCTTCATAGAATGAGCAAAATTTGTAGAGAAAGTCAAAACACACATTTTACGCTCTCTAACTTTATTTCCGAAAATCGTACCGTTCATGAGATAATGTGGAAAAATATGGTAGAGCCGGACAGGCCACGGATGACAATATAATACGGCGCATGCGCTTTGCATGTTGTATAACTCAGGCTACAGACACACACTCAGAATATGTAATACGTGTTGCTTTTCCACGGCAACAGTGGTTACACGAACGCGCCACAGTGTTACGTTACACGCACGTTGCCTGTATTGTCTTACTTAACACAGAGCAGGAACTAGACTGAAGTAAAATTGCGGAATAGGTCGCAAATTGCCTCTTTCATTAGAGAGGGCGGTGCTGTGTAATAATCAAGTAGAAAGGAACGTTCTTAAGAAGAGACTTCATGTAACCCTTTGAATACGAAAGTTAATCTGTGTTGCGAATATAAAGACTTATCCCGTACCGCGCAGTAAACAGAGCCCGTCTCGGTTACAAAAATGCCAGTTAATGTTGTGTCGAAAAATAATCGATTATTATTCAGAGATCCATAAAGAAGGTTTAAATGTATCGTTTGGTCAGAATATGGTATTGTGAGTGTTAAGACATGTTCCTAGATACCACCTCCAATAAAGAAATGTGACTGTGAAAGTAAGAATATAGATTTTTTGCATATAAAACCGATACGATTATAGAGAATGATTTTAAAATGTTAACACTTTTTATGGTATTGCAGTGTAAGCATTTCCGTTAGCTTACACAAATGATGCTTCATGTAGACTACTGTAATAGAATAATGCACCTCCATCCACACTGCCGTCTTCCTATTTTTCTCCACATTCATCTCTTTGTCATTTCGAATGTTTATTCAGAACTTGAATCAATAGAATATAAAACTGCCATAGACGAATCAGGGTAGCTCAGTCGGTATAGTGACTAGGCCACGGGCTGGACAACCAACAAATCTCCTTTCGATTCCCCGCAGGGCCAAGAAAACCTGATCTTTTCCGAAACCATCTATATCGGTACTGAGGTCCACCCACCGTCAATGCGTAAAGTCGGGTCGTGAGACTGACCGCTCACCTTTATCTAGTTTTGAGGTTAAGAATGAGTGGAGCTATGCCTCTATCTCCCATATACCTTTATGGCGCGGACAGGGACAACTTTACCTTTCATCCCGTTTATAGGCTGTTGTGTAAGGGTGAGTAAAAATACAGCGGAGGGTGCGATATCTAAAAGCCATGTCGACTTTCTGCCATGAAGTCTGTAATTTTAGAGAGAGGGCAAGAAATTGGACAAAGTTGTTGAAGCTGATGTGTGAGATTGAAAACAAACTCGGCTGCCACTTTTCGTGCCCTTTGATTGAGGTGACAAAGAATGAAGGAACCACAGAACTCCATAAATGTAATGAACACCAGCAGGGGTTTTCTTCTTCTTAGATGCTTTCATGAATGTCTGTCCGTCTGTAGGCATATATAATTTTGCTCTGCATATTCAGGTTTCATTCAAATTAGAGCTTATAATACTAAATTTTGTTGTTGGAGAGATAAGAAATAAGTACAGGTGCGGTTTCATTAAAATACGTGAAGACTGACATCACGTCAAACGGGTAGCATTCCTGCTGTGTATTCGGGATGTCCCGTTTTCAAATCTCGTCTTTTAGTCTAACAATCCTGAAGTTCTCTCATTGATTCTCTTCGTTCGACCAAGCAGATGTCGCGATTCTTTTTCTAATGGCTCGACAGCCCCTTGGGGGCTTAGCCCGCCTCATTTTTCGAGGCTTCACGATCACACACTTTTTAGACACACCACACTCGGTAGGACTCCTCTGGACGAGGCACCACCTCGTCGCAGAGACCTCTACCTGACAACACACAACATTCACAACAGACAGACATCCATGCCCTAGGCGGGATTCGAACCCACAATCCTAGCAAGCGAGCGGCCGTAGACTCACGCCTTAGACAGCACGGCCACTGGGATCGGCGAATGTCGCGATAGTGCCCCGTATTACGCCAATACTGCTTTCTTCATATTCTTTATAACTCTCTTACTCACTAATCTCTTAAATATTCCGTGCTGTGAAGTAAGAGCTGCTGACTTCATCAGGTAAAGAGAAATAAATTAGATAATGAATAAAACATTGACCATTAAACACTGAAGTAGGTTTTATGCGTAGGCAACAGGAAAGGTGCTACCGTGTGCAGTGATGACATCTTTGCGTAGTTTCACTTTCGAACGGTAGGCTTATTGTATCCCTTTTAGATACAATGAGTTAGGATTAATTAACGTTTTAGGGAATTGCTGTTGAGTGAAAAATATATGGAGTCGGTATCGTCCGTGTGATAAGTTGGTCCTTGTAGCATGGCGCGTCCTCAGGTTGCGTATGGAGGAACGGCCTCCACATATGGAGGGTAGCTGTGAATATATTAAATATGCAGTTGCGGACAGCCGACAAGGGGTGGTCCTCCAAATTGAATATTGAAAATGGTAATGATAGTTCCATAAAACGTGGAGATTTTTTAACAAGTGAGCAATTGATAGCTTCTCAAAAAGAATTGTGTTGCGTGAAGTCAAGTGAGTTTAAATTACTGTAGCTTAGCTTAATTTCCCCGTTGGAGGGAGACATGAGAGTGCCGTGAGTCAGAGACATGTAGTTCACGTAAAGTACAGGACTCAGCATTGCATTGCATTGCAGATATCTGATCAGCTGTGGCAAAGCGTGCTAGAAGACATGACACCTACGAGCAATACTTTTACCACAGAACAAGTTAACTGAAGCCATAATGCTTCTGACTTGTGTTCGGGAGGTGCCCAGTTCGAATCTCGACGGCTGTATTCACTATCCCGATGCGATTTTACCAGGTTTTCCTTAGTCCGTCCAAATACCAGTACTGTAACTTACTCCATGACCGCAACCTTCCACGTTATATCCAATCTATTATTCACTGTCACTAAATCCATTCAACGTTTTATGTTCTGAGTTACTGGTAGCACCCTCATATAAGCTACGAACCACTAAATAACTCTTTTATTTTTACAATATTCTTCAAACGTATGGTCCATTTTATGAAATGCAAATAATGTGAGGTTGTTAAGAGGTAAGAGTAGTTGTTCTAAGCAGATAACTTATTTCAACATATCCACTGAGAGAGTTTTGTCACCAATATACGGTGATGATGGCTATTACAAAGCATTCTTCATAGTCTATTTATAAAACGAAACAGTTTACCTACAAAGAGAATGATTTTTTAAAGAGGGGCCTATTTGATTTTAATGTAGTCTTCAGATATGGAGCAACCCTCTTTATTAGAAAATAATTACCCCTTAAAAGTGCAGACGTTTATAAGGTGAGACTCATTTAGTTTTTAGGCGCGTTCGCAAGATATCTACAAGCGACAGAGGGGCCACAGATGACAATATAATAAGGTGCTTGCGCTTTGCATGCTGGATAACTAAGGCCACAGACACACATTCAGAATATGCAATACTTACTGCTTTTGCACAGCAATAATGGTTACACGAACGCGCCTGAATATTACGTTTATACGTATATTGCCTATCTTGTTAAATAACTACCATAAGAGAACTGAGACATTGCAAAAATTAAGGGCGAATGTGTGAAAAGCAAGTAAAAAAACTGTCCATAGACTGTGAAGAAAAGAGTGGGGTGTGGCTGTGTCGGGGACACGGCCGTGTGTTTTACGTGAATACGTGTACGTTAACGGGTAATATTTTGTTTAAGCGTATTATATGTATGTCATAATCATTGCTTAACAGTAAGAAGTCCTTCGTATCTGCATGTTTTATTGATGATGGCAACATGTTCCTTTAGTCGGGTTAAGGAAAGAATTGAAGTAAACAAATAATTAGTGTGTTTTAATTTTATTAATGATAGGTCTGTGATACGAAAAGTACGATACAAATGGCATGCAGGATACATCGAGATTACTAAGCAGCGTTAAGTGTTTTCCCTTTGGTGGCTTCAAGGAGCGCAGAAAGCATAGACGGTCACACACGTTACACTTATGTCCGAATGGATTGTTGACAAACGTTGTAGTGAAACGTGCACTAGCTGCTGCCGAATGTGTCGTCATATTCGGCGATCGCACACAACGGATGTCTATACAGCCCGGCGTTGATACACAAGCGATTACATCATCGACTTGCTTAGGCCCGGCCGCCCCAGCGTCAGATGTACCTGCGCAGTCGTTGATCCGCTCGGACGCCCTCATTGTTTTACGTTCCCGGCACAGCTTCACTCTATGATATGGTGTTTTATGGGTATCACTGGATAGCTGTTGAGAAGCCCTTTCCAGCCCTATACGATTTATATGTTTCGAATTGGCTTTTTGACGAGTATAGGCCGACATTGTATTCAGTTTTCTAAATTTTTAACTTTAACACCATATATATTCACCATAAGTATTCCACACTCATGTTTTGTGTACGCAATAGATAAATATTGAGGAGAGCTGTAAATTGAAACTGAAACGAGCGTCGTAGCTTCTCCGAGTCAAAATGTATACTAAACCGAAAGTATGTGACGCGACGAAACGACCTGAAAATGGCGGCGCCTCCCCCTCCGCCGCGCTTGTGGCGTCACAGTCCCCACTGAACGTTATGAATTCTTTGATCCTTTAACTATCGAGTGGTGTAATTAAATTTTGGATGTAGATGATAGATATGTAGCTGCAATGCCAAACTGTATCCCCCAATTTTGCTATCATCAGTTTTCTGAATTGGCTCCCACTACGGAAGCAAATTTAAAGACGTATTCACGTCAACAAATGTATTTCCCCACAAAACTGGCAAATGTTAATACGATATGTGATATATTGTTCAGGAATTCATGTCCATGAATGTTAGTAGGGCTTGCTGGCCCCCACAGTTACTTTTCTGCAGGCTCGGTCTGTCTCTTGTATTCACTCGACTCTTTCACGAGTTGTGTTGCTTCTGTCCCACATAAATCTAAAGCAATTTGAGGAATATCAGACATGAATTGAAATATTGAAACTTGGACCGTCTTACACACTTGAAACAATATGTGAAGCAGAGGAAACAAGTTTTCCAGCTTTATTGATTTCATATTTAATACACTGTCTCATTTAATTGCAATACACCTAGGCTTAAAGGTGCTAGAAAACACTTCTCACAAGCATCTTCGTTATTTTTAACTGGGCAGGATCTTTTTGTGAGTAATTAATTACTTACTTCTGTGTTTCTCTACAAATCAGAAGGGACTTCTTAAGGTGGGAAATATTTGAATTGAACAAATATATTGGACAATATTTATCTGTAGTACTAATAACAAATACTTATAAAATGATATCAGTTATTATTCACAAATTTTTACATTTTGTAAATACAAAATTTTAAAAATTTTACTTCATTGATTTCATTTTCAGTTAAGGAGACATTTTTGTTTGACATGTAATTGTAATTTAACCATGATGACTTGACTCAGACCAGGAGTAACCATTGCATTATTAGTGTTAAAATTGTGGTTCGTCATTATTTTTATGTTGATTAGTAAATATATTTAACATGTTAAACATGGTTACATCAATTTCAACAAATTAATGCTCATGAAAATGGGAAGTAGTGTCAATATTCTGGGAATCAGGTTATGTAAGAGAACTTGTGTCAATGAGAATGCATGCTGTTGCTGTTTGTAACAGGTATGGAATGTGCTGATGACCGCCTGCAAATGTTCAACAGTTCCTGTTACCTGTTTGTCAGCTATCCTGAAGTCACATGGCAGACAGCCCAACAAATCTGTCAAGGAATGAAGGTACATAATGACTTACAACAAGCTGTAGTACTTTATTTAAACATCCCGTTGTGATAATGTATAAAGTGTAAAGAAATGAACCGTTAATCAGAAAAATCTTTTTTATTTTTTTCAGAGATTTAGTATGTTTTACAACATGTTTCAGCCAATTTGGCCATTTTCAGGTAATGTGACTGTGTATGGAATACGTGGAGGGAAATTAGCAACATAAAGTCTTATAAAAAGAAATGAGATCACGTTTTCTTACATAAAATGTAGCAAATATAAAAAGTGAGATCTCATTTCTCTTTATAATGCTTTATGTTGCTAATTTTCTCCCACGTGTTCTGTACACAGTTGTATTACCTGAAGATGGCCAAGTTGGCTGAAACATGTTGTAAAATGCAGTAGTACCTGTTGTGTCCCAGTGACATGATTGCTTTCCTCGTCACTGTCAAAATATATAGTAGTTAAAAAATTTACAGACAGAACAACTCTCAAACTAAGAAACTTAAATGTACCCACATACTTAAAACATACGATTAGAAACCAGAATTTGAATTGTATAAAAAAAACTCTACTGCAACACTTGCATATTGCTTCAAAAGCCATAGCTATTGTACATACTGGCAAGACTGTGGAGTAAATTTCATAACCTGTAAGGTTTTGTGTGTTATGGTGACAGTAAGAGATGGGAAACACGAGAAAGTTACATTTATATAATTTCAATACAGTATAATATTTTACTGTGAAGGTAGGCCTAGTCGTATGTGTTGTCAGGTGTATATAAAGTAATGCTTCAGCCCATTTGTTATCCTTGATGAAGACCATAAGATTTCCTATGAACAGTTAATTTGACTAAGACAACATGCACTAGGGCAGGAATCTACACTACTGAAAATGTTTGTAACTGAATGTATGGAATCAGTATGGAAAAATGCAGAATTGTACCTTTAAGGGAGGTGCTTAAAGGTTTTTGTGATAAATTTACATATAGGCAAGGAATTGGCCATTTAAGTAGGGGTGCACAAATCCCAGGTGCCAGTTCGCCCATGCAACTAAATTTTGTATTGTGGTGCATAATATTTCTGGGCCCTCAGTATGGAACTTGCTTCATATCACCTTCTGCTACTTACACTTGGAGGTGGCTCATAGATTTTTGATAAACTTGTGAACCCCTGAATTTAAGTATTATTGAATTTAACATAAGTTTTCAGGTTGAAGAATGAATTATTTCTCTCTGTGCTATGTGCATGTGAATGTTTCATATGATATTGTAGCACATAATCATACCTTAGGACATGTTTGTTGGCAACAGTCCATAAGACAAGAAGTAAGAATATTAGTCTGTAAATATCTCTGTACAAATGAAATTGCCGATATAAATTTTTAAACACTTTTCTTTGTGCAGGCTGAACTTGCAAGTATCCACAGCGCAGAAGAGGAGAACTTTGTAACTGGAAATATTCGAGACTCCACAGAATACAGCACCAGTGCTATCTATTGGCTGGGAGGTCATCTTGTTTCTAAGTCCATTGATCACTGGGAGTGGGTCGATGTTTCACCATTTACCTTCTCTGGTAACGTTTTTCTTGTGAAGTTGTAAATACAATTCACACTGCATGCAACTAAGCCAGTGTGTAACAAATTTCACAGTCTCTTTTGAACAAAGCAATGAGCTTCTGGGTTCCCTAAAAGGCAGGGAACTTCTTGACTAGAAAAGAAACTATCAACTTTTCAAGAATAGCACTGTTGCATTGAGCAGTTATTGTACAAAAATTCTGTTTGTTATAGTGTTATTGAGAATTTGCGTGTTCTGTTACTCTGTCTAACATTGTCACTCCATCGCTTAGAAATTTATCCTGTAGACCAGGCAGCCTTACGAGTATATGCAATGGTTATTGGAGGCTGTTTCTCTGGAAGTTGAACAGGCTAAAATAAAAAGCTGCCCACCCACCTCCATCAAATACCGACATCAAGAATAAATGAGACTTCACTTCCATACTTCTTGTATCCCATTATGCTATGGTGCTTAAAGACATGTAATTACTTTACCCAACATTAACACTGCTGCAGTTCATTTCTCTACCATTAAGTTTCCTAATCCATTCACAAAATTGTATTTTGTTATGTGATTCAGTTATTTTATGTTTAGTTGCATGCACTTAGTCATCGGCTTCACATGCTGGAGGCCCAGGTTAAATCTCAGTGTGGCCTGTTTAGGATTTGTGGTGGACAAAGTGGAACTGGATTAGGTTTTTCTCCAAGTACCTCAGTTTTGTCAAAGAAGATTAAAACCAACAAAATACAGTGTATTTAGTGTGAAACACATGGGGGTTTACCCTCATTAAAGTATATTCTGTTGGTTTTAATTTCCTGTGACTTAATAAGAAATACATGGTAATATTAGTGCTGTAAGATACCTCAGTTTTGCTCTGCCAGTTGTCGTATTACCAAAGCTCCATACTCATCAAGCTTCGGGGGCTGGCACCATAGGCCACAGTACTAGGGAGTCCAGTCTCACACCACTGTTATAAGTAACAAAAGTACCGTATTTTATGTTTGTTTTCCAGCATGGCTGCCTGGACAGACACCAGCAGATGCAGAAGTGAGTGACTCTTCTTCTAACGCTTCAATGTGTCTAGCAATCCAGTGGATGCCCTCTCCTAGCCCTGCACATCCTAGTGGCTTATATTGGCAGTCTCATCACTGTAGTGCTGTTGGTGGATATGTCTGCAAGAGAGGAAATCAAGGTAAATGCTGCTTACTGGAGAGCGGACGTAGTGGAATTACACTTAGGAAAATGGCTGAGTGTGCAAAAGGCTTCACCGATTCATTATGAAAGCTTCAAATTTCTTAATTTAAAAAAAAAAAGTTTGAATTCATGCATTTCAACAAATAAAAATATACAAAAATTTATACATAATTCAGTATTTGATAAATGCCCTATTTCATTAAGAGTAATATTGCATTGACTTTCTGAAGTATAAAAGACCTCCAGAACTGTTGTCTATCACTGTGCTGTGTAACTAATATCTCACTACCAACTACTAAGTACAATCCAGTGACCCCCTGATGATGGTTTCATGGAAACCGAAACATATGTAGGGACCTTTTAGACGTTTTTAGAAAAAACCTTATATTGGTCTTTTTAAATAAATGTGCATTTAGTTGGTAGTGAGATATTATTCACAATTTTACTTTGCCTTTCAAAAGTTTTACTACCATTATGTGTAATTTTTTTTTAAAAAATGGGCTTTAGTTCATTAGTTCTGCAAACCCTCATTTATATGAGCACCCCATGATGCAGTTGTGTACCTTACAGTAATGCTAAGACATTCCTTTCAGTATCAGGAAGCGACCTGCAACTGAACACGACTATAAATGGTACAGAAGGTTTCCTTACTTCCCCAAACTTTCCTGGAAATTATTACCATAATCTTGACTACTGGGTGCAGCTGATTGGTCCAGAAAGGACTCGACTTGTAGTCCAGTTCAAACAGCTCGACCTAGAGCTGCAGACTGAGTGTCTTTATGACTTTGTGGAGCTAAGGAGCATTGAACGGGATGGTCAGTTGTTGAATGATGCAGTTAGATGGTGTGTGAATCATTTCCCAGAAAGAGACAGGTGAGTGTGTTATAAAGATCATTGTAGATGTCTTTTTAAATTTACTGAAACCAAGGAAAGTACCCTTATACATTTGTATGTCTATACATACTAAGTATGCTAAGTAGTGCTGGATTTTAACACTAGAGTGAAGAAATCCTAGCTGGAATAGAGGAACCAAACAAACTGAACATTAGGAGTGGAGTATCTTGTGGGAATATGCTGTGTTTCATGTTAATAATTATAATAATGGTGGCATTGTGAAACTTAAAGGATTTATCTTGGAAAGAAAATGTGAAATTGTTTTAAACTGTGGAATTTGTTCAGAATGGATTATGAAATTGAAAGCATATTTACTTACAATTCATGCTAAATTCACCATAAGGAATAAAAGCATTTTAAGGGAAGTAGAAAACATAAGCTTGTCCCAGAACATTTCATCAAGATTACAGATTCACCAGAGCTAATTAGATTTACCACAAATATTAGTGGGTTTAAACAATAAATGGTATGTACACTTATTTCTTCCTAGGTTCAACTTTGTGTCTGTCAGCAATAAAGCAGTCCTGAGATTCCACTCAGATTACTCAGTGGCCGGTGCTGGTTTCTCAGCCACTTGGCAAGCTGTAGATATATCAGGCTGTCCCATGCAAACTCTCACTGCCAAAGAAGGAACACTTGTGAGCCCGAATTTCCCACACTTCCTCATCACTCATCTGGACTGTGCAACAACTATACTAGCACCAGGTAGGTGGTACCAACTTCTGGTATAAAAATTCCACTTCCATGGTAAAAAATATGGTCTTTGTTAAGTAGCTGATAAGACTGTGTAACACATATTAATTCTCTTTCTACAGCATGGACAAAATTAGCTCTTTCTGACTAGAGTCAATGCTTTTATCTCAAAAATATTACCCCAAAGTTGTAGCACACAGTTTTTTTTTTTTCGTTATTGTCAGGGTCAAGTTATTATAGTGCTCCCCAAACTCCCCCACCTCCCCCCCCACCCCATTTTCATCAGACACATGTAAAGATCTTCAAATGGTCTGGTGCTGCAAGCCATATCGCTGGGAGAACGAATGCTGTGGTTTTCCCTTTCAACAATTTTACCACATCAACATTATGCAGGTTGTATATGTCATCAGCTTTGTTGTACAGTGCTCATTACACTCTCTCTAAAAATTGTGACATGGTAGAAATATCTTATGTCCAGATTTGGAACCTGCCTATCAGACTCAGTTCAGAACACTTCTTCCTTTTCTGTAAGAAGGATGAACCTTCTTGTTATGGAAGCCAAACAAGTTGTTTCTTCACTTGAGGTTTCAGGCCTACACAGTGACAATTCATATTCTAGTCTTCTGCATTATGACACCACATAATTTCTCACAAATGTTTTGTAAAAATATATTCTCTCCTGTTTCAAAAACACTTCTCCCCTGAAGAGTGAGGCAGCATATTTCTCAGAAAAGTTGGTAACCACATCCCAGACTACATGGTGTCGTGATAGAAGCCAACAATGTAATATACCTTTTTAGTCCAAGGTTCAGATGTGTGTAATATAAAATGTTTCATAAAGATATAGAAATAATGTTGTTCTTTTATAAAATTATATGCAATACATTTAGAATTTTGGTACAGAAAACTGATAGTTGTATAGGTGAACTAAAGACAGTTAATGTCTTCCAAATATTTCTTTCAGCTGGAAGACGGATTTGGCTTCAGTTTGTGCACTTTGATTTGGGATCATATAATAATGGCGGAGATCTGCAGCTGGGAGAACAGGCAATCAGTGAGGCAGTGTTAGAAATAGACCTGAGTGGTGAGAACAGGTCTTTCCAACCATACCAGGTTCCAGGGCACATTACAGATGGTGCTTATGTATCAGAGGGTGAGCGTTTACGTGTCAGACTGCGCACTGCAGATAAACCCAAAGGAATTGGCTTCAAGGCTGTTTATAGAACAGGTAAATTTACATCAATATAGCAAAACTTCTGATGTTAAAAATAAAAGACAATAACACAAGAACAACTAAAGCAATAGAAACTCTCTCTCAAAGTTTCACTCAAATGTGACCAACAGGTGGTCACATTACAGAATTTTTCATTTCCATGTCTATAGTGACTGTTGATCGATTACTTGACTGATGGACTGACTGACTGTTTGATTGATTTGATTTGGTTTATTTGACTGAGTTACACATTTATTTGATTGATTGTGGATTGATTGATTGATTAATTGATTGATTGAAGATGTCGGAGCTGATCAACCCTTACACCACAGCCATTTTATGATCTATTTTGTATATCCTCTTTACAGTTAGCCCTGTAGGAGACCTGTCTGTCAATTGAAGTGCAGTAGCTCACGTAATGACCTTTAGATATTAAGTTGGCTCCATGAAATGAAGTCCTAAGATTACATACTTAACTAATGGTTCAGTAACAGTATTGTCTATCATGCAATATATCTGGAAAATCAGTACTGAAAAAAATTCAATGCTGAGCCACTGGTTGCATGCATATGCTATTGAAATAGCGAATGTATGGCCACTAATGATCAATATTATTTCATGTTATAAATTTAGGGCTCTAAGGGTGTTCCCATAACAATTATTAGGTAGACCTAATTCATCTGCATACTTTTACTGTTTTTAGTGGGTCAAGTGCACGAAGAGCGTCTGGTTGACCTCAGCAATGTGACAGTTGGCAACTTACTACATCTCAACTACCCAAAACCTCCTCCTTCACATGTGGAATTTATGCAGCACCTTGTGGCTCCAGTGGGGCATGTCATCCTGTTGGAATTCTACCACATGACAGTGCCTGAAGGGAGGAACTGCCCAGGTGGTGCTGGGGTCATCGAAGTAACTGATAACTATGCAGACACAAATGGCACATGGTGGTTTCTCTGTGAAGCAATTACAGGACCTGGCAGGAAACTCGGATCCTCAACTTTGGCAATAACATCATATTTTAACACCCTTTACATCAAGCAGAAAAGTGGCACCTCAGGAGTTCAGCTCAATGCTACAGTTAAAGTTTACCCAGGTTAGAATTTTTAAATCCTTATCACAAATTGCCCAGCATGTGAGTGTTGTGTAAATTCCTTGTTATATATTATCTGACTTCTTATTCTGTATCACCCAGTGTTGTAATTTTGTGGTGGGTGTGGTGAAGAATGAACCACGAAAGGTAATTTAAGGACAGAAAGGTAACTGCTAGAGTTAAAGGTGATCTGCTAGAAGCCATGGGTCAAGATCAGACTGATATTTTTACTCTACAGCAGCGATTATTCTTTGTTGTTATGTTTGTAATTACAGCATTTATTTGGACAGTGGATCTTACAGGGTTTATCCTAAACATATTCATGGCTGCCTTAAGCATAATACTAATAAAAAATGAATGCTATATTGACATTTTATTGGAATCCTTATTTTAATTAATTCTTCAATACTTTCAATATTCCTGACCCTTTAAAAAGAAATTCAAGTAACCCAGCAACACTCTTACTTATTTTGAGTAGCCTGCACTACAATATGAAATTAGAAGTGATCGTATATCTTACTGATATTCCTAGTCTGTGAATTGTTAAGAAGTACTGTCAGTGGTCACTAGATGTCACTTGCAGACTTGTACAATTTTCTAAATAATGTACCATACTATCACAGTATCACTGACATCTCGCAAAAGAGCCACTTAAAGCACGCCTTTACGTTTTGCATTAAAAATATGCTTGCAGTGACAACAGCCTGTAGCCTGAGAGTGTGTAAGTATATTTACGGATGTGAACTGGTTAAGACAGAATTTTGACTTCATGATAGTGATATGTCAGTTCATTCTACAGACTTGTGAAAGATGATGGGAAATGGACCCTTAAAAGAAAGCATGCTACTATTGGTCACATCAGAATCAGTTTTTCAGTTAGGAGTGCAGAAAGTTTGTATTGCAATACAGGTGATTAATGGGCTGTCAGTTTGTGGCAGTAAACCTCAGCAGTAAAATATCCATCACATAACTTAAAAGTATTGTCTCCTATCAGAATGCTACTTTGATGTCTATGTACAATCAGAACTTTATATTGTTCATTCTGTGCACTTTTGATAACCAGTCTGAATGTTGTGAATTGGTACAATCAGAACTAAAGCTATTCAGAGCATCTGGTTAGTCCTTGCTTCCTCGAATTGTCAATCTTTCAAACACGTACAGCCTTACTATGTACCTATTGCCCGGATCTTATGCACTGTTTCAATAAAACTTGACAAAGAGGTGTATATTAACAGTTTTGTTTCTTGCAGACAGCAGCTATAGAATAAAACTTGTCCGAGGATCAGAGGAAAGTACTGTTGAGTCATGTTACCCAAATCCTTGCCTTAATGGAGGTAAATGTGTGAGCAGAGGTTCTGACAGGACCTGCCAATGTACAAGTCACTTTACAGGTGAGTCATTAATGACAAAGAATTTTTAACCTTTTTACCACAACATTTTTCATATTCTGACATACCTGTAGATCATTTTTTTATTTTTGCAAATATTGAAATTAGTAATTAATTAATTTTATTTCAATCCAATAAATGTACTACACTTTCTTCCAGTGATTTCTTGCCCCTACATATGTTTCGGCACAACTTGTGTCATCCTCAGGGGGGTCATCGAGAGTTCATAATCTTCAGTACACCCAATTGTTGTTCACTAACTTTCACAGTACATAATTATTGTAAGTCACCAGCACTAAATATCACTCTTTATGCTCATAGTAATTAGTTTTTATTTCTTCAGTATTTTTTGTTAAAAGAAATCATTAAATTTAGAATTGAAGATATTTGTGGTATAAAATATTAAAAGACATTAAAGTTGTGTTTGACGGCTGGCTATGTATACTAATTGGTCGATCACATTTGATCTTGTCCTTTATCTGTGTTGTTTACCGTCCTATGGTGTATTATGTACTCAATTGAGTACACAATACACCACACATACACAATGGTGTATTTTAACAAAAAATACTGAGAAAGAAAAACTAATTACTATGAACATAAAGACAAGTGATATTTAGTGCTGGTGACTTACGATAATTATGTACTGTGACAGTGAGTGAAAAACAATTGGTTGTATTGAAATTTGTGAACTCTCGATGACCCCCCTGAGGATGACACAAGGTGTGTCGAAACATATGTAGAGGCAAGAAATCACTGGAAGAAAGTGTAGTGCATTTGTTGGATTGAAATCGAATTAATTAATTATCAAAAATTCACGGTATATATAACATAAAATTGAAATCAGTGTTTATTTCCGCTGTTTTTTATCCCATCACTTCTAATGCCTCTTCAGTTTACGTTCTTTGAAATGTATGAAAACTTAAAACATTCAAATAGTAAGTAATATGAATGTGTTCATTGTTGTTGTGAAAGAAAATACAAAAGAAATTAGAAATGAATATATTTGAGGTTGCTCCTCTAGGGTTAAAAGCAAAGACATAGTATGCTCTGACGATGTTAGTAATTTTTCTGCCTTGTCCATTGAGCCACTTTCTTGGTACAGCACTGTGTCAAAGAATATACATACTACCAACAATTTTTGTACAACCCACTACCTACTTCTTGAGTGGCAACCCAGCCAGCCAGCAAGGAAATGTGGTCACTGGATACATACATGTCTACAGTAAAGATCAATCAATACAGTTCCTAGCACATAGTAAAATTAAATGCCTCTCACAAGTAAAATGCTAAATACAATACAATTAACTGATTCCATGGAGCAGAATCTTTCTTGAGAAGCAGACCAGGAAAGTTCAAGTACTCAAATAAATTCTGTTCCTTCTATGAAACTCAAAAATTCATTACAGTGTTGACAAGAGTCTTAGCCCACAGTGGTCCCTAACATGAGCCAGATTTGTCTAGTCCACACTGTCCCATCCTATATTCTTAAGACTCATTTTAATGTTATTCTCAAATCTGTGCCTAGTTTGTTCAAGGGATGTCTTCTTCAAGGTTTTATGAACAAAATTTATACACATTCCTGATATTTCTCATATATACTGCATTTGCCATCCATTGTATCCTTCTTGATTTGATCAAATTTTCAATTAGGGGTACAATTATGGATCTTATTAGCCACTTCACTCCATCCTGTCACTTCCTCCCTCTCAGGTCTAAATATTCTCCCCGGGACCTTACTGTTGTGATCTCACAGTCTGCACGCTTCTCTGAGTGACCAGGTGTTGTGTTTATAACAGTGGCATAGCTAGCTTTCTTGGCAGTGAGGCAAGTAATCACAATAGCAACCCCCAAGAGAATTTATGAACTTCAAAAAAATAACAATTATTATTTATTGAATTTCCTTTTATTTGGCTCAACACAATTTAAAATTTATTGAGTGAGAGAATCAAATTCTTTCATTTAAAATATTTATTTTGCTGCTCCTTGGACGCTGCTGCCAGGGGCGGCCGCACCACTCCCCCCCCCCCCCCCTCCCCCACCAGCCATGCCCCTGTTTATCAGATGAGGAAAAGCTGTGGAACCACAAATCGGTGCAGTTAAGAGGTTTCTGACAAAACTTCAAATAACATTTTTACTCCAAAAATTACATATTCTAGGAGGAACACACGGTTTTTTGATCACTTTATATAAAAGTAACATTAACTGGTCTTATAGCATCAGGCTGTGATTAAATTAAAAGCTGTGGCATATCGTTCAGACAATTTATAAAACAATATGAAAGACTGTATAAAGGTAAGGACTTTAGGAGGGCAATTCTGTAAAGTTTCCAATATTCTGACTCTTGTCCAGGTATGTTCTGTGCACTGACTCTGTGTGACACACAGCCATGTGCATTTGGGCAGTGCAAGCTGACACCTACTAGTTACACATGTGCGTGCCTTCCTAACTACACTGGTAGCAACTGCGAACAGAAGTTACGGCCATGTGCAGATAACCCATGTGAAGGACGTGGGGAGTGTTTTGAGAGGGGGGACACTTTTCAGTGCCGCTGCCATGCATGGTGGGAAGGTGAGTTGATTTTAAAACAAGTTTTGGTAACTTCATAGTCTTCTGACATGTGAACAGATTTCACAAATTTTGGTTAGGTCACAGTATTTTCTGAAATGTGAGTTGATTTTAAAACAAGTTTTGGTAACTTCATAATCTTCTGACATGTGAACAGATTTCACAAGTTTTGGTTAGGTCACAGTATTTTCTGAAATGTGAGTTGATTTTAAAATGAGTTTTGGTAACTTCATAATCTTCTGACATGTGAACAGATTTCACAAGTTTTGGTTAGGTCACAGTATTTTCTGAAATGTGAGTTGATTTTAAAATGAGTTTTGGTAACTTCATAATCTTCTGACATGTGAACAGATTTCACAAGTTTTGGTTCGTTCACAGTATTTTCTGAAATGTGAGTTGATTTTAAAACAAGTTTTGGTAACTTCATAGTCTTCTGACATGTGAACAGATTTCACAAGTTTTGGTTAGGTCACAGTATTTTCTGAAATGTGAGTTGATTTTAAAACAAGTTTTGGTAACTTCATAGTCTTCTGACATGTGAACAGATTTCACAAGTTTTGTTGGGTCACAGTATTTTCTGAAATGTGAGTTGATTTTAAAACAAGTTTTGATAACTTCATATTCTTCTGACATATGAACAGATTTCACAAGTTTTGTTGGGTCACAGTATTTTCTGAAATGTGAGTTAATTTTAAAACAAGTTTTGGTAACTTCATAGTCTTCTGACATGTGAACAGATTTCACAAGTTTTGGTTAGGTCACAGTATTTTCTGAAATGTGAGGTGATTTTAAAATAAGTTTAGGTAGGGTTACAATTTCCCCACAGATGATGCCATGTGGTTCAGTAGTTAGGAGCCAGTGATTCTTCAGGTTACGCTGAAGACGGAGACAATGATTTGATGATTCAAAGGGAAGTCATAAGTAATACCAGTACAGTTAATTTACCATACTGAATATGAACAAAATCTGCCCATATTTTGTCACATCACTTATGTACACATAGGCATGTTGAATCTAATAACTGTTTTTTTAAATTCCTTGAAAAAAATAGAAAAATGTTTTTAGCTGCATGATCAGTTTTCAGCATTCACTAATATCTTCTTGGGCTGACAGCTACGTCAAGTGCATTAAATCAACCGATTTCTCAGTGACTGACTCCCTCTTCGTCATCTAGATTATGATAGGGACCTGATGATGGAGATGGAGTTGGTCTGTAATGCAGCTGTGAGCCTGAAAATATTTTATTTAACCATGTTGATGTGA
The DNA here is from genome assembly GCA_021186555.1 of Reticulitermes speratus. Lineage (NCBI taxonomy): Eukaryota > Metazoa > Arthropoda > Insecta > Blattodea > Rhinotermitidae > Reticulitermes > Reticulitermes speratus. Next base: position 12,417,096 of record JAJKFL010000427.1, on the reverse strand, counting down.
AATCTTCAAAACATAGAGTTTTCAGTACTGTAGGTTGAAAAGGTAGTTATGATTAATGGTCTACTACCTTATCTATTTGTGCACAGGGTTAGTTGTACCTTTACCTCATAGATGGAATCTGTTAAATTTCAGGCCAGCGGTGTGAAAAGCGAATGCTTCACATTCCATTCAAGCCACTGTCAGAACGGATGCTTCATGAACCATTCTGGTTGGGCCTCATTACAGTAACGGTTGTGTTGGGTGTGATCGGATTATTCTGGTGTGCAAAAAGGCACTTCCCTGAGAAGCTGGAGAAACTACTTGATGAAGAGCCAGACAGAAACAGAACAGGTATTAACAGACAAACATATAGAACAAATGTGATCACTCTTTCAAGTATTTACAAGTATATCAAATTGCACACCTCCTTCAAATCAGAAACCTTTACCACGCAAGCACTACCATCTCGTAATTATTTTTGCTGTATATTTATTCACTAGTTATATATATATATATATATATATATATATATATATATATACTCAGCATAAACAAGATTTGTAGGTTTATTAAAGAAAAGAGTTACGATATTGAAAGACAAAACGTATTTGCAGGCATTAATAAAGAGTTCTTTGTTCAGTTCTGTTAATTAAAATATCAGTTGGGTCTAGGGTAATATGTGGAAATCTGTATAAGGAACGACAGACGCAGGGATTTGGAAAGTACAGAGGATAAGTAGAAAATGTAGAAAGGAAGATGACCTCTATGTCTAGGGGAGGAGGATGTCTGACATATATTATTAAATGATCAGAAACAAAAAAAGAGGAGCATGCAGTAAATGGTTGAATGTGGATGAAGATGTAGCTTATGGGAAAGCCTTACCTTGTAGGATTGTAACAGAGATAAAAAAATAATTGGTTAATACCAATTTGAAGCTAAATGGAAATGGAAAAATAAAGTTACCATGGCACTAACTGTATAGGAGGTTACAGGAAAATAGAATGGGGAACAAGGAGCTGGTGGAAGGGATGAGCAATTATCGTGTTAGTTGTGTAGCCTTAGTAAGATACTTTGTGTGTGTGTGCACATGCGCATGTGTGGATTGATGAGGAGATAAACCAATGTAAATGTATAAAACAATCTGAGCTCCATAAGTACCCAAATTTAACATGGGCTCAGATACATATAAATGTGAGGTACAACTAAAATAATCAACCCTTTCCTTTTACTCTGTTCAGATGTTGACCAAATACCACACTGATAATTCCAATGCTATTAACAAGCAAATTCTGCCACTTGGCAATCATTTTTGTAATTTTTTTTAACTATGTGGTATTATATGTACGTTTGTTAATTAGTAGTGAAACAGTTGACACATCCTGCCTTGGGATAAAGTTGTACAATCTTATGACCAGAAAAAATTAGAAGTGCTGCATGTTGTCATTGATCTGTTGTTTCTACAGGCTGTAGTTCACATTCTCGTCCACCCTCTGTCCGTGAACAGCTGGCTGCAGCAGGAGGGACTACAGTGGTGGTGGTTCCTAGCCCTCAGCCTGGGGGTCCACGCTCACTCTTTGGCCGCCTTGGTATTCGCAAACCTTCACTCCTCAGCCTCACCAGCCCACACAGCCACAACAACCACCCAACCGCTGCGTCAGCCACAGCAAGAACCTTTAGTTTGGATGATTTGCTTAAACCGCCGCCAAGAAGTAAGGCCAGTCCTAAAGCAGCGGTATTGTTTTTCAAAAAACGAAACAAAGGCAGAAGCTCGCTGACTGCCTATGCATTCCTGCTCGATCGGTGTGGCTATGTCTCGATGCTATCAATCACACATACTGTGCGCTTCGAAGCTTTTCAGCCCATTGCATCATGCTCTTAGTACTCTTTAATTGCATGGTCTACAAGAGGAGGCATAAAGTGACACATTAGAATGAGGCAGAGCTAGGACGTTGTTATTGGACTTTGCACAAATGATTTTCTTTTTCTTCTTCTATAGTACTTCGGTCCATTTTCGAGCCATGACCTCCTTGATTGCGTAAATTATGTACCGACCCAAATAACTGATTTACATAAAAAAATTAGTCACAACTGTAACTTGTCAGCATAGCAGCTAGTTGATCCTACTAAGGTTGCAGATGTTTATTCCTTTGCTCAGTTTTTGTCTTATGTGTGGCTTGCAACACAAACAATATGATCATCATATTTTCCTTCAAAGCAAAAACATAAACTAGCAACAATAAATTAAACCGTAGTCTCTGTTAGGTTATTGGTGTTGAAAGGAAAAGTATGTTACTATAAGAAAATTTTTCTCTGTAACAATTTGACCAGTGTTCATAACATTTTCAATTTTTATGTATAATATTTGTTCCATGAGTTTTACTTCCTCATGTTCATGTCTACATGAAGAATAAATTTATTGCCTTAAGTAGTTCACATAAAAAGTAACAATAACTAGGTTTCTGGCAAGTGACATTCCAAAAACACTTTATTTCTACCCAGAACTAAGTTGCTCCTCAATGTCTTCATATTTTCCTTATAACTGTACTAATCATATTAAGGGAGTGGAAGTAATGTGTCATTGTGTGTCGTAGTTTATGGCTAAATTTTGAAGGATATGCCTACATTTTAAAACCGTTCATGTATGTGCTGTTAACAGATACTACATGCTGTGTCTTAAGTCAGATATCTTGTGTGAGATTTAACATTCTCATGGCAGTATCAAGGTTTCTGTCTTCTGGGATGTGACACCGTGCAGTCTGGTACGAGTGTCATGAAGGCTCAGAGAAACTTGATATCTTCTGATGATGGAGACAGCAGGTTCCTCTGAAATGTCATTACACTTCTATCCAACTACATGGTGTCATATCCCAGAAGACAGAAGCATTCCTGTTTAAGTTACAATAGGTGCTCTATTCTACATACTAACATATTATAATATTAGTGTAGGGATAATATGATTTAATATAAAAGGAAAGAATAGCTTAGCTTAGAAAATTGTGTGTTATGTATTTAAAACATAATCAAGTAGAAAACAATTTTTCTATATAGTAAGGCTAGAAACAAGGTTTGTTTTCCTTATCACAAGTAGACAAACCTTGATACACATTATAAATAAAATCCCAGATATAACAACCATAAGCGATGTCTACCCACTGTGTACCAATAATTAGCCTCAATCATCAGCATAGTGAAAGATCAAAAAGCTATCCTAGAGAATCCTGACCTTTTCCATCTAGTTTTATCCTTTTGGACATTTAAATAGGAATCCAAGGCCATGAATATTTGCTTGAATAAAGCATCAGGGGGTTAATTTTTTTATAAACATGTGATATAAATATTTCTAAAATATACAACTTTTATTAACCCTTTTAGGACTGACTAAACATGTGAAAGTACTTTTCTGTCCAATGCTTCCCAGTCAAAAGGAATATTGGTTGTTTGAAGGTTGTCAGGCTTCAAACATTTGCCCTTCTACTAAGAGTATTATTAAGATAAATATCAGTATGGCGCATTGGCAGAATGATACTGATGGGGGAACTCGTAGTACCCTGAGGAAAACCTGTTCCAGTGCCATTCTTTTACCAAAAATGTCACATGGATTGGCCCAGGTTTGAGCTCAGGCCTGTGCCATGAGAGGTTAGTGCTTAAGTGCCTGAGCTTAGTATGACCTGTATGGCTAAATTCCAAATTAATTATATTTAAAACATTAGTTCCTACCACACACAGAATACAGTTTATCTCTTTGACAAAGTCAAGCTGCTTAAAGCTGTTTAAGGCAAGAATCACAATTTTAAGAACAGTATATATACTGTATATATATATATATATATATATATATATATAAAGGTCTACAGAACTGTCATTTTGCCTGTTGTTTTTTATGGGTGTGAGGCTTGGTCTCTCACACTCAGGGAGGAACATAGGCTGAGGGAGTCTAAGAATAGGCCTAAGAGCAACGAGAAGACAGAGGCATGGGAAACACTACATAACGAGGAGTTTTATGATCTGTACTCCTCACCAAATATTATTCAGGTGGTCAAATCAAGAGGAATGAGATGCGTGGGGCATGTTGCACATATCAGGGACAAGAGAGGTGCATACAGGGTTATGGTGGGGAGACCTGAGGAAAGGGGAACCACTTGGAAGACCTAGGCATAGTTGGAAGGATAATATTAAAATGGATCTTCAAGAGGTTGGATTGGGAGGCATGAACTAGACTGCTTTGGTTCAGGATAGGGACAGGTGGCGGGCTCTTGTGAACGCAGTAATGAACCTTCGGGTTCCATAAAATGCAGGAAATTTCTTGTCTAGCTGAGGATCTGTTAGCTTCTCAGGAAGGACTCTGCTCCATGGAGTTAGTTAGTTAGATAGTTATGTAATATATATATATATATATATGCACTATGTGGGCAGAGTACAGACCTTTTAAATATTACAGTAAGTGATACACATCATTACCACTGGACTTGAAATGATTAATACAGATTTCCGAATTTAGATAAATCAAGAATGGATTTCTTGCATATTTGAGATAAAATTCGCATAGTTTTCAAGTTTTGTGCTTAATTTACAAATGCCTCTATATTGTCTGCATTTATAACTGGATAAATACAGCAGATCAAATGCAAAATCCTAAATAAAGTATAATGTTATTTAATTACTCTGTAACAGAAATGATATTTACTACCTTAAGGCTAGAATAAAACAAACACTGATGTTTTCATTATGCCCTTAATCACCACTTTTTCATGGAACTGGAGGCTTGATTATATGTCCTGATGATATAACAAGAGGAGAAAGAGTATGGTGATTTGGGTTGAAGTCTTTGAAAGTTGTACAGTATTGGCTTTATTCGGATGTTCCTTTCTATCCTATCTGTTTTCTGCGTGTTGTAGCAGTAGGAAACTGTGGCATTGTCTCCCTTCTCTGACCCTCACTCTGTACCTGTGTCAGTGTTGTGTGTATCAGTGTGCGCTGGTAGGTTTGCACCTGTGGCTTTAGGGTGCACCAGTATACTGATGTTCCCAACAAACTGTACTTATCATGATGATTCATGTAACAGTGAAAACGGATTTGTAATATGTTATTTCTTTTGTCAAAATGCTAACTGATATTTAAGGTTTATATCAGTGACCATGAAACGTTGTGTCATCTGGAATGTGATGTGTAATCTAGTAGAAATTTACTAATATTTTGGAGGAACATCAGTAAATTTCTACATGGCATAACAATACATAAATAACTAATAACCAATATATAAATAAATAACCAAATAATAAATAAATAAATAAATAACCAATAACTAATACATTATAATGTCTGTGAATGTGGGGATTACGAGTCCCACTCTCTGGTTAAGAATCAAAGTTTAAACCTTACATTTTCTCTTGGCCATCGTTATCAACAAAATCCTGTCTTCATTCCACACACTTCATTGGTGTTATTTTTCAGAACTGTACTGTTTCATCTCATTTGTTATCACAGAAAGTTAGTAAGGCTGAATGCACCTGGAGAAACTAGCAAAAAAGTATACCTTAAAATTCCTTTCCTAGTGAGTTAATGTTTCTTAGTGTTTTAATGTCAGCTCCATGTATACATTTATTTAATAGCATTTGAATTCTTTTAATGAATTCATAATCCCAGTAATGAAAAATATAATGTAACTTTTCACTTGAAAGCAAACTTCATGATAATAAATACCCTTACAAATATAATATGTGTGCAATACCCTTTTATCAGTGAATATGGCCTTAGGAAAAAGGTTCTGTATAAAAAGTAATAACTTCAAATCTTGACAGAAGATAAAATTTAATGAAGAGAATATTGACATTATATCTTAAATTTTACAACGCAAAATATTTTACCACTTTTATCACAAAATTTACATTAATTCTGTCAAGTAAGGTGCACAGAAAAACTCTACATTCATACTCAACTAAATTGTAATTAACACAATGATTTAATCACTAAAAGACACAACGTTTCCTTGTCAGGGATGAACGATTCAACATGTATCATTAAATTGTACCACAATACTTGCACATCACTTCAACATCTGTAGCTACTCTACTTCTGGCAAGAGTACAGTACTCATTCATGATATTGTTAAGTGTTCTACATCAGGTCTGTGGTAGGAAATACAGAAGGTTCATTCTTCTATATACTAGGTAACAGTTTGTTGGGAACTTTATATAGATTTTAATGTATTTCACAAGCAGATATGACTCTTAATAAGCACTATGCCTTCTCAAGTAACTACATATGAAATGTTTGTTGTGTATTCTTCTGTCTGTTACACTCTGTACCCTTCTTGCTGTAGGTCATGAGTTTGTGTTATATTATTGTTTGTATTACATATGTACTGTATGATTACAAGGAACGTTATCCTTCTGTGGTGGTATGTTATGACAGCTTTAAACATTCTTCATTATGATTCACACTTACTTCAAATGTAAAATCTATTATTTACATCAAAGCACTGACTTGTGTCTTATTTATCTCCAACCCATTTTTGTGGCCATTAAAACAAAAAATTTGAAGCAACTAATGTCCCAAATGTTTCATACAATGAGCAGTATTTTTCAAGTGTGTTATTTAATAATGCTGTCAACTGCTAAGAATATAGTAGTAGCATTCTTAGATGAATGAATTAGCATGGAGAATTGGTGAAATGATACTGACAAGGACAAACTGAAGTAATTGGAGGAAAACCTGTCCCACTGCCACTGTATCCACCATAAATTTCACACAGACTGGACCGGGTTCAAAACCAGGTCTCCGTGACAAGAGATGAGCTGTATATTGATGAAAAGTAAATCATCCCTGTGCACCCCACTATGAAGATGTATGGGAAATTAACGGTATAGATCCACACATTCTTAAATTTGGCACCAGATAGAGGTTAGCGGTCAGCTTTATGCCTCAGTCACTTTAGCCACAGGAGTAAAATCCCCAATACCTATTAAATAGGAAGCTCGGTAAGCTGCAGAGCCAATCTGAATGCTGTGGAAAAGAGAAAAATCTCTCCCAGCCCATGTAATAATCAGTGTAGTGACTTAGCTATCCTTACTCCCAATATTCATGTGTAAATTATTCTGTTACTTGGGTTTAATAAAAATGTTATAGAAATAATGAGGGTCATTGATACTGCAGTTTCATGACAATTCGCTTGCAGCTTGTAGTAAGTGCTTTCTTATGAGGGTTCTGGGGTAAACATCACAGCAAATTTAGAGTTTCCATCACTCTCTCTGAAAACAGAGTCAGAAAGAGCTGTAACTGATTGTTAAATATACATGTGCTGAGATGTGTGTGGTGACACTAACTGCCTTCATGCTAAAATAATTTTAGGTGCCTGCCCATGACATTTACAGTTATGTTATAGTCTCTTATTATTTCCTGCCCATAGGAGTATGGTAGATATGCTGCCCTCTGCTTGTGATAGAGATTATCTGTACATGCACAGCACTCAACTTCTGCTAACTGAATCTAGTTACAACATGCAAGATTACATGGTATTTTGCATCTTGCTATAGAGTGCACTGAAACCCTAATAATTGAGTTGATCAGTGAATCAAAATACACTGACAAGCTGATACTATTAACCTGTTAAATAAACCAAGAGTAGTGTAGTTGTAGCCTTACAGTGCATTTTAAGTAGGAAATATAAACTAATGCATCAGGGTTGGACACATATGCTTCTACCATTTATTTGGTTACTACCATTAAGGTGTAGCGTGGAAAGAATTCAGGAAATGGCAGAAACAGTGATGAGTCTTAAAATGGAATGATGTTCCACAAAACGAAAAGTGCATTATTTTAGGTCTGTTCTTCTGGTATGTGGCGCTGCATCACTGGGTGCTTGGTGTGCTTCATGTCAAGACAATATAGTAGTCTCACCTTCAAGGGTTGAAATTTCCAAGAACATTTTTTTTTCGACGTTTTGACCCTTGGAGATGTTGCCTTAAAACATCAGGCACCAATTCCCCACTGACTCAGCATCACATTCCAGAAGAAGAGAGACCTCAACCAGATCGCTTCAGAAGCCCAAAAACTCATAAAGTATTTTATTTTGGATACATATTTTTTTACTCTTCGACATTCTTTTACAGTACTTCACTTTTTGTAAAATACCACCATCTTGCTGAATGTGCTGGTGCACACAAGTTGAGAGGCTCTTCATTACATCCAAAAATGTTTCTTCTGAAATATGGGCGATTTATCCTTTGACTTTCACTTTCCTCTAAGTCTGGTGGCTAACTATAAGACACTCTACATATTACACATCCCCAGAATAAAGTTAATTCTGGTGAAAGAAGAGGCCAGGGCACGTCACGAAAATGAGAAATCACCTGTTGTGGAAACAGATCACAAAGTACAGCCGTCCAATTCTCAACTTGTAAACTGTAGATCTGCAATACCAAAACAAGAGATTTTCATGCCCTGGGAGATTCTGGACACTCAACATGACAAATGTTTCAATCTTGTGAATGTCATGACACAAATAAGTTAAATGGCTCATCTTTCTCCATCCACTGATCTTAGTAGACAGCACTGCCCACCAAAGAGTAACACTGTTGTCATACGAGGGATATTCATGGAGTTCCTGCAGATATTCAGTGGCCCAGCATTGAAAGGTCTGCTAAATAACAGTGCATATTCAATCATTAGAGTGCTGTCATGTCTAGATTACCAGCCAAAAATTCCAGAAACTGATTATAAAATTACAAGATTACGTCGTTTTCATGGTCTCTAAGCTGTGTGCAACTTGAATTTCGTACTGTTTAAAGCTCAAGTCAGTGTGCAAGATGTGCCACACACTCCTGTCAGATGTGTAAATCCTGATGTACTGACCCCATTGGCCTGTGATCAAGGCACATCAGTATCCATGCATTATTCTCAGGAGTGCTGACTGAATGTGGTCAGGCAGGTGGTGGCTTTTTACAAGCAACATCTGTCTCATGTCATTGCCTGACACATCTATGAATTGTGTATGGAGAAGGGGGCTTCCAGGTTAAAGTCCTGTCAAAACAATTATTGTGACTTTATATTGAACCCCGTTTGAATTAAAAGGTTTGCGACACACTTCCTTACTTTCCAACGCTGCATGGCAAACAGAATTATAAAGTCGCTACTGCAGACACTTACTGTGACAATGACTGCCTTCTGGGATGTGATGGGCATTAAGTTGCATACATACTTAACAATTTTCTGTGGGGAAAGTGCCGACTCCTTTTAAAGGTATAGAGGACAAGGAAGAGGAGCAGTACGTTCCTCTAAAATTTGGTTAATTTCTACCAGACTACACAGTATCACATCCCATCTTTCCCATCATATACACTCTCAAAACACATCATTTTGCCTTTAAAATGTGTCGTTGTTTCTGCCATAACCTGTATTTTCTTCATAGGTCAGAATCACATTAGATCTACACAGTCAAGTTAATTACTTTCAATGAGCAGGAAAACAGCAACTAAAACAGGTGGTATCTACTTGAATGTAAGGATACATTTATATCACGTTGGAAATTTGCTTTTATATATAAGCCTTTTTGCAGGAACATAAAAGTAATAAATTTAATTCAAGTTCAGCAATGACATACAGTAACAACTACCTGATTAGCACTAGTTGATTTCTGACAGTGCTGTGGAAGGAAATATAGAATAGAAGTGCATTTATAACTAATGGTGGCCTATTTTTGTCCTTACAACTAGCTGTCAGATTGTACTGAAGTCTAATTATTTTCGTTCATTATAATTTCATAGGTACCCAGCTAACATTTCTGGAAATTGTTTTAATACATTCTAAACAAAGCCCATCAAACACAAACCATAGAAGTATTTTTAAATCCTCCAGGGACTCCATCCCCACGTAAGAAACGCAACAACTCAACACCAACTAAGAAGAACATTGCTGAAAAGAAGCAGATTCTTCAACAGCTCATTACACCATCAGCAAATCATCACCATCAACGAAAAGTGAGTCTGGGTGAGCTGATCCAGTTGAGTGAACGGAAGGTCAAAGAGACTGATAAGGGCAAGGAAGGGGAAGCAGATGGAGAGGAGACAGAAACAACATTTAGCACAGCAATGTCAGACTCACAGTCTGCACTCTCTACTGTTGCCTTGTCCAGCGGTGATGCCAAGATGGAGAAGAAGGTCACATTTGCAAGGCTTCTTAGCAAAGTCTCTGCAGAAATGAGCTCTGGGTCAGAGGTAATCATTGTAATTAAACTGACTGTAGGTATTTTATGACTCAGTGCACCACGTTCATGTGACTGTTCCAAGCACTATATGTTTAGCACCCTGCTTTTGATTAATGTTATTACCAGTGTTGTTGTTGTTGTTGTTGTCATCATCGTCATCATCATCACCATTACATATCACTTTCAAAGTTGAAGCCTCAGATATCTCTGTCAACATCCTTTCCACAATTTCAGCAACATTACTTTATCCCATGTCTTCCCTCTTCTGTACTGAATCTCACTTGATCCTTCCATCATCCCGCCATTGTTGTCTCCAATCCTTTTTTTTTTGTGCTATTTTAGGCACATCTGCTTCCATTCATTTCTCATTGCCCAACAACATAAGCTTATGTGTTTAAATTACGATGTAATTTGTTAATTTTATTTCACCCTACACTAGTAACAATTCTGTCCCCACTGCATACACCTGTGACTATCTGTCTGGTGGCAAAACCAAAGAAAGCAATCCTCTCTCAGTTCCATCCAGTTACCATCTCATCCATCTTACAATTGAACAGTTTTCAGATGGTTTCCCAACAGAAACTGTGTATGTAATCTGCATTCTCCCAAATTTCAGCTATCTTTCCAACCCATCTTACCTTTCTTGATTTCACTGTTTATACAAAAATTAGATTAAGTGTGTAAATCAAGATCCCTCTTATGGTGCTTTTCGCCACTCATGTAACTTTTGTCACACTGAATACTTGTAGTGGCCTCATATTTATGATGTATTTTATGATTATGTCATTAAATTCGTATTGAAACTATTTATTTCATTCAGATGTATGCATTTAATTTTATTGATTTGTTTCTTAATTAATAGGCTTACTGACATTCTGTCAACCATGTGTCAATGTGTATGTGTGCATGCATCCACATTTGCACGCGTGTTAAAGTTTTGGTCATGTATGTTCAATCTTGTGTATAATTCTTCTTTAAATGAGTATTCTTCCTCAATGTTGATCTTAATCTGTGTCTGAGATTTGAGGTTGCCACAGCATTGATTTTGAGGACCCAGGTCTTCTGGGATTTCACCCTGTTCAGCGGCATTAACATGTCCCACAATTTGAAGGCACTATGTTCCCGAGAATCATCAGGATCTGTTAACTCCACTACCCAGCATAACATCCCAGAAGACCAGAATCCTCAATACACTATTTCCCTTTTCACAGTACTTATAATGTAAGAATGTTTCCAGAACTCACCAGAACAGCAGAAATGTTACACTTGGTCTTTAAAATTACAATGTGAATTTGTGTGCATATACCAGGGGTGGCCAACTAGACGAGGTTCAGAAGTCACACTTTCGCATGCAAAACTTAGACAAAAGCCATGTCTTCATTTATCAAGCCAAATATATGGCAGCAACACTCTCCTTGCCTCAGAGATCACAGCCAGCACTTGCTGTTTGTGACACAAGGAACTACTGCTTGTTGAGGAATACACTAATCCATGAATAAAACAATATATTTCCCTTATTTGCTGGCTTTTTACTTCTATTCATCCAACTACAATAGGTTAGTTTCAGGTAGTTATGAGTCTTCTTTCTTTAGAGAATTTTCAAAACACCATTCACAGTCAGCCTCGTGTGCATGTAAGCTACCTTAATTCATTTTTTACGAGCAGCTTGTGTGAGATGCACCAGTGATGTGCATGAACCGCACAGTGGTCACCCCTGGCATATAGTATTACAGAATTTTTTATACGTAATCACAGGTTGAAGGAAACCACACTCGTCATCCACAACTCTCTGGTCTGCCTCGTTCAAACAGCACCCCACCTTCCCCAGCGGGCGACGCTCGATCCCCACACAGCACCAGCAGTAACCAAGGCAGTGACTCCATGTCGAGTCTGGATGCATCTCTTACTCTGGCTAGAGGTGGACAGATGGTGACAGATCTGCTGGCCAACCGTCGTCCCAACCGGCTGTTACTGCAGAATGGAAGGCCGGTCAAAAATCCAAGTGCTGATTCAATCTTGGCAATGTTCCGTAACTTCTCATCTGCCACGTCAGGTTCAGCCATACAGAAGTCACCATCCACCACTCCAACTGCATCCAGTCCTCAAGATGATGCCGCAGGGTCAGATGAGTCCTCCACCTCATCTGTCCCAACACCAATGTCATCTTCCAGCTTCACACTAGACTCCCCTCCCTGCCTCATCCCTTCCATTATCATAACCACAGCAATACCATAGAGGTCCCGGTTTTGGATGCCCTTAGTGCCTACAGAACTGTCGGTGGAGGCAGCAATCTGCTTCAACCTCCTACAATCTTGTTGGAAATACCAAGCAGTGGAATCAGCAAGTGTCTCTCACCTATTCGGGAAGTTCCGACACCACTTGCGACACCTGCCCCATCTCCTGCCCTTACACACCATCATGCCTCGAAGTGCTCCTCCATATTTGAGAAGTAGAGATGACCAGATCAACTCAGCAGCAACTAGTGAGCAGGTGCACTTACCTTTCATCACAGTTACAAACAGTGATGATGATGAAGAGGAAGATGGGGAGGAAGTGGTTGCAGTAGAGGTGACTGACAAAGTTTCTAAGTGTGAATCATACCTAACTGCTTCTTCAGCTCCGGATGAACATGAAGAAACCAAATCCATCCAGTTACAACTTCCATTCAAAATGAATGTAAGCTTCACCATATATTCAGTAAGAGATTTCCTACATGTCCATGAAAAACAAAAATTTTAAATATGTGTATTGTAGACACACAACAATGTTTTGAAGGTACCCACTGCCTCCATTTTGAGACTAGTCTGACAAATTTCTGAAACGAGAAATTTTGCTAGCCATTTCAGGCTGGTATATACTAGCCTCTTTACATATTTTCTTACTTATTTGTTTGCTTATTTATTTATTCAAGAGTTTTAAAAAACCATCCAACCATCATTTCTCAGATTAAAATTTCACACAAGCTACAACACTTCTCATATTCTTTTCCACCCTCTTCAAGCACATAATGTGCATGTGTTGTTTGTTTTCTGACAACTAGTTTGAAATTAATGGATAGACACATATCAGAGAAAGGCCAGAAAGCAATTCCCACTTTTATTTGATAAGTTACTTCACTTGTTCTCTAATTGTGCTCTACAGACCCTTAACAAGTAATAATATGTCATTAAAAGAAATAGGAAGCCATCCCATTCCAGGCTTGGAGAGTCCCTTAGGGCTCCAAGAGGTTGAGGCTCCCAGAATTTCTACACAATCGGCACATGAAGGTGGCAAGCTTGTCAGCCCAATGCTCCGACTGCCTTTACCCCCCCCCCCCCCCAGAAGATAGGAAGTTGCTGTAATTGTAATATTTTCACTGCTACAAGAAACTTTATTTTCAAAACTCCTGTACAGCAGTGGTTCAAAAGAGAGAACCTAAAGAAATCTTTGAAATCATAATTCACAGACCAAAGAAGTCACAAAAAAGTCACTTTAAACCAATTGATTATGTTTGATTATACTATGCTTCAGTGTTTTTGATTAAATGTCCATTTATTTTAGGCTATACAAACATGTTTCACAATATTCAGGTTTTACTAAATAATTGTTATTGGTCTGGGGTTCCATACAGAGAAAACTTTTGGAAAGTCCAATATGTTATTATTCTGAGGTGATTCAATACATTTGTTTGCTTGCATCTTAAGAACCTGGCCGCTACACAAGTGATGTTGAATGATGAAATAGTCCGTTTTTATTAGGAAGACCCAAAGCTTTCAACATTTAGTGATTTTATACACCTAATGGGAATCATGCAATAACATATCAAGAAAAGCACTATTATTTTCAGGTTTGTCCCCCTCCCATATTTAACAATTCGGGTCCTGTGTTGGTGGTGGATGACGATGAGGCCTCTGCCGGTGGGGACAACAGTGAGGAATGTTCTGGTGGTGAGACAGGCTGCTGTGAAAGTGAACCTGTCCATTCACGGCCGGTGATTCCACTGCTCACTATCCAGCAGCCATCACCTACACATCATGTTTCTTTTATCCATCTCCTTGGTTCTCCACCACCTCAACAAAGTGGTCACATGGAAACGAACTTCCCTTTTCCGGGGAAAAATCCACGTCGTCTGCTCAAAGAACTGGACAAACCAAACTCATTAGATTTACCCTGTCCCCCACCACTCATCACCATTACTTGCAACATGAGTGAGGCTGAATCAGACACAGAATCAATCTCTCCAGCAGCCAAGACTGGAGGAACACATCCAGGTGTTTCAGGTAGCAGTGTAGGCATGTGTTACCTCAGTCCATTCTCCATGTGCTCACGTGCTGACCGTACAGCCTCCGAGTCCAATCTTAGTTCATCAGGATACAGTTCCATGGCAAGCCCTGGACCATCTAGGTGTGGATCCAGTAACCCACTATGTCCTTCAGAAGTGGAGGATCCTCCAGGTTCAAACTCAGTCTGCAGTCCTGGTACCACAGTCCTTCCTGGACACAGCCTCATTCAGAGAAAGCCCTCACCATTGCTTTGCACTCCTGTCAACACAACCTGCCTCACCCAACCTGAGGAGGAAGCCAAAAGGCCTCCTGAGGACCATGGACTGCAAGGAGGCCACTGTAGAGGCCGTTCGGATTCTGAAACACTGTCTGATGACCTTTTTTTGGAGTCCAATGATGAAGGAATAGGTACTGATCATCTGGATGAGAAGATCGAAGATGGAGAACTGAAAAGTGCAAAGGAGTTAGAAGTGTTTATAGGTAAAGAGCTTCTGGAAAATGGGAAGACAATCCTTGGCTTACCATTACTGTCAGCATCTCCTGTCATGAAGTGCAGCAGTGTTGACACTGGCCTTGACTCCTGTAAGCTCTTGGCCCCAACCTCCATACACAGCAGCAAGTCTTCTCTACAGCTCCCTGCCATTGTAGTGCAAGCAGATCCAGGTATTTGTGAAAAGCATCTCAGTCCTGTGAGCTCACGCAGTGAAAGTCCACTCAGTGATAAGACAGGTGGGCTCGGACGCTTCTCGCCATTGTTTTATGGACGACACAAATCAGATCAGTTACCTTTTACAGACTCAGATGGGCTATATGACTGCCCCAGTTCAGATTGCCCCCTCAACAGAATTCAACCAAGCACAACAGTACAACAGCATCGCAAATCGACAGGGCGAAGGCGAGAAAGACGATCAGCATCTCGTGGAGGTGGGGGTAATAAGACTCCCAGCCCCACTAAGATAACAACATTCTTGGATGTTCCTGGAAAAGAACAGTACTACCGCCCCACAGCTCCACGCAAACCCAGCCCTAAGCGATCAAGAATACGTAACCAGCCATGCGTCACTTCTTCATCATCTTCAGAGAGCCTCAATTCAACCAGGCAAGAATGCTATTTAATGATGACTCATTAATTATAAAGGAAACATTTTATGCAGTTTACTGTAACTATTTACTTGCTATTACTCTGGGTACACACAGAATTTCTGTGCCACACATTTAGTTGAATTTCAGAATATGTAATTTAATTCCTTGTTATCTTCTTCTTTAGCATCATAATTATTATTGATATGTAGATGTTAACTTTAATCACTGCTGTTCCCCTGCTCCGTTTTAGGCATTCTTTACCAAGAAAGAAAGAAAGAGATTTTCATACGTGGGGTCATGTCAACCTGCCTGTGGCCTAGTATTGTCACCTAAACAATTCAACACACCGTTTTAAAATTCAGAACCAAAGACTTTCACTAAAAGTGGAAGGGCTATTAACATTTTTAACTGTACTTAAAAGTAACACCTAGTTTGTATAAGGCTATAATGGACGTATCCACAGATTTTGTTAATATTTGGTATGACTGACTTTCACTGATCTCAATTTCATTGCTCCCATTTTCAAGTAAGCTTAATAAATTGCAAAGAATACTATTTTATGTATGCATTATAGAGAACAGGAAGCCAGGATAGCATAGTCAGTAATGTGACTTGACTAAGGGCTGGATGACTGAGGAATCAAGGTTCAATTTCCAGCACAGTGAAATTATTTTCTTTCCAAAGCATCCATACTGGCTCTGGGAACCACCCAGCCTCCTATCCAATGGGTTCACAGGCTCCTTTCCCAGGGGTTAAAGAGTGGAGCTGTACCTCCATTTCCTCACATGCCTTCATGGCATGCAGAGGAACAACTTTCCATTATGAAATACACCCTTTCCAAACTTTGCCAAAATAATACAAGACAGAGCATGTTATTTTACAGAGAAACAACTGTTTGTAGTTCATCAGAGAAGACTGTCAATCCTGACCGAGTGTCCTGGCCTAGTAGACTCACAGGACAGAGAGATTTGGACTGGGAAAATGACAGTAAGGGACATATCTCAGTTGAAGCATCTGGGGAGGACACAGGGGAGGTAAGTCAGTGTACCACATGGCTCTTTAGAAAGTATTGTACTTTTGAAGATTGCTGTCTTTTGGGATATGACACCATGTGGTGGGGTAGCAACTGGTTGCTAGTTATTACCTTCCAGCACCTTCCCACCCAGTTCCTGTCCTCCCATTCCATATATCCTGCAACTCCCGCCTCCGCCCCAATAACATTCTCCTCCCCTGAAATGAAGGCAGCAGTTTCCTCTTGAGAGTCTGGTAACAAGCTGTTACATCCCAGAAAAGGGCCATCTTCATGGTCACTAATATGACATAACTGGTATGTACTGTTGGTGAACGCACATCATTAGTAATGTCTTTAGGTGAAGATGTTCAACATACCATAAAACCACGTAAGACAAGAAGTTCTAGGAAGAACTTGAGACACCAACTCTTTTCTTCAGATGGTTTGGTCCATGTATATGGTGAGACTAGTAACAACTAAGGATAACAATCATACGAATTAATGAACCACTTCTGTGCATAACTTACACCAGAATCCCATAAGTTAAAACTTGCCTGCTACAGTATAAACATTTTTGCACTGGAACCATGTTTAGACCACAACATGTAAAGAGTGCTAAACTCTCACCAAACGAATTAGTCAAGCCAGAATAGTGTAGTCAGTATAGAGCCTGTACTACTGGCTGAACAATACAGAGCTCAAATCCTGACAGGGGCGAGAGGTTTCTCTCTTCTCCAAAATGCCCAGACCAAATCTGGGGCCCACCTAGCCCCCTGTTCAACGGGTATCAGGGTTATTTCCTGGGAATAAAGCAGCCGGAGCTTGAAGTTGACAACTCAACTCCATCTAGTGCCAAGGTTAAGAATAAATTGAGCTCCCCCTACATGCCTTCATGGCATGGACAAGGACAACGTTTAATTATTTACAAGTTAGTCCAAGCAGTAATATTTCTCACTTGTCTTCAAGGGGTATGTGGTTCAAATCTTAGCCAAGATACTGCATATGCCAAGATTTTATAGTTTTCCTCAGTCCCTCCAGGCAGTTGCAGGATAATACCTTAAATCTGGACAAGACTGCTTCCTTCTATGTCCTTTATATTTCATTATTCACTATCGCTTGGCACCATAGTCACAGCATCACTACATAAACTACAAATGAGGTTTTCATGGCACTCAGTGTTAACATAATGGTTTTTTGGGTTGTCACACCTTAAAGTCTGGTAGATAAATACCAACATTATGGACAAAGTGCCTTTATATTCCACATTTTGTGTAATACCATTATCATTACTTGTTCATCATGTTTCTAGATGCGAGTGTTGGTGTGTGGCTGAGCCGGCAATATCTACTGCTTAAACCATGATCATGATTACTTGCATCATTTTGCTCTTCACTAGTATCCGAGAGTAAACTTATATACGAAAGAGAAAGTAACTGTGATCAATATTTCATTAGTACCATCATACCACATTGCTACAGTCTATCAGTTAGTGCCCCTTGAAGTGATTAAAAGAAATGTTTATTAAATTTCATGCTTCATACATTATGTACAAAAAAATCATTAAATGTTGTAATGATATTTCAACAAAAATTGATAACATGATAACTACTAGAAGGCATAGTAACAAATTAGTATATCTCTAGTGCAGGGGTGGGAAAAAGTAGACCCTTGGTCCTCATCCACATTACTTTCAAACTGGCCAACAGCAACATACTGAGATGGTAAAAAAAACACATTAAGACTGAATCCTGTCTGTGTACACTTACATATCAGTTATTAGTCATTAGGTAAATATTATTTCTGGAAAAGTAACAGTTTTGGACTATATGATGGGAAACAGGATAGTGCAGTCAGTACAATGAAGAGGCTGTGGGCTGGGCGATTGAAGAATCGTGCTTTAATTCCCAGCAGGGGGCACAGGGCTCTTTTCTCCTCCAAATTATCCACACTGGCTCTGGGGCCCATCAAGCCTTTCTGTTCATTGGGTACTGGTGGCCCCAAATGGGTAAAGCTGCTGCAGCAAGAAGCTTATTACTCACCTCCACTTAGCGCCAACATTAAGATCAAGCCATACCTCCAATCCCTCTACACATGCCTCCATGGCGTACACAGGGACAACTTCAGTTGTCTTTACCTTTTGTTTTTAACTCATATTAATTCTGTACCAGTAATTTCCTCTGTGTATAAATGAGAGATAAACTTTAACATTTACAATTTCACACTGATTAAAATATTTTGCCCACAAAGCATAAACAAGCCAACAACATGGTCTGAATAAGTGCCCACCCCTTCGTAGTGGCTAGAAACGCTGCATTAAAAAAATTCTTAGCTCCAAACCCCAAATTTTATAGTTTTGCAAAAATATATGTGTTCACTAGTTCAGGAGTGGTATCCTGTTATTGAGGCATACAAGTTTGAGTTTTACCTTTATGATCTATACTGGGACTCTAGACAGAAGTTGCATGGATGTTGGGCATGACAGCATTTGAAGCATCCCACACCCTGCCTGCTGTTTGTATTCTTATCCAGCTGTCCTCTAGCCTGCACTAATCAGCTAATGTTGCTAATAGCTTGTCACATGGTTATCACTTGAACAGAATAGCTCTAGTGGAGGAAAAGCAGAAAGTGACAATGCAAGGGAGACATCAAGAGGGGCCAATCCATGGAACTGCTTTCCATGGTTGAGTATAAGTAATTATTTACCATGCATTAATAGCCATCAAATACAAAACTTTACCAGTAAAACTTAATTCATTCCATATCTACCATGTTTCTTGCATTCTTAATTTATCATCAAGGACACTTCTTTAATAAAAGGAAGTTACTGAATTACAAGTAAAACCAGTATTGTTCCTTACACATTTTTATTAAATCCCATATTACATACTGTTTATTTGTATCTTAACCTTTATCCTACTGGGGTAGGTATTTAAATTTTATCACGTGGTTTATAAAAACATTATCTGAACAGAAAAAGATGATTATGAAATAAGAGGCATTTTGTGGAAAATAAAACAAGGATTGTGCAGCATGTCTTAAAAATGCAGTAAATTTCCTTGTTGCTGAAATATATAACATGAATTTCTGGACTGCAAATGCACGTCTTCAAAAGGTTAAGATTAAACTATAACTAATTAACTCCCGCAGGGCCAGCAGTTGTATCAACACCATGCCCAAGTCATCTCTGGCAGCCATCAAACTCCACATCCAAGAATTTTTCCCATGGCATAAAGTGTCGAGTCCAGGCCATTAACTCACCTCCACCTTGTGCTCAGATTAACAGCATAAAGATTCACCTCTACAACTCTTTTCTGCCTGCATGGGATGGTGCTTGCAGGACCAAATTTACTCTCTTTAAAACCATAAACTGACAATCCATACTTAACAAACAATGTGGTTGAGCAGTGCTCACTCCTGCTTTGTATTTGGGAGATCCCAGGTTCAAAACTCAACCTACAGACTGGTTATCCTGCTGAGCTCTTGCATGATTTCGTAAGAACATGTCTGTCTGCTTCCCGTAGATACTTTCCATAATGTTTCTCCATCAGCACTGTATATAAATTTGTTTTCCCACATCAGTTACATGCCCAGACCATATTAAACTTAAAGATCATGTTCTTCTGGAGTGCAATGCCATATATTCTGGTAGACAAATACCAGCATTTTTTAGCAACATGTTAGAGTAGTCTGCCATATGTGGATAAGTGTATTTTGTTGTGCAATTTCTTGGTAATGAACTCATTTATGTATATCTATTGCATGGAAGATGTATGATACCCAGATTTACAGGCACTTTCATAGTCAGTGCTGTGAGATGTTACATCTTCCTTACATGTTATTAGTTTCCTATATTTTATTTCCAGGAAGTAACAAGTCACATGCTGCCCAAGATAATGGCACACGAGGATCTGACAAAACCTCACAGAAAAGTGAGCAGGCTAAAGACTATTGGACACCAGATAAGGTAACACCACTGTTACTGCTGTTTCATAATTCATGTACCATATTCTCTTGCACACAATCTTACCTGGAAGATGGAGCTTAGGGGAAGGGGGATAGATTGCTGGAGGAGATGGGTGTAGATGCAAGGAGGTGCGGCTATGATAAATGTAGTGTAGGATAGGAGATAAGTGGAAAGATGAAGGAGATAGAAGAGGTGTTGGAGGGGAAGGTATAGAAGAGGGCAAGCAGCATCAAAATAGATGGATTATAAGACAAAAGACTAAGTGTTGGTAGTAAGCATTTATTAATGCAGTCTTCATACCATATAGGTTCTTGCGACGATTGGAGCTGAGTTTGAAACGTCGTGAACGATTAGTGAGTCCTTCTGACAGTTGTGGAGAAGAAGAAGATGATGATGATGCTGAAGGTTCACCACAAGTGCTGTCACCTCTCCTCAGTCACAAGAGTAATAGCTTCAGTCAGTTACACCAACCTGCACCACGAAGTGGACGAGGTCATCAGAGAGGTGC
Source organism: Reticulitermes speratus (assembly GCA_021186555.1). Lineage (NCBI taxonomy): Eukaryota > Metazoa > Arthropoda > Insecta > Blattodea > Rhinotermitidae > Reticulitermes > Reticulitermes speratus. The sequence goes on along the minus strand of JAJKFL010000427.1, from coordinate 12,396,087 downwards.
TACAGCAAAACAGCGGCGTGCTGGTGGAGCAGAATTATGTTTTCCGCCCGAGGACAGGACTTGGCGCCATGTCCGTGTGACAGGATGCAGTAACCATAATGATTAAACCGCATTAAAGATCTTGGAGAAGGAACATCCTATTCAAATAATCTGTTAGATAAGCAGGGAAATATCTGAGTTCCTGAGTTTCAAAATTAGGAATTTTTATGCATACATAGTGTGCCCTATACATTTACATACTCATATTTCACGGTCTGAATATATCAGACATTAATGTTGAGTCAGTAGTAGTCCTGCTTTGTATTCAAGAGATTCTGGCTTCAAATCTCAGTCTACAGACCAGCTACCATGTCTCAGATTTGTTGTTTTTCTCAGTTCATCTATGCATATTCCGGGATAGTACCTAAAATTAATCCATTTACCTATGTTTGGTAGGAACCTACTGCCTCAATCATCAGGGTAGAAGAAGACGGAGGCAGGTTCCTCCAAAACACTGGTAAATCTGTACCAGCCCACATGGTGTCACATTCCAGAAGACAGTATGCAACAATTTGAAAACCCCAAACCCACAGTGTAATATGTTTTAATGGGAAGGGAAGTACATACAATACAACATTAAGCTCTGTAAATACAAAAAGTCTTACAACCCAAATGCATGTTTCAAATTTTGAAGCTCAGAAACTAAAATATATGAAACATGTAATACAGTATAGAATACACCGTTACTGAAAAGAAGGAATGTAGAATATAGTTGCTGGAGTTACCGTCCAGAGGAAACCAGTCTGTTGGCTGTGGTTTCGGCTCCCATAGAACATGCAGATCTTACAAAACAAAAATAAATTTCATACTGAATATGGTGTACTACAGTTACAGTGTAAATTATGTTGCTTAGTTTGTAGCATTCATTTTGAACTTAACACGCTCAATTTCATCAAGATAGTTTACTGACTACTGAAACAGTGGAATTCCTTCATTAGTTTTAGACACATTTCAACTCTCAGATCTCATAAATTTTATACAGTCTATCTTTTACGGACTGAAATGAGTCCTGACCACAGTTTTTAAGTGATGATTCTGTAATCTTGCAGTCCAAAACACACAAAGATTGATGTAGGTTTATTTAGTGACTGTTGTTTTAAACTGAATTTATGGTGTTATTGCCTCAAACTAGGAACTTCCACAATTCTTGCTAAATATTTATTACAGTAAAACCCCAATTTAATGTTCCCGCATTTAGTGAAATCCCAGATTTAGTAATGATTTTTTCATGTCCCGACAATACCTCCATACAAACAATGTAACCTCCATTTAATGAAAACCTTGATTTAGTGAAATATATTCTAATCCCCCAGCAATTCATTAAATAGAGGTTTTACTGTATCTCTTTGCAAGTGATATTCCAATATAAACACAAAGTACCTCCTGCTGACAAGGAATACATTTCAATTCAAATTTACCACTGTTCATCACCAGTTTTGCCAGATTTTTAATATATATCACAAGCATGTGGTCTGCTATCGGCAAAGAGCTTTTGACACACTAGATAGCGTGAATAATACCACATCCCTTGTGGTTCAGAGCCCATGTTCAATTAACCCTTTGAAGGCTGAAAAGGAAATGACAGCATCTTTATTCCCAATGCTGACCATTTCTGAAAGAGCAGTGCTGTATCTGAAAGTTCCCAGGCTTCACCCACTTGTCCTTATGATAAAAGCAGTGTGAAGATATGAGTGAGAATGGAGCAATGACAGGGGCAACCAAACTAATTGAAAAAACCCTGTCCCAGTACCACTTTGTTGAAAGACAGAAAAAGCAATATTAAACTACTTTTCTTTCCAGTGCTCTCAAACATCTGAAAGAACATTTTCTTTGTTTGAAATTTCTAAGGCTTCACCTGTTTGTCCTTCTGATAATAGTTATATTAAGATGATGAGTACAGAGCACTGGTGGAATGATACAGAGGACAGACAAGTGAGATACTCGGAGAAAACCTGCCCCAAAGCCACTTTGTCCATGTCTCACAGACTGGCTCAGGATTTAAACTGGAGGGAGACTGAAATTTGTCTAAACTACATATGAAAACTCAGTTCATACCTAACAAAGACAAACTCTGTCTCCATTATAGCAATCAGCCATGCTGGTCAGGGAAATAATTACCATTTGTTCCAAATACATATAAAACACACAAACACACTTAGTGGCCAGAATGAAGAGTTTTTAGTGTTCCAGTAGGTGGTACTGATTATAACACCGGGTTTGAAACGGTTGAACCAGCCTACAGTCATCGGGTTCCCAGTCGAGGCTTCACCTTTTATCTTGCACATGGTTGCAATCAGTGTAAGAAACTTCAGTTTTAAAGATGACAGTCTTCTGGTATGTGTCCCATGTACTTTGGTAGACAGTATGCTTTTGAGGAACTGTGAAGATGGAGGCAGTAGGTTCCTTCGAAACAATGGTACCCATCTACCAACCTATGTGGCATCATACTCCAAATGACCACAATCTTAATACTTTCCACCATGACAACCTGATATCTCACAAATTCATTTCAGTTTTTAAAGTGATTCAGATATTGTTCATTAAGAAATGAACAACAAAAATCTCACAGTTAAAACTGTTAAAATAGTATGCCCAAATTATAAGTGATAAATATGTTTTATATCAGACATTTCTGTTATAAGGCATGATTTAAATGAAAAATAACATTCTTTGTAGTGTGAGAGACGTTATCGGATTGTGTATTTCAAATTACGATGCTCAACACGCTTTACACAAAGCAGCATGGGAAAATACTGATTGGACCACAAATCAAGGTTGGGACCAAGTATTTACGATAAAATTAATGCCAGGGACCTAAGAAATGACAACCCAAGGTCTAAGTCCAAATCATCTGGCTCAGCAGAAAGTTTCAACCTTTCCCTCTCAATACAGTCATCCACGGAAGAATCCTTTTCTGCCATCCAGACTACCTTGCAAAATAATTCTCTTCCATACTCAGCACTGCCTCCCCAGTGAAAGTGATGATCGCTGTGGAGGAGTTAATGGTATTATCACATTTTTGTCTTTATTTAAAACTAATTCTGCTGTTTAATATGCTCCTAATGTTCCTACTGTGCTCTAGAAACCTTCCTATTTTTTATTTCTTGCATTTATACTTGTGTATATACTGATCTGTTAATACAGTGTGCCAGTTCACTTCACTGTTATGGAGCTGTTTCAATTTTCAGTGTGCTGACATAAATGATCTGCCTTAACTTAGTATTAATCATCGATGGTAATATATGAAGTTTAAATGAAGTAAGATTTGATACATACAAAATTCATTTCAAAGGTAATATTCCTGCTATGTCTGTTATAATAACTCAGTGAAGAGCTTGCAGGTTGATATTTAGTGGTCCATGAACACTTGTACAAAAAAACATCTGTTCTGTAAAAAAGGTAATTTGGGGATGCTACATCATGTTGTGCCACATGCCTCATTCTACCTGTTATATCTAAAAAGCTTCCAAACTTCATAATGTAACACTCTTTACATACCATTACCAACACATACATGGTCTTTATATATCATTTCCATTTGGGCCACCCTGCATTACTGCATGCCTCCTTTACCTAAAATATTGAAGATTTTTTCGAGTTAATACTCAGAATAGCAAACAGTCCTGAAATAATACTATAGGAGTTAGAAAAATTGATACATGTTTCTTTTCTTGCATCTGGTTCCAACTGGAATGACCCACATGATGTACAGAGCACTCATCATGCCATTATTACAGTCTCCTGGGATATGACACTTGATCATGAGTTCTGTAGAGTCGTACTACCTACCAAACTATAAAGCATCACATCTTGGAAGCTCATACCTTAATACTCAATACTGTAAGAACATCAAATCTCAGCAGATATCATGTTTCATTTATCATCATAATTATGAGCAGATATATTCTAAATATTAGTAACCCTTATCAGTTTTGATACAAAAAAGTCTTCAGCAATACTTTATAGTTAGCGAAGGAGTTGATACAACAATTTAGTGTGATTTCAGAAATTCCATGCAAATTAAACCAAACAAAAAAATCTTTTTATGTAAACTGCACTCATATGAATATTGTACTCATAACAAGTAGCATATGTCAATCAGAGTGTCGATACAAATCAGAGTGTCGATACAGGTCAGAGGTAACCGTAAGCAGGGATCTTTTGAGACCAAGGCAGAAAATAACAGTGACATTGAAATTAACTTCCTTGCCTAATATCTACAATACAATACGGGTATAAGCAGATTTTGTTAGAAATAATGATGGTTGTTCTTGCAACATATATTGACAGAAACTACAAAAATAAAATTATTTTCAAGAAACAAAAAAGACTAAAAGAAGGCAGCTCTTTCTTTTCCTGTGTACGAACAATCAAAGCAGGTGCTCCTGTATAAAGGTCTGTGATAAAAGCACAACATGGGAAATTATACATGACAGTTAAAGTCACTGAACGTGACATTCTTCTGAGGACTGCCACGAACATCCTGCTTGTCTCATCTGCAAAATGCCTGCCATTGTTCAGTCAAGTCATAAATGAACTAGGGTGATTATGTTGGACTTTGTATAACTGATAATGTGAAGTGTGTGTCGTGCGATGGCTTTAAAAATAATTCTTCTCATGCAGCAATACTTCCGTGTGAAAATGATGTCTTTTTTGAAATTTTTTGTAAAATGTAACTGGTCAAAAATATTTAAAAAATTGTTGAGCACAGTTTTTTCTGCATATTTGAGTCTCATCCTCTTGTGATGCACATTTATTGTATATTAATAATTGTTAAAAATCACTCAGTGGTGACAATTCTTTTTTCCTATTGCAAAAGAAACTGTTAAATGTAAGTTTTTATATGTGTTGTTTTGCGCTAAAAAAGTGTTCCATAGTCCAATCTCATACTGTTTGCTTGTTACAAAACAAAGAAAAATATTTATCCTGTTCTGATATCTTTTGATCTTTCCCTGTGATTTTATAAAAAAAAAATACATGTATATTAGTTAATATCGCATATCTTGCTATTACTTACATAATGTTTAGCTACTACTTCCTGACCTCATATCCATAAAATACAATCTTACGAAGTTTCTCTTACTGTAGTAATCCAATTACAGGTAGATTAAAACACAAAGACCTGTAGGGTACTGTTACCTTTATACTAAAGATTTCTGGACCAATACTCTTGACTAGTCCAATGCAGATTTTTCCCCCTTTTGCCTCCAACAGCATCAAGACTGTGCCATGGCTCAGGCAGTCAGTTACCAGCCTCTCACCACTGAGACCCAGGTTCAATCCTAGGCCAGTCTATGTGTGATCTCTGGTGCAAAAAGTGGCACTGGACAAGGAGCACATCAGTGTTCCCCTATCATCATTGCACCAATGCTCCATACTCGTTTATTCATCTATCACTGATGCTACATAATCTAAGCAACTGGCCGAGTCATTAAATAATCGACATAAAACCAGTGTAAGGACTTTATGAATGAAAAAATACCACACCTCCAGTTCAATGTTCATTCATTACAACCTACCACCAATTTCAGATAATGCAATCTGCTTGTTTGGTTATTCCTGTCAATACAGAATGGATTAAAACACTACAATGAATTGGCAAAGTGAGGCAAACAGTTTCATAGCACACAGCCTCCACCACTGTACATAGAAACCATTAAATTGTAACAATTATCCAAGAGAAATATGACTAAAACTTACTGACACACATAATGGACTTTCAGTTACAAGCAAGTGTCCTTAATCAAGTGTTGACAGATGCAGCTAATTACTGAAGTTATGTAGCCTGAAAAGGAAAGTTCTCCTACAGGAACTTTTTTTATGCTGCTATTTGAAAAACCAAGGAGAATATGGGGATAACATTAAAATGGGGCTCATTTACTTAGGGTTTATTTAGTGGAAGTGTCATAATCTCAGACTACATAGCATCAATTGAAAGAAAAATGGGATTATTTTCTGAATAAATAAAAAACTACAAACTACCATCACTTGAAACATTAATTTAATTAATAAATGTGTATATATATATACAAAGATTCTACAGAATCCAAAAATGTTTGAGGCCCTGCATAGTATTTCACAACACACTGATTTTTATGTTGAGAAGCTCTAAGCCCCTCACACAACCCCTAAGCTGTAGGACCACCCCTTGTCAGTTGTCTGCAACTGCTTATTCAATATATTTGCAGCTCACCCCCCACCCCACCCCAATATCTGTAGGCCATCTCCTCAATCCACAACCTGTAGTATAAGGAAGAACTGCAAGAACAATGGAAGCAGGGGTCTAGTGAGCTATAGGTGTCCCACAACCACTGTACAGAGAGACTAAGCCTCTCACGTAACATGATCGCAGGTGTCCCACAACCACTATACAGAGACAGACTAGCCAAAGCTCTAACCTAAGCCTCTCACATCACACAATCATGTCTAGTGCCAAGACAAGAGACTTCCCTGTGGGACACCTACAGCTCAATAGAGCCTGAAGCAATCTATGATTCTACCTATTTATACCAAGAGTGATAAAATTGACTGTGGTTAATTACTGAGGTACCACTGTTATCAACTACATAAAAAATTTTATCCAAGGCTAACTTCATATGTAGATGAAATTACTGGGATCATCAATGTGAATTTCAATCCAGTAAACTGACAGCTGATCAGATATTCTGCATTCATCACCTACTTACAGGCTTTAAGAAACCCTATGATTTGGTTAGGAGGGAGGTTTTATATATTCTCAGTAACTCTGAAATACCATGAAAACAGGTAAATTCAAATAAAACTTACAGTAAAGTCCATACAGGCAAATATTTATCTGGTACATTTCCTATTCAAAATGCTCTGAAATAATGACATACTTTACCACCACTGCTTTTCAATATGCCTTTAGGAAGGGAGAAGAAATATAAGGAGAGACTTAATTTCTATGGGACACACCAACTTCAGATCTGCACCGATATTAATTTACTGCATGAGAAAAGATACTGTAGATAAAAACAAAGAAGCTCGAGAATAGAAGGTTGATTTAGCTGCAAATGCTGAGAAAACTAAGTATATGTTCACGTCTCATCAACAGAAAACTACAGAGCATTGGATATATGATGATCAGTGTCCATATCCGAATCAAGATAAATAGCACATTTATGTCCATCTTAGAAATATGTTCTTGGAGTTCACAATAAGATTTAAATATATTATTATACATAATACCAATGCCTTCATCCTGAAAACATCCTTCGCAGATTTAGCCTGTGGTGTCCTCTGTTTATTACACCCTGTTGTCCCGGAGGCGTTTGTCGACGTTTCGGAAATGTCTGTTGCATCCATCTTCTACGCTGAAGACAGAAGCAGCAGTATCCCCGAAACGTTAACTTACTAAAGGTGTAGTAAGCCAAGAGATTAAGATCTTTACTTTTAATGTCGTGACAACTTCAAGTCTCATTCAAAGTGCTCATCATTAACATCTATTTCAGACAGAAAATACGAGCCTATTAAGCACTACGAAAACATAACCTAATTTCGATTCATCCGATCGTAACCTTTTGCTAACGTGTGGTGCAAACACCGCGAATAGAACGCAAAACAAAACCAAGGCATGTAGCGGGTACATAACACAAACTCCTTAACAAAAAAGTGAGCTCAACATTTCTTCCACGAACTGTATAAATACTATATGCACATAACGCCACATACAACGCTACACCAATCGCAACTACAATAGCGCTGCCTAGCGGATATAACCATCAAATACCTCTTCCTGGCGCGCCGGCGTAATTCAGCCCACCAAACTAAACAAAAGACTTGGATGGAATGGCTGGCTGTTTAATTCTGCGCTCTACTTCCCCAACTGTGTCCAGATGGAATGGTGGTTAATTACTGGTGTTAAAGATATTAACACATATTTATGACTGTACGATTTGAAATGTAAATTTCGGTTCAGCCAAAGGTCTCTATTGCTTCATAATGTTTACATATTAAAGTATAGTTTTATTTTCTTCGTAAAGTACAGGGTAAACGTTTATGTATAGGAATGTCTGCTTCAACCAATAGGAAATGTGTTCTAGAGGGGTTCCAGTATTGATGTCATAAAGCGCACACTCTAGGCAAGATAGATATTACTTTCTTGAACAACGGAATACTTCGAATTGAAAGTTATTTGTCATGATTCGTATAATTGTGCCACAAATGGTCTGCCAATTCATGCAGTATTTAATTATGTAATGATGTTATGACTTTGAAAGAGAAACTGGCATGTGTGAAATGTATGTAATGTGTTTGAGTAGTGATGCAGGCCTTGGCCGGTCGTTGTAGTGGATCGTTTGTTGCAGTTTCTGTACGCATTTACGTCGTATTCCGCCATTGTTCGGGGACATTTTTGAACAGAATGATACGATTATCGGTCATTTGTAGCTGTGTATAAAATGAAAGTGTTACCGGGTAAGCCTGTAGTGTACTACGTTGTCGTGTAACATTAGATGCGTTTTAATGATAACGCTTCTCGCAAAAGGTCTTGCGTTATTTTGTCCTGTTTGCGGTGTCGCCACATACGTATCATAGGCTCGGGCTTTGTCACGTGGGTGTTGGTGTTTGTGCTGCAGTGGGAGGGGGAAACCGATGGGGGTGCTGGAAGAGCGTGTTGTGACCTGCGGTGCATGTTGACATCATATGAGAATTACGTGTAGTAATGAAACATGTACTGTAGTGCAGTGTTAACATTAAGCCGTGTTGTATTGTTTGCAGGAAATACGTTTTAGCGTGTGTAGTTCAGGGAATAAAATATGAGTTTTGATGGAACGGAACCTGCTGGAGACTGAAGATGCGTGACGAATTGATTGTGTGCCCGTGACTGGTGTTTTATTTCTTTTGTGTTTCAAAATTGAATAGCAACATAAGTTACATGGTAATAGGTGGTTAGGATGATATTTTTCACTGCTCTAGCGAACGAGAATACCTGTGATAATGCTGCAGTGAAAGACATGACTGAAAGAGTATTTTGAAGGGAAGCTGTGTGTGCTGTTTGATAATGTTTATTTTAAAATGCCAGAATTCACGGAAAACAGAACTTCCAGAACTTGTATGTAATACCCATTCCTGAATATGATGTCAGGGATTTTGTGTGTGATGCTGGTGAAATAAACCCATGGATGACTGGGACTGAGATTTGCCTCGTTGAGGCATCCCAATGTGGTTGTCATGGCACCAGCTTTGACAGAAGCTGGCCAGTCTCAGAAATTCAAATTACCTCCATCTTCACATTCCTTGCCAGCATCTCCAGTAGGTGTAACATTAAGTGGTTTAAATAATATATCACAGTTATTAACGAATGGGCATTTGTTACGTAAAGATGGGCACATTGGTCTTGTGACAAAGCTTACTGGAAAGAAGAAATTAGAAGGGCAGTTGAATTTTATTGCAAACGATTTAATCAAGGAAATTCAAACAGAACCTGGTACCTTTGCATTCAACAATTTGACCACCCTAGCTATAGCGTCTGCAAGGAGAAGTGGGGGCTTGCAGTCTGCAGGTAGCAAATTGGGAGCCTCGGAAAGTGTTCCAGTGAAGGAAGGTAGATTTATGATGAGTAATTGTGACCCATCTATGGGGGACCAGGAAGATAACATGGGTTTACAGAAATCAAATGCAACAGTGCCATCTTTGGAGACTGGAAATTTTTTGAAGGAGAAGATTCTTTCCAGTGATATGGATCAACTGTTTAAGAATTTAGGTGCAGCCATTTCCATTGGTGACTTGGGTGGTAGTGTGGATTTGGGACAGAATGTAGAAGAGCTACTTCAAGTTATAAAGAACATGGACTGTAATGCTACAGAACCAGATGTTCCATTGCATGGGGAATCTGTGGGCATGGATCCAAGTGAGAGTGGTGAGCCAGAAGGTATGTTTGCTATATCAGATGGCACTGACATTGCTAGTGGATTGTCAACATTTGAGCGGCTGTTAAATGATGTAGACATGATGAACATGTGTGTTGATGTTAATCTCGCCGAAAACCCTTTGGTAACAGAAAACAAAGAGGCTCTGACAAAGGAACGTATAGAGGAAGCACGCAAAAAACAATTTGAGATGGAACGTAAGTGTGAGTGGCTTCTAAGAAGGCTTAGAAAGCTGCAAGCTAGGACGATGGGGAAGCATGTTAGTGAAGAAGTGACAGGATTGTTGGAAAATGCCCATAGAATGTTGAAGCAAAGTGCATCTCAGAAAGAACAAACAGCTTCTGTAGGGCTAAGTAGTAGTGCTGTTGGTGTGTCTGTGCAGAGTGAAGAAACAAGTGCTGCAAAATCCGAGGTTTCGCGTAAGGAAAGGAAAGTGAAAGGTATATCCACACATGCAATGGCTAATCTCTTTAGGCGATTGGATATGTTATCACAGCAGCAGGCAGCTGTGTCCACACGAAACCATTCATCTCAGAGGTACTTTGGATCTGGTTCTGGAGATCATCCTCCTTCATCTTCATCTAGTAATGGACCTCGTGTGCTGCCAAAGTTTAGTGCAGAAGACAAGAATGAACTGGAGAAGGTCTCTGGCCAACTCCACACACAACTCAAAATGGTGGAAAATTTTGTGGACTCTGATGCAACTGCCAGCAGCTCAGGAGGAGAGAGTTGTGATGAGATGCAGCCCTTCAACAACCAACATCAAATGCATGTCAGCATGTAAGTTGTAATAGGATTTTACATCTTTATTATTCACCATTAGAGGTAATGCACTTTATGTGTTTGATTGTATGTGTGTGTGTGTGTGTTAGCTTGGTAGTATCCTGTCATGTGTTGGTATTGATGCTCTTTATACCGTGATCACAAACCCATCTTCAGAATTAGCTTCAGAAGGAGATGTAGTTAACATAACTTTTGGACACCAGTCATATGCCACTGGTATATGAATTTCATATATGTACACATACATACAATGTAGGGGCTGTGTAGCTTCATCTCAGCCAGGACCTCTGACCACCTTGACCACCACCTTGTGTGTAGCTGCCTTTGCAGTTCACTTTCTTGCACCTCAGATTATGGACGTGTGAATGGAAGAGTGATACAAATGTTGAGAGATTCATGTGTCACACATGCATTTTTTATTTCAGGCTTCCGCCGCGATGTTGATGAAATCTGTGGTCTTTGGGTTATTACATGGCATAGTGTGGTAATTGTTTACCTACGTTTTGGGACAACGTATCGGTCCCATCCTGACGGGTCAAGAGTAGGGACTACTCGGACTCTCGACCGGTGAGGATGGGACCGATATGTTGTCCCCAAACATCTGTAAACAATTACCACACGATGCCGTGTAATAACCCAGAAGACCACAGATTACACATGCATTTATTTGTTGGCCCTCAGTGTTGTCATAATCTCACACAGTATCATGATTTTATTGTACAGAGTGCCATTTGAAAGGCAATGCGTATAATGTTCCATACATAGAGGATGGACTTAATTTTTAGACAAGAGCTTTGAGCTGTTTAATTTGTTCACCATGCGTCAAGCAGGTCACTTCCAACAGGTGCTTTAACATTCAGTTATTTATCTTGTATAATACTTATTGTTGATGTAGATTTTATGAGCAGGTTTGTAGTTTCTGTGTGTGGTTCTGCTTTAAGGGTGGATGCCCTGTACTGCTTAAATATTGAAACTTCGTATTGCATCCATTCATGAATGTTCTATACATGCATAGGATGTAAAGGACATTGACTCTGTTAACACACACAGACACATGCATGCATTTGCACACACTGTAGAGATGACCTCTGGAGGAGCTCTGTGCTCGATGTCAGCTTGTAGCTGAAGTGATGATAAAAGTGCTGTGTGCATAATCTAAACTAATGAAATTAATAAGCATGGAAGAAAGATTGTACTGTACATACCAAAACTGGTACATGTGGTGAAGTCTTGAGGTTCTGCAGAACTGAAGTTGTTACATCCTGTTTCTTACAATTTTATATTTCTTTCACTGATCATGTTTGAAGTCTTCCTGGTTTGGCCTATTCATAATTATTGTGATTTTTTCAAGCTATCTGTAATTGATGACCTAAATTTTCTTTTTAGAATACTGGATAGACCGGGGCAGTTTCTGGTGTTGGAAGCTTGTCATGTAACTGTTTTAGTCAACTTCTGTTACTAACAGTCACATGACATCATTAGAGGATTTTAAGATTGGCATGCACATGTTATGCATAAAGATAAGTTTTGATGCAAAGTTTGTGACAACATGTTTAGGCATTTAAAATTAATTTTGTATTTGTTAAGTGTTCCTAAACATGTTCTGTTCTTCCTAAATACCATACTTGACAAACTGAATGATGAGTAATCTTGAACTCCAGCACACAGGGGTAATATGTGACTTGCAGAAATCAATCTTTCACTTTCTCACATCAATTCCTGGAACTTCATGTTCCATACTGAGAACTGTAAGACAATTTGGGGGGGGGGGGGACCAGCACTTTTGGAGGAACATCCTGCCAACGTCTCTCCACTATAAAGACGGAGATAGTATGTTTTCCAAAATTTTGGTGTCCCCATACCAAACTATGTGGTGTCATATGAATTCTTATGGCTGTAATGCCTGAAATTGCATGTATGCTTTCTACAGTGATTGTGTTTCACTGCCACTTGCTATTTAATTTTGTTTTTGTGAGATTTTGTTGTAGGTTTAAGATACTCAATTCCAGTTTTGAAAGTTGTGCATAGTCTTTTCATGCACATGACCATCAATCCTGCATTTTTACCACATATTCAGTCACGTATGCTCTGAATGCAACAACTTCGTGGTTTTCCTCCAAGTTTATAGGCCTTTTTCATTCTCAACATGACTGTCCTGTTACATATTAGCCAAGTTGGAGTACAAGTGCCACTTTACACCATGTGAATCTAGTTGGCATTGGTGTCTATACAGTCTTAGAGAACAAGTGATTTTTCACGTAGGCAAAAGATTAGAAGAGTCGAGCAAATGGGCACCTAACATCTCATTAGAATGGGGGTCCTGTTTTTAAAATACCCTGTCCTGCAGTCCTAACTGGACATAGGAATATGGGTCACTGCAGAACATGGGAAGATGGTTTGTTTTGAGAACAGTAGACATTGTGACTACACAAAACCGTGACTGCATCTAACCAGAACAAGTGGGAGAGTACATCACATAATGGATCGTAATCCATGTGAGAGAAGTAACAAACTATGCTCAGCTAGTGAAGGAATTCCTGCATTTTATGAAGTAAGTTGTATTACTGTCTTCATAAGAGCCCACTGTGATCTTCACCTTTCCACCTTATTTAACTTCAACTTTAATGTTATCCTCCCATCTATGCCTAGTATTTCCATGTGGTCTCTTTCCTTCAGGTTCACTGACCAGAACATTTTATGCAGGTCTCCTTCACCCCTGCATGCTACTTGACCTGACAACATATCTTTCATTTGACCCTCCTAATAATATTTGGTGATGAGTACAAATTATGAAGTTCCTCATAACACTTTCTTCCAGCCTCCTGTCCCCCCCCCCCCCCCCATCACTCTCTCTCTCTCTCTCTCTCTCTCTCTCTCTCTCTCTCTCTCTCTCTCTCTCTCTCCTCTGGTTCACATTTTCTCAGCTCCCTATGAGGTTGTGCCTATACAGTTAGACCAGAACTGTATTGCCCTAAGTCAGTTTTTCACAATACTGGTATTTGTGTTGTGATCATGAATGAGATTAGTATCTCAGTCATTTATGTCTTATCACTTTATGATTTACACAGTGTCATCACTAGCCTTATACATCAATGCCGATAATGTCACTCAGTTCTGTTTTGTAAATCCTAACAAACCTCACTTACATATTCAATCTTGCAGTATGCTGCAATCTTTACTGTATAAATTTGAAGATGTATTCAGGGTCTTCAAAATTATGTTGCTGTAAATAGTAAGATTACAAACAGGTGATGCCACAAAGTTTCAGATTATGTTTTGGATGTACTAAATGTAAATTAAGCCAGCTGTTTTGTCAAGGCTGTCATGAGAACTCGGTAGCCAGAAGTTGAATTAGTGAATTTGAGTCATGAGCCAACAAGAATCTCCACAGCAAAGAGTACAGTGTGTCTTACATCAGTGTATTCCATTTGTTATTAGACTTTTCACCACCATATTTAAAGGTGCTGGACAGGTTTATTTCAGTGCATCGTTATCACTAACATGTTTTACTCACTCAGTTTGAGGGAGGTGCTGGAAATGGTTTCCTGAAACTTGTCACACGTAACAAAACCATTCTTCATAGCACATTTAAGTTCTGCTGGTGAAGTTTAACACACTGTGTTCTGAATGTTTTCTTTCAGATTGCCTACAGTGTGAGCATGATTGCTATACACTTCATCATTGTAATATGTCCCACAAATAAAAACTACACTGCTTCTGCTCTAGTATAGGAGGAGGTCACAGTCCTCCACCTTATTATTGTGTCACTTGGGACACTGTGTAAATACTACATATGATTTAATTACAAATGATACACTTGTAACACAAATGGTGTTGAAGTATGTTTAACATATTCGTGTAATTTACTGATCTTGTTGGGGAGGGGATGGGTGCAATATCCTAGCATAATTTTTTGTTTGTAAGGCATGGTAAAGGATAACATATAGTAATAATCCTAGCACTGAAGATGATCTGAAACAAAGCATTCATAATGTGCCATAATGGCATGCTTCTAATTAGCTAAAAAGTTTAGCATGCCACAAAGAACAAACACATAAAAAATGGGTTGTTGCACTGTCCTGCCGAACAAGGGCATGTTTTCTCACAATCAGACAGACAGGTGTCAGATTGTCTATAACATATTAGTGTGAATTTATGGTCTGAAAAGGAAAACGGGCTCAGTAATGCTGGTTGCACGCATAGCACACTACATGCGAACCATATGTAATGGCACTTTGTTGATTAACATGGGGAAAGGTGTTATTCTGAGAGTTTGTGGTCCACCAAGAGGAAGCAAAATTTGTTGCTAAAGAGAACAAATGTGGTCTATTTCTCCTGCATGCACTGCATGAAGGTACGTACCACTTCCCTGAATTCACTGTTGTTTTGTATTCTGTGTCTCAGAGCTTGTGAACTACGGTTGTCTTATTTGGGTGTAAATGCAGCAGTTGGAGCTTATGCTGCTGATGCAGACTTGTCCATGAGCTGTACAAATTGAACAGGTGGTTTTCTTTGAGATTTTTCCAGTCTGTCACCAGTTTTGTCTAGTGTTTCCTCGCATAACACGCCTCTGCATGTTACCTTCCTGTTTGGAATAGAACGGCATGAAGCTGACCACTCGTGTCTCCGCCTAGTGGCGAGTTGAATAATGTGTGGAGTTGTATCTCCACTCCATTCTTAATGGAGCGATGTTAATTGAACACGGGGACAACTTTACCCTTCCATTTTCCATGGCTCGACAGCCCTAGTGGGCCTAGGGCTCCTCGTTGTCGAGTCTTCGAGATCACACCTAGACACACCACACTTGGTAGGACTCCTGTGGGCGAGTGATGAGCCCGATGCAGAGACCTACCTGACAACACACAACACTGAAGAGACAGGCATCCATGCCCACGGCGGGATTCAAATCCACAATCCCAGGAAGCGATCGGCCGCAGATCTACGCCTTAGACAGCGCGGCCAATCTTTTCATTTCACTTATCTTTTATTGTGATTCCCGAAGAAAATAAATGCACGTACGTGCCTTGAAGTGTGTGTAGTTCATATCTATGAGAACTTTGAGTGTAACCCGTCAGACTTGTGTTTGGGGCATATCTGGGTTTGAATACCTGATAGGGACGCCGTCGTGGGGTTTTTCTCAACTACTCCAGGAGGTGCCGTAGTAAAAAGTTAAAAGTTCATCGTAGAACAGGCTGTGAAGGCCCAGAGGGGGAGTAGAGGTATAGCTCTAGTTTTTCTTTAACCTCGGCGCGGGATGGGGTGGTCAACGCCACGCCCCTGCCGCATTGCCACCGGGAAGAGGTGCCGTAGTAGTACCTTGTTATTGCCCACGGCCTCGTCTGCTTTCCTGCTAATTCGCAGTCCTACCAAATCGCCTTCGTTATTGGTTGATACAGCGTCTTTAAACCCGCATAACCAGCCAGGAGACAACACAGGCCGTGAGTTCTGAAGTTCGCACGGCGGTGACCATGAAGATTCTGTCTTCTGGGATATGACGCCTTGTAGTCTGGTGGAATTGTACAGACGTTTCAAAAGAACCTGCTACCTCCATCATAAAGTTTTTCTGATACGTCGGTGAGCTTGTACCTCTCTGCACTGCCTCGCAACCCAGGAGGTAGCAGTACTGCCACCTCGCTGCTATTGCAGCCCGGATCTTCCTGATGACGAAATGGAAATGTACGTCTATGTCTTTTATCGTTCACCCGAATACGGAAACGTTATCGTATAGAAAGCCCGCAGCAGCGATAAAAGATACGCTATGTATATTCCATTGCTGTTTAATTTTCCGTGCTATTTTCGTGCTTATAGCCCTTATGTATACCAATTTTTACACTGGAGTGAACGGGAAATTAACTTTCCTTCTGTTTCCTTAATTTTAACTACGTGCATAAGTGTGTCAAGTATAAAGTATAGATTTGAGCCATAGTCACTCAAGATTGTTATGGTGATCGGTTACCGACGGGATGACCGGGTTTTGATGTATTGCAGGACGGGAATTTCTCTGCAGTTTTGAGGTTCTCACAGTGGTGTTGCTGAAAATTGAAGTATTACTGGGATGTTGCACCATTCGCATTCGACGCAACGTAAGATCGCAGAAGGCTTGAACCTTCATGAATCTCACTTTTCCGTGACCGTGTCCAAATCGGCTCGGGGTCGAGTCTTGTCCCTTATCCAACGGGTACCGGAGATTGTTTCTCCGGCACTACATTGTGTCTTAAAATTGACAGCTCACGTCTCAGAGGTTAAGAATGCGTGGAGTTATACGTACGCTCCTCCGTACGTATTCATGGCGTGGTGCTTGAATAAGCACAGAGAGTGTTCACGTTTCTCAGATGTTGGTCTTATGGGTTAATCGTGTGGGATAATAATTTTGTGTCGACGGTTCGAAGGGGCTTGCTGCTTTCATCTTCAGTGTGACTGAATTAAGTAAGGTTATTTCTGAAGTGATTAGGAGGCGAAAATGTGTCGATTAGAATTAGGAAAAGGCAGCAGGAGACAGAGATCTTGTACCGAGTAGTCACTTGAAACTTATTCAGTCACTTTGCAGATTGAGGCAGCACGTCCCTCCGAAATATCGGAACGGTGTAGTAACAGACAAGACATCATTTGAGTACCACCCACCGTGAAACCCTGAGAACTTCCGCTGTACGTTGTATCTGTATTTGTCTACGGGCTTTTTCTTTTTTTTGGGAAGGGGGGGTTGGTGGGCTTCATGCAAAGTAGGGGAAGTGACCAATCATCAGCTGCAGCAACAAGGTGTAAAAGCCATCCAGGCTTGTTCCATCTTTGTGGTTGTTGGTCTCTCCATTTTTTCCGCGGTCGACCAACATCTCATCTCTTCTGCCGGTCGGAGTATATTCGTACACTAATTTGGGAATGTGCTACGGGCTGGACGGTCCGGGGATCGAATCCCGGTGGGGGCGAGATATTTCGCAGCCGTGTAGACCGGCCCTGGGGCTCACCCAGCCTCCTATACAATGGGTACCGAGTCTCTTTCCCGGGGGTAAAGCGGCCGGGGCGTCTAGTTGACCACCCACCCCCATTTAGTGCCAGGGTTAAAGAAAGAGTAGAGCTATACCTCTGCTCCCCTCTGGGCCTTCATGGCCTGTTCTAGGGAGAACTTTACATTTACCTTTTACTTGGGAATGTGTGTAGCGTGTGTTCGCAGTGGACACTGTACACCAAAATTCGGTTGTACCAGCGTGTAGCGTGGATACCACATTTCGTTTATATTCATCGAATGCCAATGGATGGGATGCTCGTCTTCCATACGTTTGTTTTATGCCATTTTTTCCTTCTCACCCACCCCCTCCCATACAACACACGACACGTATTGCTGGTATTCTTGAAACGTGATTGTGGAATTAAGTAGTGTACATATGTATAGTGCACACTTTATGTAATGTATGTGGTTCGCCCGGCGGTCAGTATTGCGATTGAATTCTTCATGGGATGTGACGTCGTGTATTTTAATTCGTTCGTGGTCTGTTTAACGGCACTTTCAGTGTTTGGCCTCAGTCCGGTGCCGAGATTAGGAACTAATGGATCTGTAACTCTGCTCCACCCATATGCCTTAATGATGTGCACACCGACAAATTTACCTTTAGTGTTTCAGGTTTATATATCGAATTATAAGATGATAGGCGCGTTTGCATTGTCGCGAAAAGCGCCAAATGGCTTCGTCATGTTCGTCCGTCTGTCCGCATGTATCAGCGCGGCCCCCATTGGAGTTCGGTGACATTTCATGTTGGGGACTTGCTTGCAACTCTGTCGAGAAAGTCAAAATTTGGTTAAAATCAGGCAAAAATATCGGAAACTTTACATGAAGACCTAAGTACGTTTTATTCGTGCGTTTGACATTAAGTCGTCTTAAAAGCGTTCTCTTCAAGTGAAATGGTATCAGGCTGTTAGGATAGCCGAGGAGGTATGAACATTATGCGAACACGCCACAGTGTTACGTTATGCGTACATTGTCTATTTAACAATAAATTTGAAAGAATGTCCAAGGAACCAGTCGTAGCCTGTTTTTAGTAACTATCCGTGTTTTGTCAGGGTGGGCTAAACAAACCCACGAAAATTGCAGTCCGATCTCCGGACCGAGATTTGACCCAGGTACCTCCAGAATACGAAACGGCATTGCTAACCACTCGGCCGCGACGCTCCGTGTGACGCAGTATAGTTTGGTATGTAGATAGGAGAAAGCCTGACATCGCACGATACCATAATATCAGTTTCACGCCAACAAAGTGATCCGTACACGTGGTCGTCCAGTTCGTGTTACGGAGCTGCAGTTCTTTTCACGGTGTGCCGCTGGTACTGCGTCATGTTACATCACATTGTTCCTCAGTCGGCACTGTCTAATACGGCTCCAGGTAACTGCAGGATTTTGAGGTTTTCACAGCGGCATTACTGAAGACTTGAATCTTTAAATGGACAGTACTTGTTTTACTGATTTTTAGTCGCGTTCGCAAAATTGCGAAAATCGATTTCGCGTCCTCATGTATCTGTCTGCATGGAACTGTGCGGCTGCCACTGGATGGATTTTCATGAAATTTAATATTTGAGGATTTTTCGAAAATCTGTCAAGAAAAATTTAGTTTTATTAAAATCCGACAAGAATAACGGGTACTTTACATGAAGACCTATGTATGTTTATGATATCTCGCTGATTTATTTTTAGAATAAGAAAATTTTCAGACGAGAGTTGTAGAGAAAATTGGAACACACGCTTTATGTTCACTACATTTTTTTCCCCCCGAAAATCTTGCCGTTTATGAGATAATGTGGCAAAATATGGTAGAGCCCGACAGGCAGCAGATGTCAATATAATACGGCGCATGCGCATTGCATGGCGGATAATTAAGGCAAGAATACGCACTCATAATATTTAATACGTATTTCTTCATAATAGATTAATTCCGTCAGATCTCATAAAATGTTTCACGGCAACACTTACAAAAGCAGAGAAACTACGCAACGACTTGTCTGTCATTACGATCGCTTCTAGCCAAATTGTACGTCTAAAGAAGGCCGTGAGCAAACGAACATTCTTTTGTTTCAATGCAGCCTTTACATGTAACGTGTGAAAAGAGTGCAAATTAGTTGGAATATAATTTTTCTCAAAAACTGGTGTAATTTGGATTGTTGCCGGTGACGTAAATTAACCATAAAAGCATTGTTGTGCAGCTGTGTTTCCACTGCAAAATAGTTACGCGATCGCCCCACAGTATTACGTCATACGTGCAGTGCATTGCCTATCTTGTGTTACTACAGGCAGCTTTCCAGACTTGTAGCCGTCAAGCGACGTTAAATTCTTCTTGGCACGTTAAAGTACGGCGGTAGCTGTATATACCAGCTGCTTTAACATTCCGAAATTCTGTTTTGTTCGTATTTCTTATTATTCTCGCAATAAACGGCGGTTATTTTCCATTAAGCATGTTGGTCATTGTAATGGCGATGTTCTGTGTATTGAGGTATGAACTTTCTTGATGTACCAGCTTCATACTTCAAAGGGATAGTGCAATCGGCCAACCGGATAAAGGTTTTGCGTGGTTTTGCCGGGTCCTAAAGCAAATGCTTATTTGGCACCCGAATACCTATTTGCACCGCATTTTTCTCATGGCACCCTCGCAACGTCTAACGTCGAAGTTTCCGCGCACAAGCAACCCCAACGCTGTCACAAGTTTCGTCATTAGCTGCCCTCCAGATACAAAATTCAGTCCAAATGCTCATCTTTGTTTTCCTGTGCCACCTACTGAGTCCAGTTCTCATCACCTTCGTTACAACAATAAGGAGCGGGCACAGCTTGGGAGCCTGCAGAGAGTACGTTTGTTTTCATATTGTCTGTATAATCTTATGCCTCTGACTACAGCCCTGCTTTATTGTTAGTATTCAGGGGTTAACGATGGGAGCCCGTAACTCATACCCAAACCGGCAGTCGAAAATAAATGTCGCTACATAGTCAAATAAAAGGCACATTCACTGAACTCGTAGATACATTTGTGCGTTTTCCTTGAGCATGAACTCACATTAAAACATAGTGTATGTTACGGTTTCCCCTAAGCCTGTACAGCTGGACCTCACTCTCATACTGCTTTCCGAGCAGGTTAACTCACCCGATTACTCGTCTGACGTGTTCTGGAGTTACGGGTTGTGGCCTTTTTGTCTCCCCTAGTTTGATCAGGCAGCACTGGAATAACGGGAGCACCCTGAACTGTATTTCCAGTTCACTGTAACGTGACGTCCTGTCGCATAATTCGTCCCAGGCTGATTTTCTAGTTTATTCGGCGTCGTTAAATGGCCTGTTATCCTACCCATGCTTCGTTCTTGACAACATGTTTCGTGGCGCTGAATGGGGCTTTGCGATTTCCGATTTAATGCCTTTCATTCCGTGCTATACAGTAGAAAAGTTTTGTTTTGCCATGTTTGAAATGTAACTGTTGTTGAATATCAGTGCAGTAATAGGTTATTTGATCCCAGTGGCCGTGCGGTGTAAGGTGCGGGTCTTCGGCCGTTCACTTACTAGGATCGTGGGTTCGAATCCCACCGGGGGCATGGATGTCTGTCTCTTGTGAGTGTTGTGTGTTGTCAGGTAGAGGTCTCTGCGACGAGCTGGTCCCTCGTCCAGAGGAGTCCTACCGAGTGTGGTGTGTCTCAAATGTGTGTGATCGTGAAACCTCGACGAAAAGAGGAGGCCCAAGCACATATAGGGCTGTCGAGCCATAGGGGAAGGGGGGAATAGGTCATTTGGTATAGTGGTTGGAATAGGAGCTGGGCGGCCGAGGAGGAATCGTAGTACAATTTCTCGCAGGGCCAATAAATGTTTGCCGTAAAAGTGCTCAGACCAGTTCTGGGGCCCACTTAACCTAGTATCCAGTGGGTACCGGGGCTCATCCGTGTCCCTGCATGGCGTGGTTGGTAATTTACATTTAGAATAGCAGTATTACGAAGAAAATACCAGTGTTCTTTCTTCATTTGTTCCTTATTCCCTTCGTTTCTTTCGTGAGGCGGATAGATACGTCTTTTAAAGATTTTCCTGCTCTGTAACCTCATTCCCTTTCTACATTTTTCTTCTTTTCACCGTACTCATCTGCCTCCCTTTCGCACCGTCCTTGTCTCTTTGCTGTCTTCCTGTTCAAATGAAGATACCGAGCTTCACAGTCGAATGGATAAGGCTCATGCGTTGAATTCTGGAGGTCACAGGTTCAAATTTAGGCCCATAGACCGGCTATCCTGACGCTTTTTAGGGGCGTTTGCAAAATTGCGAAAAGCGGATATTAGCTTCATGTCGGTCCGTGCGTTTGTCCGCATTGAACAACTCGGCCCCCATTGGACGGATTTTCATGAAATTTGCTATTGAGTATTTTTCGAAACTCCGTCTAGAAAATTGAACTTTCATTAAAATCTGACAAGAATAACGGGCACTTTACGTGAAGACGTACGTACGTTTATGATAATATCTCGCTGAATTCTGCTTAGAATGAGACATTTTTCAGACAAAAGTTGTAGAGAAAACCAAAACACATTTTATGTTCAATAATTTTATTCTGAAAATCGTGCCGTTTATGAGATAATGTGGAAAAATATGGTAGAGCCAGACAGGCCACATATGACAATTTAATACGGCGCATGCGCTTTGCGTGCTGGATAACTAAGGCTACAGACACACACTCAGAATATGCAATACTTGCTTTTCCACGGCAACAATTGGTTAGGCGAACGCGCGTCTGTGTTACGTTATACGTACATTGCCCGTCTTGTTCGGAATATAAACTGTAATAAGAGGATTTTAGTGCAGGAGGACATTAGAGACAGTGTTGCTATTTTTAAAACAACGTAATGCCGTTCACATACAATAATTTAACATTTCAGTGTAACTGGGGTATGCAGTTATGGTTAAATTCATTATATTCATGCAGCCATTTATGTATTCAGATTATGGTTAGTCTCTTACAGCCTAAAGGTTACTAGGCCCATATGTACCTCCAGGTTTAACATCCAGAAATTTTCGTTTTGTCCGCAGTGCATTTATGTGTTTTGTGCGCTTCTCGGACACAGCTACCATTTCCCTATACTGCGCGGTACGAACTGAATCGGTAAATATAATTCAGGTTAAAGTTAGTCCTTAAAGGGTTGAACATTAACACAATGTGGTCTCTCACATTGAGGGTAGAACATAGAACAGCGGTTCCCAACCTTTTATGTGTGTGACCCCAAAGTAGCAAATGGTATGTGACCCGCGACCCTACCATGGAAACGGCAGTAATCAGTGATATTTACTATAAAAGAACTAATACTAATCCCTAAGCTTGAAGACTACATAACATTTCCATTTATTAAATAAATATATGAAATTTGTAATGTTACTTGTCAAATCCAATATTTTTGGGACAATATTAAATACACAAAACATGCAAGAAACAAATCTTTATATAAACAAACTCTTACATGTGCAGGTAAGACAAATCATTTGCTTCTAAATATAAACTTGTGAGATACTGAACATACGGAACGTTACATAAGATGAACAGAACAATAATGTCAAAAAATTAGTGACCGAAAAGTTTATTACGTGTGTTATTTATTTTAAATAAAGCTTAACCATAAAAACCCTCCCTCGACCCTACGTCAAACCCCCCGCGACCCTGATTTGGGTCACGACCTGAGGTTGGGAACCACTGACATAGAGTGATGATGGTCGACAACACGGCGATGAGTGTAGATAATTAAGTAGTGAGGAACTTAATGGCCTGTATTTGTGGCCAATTTTTTTTTTTTTTGCGCGACAGCCCCTAGTGGGCCAGAGCCTCATTATCGAGGCTTCACGATCACACTTTTAGACACACCACACTCGGTAGGACTCCTCTAGACGAGTGATCAGCCCGACGCAGGGACCTCTACCTGACAACACACAACACTCACAAAAGAGAAGACATCCATGTCCCCGGCGGGATTCGAACCGGCAGTCCCAGCAAACAAGCGGCCGCAGACCCACGCCTTATAACGCGTAACCAGCGGGATCTTTCTGGCCAGATACTTGTGTTTAATGAAGGAGGATATGAACGGGGAATGTGGGGGAGAAAAGCAATATTTTAGTTGCAAAAAAATGCGTAGCACGAAGTAAGATTTGATGAATGTGTCTTGACGTTTACTTCCCGGCTGCGCTAGTTGTATTGCGTCACTCATGGTCACTTCATCGCGTGTCCACGTGTCATATTTGGCGTTGGCAGTACCGCCTCAGCTGACTGGCAGTTTAGCTGGGTTTTTTTTTTCTGCCGCCGCTCCCCCCATCTGTGAGATGATTCGTTTTTGTCTGTTGGTGGGAATTTCGTAAGGTTGCTTTTCTTCCGTTTCGGCGTTGAACGCACAGCGTGAACGGAGCGAGGTATACGCCGTGTCGACTAGTGACTGCTTAACGGTTGACACGGCCTGACATCTCAGAAAACATGAATCTTCAGCAACACCACTGTGAGAATCTCAAATTTCACATCTTATTTTGTATTATAGAAACTCGGTTCCGTATTGATATGCGCAGAAATAAGTACAGTCGAAGTCGTGAAGGCGGCTGAGTTACTTTGTGTCATTATAACCGAGTACTATAATGTTATGGTTAACAGCGAGGAATTAATTAGTAACACAGTATCTGACGATATAGTCGAGTTGTCGCATAAACAGTGTCGTCATAACCGGTTTCGACTGTATTACTGTTTACTCTTCTGTATCTGATCGTTAGGAAACTAGCCGTAGTGCCAATGTATCTCATTCGGCATTTGTTGTAAAAGAGTTTTGTGAAATGCATTTATGGTTTGCGAGATTTCAGGCTACCGCCATGGTATATTTGAAGTCTTCCCTCTTCTGGGACGTTGCGTGACATAGGCTGGCTGTTATTTGCCGACGTTTCGGAACATCGTTACCATCTTCAAGGGTCAAGTTGTCAAAAAATAATTTATGGTTATGTACTAGTATTAGCGCTGTCAGTTTTTCAGACTTTCAGTTAGGATTGTAGGGTGATTAGTGAATAAGGAATTGGAAAGGATATGAAAGCAAGGGGCCAAGGCCAAGTAAGAGGCACCATCCCTGCATTTGCCTGGAGGGACTGAGGAATCCTAAGGAACTCTGGATAGTCTGTTTGAGCTGAGATTCGAACGAGTTGCACCACTGGTTGACAATGTTTTATGATTTTGTTATGTTGAGTGTTTGATGACATGCGAAAAATTGGTAAAGGCTCGAAGAATTCTTTCAGTATTACAACGCATGCCACTTCAGCGGGATATTAGATAACTTGCAACTTGCGTTCAGCAGCATTGCCTGTACGTCATATATTTTAGTTCCACGTTATATTTGATTTTCAGTTCTGGCAGATGCTGAGGTTTTCCCGTAGCAGGAGTCGACCGTAGCCGAATGGGCCGACCTTCCAGGGCCTCACGCAACATGAAATATGTAACACGTGCTTGCGCACCGTGCGAGTTTGAGCATAGCGAAATTGTTATTTGCTTGTTGAATTCAAATTTTTGAACCGATTTCAACTGAATTTTCTGTTAGTCCGTCATGTGTCGTCGTTCTGCATTGATACGTCGCTTGGATCGAGGAAAAAAAATCAGCCTGTTAGACATATTATGGTCGACTCAAAATGGTGTATCAGTAGGGCCGGCCTTAGGGCGATTGGGCCGATTTGACGTAGTCGGGCTCAGCACTTGGAGGGGGGGGCCGCGCTCATGGGGGAAATGAAATAAATAATATGTTTGATTTCTTGATTAAAAGTGCATAAAAATTATTTAAAAAACGGACCATTTCAATTTTTAATCCTAACCTCGTTAGTATACCAACACTTTAGTCCTGTTTTGCTCTGCGCAGTAAGGTTTAGGGGCCCGCCACAAGGATCACAATCGGGCCCCCTATTTGCTGAGGCCGGTACTGGTATCAGTGTTTACTGCCGCCGTGTTCTGGTTGTCGCTTCCTATCTGGGCGAAGAATTCATTTCCTCCTGTTGTATTGTGTATAACACACGCGGGCCAGGCATAATATAACATGCAACGCAGGAAATGTGTACGCATTACGTAACGTTGAAACGCGTTCGGATTTTGGCATCCTGGACTATTCTAAGAGGGTTATAAGAGTTAATCCACGAGGGGTGATCATAGTTGTGCGCTTATTATGTACTGTTTCTGACATTATTGGGGTCTATTCTTATATTTGTTTGCAGAACTTACTGTTGTATGTGTACGTTGGTTTTGTGTGTGTTAAATTTATCAGTCATACATAACCTCGAATTTTCACCCCGTGAAAATACTTGAATTTCTCGCTTCGAAGAGATATTTAGTAAGCAGTCTGTACGTGTATTCGTAATATTTGTACATACTGAAGCACATTTTGCTGGGCATGATAAATATTATGATTGCCTTATACGTCATGTGAAAGGCATGAACAAAAAATAGGCGTATTAGTATCGATTACTATCGAAGGCAGCCATGGTAACGTTAGTAACCAAAGTAATTCATAAATGTTGGACGTCAGTCATCGATATAAAGTGCCTGTCATTTTTGTCCTTTTTTAACCACACTTTAATTCTCTCGGCTGATTTCAGTGAAACTCGTCACTTGAAATTTCACGAAAATCCGTTCACTGGGGGCAGAGTTGGTGCGGACGGATAGACAGGCGGAAATTACGAAGCTGATAGTAGCTTCTCGCACAAAATGGGGTTTAAAGTAGAGGTTAAGTGTTACAGCATACTAAAGTATGTTGACTTTCGCTTACTCCGTGTGCGGTTCATGTGACATTGGGATTGCCATGCCTGCGTGCTATCCAGTTTGTTCCAGACGCCTCTGGCGACCTGGCTACCGTTTTTTTCGACCCTGGTCTTGCTTGATAATGGGTTTGAAAGATGGGTTTGCTGTTTGACATCGCAGACATGACAATGCTGCCAACAAAGTAGCCAAATTGTTTGCGGTAGTCCGAAAACCATGGCAGGTAGTAAACCGAGGACTACATACTTCGAAATTAAAACTGGCAACCAGAAATGTCGTGTTACGAAGTCTTTAATGCAACGTACTGTACAGTTAAATAACTGTTTATACATTTGGTTTTAAATTATTTACGAAATAATTTATTTTTCGATTACGTTATTTCAGGCATAATTTGCCCTTTTTAGTTTTGTTATGTAGCGATTTTGAAGATTCCAGTCTCCTGAGGTGTTACGCCGTGTGGACTGGTAAATAATTTCCGACGCTTCGAAGGAACGTAGCGCTTTTATCTTCCGGGTCAGTAACTTGGGCTGCTTGTCTCTGAAGATGAAAGCACGACATTCTTCCGAAACGTCAGTAACTTCGCCGGTCAACACGGCGTAATTTTCCAGAAGACTTGAATCTTCTTCTACGCCACTGATAATCCCAAATCTCTAACCTTTTAGCGATTAAGATTGTACAAAAACGTGACCCAGTTTGGGTAATTCAAGACAATAGATTGGCAGTGTGTGCCGGTTGCGTGAAGGCCGTCGTTTTCGCCAAACGGTGCTGTTAGTTACTTCCTGTGGCATTATGTATGCATAAGATGCTCTTCTGTGAATATGCAGCTTACCGCAATAAAATTTAAATCTGCACGTTGCTGCCATCTAAGTTCATAGTTTTTTTTCGTGCATAGCCTGTTAAGGGCCCCGCATAGACTGATTTGTCCCCGGCCGCGCACCACCAAGCCCCCAGGCGACAACTCCGTAGGACAGTAACCTTGTCTAGGGCTTCAGATGCACTGTTGCCCACTTCACCTTGCCCACCGTAACGGCAACCAGTGTTGAAAATATCTTCTGTCTAAATGGATTAAAGTGGGCCGGGATAGTGTAGTCGGTATAGATACTCGTTACGGGCTGGACGGTCCGGGGATCGAATCCCGGTGAGGGATGAGGTTTTCAGCACCCGTCCAGACCGGCCCTAGGTCCTACCCAGCCCCCTGTACGATGGGTACCGGGTCATTCCCGGGGTAAAGCGGCCGGGGCGTGGCGTTGACCACCCACCCCCTTTTAGCGCCGAGGTTAGTTCTAGGGTGAACTTTACCTTTACCTTACCCAAGTGGATTAAAATTAATTAACTATATTTCTGAGGTTGCTGTGCTGAAAGAGCTGCTGCTTTTTACTGGAATAAATGTGTGGCCGAAGCATATTGCAGGGCAGTGGGTGGTGTTTATTAAGTGGATTGCAGATTTAAGTTTTATTTCTGGGGCTGTCACAACGAATCAAAAAAACGAAAACCAAGACAGGATGATAACCTCGAATGAAATCACAGCCACTTTGTCCTTTTGCATGATTTCCTTATTACTGTATTTTTAGCCTGAACGATGCAGGTTTATGATGTGTGTGTGAGCGCCTGCTCTAGCTTTTTAGCCACTGGACCGAGTCACGAAACATGCTGTGAGAGGTATGTAATTGGAGGACACACCGATTACGGTACTTATTGATTTCCTACAGTTACCAAATGCGAGATTTAAGGCTTCCGCTGCCGTGTAGTTGAGACCGCTTGTCTGGGACTTTACGCGACGTATGTTGGTAGTAACATGCCAAAAGAGTGAAGGCGTGATACCAACATGTCGGGCGCACGAATTTGCGAGGCGGAATCAACACTAGGGTCACCTAGAACCCTGGGATTATGTAGCTAATGAATCTTGGCAAAATGCGCAATGTTTGTTAAGGCAATATTTTTGTGGACTGTAAGGTAACAAGATGGCGGTCATGCGAAAAGTTCCTTTGCCTAACGGTTTTATAGTTACTGTTGGTTTCGAGTGTAAATTAAGGAACTATTGGTGCTAGGTGTGTTAAATGTGGTGTCGAGATACAACGCACGTACCTGCTCACTTTGAATTAAAATACTCTTCGTAAGTCAAGCGTTACAAACATGGCGGCGATGCGAAACTGAGGTTTTATCCCACAGAATTAGTAGTAAGAGTTGTTATGGGCCGGCATAGTGTAGTCGGTATACCAACTCGCTACGGGCCGGACGGTCCTGGGATCGAATCCCGGTGGGGGAGAGGTTTTGAGGACCCGTTGAGACCGTCCCTGGGGCCCACCCATCCTCCTGTATAATGTGTACCCAGTCCCTTTCCCGAGCGTATAGCGGCCGGGGCGTGGCGTTGACCACCCACCCCCCATATAGCGCCGAGGTTAAAGAAAAGGTAGAACTACTGCGTCCGCTCTGGGCCTTCGTGGCCTGTACCAGGGTGCAGAGTTAATTGTGGTGTTAGCATAAGTGTATGTGTTTGCGCGGAACCACCTGTTTGGGTGAGCCGCGCTGCGCTACAGATAACGCGGTTTCCAGGCGGACACAGATCATGAAACGAAAAGCTACGCGCTAGTAGGCATGTCGTGTATGAGTCACTGTTGTAACTGACTACGTCATGAAGACGTACAGCGGCTGTGGCAATGCAGGCAAAGCGCGGCGCATGTACCGTGCGAATTCAGATTGCAGTTCTTGTAAATAATGTTGTATTTATGGATTCGATTTATTCCGCGCAGAAAGCGTTGTCCCCATTACAAAGGCCAACCTGTTAATAGGCTTACGTGAATAGTCAAATGACCGATGTGTATTCGAGAATCATACGTAAATACACTGTGTTATGAAAATGCACAGTTTGTGTGTGTGTGGGGGGGGGGGTTATGTAGTAACCACTCAGCTTTGAAAGCTTGGCATTAGATTGACTAATCTTCACTGTCCGTCTGAATTTGTCCCAAGGCGGAAAAAACTGTAACCATCGGAGACGAGAGGCGGTTCGCAGGGCCTTTACGAACTTGGTGATGAAGTTGGCGAAGTCATTTGCGAGATTCCAGTCGTCCGCCACGGTGTAGTTGTGGCCTTCGCTCATCTAGTTGATTACCGGCGTTTTGGGACAGTATATTCGTCCCATCTTCAAGGGTCAAATGTTGCTTGACCCTTCAAGATGGGACTGATGGGCTGTCCCAAAATGTTGGTAACCAGCTACTAAACTACGACCCATAACATCCCAGGAGAGCGAAGGCCGCGACATTACCAGTTAAAATTATGTACTTTGGTGCTAGATGAATAATATATGAGTAATGGATCATTTGTGGACTGGTACTGACAGGGGGAAGACTGAAGTGCTCAGAGAAAAACATGCCACCGTGTCCATCACAGATCACACATGGACTGGTCTGTGAGGGAACCTGTTCGAAGAAAACTCGCAAAGCTTATGCTGAAACGCGGACTGCGGTCTTCAGATCCGCAGCCTGTCACTTGCCTGGTTGGAAGTTACCCGACTGTGTTTAGCCCAGAGGTTAATAGCATCATGACCGAATTTTTCTTTGCTTTTCCCTCCAGGAAAATGCCGGCACATGACCTTGAACTAAACAACAACTGTCTCGTTTGGGCGGTGGGGTGGCATAACGTTTTATACCAACGAAAAACGGCTTTCACTGGCAGTTTCATAGCGCCTATCTTCATGCTTGTAACAGTTGATGCTTGGGTATAAATAATGTAAAGACTACAGATTCCGTACCCTGTGAGTGTATGGCATAAATCACCATAGAGAGTTTACTTATGTTGTTGTGCATTATTAGTTCTGAATCGTTAACACATGGTTAACCATTGCTCCTTTGATAATCAGTATCAGCCTGCATTCACGATTTTAGACGTTAAACTAATGAAAGTGAAGCACAATGAAACTGGAAGTAATATATCTAAAAAATAAAATAGTGAAGTATTAATTAATTTAAAGCATAAGAACAATGAATATTTAAGTCTTTTCGATTGCTAAATAGTTAACCAACTGTTTTACCGTTTATGCCACTGTGGGAATCTCACATCTCATATAATTACAGGTAGCCGTCGGTTTACGGCGGTTTGTTTTGGGACGATTCACTAGAACGACGGTTTTGAAACCAGGAGACCAAAAATATCACAAAACTATCAACAATGTAAAAAAAAAATGCCCAACAGTAAATACCGGATGTGATGTAAAGAAACAGTACAGCCAATCAGAGATAAGAGCTATCCCTATCTACCATGCAAGCCAATCAGGGAGGAGGTAGCCGGAGATAAGAGGAGAGGAACACTGTTTGTTTGTTGATGTACTGTTTTTGGGCCACTATTCTACAGTGTCGGTTTGTGAGTTTTAATTAAAAAGTGTTGATTAATAAACTAAGAGCCGCCATGTCTAGGAGAAGTGCAGGGACTTCATCAGAGAAGTAAAATCTCTGCGTTACGCCACTGTCACAAAAGATCAATGCAGGGACCTTACAGTGCCGCTTACAAAAACTTTCGGTTTGGGCTTCGAACATATCAAAGTAAACGTATAAAATTTAGTTTTTATGTAATTAAATGTTGTTCGGTTATTCTATACTATATTACATTTCATTGACTTATGTTCATAAAAGTGCTGTTTTTACATTCGTGGCATTCATTTCAGAGCTTTAAATAGTATTATATTACGTAAATTTTGAGAGGGGGTCTGGAACGTGTCATTGACTTCCCATTGACCTACGTTGTATAATTAGGTTCATTTTACACCGATTTTGTTTTTGCCATAGTTCCTTCAGGAACGGAACCCCGTCGTGAACCGAGAGCTACCTGTAAGTCCAATTACTTTAGTTGCAGATTCTGTTATATAAAGTACACCAGTTTCACCGTTAACATGTCAGAAGTACGCTTCTGTTATGTACGTGTGTGAGAAAAGTTGTGTAGTTACTACAAGCCCCGACTTTTTGGTTACTTTATTGGACTTCGTATTAATGTTATCAAGATGCAAACGTAGCGTATAAGAATAGGAAATTGAGACATAATGAATTTAACGAGGACACCGTTAGACTAGTAGTGATTTTAGACCAACATGAGTTGGCTTGTCAGTTAGAGGTCATGTGACTCATATACGGTGCTTTTACTCTCAGTAGTAATGTACTGCGTATTTCTGGCCTTACACTAGCCACGGCTCTGTTATATTCCGTTTCTCACGTGTTTGTACCAGTTCTTTTCTTCGTAAACATTAACTGTTGTCTATGTAGTTAGTAAAGGTAGAGGTCATCTCATGATATGCCTATGCAGGCACTAGAAGGCGGTGGGTGGTCAGCACCACGCTGAGGCCGCTCTACCCGCGGGAAAGACCCGGTGCCCATTGTACAGGAGGCTGGATGAACCTCGGGGCCGGTCTGGTCGGCAAGGAAAATCTCGCCCCTGCCGGACCGTTCAGCCCGTAGCGAGTCGCAGTACTGGCTACGCTGTCCCGGCCGAACGTGTAGTGCCGACCTTAAGACACAGACATTTACTGAGCCGGCCACGAAATGCTTGTGTTCTGCTGCATTCATAGACGTTCGCCAGTGGACGCTGTCCAGAGTTCCTTGCAGTCTACATTTATGGTGCATTTGCTATGAAAAGTTCCCTTATGTGGCTTGATTTAAGATGTTCGCTCTTCTGGGATGAGAATGCGGCACAGATTGGTACTTATTTACCGACGTTTCGGGACAACCTATCGGTCACATCTTCAAGGGTCAAGCATAGGCGCTTACTTGACAATCGATGTTTAACAACAGATAAGCCTTATGTGACGTGCGCCAAGCGGTATGAAGTTCTACGATGTGTGCATGTTCGTGTTTGCGCGCGCGTGTTCGCATTCGTGCGCACACCGTAGAAGAATAGCGATATTATATACGTCGTTAGCGATTGTGAGAATTTGTGGTTTCGTACACGGGCATACATGACGAAACGTATTGGGAATACATAATCAGATTGTGTGCTGCAGTGAGTCACGTATGACGTGTTGGGGTGTGGCTCACCATGGGAGAGATTCTCAGGCTGTTCTCCTCTGGAGGTTCCCAGAAGTTCCCGCAAAAAGTTTGTGGAAAGGCAACATAAGTAATTTACTAGCGAAATTATAACCTCGGAAGCTGAGAACTTGGATAGTTCAGTATAGATATTAGGCTAAGGGTTGGATTCCCGGCAGAGGAATTATACAGTCGAACTCGGTTATAACGTCACCGAAGGGACCAAATAAATTGTGTCGTCGTAAACGAGTGTCGCTGTAAGCGAGGAGGTGTGTGGTAAAAGTAAATGAAAAATATTTGAAAACAAAATACAGGCCTGCAGGCATATTACTTAATGTTAACGCAATGATGTATTTCAAATTTAAAGTACAATTTAAATTTATGAGTAATAGAAATTACTCTTCTATAATTGTAAATTACCATACAGGTTTACGCTGAAAAGACATTCACTTAAAATTAAAAAATAGGAAGAACAAAAATTGTCTTGAGAAGAGGGCCGCTTACTGGTACATTGTCACTTCTCTCTTGCGTAAACCACTTAAGCAACCCGTCATTGACGTCACTTCGTGAAGGCTTTCGAAATCGCTTTATTCTCGATCCGTTCTATTCAAACGCACTAATAATTTTGGTTCTGTTGTTTGGATCGCAGAATTTACGAGACCAAATTCCTGACACACGTCAGCTTTATTTTTTCCATTTTCTGTTTGTCGTATCACTTCAACTTTTCCGTTGACGCGCAAAACCTTCCCTTTGTTCGTGGCTGTAGCCATGTTGTCAAGTTACCAGTCTCCCGTGAACTGCAGGAGTAGAAACGTAGAAGGCAGCTTCACGCACAAAGTGAATTACCGTTACAGTTGTCATTTATAGATATCTGAAAGGGTAGAGGGCTTTTAAGTTTTAAGTACGTTATATTGTTAATATCGAAATGTTTTCCTTAGCATGCCGAAATTGCCCCGTCGTTCCCTACTCAACTCTATCAAGTCGTGAAGTTTAAGGTACTAGAGTTATACCTTCACGTCCCTATGCGTAATTCGTGACGCGGTGTTAATTAAGCACAACATTCATTTACGTTCCTAATAAATTAATAAACAATTATTGTTGGATTCAAGACAGAAAGAAAGGGAAAGAGATAAATTTAATGGCTATTTAAAGTCTGTAGATGTATTATTCAACAGAAATGAGTACCAGGAATATTTCCTGGGTTTAAAGGCGACCGGTGCCTAGGGTTGACAACCTTACCACCTTCATGTGCCGATTGTCTAGAAATCTGGGAGCCTCAACCTCCTGGAACCCTATGGGTCTGTCCAGGCCTGTAATGGGATTGCTTCACCCTTGATTTACTGATGACTGGCAATGTCGTTATATCTGCGGTAGATGCTCTTTGTGTGTCGTACTAAGCAAGGCAGAAAAACACGTGCCTTACGGGGAATTGGTACCACAGAATGTATAACGCTGTAGCCGAGGTGTCGCACAAACCGAGGTCGTTATAACCGAGTTCAACTGTACTTTGTTCCCCTGCAGCGTGAAGCTGAGCACCGACCTCCGTTGCGGTTGTTAATGCGTAGAGCAATACGTTCCCGTTCCCATACGTTTGTAGATATATTTACAGTGCAGGAGCGTGCAAGACAGTTTCGAATGTTCTCCTAGTGTTAACCCCCCCCCCCCTTTTTTTAAAACACAAATGGGATGTGAACTTGGGGGTTGGGGGAACTATACCGATTTGCACCGCATCATTTGTCCGTTCCTCTACAAACTTCGTTATTGCCACTTAAATTCAAAATCATTGGAGTTTTGTTGGAAGCAGGCCAAGTTTTGATTTTCTTTGAAGCACTGAAACATCGATGTTTTCTTTCAGTTATTTATGAGGCGATCTGACCATAGCCTCATCGTGCACTGCGCACGCTCATTCTTTGCTTGATCGAAAATGGAACTGGATTTCCGTGACATACTGACGCAGAAACAGCATTGGAATATTGGATGCTAGAACATTGCTCGAGAAGTCAGTCTATTGGATGTTGGAACATTCCTTGAGAAGTCAGAATCTGTAACCTTGCGTTAAGTAGGCCTATCGGAATGGTTCGGTGTAAGAAAAGTACCAGGAATGCAAAGGAAATAATTTTTCTCCTCTGTATTCTCTACGGAAGTCCGATTCGAGTGCACTGCGTTAACGGTAACGGGTTTCGTCAGTGTTTGAGAACGAAAGGGGTCCCTTAGAGAAAGGCTTGGGAAAGAAACATTGGCCTTTTGAGGTTTCACCTCAGTTGGTACAGTAGAAAGTCTGAAATTAATTCCTGGCCTTTGAAACTCTTATATCCAGTTTCAGAAAAGTAGGAAGACCAAAATTAAGGTGGTCAGACTGTACTGAGAGTTATCTGAAATCGATGGGTGTCAAGAGGTGGAGGAAGAAAGCAGCAGTCCGTATGGCCTATCATTTCTAAAGGAGGCACAGGTTAAACTATAAGGACCTTGTGTCAGTGAAAAAAGATATCCAGTTTCATGTTTAGTTGTAAAATCATGTTTGTATCATTAAATGTGCACAGAATCGAAGAAGCGTTTCGATCCAAGTTTGGATAGCTTACCGAGAAAACTAGTTGGCACGTAATAACACGTATGTCTGTTATGTACTACTATAGAATCCAAACAGGTTTTCTAACCAAGTTCCAGTCTCACATGAGTACAGTGATGTTATTGAAGATTAATGACCGTTCATACAATCTTGATTATTTTAAAAATTCTGCAGAGTGGATTAAGCAGTAATTTCACTAACAGTATAATAATTCGCGTGTGAATCAGGGCTTTAAATGGCTGGTTTGGACACGTGGCGCTTTTTTTTTTTTTGTTGTTGTTGGAATAAAATAATTAATTAACATGGCGCTTTGTTTAACGTAACACATCGCAAATCCGTAAGATGTCATAATTCCGACAGAATGTGCAGGACGGATTTTTAAATCTTGCGTTGTAGTAGTTTATTTTGTGTGTGTTGTTATTTCCTCGTCTTTCCTGCTAGCCTGGAGCTTGTGCCCGATGCTGTACAGCCATACTCCGGCCCTGATTCGAATGTGTGGTGGATATTTTTGGGTTTATTACACTAAAATCGGGTATGTTCGACCAGTTACATCAGATTTCAGACACACCCGTGTTTAACTATTTACAGTTGAGTTTTTGTAAACCGAAAATCTTATTTGGAACAGCATAGGCTGCAGGAATGACGACCATGGGAGCGTGGTTTGATTCCCTAAAGCGTCGGGGCGTTACGCTGACCACTGACCTAGTGCTGCGGTGAAGCATGTGTTGAGTTATACTTCCCCTGCAACAGTTCCTTCATAATATGGTGTTTAGCGCAGGGACAGCTTTTATATTTTGCCTTCTTGTGTACAGTGCTTGAGCACCAGCGTTTACATAAACCTTGAAGTAAAGTGACAGCCTTGAGAGGCGGAAGGGTTAGAAAGTATAATTTTAGTTCTCTCGTTTTTAATGATACAAACGTAGTCGATCGTGATACTGGCTCACGGATGTATGGGCAGTTACACACAACTGCGTAAGGCGTTCGTAGTCCTGCTTCGAAAAAAAGCCAGACCAGTAGGTAAAAATTCTGTGCGTCCCAAATGAGTATATCTGTGCTTGCAAGTAACTGGGTGGAACATGCTATTAACAAGCCAATAGTCCCTTAGCAAGTCTAGAAAATTCCCATTCCGTATGGACCCCAAAGGTTCACAAGAGCGTGTCAGAAGAGGAGTTAATCTTGACAGGTTAATAATAATCGCGTAGCTAATGTGCAATTTCCCCGTTCTGTTTAGGATCTGAAGGTTCACAAAGTTCCTGCCATTGCAACGTATCCTGAATGAGATTAATCCAGTTCACAGTAAGTTTACGTAAGATTCGTCTGAATGCTGTCATTTAATCTGCATCCAGGTCTCCCAGGCTTTGACTCCAGCTTTTCCCGACCATAAATGTGTATGAATTCCCTTCTGTTCCTTACGTGCTACATGCCTTTCCATTGTTCTCCATTTGTTCACACTAATAATTTGTAAAGAGCACGAATTATGAAGCTCATAATTACGTAATTTTCACAATCTTTGTAATATTTCCCTGTTTGCATTGCTCTCAGGCGCCTAAACCTGTGTTCATGCTCAGCCTGATAGGTATAATAAGCATACTTTAATTACAGTGTCGTTACGACGTCATTCGTGTGCCTTTGTGGGCGCGTTCGCAAAATTGCGAAAAGCTACTATTAGCTTCATCATGTCTGCCCGTCCGTCCGCATGGAACAACTCGGCTGCCACCAGATTTTCATGAAGTTAGACATTTGAGTATTTTTCGAAACACTGTCGAAAGAATTCAAGTTTCATTAAAATCTGGCAAGAATTACTACTTTACATGAAATCGTCGGGGTTTGCTAGTTGCGTCCCGCGGTCACTTTTCAGGAAAGGTCAGTGTATCAGTTGCATCCCAGGCTGCCGAGGGTCAGTGTATCAGTTGCGTCCCGCGGTCAGTTTCCAGGTATAGCATTTGTGTACCAGTTGCGTCCCACGCTGCTAGAGTGAAGACGGAACCAGTTACAGTTGACAAAGTGATACGTAGTGAAAAAGGGAACGATCTCCTTGTCATCAAAGGCTTCAAGTTCCGTTTCCAAAAAATTCCTGCTGAGAATATGGAGCGATGGTGTTGTACTAATAAAAAATGTAAATGTTACATAAAGTGCGATGAAAGGCAAGAGATTTTCGAAGGGAATGTGACGCACAACCATGATAAAGACAGTGATGCCAGCTTAAACCGACAGATATTAAATAATTCTGTCAAAAGGAAAGCAACGGAGGACTTGTATGAAAGACCGCGCAACATGATTCACAAAGAACTACAAAGCCAGGACTTGAATACTCTCACATGCAATACATACAGAACATTAGGAGGAACATTCATAAAGCGCGCTCTTCCCAATTGCCTCCTCTCCCAACAAATTTTGAAGAAACTCATGAAGCCTTAAGTGCTGTACAAGTGTTAACAAGTTTGAAAGAACAGTTTTTGCTTGTTAATGACTCGGGGAAAAAATATTGCAATGTTTTCTTGCAACACTAACTTACAGTTTCTCAGCTCCATTGATGTGCTTTACGTTGATGGGACATTCAAATCAGTACCAACGGTTTTCCACCAACTATTCACAATTCATGGACTCAACAATGGTCACTATGTGCCACTTGCATTTTTCTTACTGACCAGTAAACATGAAACGTCATACGAGTACGTATTCAGATATACAGTAGCAGAGGCTGCAAAACTTGGCGTGACTGTTTGTCCAACAACTGTTTATGCTGACTTCGAAGCCGCCATTCACAACGCAGTGCCAAGGATGTGGCCGAGTTGTGAAGTTAAAGCATGTCGTTTTCATTTAGGACAGAGCTGGTGGCGGAAAATACAATCTTTGGGACTCAGCAAGCAGTATGGAGAGAAAGACTCTGAGGTAAGTCAGTTCTTGAAGAAAATATTCGGACTCTCACTTTTACCACAAGCGGAAGTCAGCGACTGCGTTGCGTTTGACTTTATATCGCATCTTTCGAACGACAGGCGAGTGGAACAGTTCTGCGACTACCTCCTAGAACATTACATTGATGCGGACTCCTCCGCCTGTTTCGTCTGAACGTTCCGCATCATCATATAGGACCACAAAAGCTTGTAAGTCATTCCATGCCCTTTTCAATGCACTATTTTACAGTGCGCATCCTAATATTTTCATACTTATATCTGCACTGCAAAAAATACAGAATGAGACCTACATCAAAATGAGAAGCGTCACTACACGAAGACTTAAAAAATCATCAACGGTCAAGAAAGAAGACTTCATATCTTCAAAGATTGGACAGTACAAGGCTAACCTGATTTCGAGAAACGAATTTGTTATATCAGTGTCATATAAATTTATACCAAACACAGACTTATAGTTCCTTATCACTCGTACTTTTCATGGCACTTGCCACTCTGTATCTGTGCACAGCACTGCACACAAGGCACAGACACTGTGCAGGTCAAACTCATTGGTGCGTGCGGACCGCAGTGAGCCAAGAGACTTGAGGTTGGACCGTAAACATTTGAAAAATAAATATAAAGGTATAATACTAAAATGTAGGCTTCCATGATGCCATAAATAAACGAAGCATTTGTTGGATCCAAATATAAATAAAAGATCTACATTACATTATCCATTCGGGTTCCGTTCTGTTATCTCACCTGTAATCAAAATATTTTCAAGAAACTGGCATCTTTTATTTGTGCTTAGCTTACGAATGTCTGGTTTAATATTTGTGTTCATGTTCCTCTCGTTATTGATAACATGTTTGTATCTGTTCAGCCTGTTATTTCGGAGCTCTCTTTTCGTTTAATGAGTAAAAAGTATTTTCTTCAAAATATAACAATAACTTGAAATAGGCGATATTAGGAACATTGTGTGCCTCGTATCGTCCCCGAATTTCTGTCAATACGGCTTAAACATTACACAATACCGTGACATAACACGGTTTCTATTACGTGCACGGTCGATGTCAGTCAACAGTTCTGCATGTGTGCATATAATTGTATATAACATAACGTGCAATAAAACTGTATTATAACCTTCAAATTGTCGGACACTTGGCACACCCAACTCCTCTTGCGATGCAACTCATAAGCGTGCCGTTATCAACTCGGGACGCAACTTATACAATTCCTTATTAAGCGCGGGGCACAACTCGTCAAGCGTGGGGTCGACCCTTGAAGACGGGACCGATATGTTGTCCTGAAACGTCGGTAAAGGCATACACTGGACGCTGTGTAATATCCCAGAAGAGCGCCGATCTCATCAACATCGCGGCAGAAGCCTGAAATAATGCTCTGTCTTTTTTCACAATAGTTTATTGTTAAAATTCCCCTATACGTATTTCGGTGGTTTGAACCACCATCTAGGGGAATTTTAACAATAAACTATTGTGAAAAAAGTTTATGTGCTTTAGTTGGTGTTTATTGAACATATCTCATTTGAAAATGCACGGTAAATACAACGTTAAGTTCAATGCTCTGTCTGTTTGCCTCTACCGGAAATATATCCACCCCAAATGTCATAAAACGTACATTTTCGTTACCCTGAGAACTTTCTGTTGCCCCTCAAGTAGATTTTTAAGCATTTTGTGGACGTCTAAGAATTTTAATTTTGGCCAGGTCTCGCTTAATTTGACCCACTCTACAGCGTCGCAGACGGACATCGAACCAAGGCACCCTGGATCCGATTCGACACTAGAGCCGTTCGGTTTTTCCTCAGCAGCCTGGTACACAACTGTTATACCTGAAAAGTGACCGCGGGACGCAACTGATACATTGCCTTATCTGGGGGGGTTTGACAACTCGGGACGCAACTGATACGCTTTCTTGATCGCGGGACGCAACTCGTACGTCCCCGTTTGCATTGCTCTCAGACGCCTAAACCTGTGTTCATGCTCAGCCTGATAGGTATAATAAGCATACTTTAATTACAATGTCGTTACGACGTCATTCGTGTGCCTTTGTGGGCGCGTTCGCAAAATTGCGAAAAGCTACTATTAGCTTCACCATGTCTGTCTGTCCGTCCGCATGGAACAACTCGGCTGCCACAGGATTTTCATGAAATTGGACATTTGAATATTTTTCGAAATTCTGTCGAAAGAATTCAAGTTTCATTAAAATCTGACAAGAATGGCTACTTTACAAGAAATCGTGTGTGCGTTTATGATATCTCGCTGAATTCTTCTTAGAATGAGAATTGTTTCAGACAAAAGTTGTAGAGAAAATCAAAACACGCATTTTGTGTTCAATAACTTTATTTCCGAAAATCGTACCGTTTATGAGATAATGTGGAAAAATATGATAGAGCCAGACAGGCCACAGATGACAATATAATACGGCGCATGCGCTTGCAGGCTAGGTAACTTAAGTCTACACACACACTCACACAGGATATGCCTTTGCATGGCAACAGTGGTTTACGAGAACGCACCTCACTTTTAACGTTATACGTACATTGCCTGTCTTGTTGTGATTTTTATTACAAATATGCTTCTAGGGATCCAACAACGTCGGCCTGTCGAAACCCGTGTTGTTTGTGCGTGCTGTTGGCATCACCTGTAGTGTGTCAGATACTGTTTACTGTCACTTCTCGGTTATTCTGTTGTCTTCACACAGGGCGTGAAAAGCCTGCCTTGTTTTTTTTTAGCGCTTACCAACAATCATCTTGCATGCTAGCTTTTCACCATTGTAGGCGTAGCGGAGCTATCTTATCTGTCTGTACAAAGTTACTTGTGCGCAAGACCTAGCGGTGCATCTAATTAGTAGCTTTTGTCCGAAACACTTCTCAATTGAAGCAAGTCCAGTACCATCTGTCTTAAAGCGAAAGTCGTCTCTGTGCACGCCATGAAGGCGTATGGGGTGTGGGGGTATAGCACCACTCATTCTTAACCTGGGAACTAGGTGAATCTGAGCTGACGGCTGAAAGGAAAAGGAAAAAAAACATTGTATCGTTTATTAAGCATAAACAAAGTCTACAGCTGTGTATATGCAGTTACCAGCGAGGCTGGCTTGATCACGCACGGTGCACGGAACACAGTAGTGGTATTTTTGCTTCCGTTTTATTATAGACCTACAGCTTGTACTAGCGCGCGCATTGGTGGCAGACGGACGCAGTGAACTCGGGACTGCCCGTGACGCGTAACTTCCGTGACACGCAGTGTAGTACAGTGAAACCTGCCTATAACGTAACCGCAACGGACCCTTTTTTTTTTTTTTTTTTTTTTTTTTTCGTTGCAGGAAGGTTCCGTTTAATACAGGTACTTGAAGTTTGGATCGTTGGATCTGCAGATCATCCGAACTGTAAAATTGTTTCGCTATAGACGGGTTTCCATTATGCCCAGGTCCTGTTTCAAAAAGGTTCCGCGGTGCGTTTCACTGTTGAGCAGCTTATTGTATGCTGTTGCCAGTAAGTTTTGAGGTGTATAATTAAACATAATAGTTACCGCCATTATTGTTTGTACAGTGGGCCGGCTTTGAGGCTAAATTCTTAAGTTTTAGTTCGGATCAACCGGCAAATTTGGATACAAAGCAACTAGTACTAAATTTTGGCCTGTTTTGAAGTTGGCAGTATGTGGTACCCATGCTCCGAGAGTAATTTAATCCCCATTGTTTGGGCATTCAACGAATTGTAAACTGCAGTAAGGCCGTGCCATGGCTTAGGCGGTTAGTCGCCGGCGTCTCACCGTTGAGGCCCGGGTTTGATCCCGGGTCAGTCCATGTGGGATTTGTGGTGGACAAAGTGGCACTG
This sequence comes from Reticulitermes speratus, assembly GCA_021186555.1. Classification (NCBI taxonomy): domain Eukaryota; kingdom Metazoa; phylum Arthropoda; class Insecta; order Blattodea; family Rhinotermitidae; genus Reticulitermes; species Reticulitermes speratus. The sequence goes on along the minus strand of JAJKFL010000427.1, from coordinate 12,354,314 downwards.
GGACAGGTTTTTCTCCGAGTACTTCGGTTTTGTCCTGTCAGATTCATTCTACCGGTGCTCCATTACACGGAAAAAATTAGAAAAAATTAATCACCTTCATCATAGGGTTGCACAATAAGCCTCAAGGCTGCGGTGCATCCGTAGCATCTGCTGCGGGGTCCTTCACTACAAAAGAAACTGCAGTAAAATTGTAAACGAAAAATGACGGACGTTGGCGGCGTGTACATTACCACCGACTGTATTACTGTGAGTCTGCTTGTATTAGACGCGAGCTTGGTCTTGAAGATACACGTGATCACAGTTCTAGTCCTCTTGCTTACCAACTTTGACTTCGTACTTTATCCTGTTTTGAATGGAATTTTCAGCCTTCGTTGATTTAAGGCGCTTTGCAGATTTGTGAAAAGCGATTGTTAGATCTGTCCGCACGCCCTCATATACCAACTCGGCTTCCACTGGACGGATTTTCATGAAATTTGATATTTGAGTATTTTTTCGAAACTGTCGAATAAGTTGGAGTTTCATTAAAGTCTGATGAGAATAACGGGTACTTTACCTGAAGAACTGTGTACATTTATGATAGTGTCTGTATGAATTCTTCTTATAATGAGAAATATTTCAGGCAGAAGTTGTAGAGAAAATCGAAACACACATTTTATGTTCAATACATTTCTTCCGAAAATTGTACCTTTTATGAGATAATGTGGAAAAATGCTGTAGAGCTGAAGAGGCCACAGATGACAATATAACACGGCGCATGCGCTTTGCATGCCGGATAACTGAGGCTACAAACACACACACAGAATATGTAATACGTGTTGCTTTTCCACGGCAACAGTGGTTACGCGAACGCGTCTCACTGTTACGTTATACGTAACATTGCCTGTCTTGTTTTGTTCCATTCTTGCCGCGCAGTATTCTAGGTGATGGAATGTAGTAGAAAGCGAAGTTGAAACCGTTGAATAGAAATCGCGGGTTTATTGTCTGTGGTGCTCTACAGCTATCCTACAACGTTTAATGCGTTTGTTCGGACATGTAAAATCCGCGATCTTTGTGAACTTTGAAACGCCGTTATCTTGGGCTAGGCTTGCTGTTGTAGAGAATTGACCGATGGTGAGATACTTGAATGTATTTGAGATATCTTACAGATCTTTTGACTCTTCGCTGTTGACAGTAGTGGAATTTGACGATTTTCACGTACTGTTGATATCTTGTTCGCTTCGTTTTCAGTTTAAATTATTTTTAAATTGAATTTAGATGTTAAAGATCCCCTTAGACTCGAATTTGAGCCACTCTGTAATGTCGACGTTTAGGAACTTATGGTGATTTTGTTCGGGCGTTATACGGGACACTTAACCTACCCACTTTGACAGTGACGGTGCGGGTGGTGGCGGCATGTTCGTCCGAAACGTATAGCCCAACAGGGTGCTACCACCCAAATTTGGATCAGTATCAACATTGAATTACCGTGAAAGCTTAAAATCGTAATTTAGAAGTCATTTCAACTTTTGTCCCACGGAAGGCGGCTTTAGTTGTGTATCTAAGTGCAGTTCGGAAGCTGCGTGAATTGACGCCTCATATTCTGAAATGACATGATCTACGTTGTTTGTTGCATTGGTTCATATACGCTTTTAAACTCCGTGACTTCAGCTTTGATCTCATAACCCTGCTGTCCACAAATTAAATTGTATTGCCAGGGGTGCACAATGTTTTCTGAAATCGCGCAGCCATCTTAAAACTGTAGGCGCTAGAAGGGTGACATGAAGCAAGTTGTACACTGAGGACCCAAAAATATTAGGTGCCATCGTACATAATTTGGTCTACACTGCAACCTGGCGTCCGGGATTTGCTCGCCTCTGCGTATAAGAATGTGCCATATTGATGTATTTCCGTTTAAGACTGTGTTTAGGTTAAGATAGAAAGGGCTATGTATCACTCGGAGAATTGAGGAACGTTGACAAAATTCTGGTCACAAAGTTTGAATGTCAGAAACCGCTTTGACGACTAGGGCGCTTATACGATAAAGATGTTACGAAAATGGACCTTCAAAAAATGTGATGGTGTGACAGATTGGGTTTATTCCGCCCTAAGATCAGGACAGTTGCGGCGGCGGGAGCTGTTCTGAACACGGTAATGAAATTTTTGACCAGGTGAGCGACTGTTGGCTTGTGAAGAAGGTCTCTGCTCCGTGGGGTTGGGTTCATATGAAAAGGGTTCCCGCGTTGAGTTGTTTCACCGCGCTGTCCGGTCTGTCCGTTACTTTACGAGCTGCAGGAACTGCTGATTTGCGTACAGTGGCGATACGTTTGCACATACACTTCATTATACATCCTCCGATAACAACCGTCAGAAATCAGTTGTAAACATGTCAGTGTGTCATGTTTTTGTACAGTGTTGTCGGCCTCAAAAATGTTATGTTGGGCGCTCATCCATCAAGAAAATTGAATTTTAATGGTTTTCATTGCGCGCGACTTTTTTTTGAACGTGTGACAAAATTTATATTTTCATAGTGGCTGCTTCGTTAATAGTCGGTTTCCAAAAATATTTTAATTGTTTAACCCATTTAAAATTTGGACCCCCCCCCCCCTCCACTTGATATCTTCGTCTAATCTTGATGTCATCAGCGCGTAGATTTCGTAACATTTGCCCCTTTTGAAGGAGAGTGGCGTATTATTCTCCCGCAACATGTAACTTTAAAATTGGGTTAATATTACTATATACGTGATAAAACCACTGCAAAGAGCAGATTCCTTCAGAATTTAATGGATTTTTTTAAGATGGAACCCGAAAGTACATTACCGTGTTCACAGACAGCTCACCACTGGCCCTTATACTGATCCACTCTGAGATGGTATTTCAGGTCTGTTTTATTGTGGTTTTTCCATCTACATTGAAGTCCCTAGCGTTTCTTCCAAAAATTTGTATGCATTTTTCATCTCTGCCGTGTATGCTGTGTATTTCATCTTCCGTAATTTGAACGCCCTTAATAATACCCACACGCAAGTCAGCTGGCTGGTACATGGGATGCCTGCTTTCTTTAGAATTGGTACAGGTCGTTTGATACAGAGGTAAAGTTCGCCCTGTAACAGGCTGTGAAGACCCGGGGGGGGAGGGAGTAGAGAGGTATAGCTCTGCTCTTTCTTTAACCTCTGTGTTAGATGGGGGTGGGTGTTCAACATCACGCCCCGGCCGCTTTACACCCGGGAAAGACACCCGGTACCTTTTGTACAGAAGGCTGAGTGGGCCTCAGGGCCGGTTTGGACGGGCGTGAAGAACCTCGCTCCCACCAGGATTTGATCTCCGAACCGTCGAGCCCGTAGCAAGTCGCTTTACCGACTACGATGTCCCGGCAGACTGAAACAGTTTCGGAAGTAGTGTTACCATATGAGGTCTAACATAAAGTAGTGGAAATTGTACAGAAATTTTATAGGAATGAAAGTTAGCGGGAAGTAAATTTGGCCGCGAAGTAGCGTGTTGGGATGTCATATCCGTACAATTGTTCATATTCATAAGAGGGAAAGTCGGTGGCGTGGAGGCCGGAAGACGCTTAGAGTACCAAGTCACAAGTTTATTTTGCCGTATGCCGGTAAGATTCATGGCCGTATCACCATCATGTTCTGAGTACGGAAAATGTGCCGAAGTCCCACCCGGATCGTAAGACCATTTTATGACCCCAGATGGTTCACGTTATTTTGTACAGTCCATAAAACAGCATTATTGTACATTAATTTGAACTAATCAAAATAAGCAGCAGGGTGCAACAATATGAACTCGGTGTTGATATTGTTCCACTTTCATGGTCGACGCGAATTCGATTCCCGGAGGGGATACATTTTTTCTTCACCACTTCGCCTTCCAGACCAGCTCCGTACGTTGGGTACGGGGGTAAAACGGTTCGGGCGTGAAGTTCATTGTAACGCAGTGCCGAAGTTACGAATGTGGGGAGCTATACCTCCATTTCCTGTACATTTAATGGTTAGCATTCGCATTTCGTATTTAGAAGGTCCCGGATTGAAACCCGGAGATCGACTGTCTTGATAGGTTCTTCGTGATTTTTCCCAGTCCCGGCGAAATTCCGGGATTGTACATTAAGTCACGGCCGCTGCCTCCCAGATCCCTGCCGATTCATTATTCCGTAATCGTCTTACCATTGTACGCTGTGTAGTCTGAGCTGCTAACAGCATCGCTAAATAAACAGATTAATTACGTGTAGCTAATTAAGCACAGGAACAACTTCATCATAACCACTGTTCTATATACTGAAGGTCAGGGAAGATTGTTTTGAATGTACGAGGGGCGTAACCTCTCTCCCTCCCCTGAGCGCTCTAAAGCCTCACGCATGCTATACCAGTGCATAGTCAGGTCGAAGCCTAGTTCCCTTAGCAGAGTTGCTTCTGTTGAACTGTATCGCTGGTTTCTAGACCGTGCAGTGTAGGATCGATACCCCAACCTCTCGCACTTGCAGCGCCCAACTGGCTCAGCCCAGCCCCGACCCGCCACGTCGCGACGCACCGCACCACCCCAATTGATTTCCCTCTACTCCACTCCTCTGCAACGTGCTCGCTGCGAATACATACGTTATGTAGACGTCACTTCCTCCTGCACGTCATGGTTGGCCACTTCATTTGTTACCTGAGGGTTTAAACAGCTTCGAAATAATGACTATTCGTTTTGTTAAAACGGGTAGTACATGAGCTTTTCGTGGAATTCGTTAAGAGTATACTGTTTTTTGTTTCACACATATGTTGACGTCACGAAGTTGTTCCAAGACGTATTTCTCACTAACGGGTCGGCTACTGCGGTACAGCGCTGAGCGATGACGTACAGCTCTTAAAGATTAGTAACCTGCTGAGGTAAGAGGATATAATCAACCCAGACTGTATGTAGTGAGACGTTTTACTGAAAATCGTGTCCTTTGTACACACGCCTTTATACAAGAAGGGGCACGCGGTGGCGCAGTTGGTTTGAGGCACTGCGCTACAAACCGGAACGTCGCGGGTTTGATTCCCGATGGTGTCACTGGAATTGTTCACTGACATGATCGTTTCGGTCGCACTTTGGCCCCGGGGTCGACTCAGCCTCTAACAGGAATGAGTACCAGGAATCTTTCCTGGGGGGTAAAGGCGGCCGGTGCGTAGGGCTGACAACCTTACCACCTTCATGTGCCGATTGTCTAAAAATCTGGGAACCTCAACCTCCTGGGACCCTAAGGGCCTGTCCAGGCCTGTAATGGGATTGCTATACCTTTTTACCTGCTGAAGTAAGAGGATATAATCAACCCAGACTGTAGTGAGACGTTTTACAGAAAATCGTGTCATTTGTACACACGCCTGTATACAAGAAAAGGAGCTCTGAGCAGAACCCATAAATCCTGCTTCCTTCCCTCCCCCCCCCCCCCCACCCACCCCCATTTCTTAGAGTCCTACAGATATCTTGTTTTACTTTCACTACCAAGTACTGGTTCTGTATATGTTAAATTTACCGGATAAAACGTTAGAATTTCGCGTCGTAACCATGTTCTTACTTGCAAACTTGCAAACATTGAAATATACGTCGTGTGTAGATATGTGTATAATCTAGGCCTATCTCTGTACCAAATTTGACGTGCCTAGCTCCAGTTGTTCATTCGTTGTCGCTGTCAGGCTGAGTAGCCTACTAAAGAACATTTTCTCACGGTCAGTATATTATTGTTGTACGTTTTACAGCAGTATTACTTGACAAAAGTTGCTTGTTGTTTCAAGAGCCACTTACATACATCATTGAGGAAGCAAAGTGCCGTTAGCGGTGCGCCCGCCTTTCTGGTTCGCGCGACCGCTACGTTATTGCTGATTGGAAATGTAAAGTGGGGCGTTGGGGTGGCCTGCAGTGGCATAACGTTTCCACGAAATTTCATGAAAATAGGTGACCTGGTTCAGAGTTTGTAATGGGAAGTCACACTGACATAATTGTGACCTCATGGCCTTATTTTTTTAAAATTAAAATGACGAGACTGAAAAGGGAACGCAAGACGAACTTAGCCATCGTTACTGTTTGTGCTCTGTATTTAGGCCTGAGAGTAGTGGTACGTTATTACGTTATATACCACTTGGACCGGGGGTTCGATTCCCGGAAGGAGTGAGAGATTTTTTTTTCCTTTTCCAAAACGTCCAGAACGGTTCTGGTGCCCACCTAGCCTCCTGTTCAGTGGGTACCGGGGGTAGAGCGGCCGGAGTGTGAAGTCAACCACTCACCTCCATCTGGTGCCGAAGTTAAGAGTGAGTGGCGCTATACCTCTGCTCCCCCTGTTTGCATTCGTGGCATGGACAGGGGCAACTGTACCTCTTTGGCGCGTTCGCATAGTTGCGAAAAGCGCCTGTTAGCTTCGTCATGTCCGTCTGTTCGCGTGTTCGCATGTATCGGCGCGCCTCCCACTGGGCGAATTTCCGTGAAATTTGATATTTGGGACTAATATGAAAATCTGTCTAGAAAATCCAGATTGGGTTAAAAGCGGGCGAAAATATCGGGCACTTTACATGAAGACCTAAGTACGTTTTGTTAATGCAGTAAATCGGCATAAAAGCAATCTCTTCGAGTTAAATGGTAGCAGGTTCGTCCGTCCGTATCGGCGCGGCTCGTATTTTATGGAATTCCGTGAAGTTTGTTATTGGGGACTTTTATGAAACTGTCGAGGGAATCCAAATTGTGTTAAAATCGGACCCTTTACGTGAAGACCTGTGCACGTTGTCGTGTCGCCGGCGACATTAAGTCGCCATAAAAGTGCTGGTTTTGAGTGAAATGATATCAGGCTGTTAGGATAGCCGAGGATATATAAATATTACGCGAACGTGCCACTGTTACGTTATGCGTACTCTGCATTGCCTGTCTGGTTTGATGCGACTTAACAGTGGTGTGTAGTCAGGTTAGAAGGTGAAGGATTAGCAAAGATGGGCCCATCCCTCGTTTTGATATAACAGACCGACTTTTAAGTCCTTATAAGATTTACATTTTATTACTATTTATGTATACAAATTGTTACCTTTAACTGTATTATATACAGAACATTTTAACTTCTGTAATATGCAACATTAACAGTAAACCCTCGGTCATCCGACTCCCAATTAACCGACCAGCCCTTCCAACCCACCGGGTAAAAAAAAAGGTGATTCTAAATTATTTGCGTTTATACTACATTTTTATGGGTGCCAGTAATGTAGCCTACATCGCGTTTACAAAGCGACGATGCTTAGGCTAGCCTACGCCTAGTTAGGCTTGAGACACAGGTCAGACTTTGTTAAGTGGCGGGAGCTCCCGAAACATATTTGGACCTGAAAATATGTTTTAGGACATTTCTTATATTCTCTGTCAAAGTTATACTATATACAGTCGAACTGAGTTATAACTTCATGAAAGGAACTGAATATGTTTTGTCGTTATAACAGAGTGTCGTTATAACCGAGTAGTACAGTGTTATGGTTAATAGTAAGGAATTAATTGGTACCACAGAATATCTGACGCTATAGACGAGGTGTCGCATAAACCGATGTCTTTATACCCGGGTTCGACTGTGTGTGTTTTGTGTCAGTGTCTTAGGTTCGGTTATTATGCTTCCTGAATTCGCATCTTTAGACAAGTCTAGCAGGGTTGCACAAATTCTGGGCGACCATTCTGTTCCCTAGAAGTATAAAGTGGCTCCTAGAGACTGGAAAATTTGTGTACCCCTGACCTGTAGGCTGGGATGCGGACCCCAAAGAACCGACTTACCTGCTTCTGCGACCCAAACTCTCCCCCCCCCCCCCCCCCCAGTTATTTCGCTAACTGACAGTTTACACTGTATGTTGATGGTGTTCGCCTTGATGATTACTGCATGATGGTTAAAACATGTCGGGGAAATGTTATGTTCTTATTTATTAGTTGCGTTTGATAGTTCGTTTATTCTACGAATTGAATGAAACATCAAGGGAATTAACATAAAATTTAAGACATTTCTTAGCAGTTATATGCCCGACAATGTCCTAATGCCGGGATTGCTGTCGTATTGTCAGACTCGTGCGTTTTGAAGTTCGTTACAGAGACTAGCTCAGCGGCTGCCCATCCCACTTCCTGTAGGTGAGTATGCACAAACAGGCGGTTAACGTATTTTCATCGCTACAGTGTTGATACTTCGGGGACATTTCCTATTTCGCGTTGCCCTGCAACAGTGTTGTCCACTAACCCATCAACGTTTCTTCGGGAGGCTGTCTTCTGTTCTACCCCCCTTCGCGTCTCCCACGGTCCATACTGTATACAGGGATCTGATGGCCTGTGTCAGGCGTAACTTATCTGTATTTGTAGTGGGCAGTTACTTTCACCATCCTATTAATTTGGATCGGATTACCATTGCTACAGGATCTAATAAAAGTGTATTTGCTTTTCGTGCTTTTCGAAGTGAATACAGCTCAGTACAATCGTCCCGAAACGTTTGTAGTCAACTACCGCCCTACGCTGTGCAACGTCCCAGAACAGGGAAGACCTCAAAAGCTGTTTCTTATGCGGGATTAAGGCATTGGTGTTGTGTCCTTCCTTACGGGTGAAGATCCATCAGGTAGAGTGTGTACCAGAAAACGATACTGCAATCAGTACGACCATTACGGTCTTGTGCTACAATTATTTTGGCGCCTTTAGGATCAGCATGCCTCTGCAGAGTGACTTTTGGTTAGCCGAAGTATATGAAACGGAAACACCAAACCAGACGAACTCTTATGTTGCGAGATTTGAGGTTCTTGGAGCAGTGTTGATGAATCCTCACATATGCCAGAATAATCCTCCATTCAGAATTCTGAAAATATCAGAAAGGTTCCATTATACAATTCAGTTATTATCAAATATAATAGAGAATACCATCTAACACAGCTGCTGTTATAAATTACGATAAATGTTTGTATAAAAGTGCATGTTTCGACCCTATCGGATCATCATCAGGCTTATAAAAATATGTAAAAGGAAGCAAGTTGTATATTATATGCGGAAGGGGGTTAGTTGTATGTTATATGTGGAAGGAGGTTAGTTGTATATGATATATGTGGAAGGAGGTTAGTTGTATATCTACACATCTAGCCTCCTTTTACGTATTTTTATAATCTTTATGATGACCTGATAGGGTCGAAACGTGTAGCAGTTTTGTAAAAAAAGGTTTTCATTATAAAGTTGTGTTAGACTGTATTTCTCTATTATATTGATAATTTATGACTCACAGCAGGATGTCCATCAACAACTCGGTTAATTTTGATCACAGGAGGTCATTCTCTTATTGTAACTAGTACGTGACATTTTTATTCCATGTAATCGCAAGAAAAGCTAAATCATCATCTCGTTTTACTTGCACCTGTTGGGACCCAGTGGTACGGTGGTGGGGTGGTTGATTTGGGGTCATTGCAGTAAACTTGTCCTTATATAGTTGTTTTTCCGAATGCGAAGTCATTGCGTAGGACTGGGTGTTTTAAGAGGTAGAACAATTGATTTTTCTGAACTTCATGCAGTAGCAAAGTTAGGTATTGAACGGTAAAAGAGACTTGGGTGTTTGTTGACATTAGGATTATTTGAAAACGTTTACAGACACGTAGGTTATAGTGTTGAATCAAACCATTGTCTAGGAGAGATACAAATTTTGTGAACTACGACGCCGGGGTAGCATGGCCGGTATAGTGACTAAGATAAAGGCTGGGCGACCAAGAAATCGTTCGATTCCCGGCAGGGGCAAGAGATTTTTCTCTTTATCGAAACGTCCACAACGGTTATGGGGCCCACCTTCCTCCTGTTCAGTGGGTACTGAGGGACTTTTGCCCCTGGGAAAAGCGGACAGGGTGTGAACCAAACCATTCACCTCCACCTGGTGTCGAGGTTAGAGAGGGCGTTGAGTTATAGCTTCACTGACCCATATGTCTTTATGGCGTGCACGGAGACTTTACCTTAAATGTATACCGGTCGACACGGCGTCATATCCCAGAAGACTTGAGCCCACAGCACATTACATTACAGCCCACAATATGAAACGCGTGGTTTGTGAGTGAAGTCGAAACCTGGTACCAAGTGACAGGGAAGTCGGCCAGCTGGGCACATGCGCACAGTACCGCGTCGTCTGTGATGCTGCCTTTATCCTTGACTGTGATGTTTTATTATGATACTGAGTTACGGTGTATGTATGCAGCAGTGTAAAGAAAATTCTAAAAAGGAAAGTAGTTGGAACTGTTGCGTATTACGGAAGCATTCCCAGATAATGTATCACAGCAATATTATTGGTACAGTTGTGTTGTGTAATTGTTGAAGTAATCGTATTAAGAGAGCGCTGTTTGTGTTGCCAGTGTGAATTGTTTATTAATTAGAAATTAAAATATTTTATTCGTCATTTGCTGTCCGTCATTTTTGACCTGTAGACACACGCTATAAACTTCAGTGTATTACAATTTCAACACGGCTCGCACTGTATCCTATCAGAATTTATTGAGATGTGTTTATAGGTTTTTATATACCAGGAGCAATGTGTGAGCGTCAGAACACGATGTTGGCGTGCATTGTCTGTTATTTGTATGGCTGTATTTTAGAATTTCTTTGATTGCAGTCCTTCGCAAGAAGACGATTATTTCTCGTCTAAGCAACCCTTTACCATGGCTTATGCCGTTGCGTGGGTTACGTAATGTGACTGCTGTTTTCTTTGTTTTACGCCAGAACTGGTGTATTGTCATTTATGACGGACCGGGATGGCTCAGTCGCTGTAGTGACTGCTGCAGGTTGAACGAGTGGGGAGTCGTGCTTCAGTTCCCAACATGAGAAAGAAATGTCCTGTAATCCAAAGTGTTCAGGCCGGCTCAGGGACCCACCCAGTGGCCTGTTCGGTGGGTACTGGGGGTAAAGCGGCGGAGGCGTAAAGCTGAGTGGTGGTAGACCTCCACTCCCCCACATGCTAAATGGCGTGCACAGGGACAACTTTACCTTTGCCTTAATTTCTGCTGGTTGAGTGGAAGTTTCATTGCAGGAAGTCAGTGACATTTTGTCATTATCGTACTGCATAAAAAAAAAGCAATGTGGTGTACTCAGGAGATTGGCTTTGACCTTGGCAGTAGTTCTGCGGAGACGAGGGCGACCGGCACGTGTTTATTACAAGCACATGATGCATTCCGGTTAAAAGGTACTTTGGTCTGAGGTGCAGGCGTGTCATGTGAGAGTGACTTCATTCTGTTATTCGAGATAGAATTGTCTGTTGTGTTGTATAGGGTTAAGCCGGGATTAGACGGCGCGCGGCTCGTCAAGTGACGTGACGTCACTTGCTCGGCCAACAGATCGGAACAGAAAAGACAATCTGGCTACACGACGCGGCGCAGCTCGGCAAATGGCGGACCAGCGGCCTTGCTCGGGTAGGTTCGGCTCGGCCTGTGGAATAAGTCGTGTTGTTCTATGAACTTAAAAATGTCCTCGTTTGACCACTCCATTCTAGCCAATACCAATTGTGGGACAGAAACTTTCACTCTTCGCGCACCCCGACAGCAGAAAACAAAGACCGGACCTAAGTGTATAGAGACTTGGACGAGACTGGCTTGGCGCGTAGACTGCAAGCCCCGTGTAGCCGCAACAGCTGCCCGCGCCGAGTCTCTTTGAGGATCGTGAAAAAACCGCTTCTGCAGCGATCCAACGAGCCTCGCTCGCCCAATCACAAGCCGCGGCAGGCCGGATACACGGCGCGTTTGAATACGATTCTTTGTCAATGGCGTCAGTTATGACTTAAAACGAGCCGAGCCACGCGCCGTCTAATCCCGGCTTTAGAGTTGTGTATAAATTTGACCCCTGGCTTCTTAGATACTGAACACCTACCAGATGGCGACCGGTGACTGTCGTATGTTTTTGACAGGATCTGTATGTTCTCTCTGCAAGCTGGGTCCCGAGATAAAGGGACCCCAGTCTGTGCTGTCAAAGCCCAAAGCTTTACTCCCGAGTAACGATCAGGATGGGGATGCAGCTGCCATGAAAGTTCAGTTCTGTAGCTCTACTCGCAATATTCGACAAATTTGCAATAATAAAAATGAAAATATTTAACGAAAATATTTGTTCCTTTAATTTGCAAATACTGTGCGAAGAATGACTTGATGCTTTCTCTGTTGTGTACCATGCAGTGTTTCCCGTTCTGCATTACATCCGTGCATTTGTGACGTGTGATTAAAAGGTTTTCACAAACAAAGATGTTAAAAGGCAGTGATATTATATTGATTCTTTAAAGTAGTCTATCATTTCAACATCTTTGAAACTCGGGTATTCCGTTTCGTGAAGTGACCGCAACCGTTTATGTCTGCGTTCACGTTTGTATAATTTTTTATTAATTTTCTCCCCCTTCTCTTCGAAACTCTAGAGTACCTCCACTGGCATTTAACGAAATTAAACTAGCATTAGTGGTTTAAGCTCGAGGCGCCAAGGACAAGAGCAGGGGTACACATCCCGGGCGGCAGGTCGCCCTGGTGACTAAATTTTATGCAGTGGCGCCTAGAATTTTGAGGTGGCTCCTAGATTTTTAGAAATTTTGTGTGCCCATAAGCAGGAGGTGGATTTTTCTCTTCTGCACAGTGTTCAGACGGTCTTTTGGGCCCACCCACACCCCGATCGGTACTGGAGCTCTTTCCCCGGGGGGTAAATGGCTAGGGCGTGAAGCTGACCGCTCGTACTCATCTAGTGCCGAAGCCAAGAATGGATGGAGCTGTACTTCCATTCCTCGGTATGCCTTCGTGTCTTGGACAGAGACTGGACGCACATCAGGTATGGCGCGTTCAGTGTTCTTTGTTTAATTACCTCTGGAAGTATTATTCGGGTGATCAAATCGAGAAGAATGAGGTGGGCGGGGCATGTAGCACGTATGGGTGAGGGGAGAGGTGCATACAGGGTTTTGGTGGGGAGACCTGAGGGAAGGAGACCACTTGGAAGGCCCAGGCGTAGATGGGAGGATAATATTAAAATGGATCTTCAAGAAGTGGGATGGAGGGGCATGGACTGGATTGATATGGTTCAGGATAGGGACAGGTGGCGGGCTATTGTGAGTGCGGTAATGAACTTTCGGGTTCCATAAAACGTGGGGAATTTCTTGACTGACGACCTGTTAGCTTCTCAAGAAGGACTCTGCTCCATGGAGTTAGTTAGTATTGCGACAAGTAGTATTGGGTGTAGAATGTGTGCTTTGTTTGATACGTTTTTCGCTCCCGATTAAATGTTCGGCGAGTTAACGCTAGCGATGCACGCATAAACGGGCGTAGGTCTTCGTGTAAAGGGAGCGTTACTGTTTTATTCTAACGAAAATGTAAAAGTATGAAGAGAGAGTGATAGTAAGATTTGGCAGTATCATATTTATGAAAATGCATGTACGTGTTCTCGAACTGTTACTGATGCAGTATATACATACGTGGCGAACCCAGTGGACACATTTTTGCAACTTCCCGTTGTGAACACGCCAGCAGTATTAAGCCCAACTCTTCTTCTCGTTACAAGTACAGGCATCGCGGAGAGTTCACAAATGTGTAGACTGTACTGTGCCAGTGATCAAGGGAGTGCATTGAACTGTTCACAAACGCTTGTTTCAGCGTCGCCGTAAACTGTGTTCAGTAATCTGCCATCCTCTGGCATGCATGTATCTTGCCAAATTTAGAATGGTGGCCACATTGCATAGTGAACTGTCATGCATTGTAGACATATGTGTATGTGCACAGGTTGTGACTGACTGCTCTTATGTACTGTAAAAGGAAAAAGGGTAAAATTGTCGCTGTACACGCCATTAAGGCATGTAGGGAGAGTGGAGGTATGGCTTTACTAATTCTTAACCTCGGCACTAGATGTAGGTGAGTGGTCAGCCCCACCACCCAGCCGCTTTTCCCCTGGACAAATTGCCCCTGGTACCCATTCCGTACGAGGATGGGTGGGCCCGACAGCCGGTCTAGACGTTTTGGAGGAGAGAAAAATCTAAACCTCTAGGGATTCGAACCCCGGGTCGTCCAGACTGTAGCCTGGTAACTGTACTGATTTAATTTGAAACCAGCAGAATGCTCAAAACGGTTGTTTGCTACTTCTAAGTATAATTTAACCTCTTTTGTATGGGTGTGAAATTTGGTCTAGTGCATTGAGGGTATTTAAGTACGGGGTGCTTAAGGGAATGTTTTGGGCCCAAGTTATAGGAAGTAAAATGGGGCTGGAGGAAGTCACATAATGAAGAGATTGATAATTTTACTACTTATGAAGTATCATGAAATCATACACGATTTGATGGGCGGGACCTGTAGCATACATTTGAGATGAGAAGTGCGTACAGTATGTTGAATGGGAGCCCTGAATTGAAGAATCTGGTTTGAAGACCTAGGAGGTTTGTATGAAAGGGCGCTGATCTGAAGGAATATGGCGGTGGTGTATCGACTGAATTAATTTGACCGAGGAATGACTCGCGAGGTTCCATAAAAGGCCGAGAATTTCTTGACTAGCTGAACGATCATTGATTTCCTAACAAGGTATCTGGTTCATGGTAGGAAGTCCCTAGTGAGCGACGGAGGCAGAGTAGTGTTTTTACGTGTTTGTTGTTGAAAGTTTGGGGAAAATGAAAATCGTACTTCGCGACGTGTAATAGAAATTGTCTTTCAGTGTGTGTACTTGTCATAACGTGTGTCAGGCCTGTGAATGCTGTAGCGCAGTGTTTCCCAAACTTTTTTGCTCGCGGACCGTTTTTGGCCTCGAAAAATAACCACGGATCCTCATATCCTTGCTCACGTAAATAGTGTGTCCGGAAGATAGGTATCCCAAATTAAAAATTTATATCTCAGAACTGATTTTAGATAGGTACGAATACATGACACTAGCATACGTAACAAAGCGTTGCATAATTTGACCTTAATTAAAGTGATTGTCGCGCGCTTCGTCGGTAGACGGGGTTTCTTAATTACATATTCTAACGTTCATACGAAGTAAGCATATTGCCAATTAAAGCAGTTCCGCGATTATTTTTAACAAAACGTTATTCCTTTAATTTAAAAAATAGTACAATTCAAAGTAACTATTAGAGAAGTGTATCCACGGCTCCCCTGGGATCCACGGAGCACTTTGGGAACCACTGCTATAGCGAGTAGGCTATGGGCTGGACATCCGAGGAGTCTGGGTTCGATTCCCTATTCTCCAAAGCGTCCAGGCCGCGTAGGCTCTTTGCTCGTGAGTAATGCGGCCGCTGCTTGAAGCTGGCGTATCACCTCCATCTAATGCCGAGGGTAAGAAGGAGTGGAACTGTACCTCCAATCCCCCGCATGCCTTTGTGGCGTGCGCAGAGGAAACTGCCTTTAATTTATGGGTTCAGTTGTACTGTAACAGGTTACAGCTGCAGAATGCTGTGATAGCTGAAGAGCCTTTTGTTGTGTCTTGTATGGCGACAAGGTTGGCTTTGTATTTGTACAGAACATCAATTGAAACTGACTGTTCTAAAACAGCTCACGCGGCCTTGTACACTGAACGGCCACAGTATAAACGTACTGTATCTAGATAGCCATACACAGTGTGAAAGCTTTCATATAACTTCACTCGACGCATGTTGTGGTGTGTGTGTGTTCTGGACACGCATGTTAGGCGCGTTCGCACAGTTGCGAAAATCGCCTGTTATCTACATCATGTCCGTTCGTCTTGCCTATGACCGTGGATCCCGTTTGACGGGTTTCCGTGAAATTTGATGTAGGGACTCAACGAAAATCTGTCGAGAAACTCCAAATTTGGTTCAAGGCGGGCAGAAATACCGGGCATTTTACATGAAGGTCTGTGTGCGTGTTATTGTTGCCGGCAATAATAAAGTGCCGTAAAAGCGCTGTCCTCGATTGAAATGGTAGGATAGACAAGGAGGTATAAACATTACGCGAACGCGGCAGAGTGTTACGTTATACGGGCATTGCTTGTCTTGTTATGATGTGAAATCCAAATTGTAAGGTAAGTTTGGCGTGGGGAACTTTATAATCATAGTGAAAGTAGACCCGATCTGTGTAATATTTACAAAGAAACGCAGACTAGCCTCGACAAGGTCATCTCTCGCGTGGCTTCCTTGTGTACTGTGACCTATATGCCGAACTGTGGGAGTGCCCGTTGACACTCTGACATGTTACTAAGATGGCGGTCTTGCAGTGGGGATTTCACTGCTTTTGTCCAGGATATTTTTGGCGTTTATTGTTAGCAGATAAAAGAAGAAATGTGTTCACTGGACACATTTTGTCTTGACGTGGCTGTGACGTCACGGGCAGTGAGGCTGTCGGCCTCAGTGCGAAAGTGTACTCGAGTTTGATAGTGTACTTATTTCCTGAATGCGCTGGTTCCCCCGCCTACACGCGCCCCGGTTTGCCCCTTTATGTTCAGTTATTGCTGCTGTAAAAGATTAAAATATACAGAACTATAATTTTGCCTGTTGTTTTATATGGGTGTGAAACTTGGTCTCTCTCACTGAGGGAGGAACATAGGCTGAGGGTGTTCGAGAATAGGGTGCTGAGGAGGATATTTGGGCCTTACAGGAACGAGGTGACAGGGGAGTGGAGAAGACTACATAACGAGGAACTTAATGATCTCTACTCATCACCAAATATTATTCAGGTGAACAAATCAAGAAGAATGAGGTGGGCGGGGCATGTAGCACATATGGGGGACGGGAGAGGTGCATACAGGATTTTTGTGGGGAGACCTGGGGAAGGAGACAACCTGGAAGACCCAGGCATAGATGGGAGGATAATATTAAAATGGATCTTAAAGAAGTGGGATGGACGGGCATGGACTGGATTGATATGGCTCAGGATAGGGACAGGTGGCGGGCTCTTGTGAATGCGGTAATGAACCTGCGGGTTGCATAAAATGCGGGAAATTTCTTGACTAGCTGACGACCTGTTAGCTTCTCAAGGACTCTGCTCCATGGAGTTATAAATATTGCTGCTGTAAGTCCTACAGCTGGACTGATAAGTGTACATCCGCGTAGTGTCTCTTAAGTGTTTGATATCTTGTACATGTTATGGCTGAAGTGGGCCGAAGTCTTTTACTTGCAAGTCTCATTTATATACCTTTCCGCTGCCATATTTTATTACCATAACGAAATACGTGTATTGAATGAATTTACTGTGCAGACAACTCCCTGAATGACGTAGTTACGTTCCGAAAGGTCCGGCGCAAGTGGAAACTGAGTATGCATATGGTCAAGTGTATCTGTATATGCATGGCAGTCCAGTTCATATCCAAACTCCGCAGCACACTGGAACCTGATCGACCGCAGCATGACCGCCACGTCGTCTTTGTTATCGCGCAACAGTATTCTTCTTCTGCCACATTCGTCCTATTGCGCTTTCAGTCCCGCAAGGAAAAATTCGGCGCGCGTTTCAGAAATGTTTCTTCAAATTTTGTTTACATCAGTAGTTCCCAAACTTGTTCGGTCCACCGGTCCACCGCCCCCTTGGTTCCATATACACACTCACAGCGCCCCCCTACCTTTTTTAAAAAAACATAAATGCGCTTTTGTTTCCAATTTTATTTTGTATTTAAAAATCGTTTAAATAAAATTATAAGAGTTAAACTTAATGTTTTATGTGTTAATAAATTAAAATTTATTATATTTTTTACGATTAACAATAATTAATCTAGCAATACTTTATTAAAAAATAATATGTGCTTGAATAAGATTCATAAATTAAAATACTAGGAAATTTAGTTCATTTTTTATTTTTAACACAAAAATTACTTAATTGAATTTTATTATAAAAATAAATGCACTACTTGTCTACTAGCGCCCCCCCCCCCCCCTGTGATAATAACAGCGCTCTCTTCCACCTCACGTACCTATTAGCGCCCACCTCGGTAATCCCACCGCCCCTCAGGGGGCGGTACCGCCCACTTTGGGAACCACTGGTTTACATTAGTGCGTAGCATGAAATTGCGTAAGTCGGGGAGTGTCTGTAATCTGTTTCAACCAAACATGGCGACCGAACGGGTAGCACTCCTGCCTCGTGTTAGGGAGGGTTCAGGTTCAGATACCGATCCGCCGGCCTGGTGTCCCGATTTAGACTTTGTGTGGCTTTAGTCTGTCCTTGCAGAAGAATTCAGTTGGCCGCACATAGTTTATGCTGAACCCAACGAAAGGAACGTACAATTAAGCCAGGGGTGCACAAATTTTCCAAAAACTAGGGGTCACCTAAAAATTCTAGGCGCCAGAAGAGTGGCATGCAGCTTGAAGCATGTTTCATAGTGAGGGACCCACAGATATTAAGGCGCCACCGTTCAGAATTTAGTCGCCATCGTTCAGAATTTAGTCGCCGTGGCGACCATGCGCCCGATGTTTGTGCATCCCTGAATTAATTCACGAATGCTTCCGTCCGCTTTATTTCGAGGTCATTCACTAGCACCCAGTCATACGACACTGAGTAGACTTCAGTAAATGACAGCGTCGTTACGTAATAAGCAAAATGAACATGACCTTGATCATTATGATCTATATCAACACGGCAGTGGTCTTTATCATATTGCATATTAAAAGATAAAATATGTGATTATGTGGATATAAAATGATAATGTATGTATTAATAATTAGGAGTAATTATCTTACGGACCCCTCTTAAAGTGTCGCCTATGTATATGATGGGTACAGTTTCCTTCATTTGAAGGACGCCTTTACTTTCATTTTTAGTGCGTTGACCTTAAGCTTTGTGTGACTAGTCTGCGGGCTGGACATCCGAGGAATAATGGTTCGATTTCCGGTGTGGGCAAAAGAATTTTCTCTACTCCGAAGTGTCCAAGCCGTATTAAAGCAGCCAGGGTGTGAATGCGACCACTCATCTTCGTATAGTGCCGAGGTTAAGAATGACTGGAACTATACCTCCACTCACCCGTATGCTTTCGTCACGTCAACAGGGACAGCTTTTTAGAACCACTCACCGGTTTTACCTATGCCCATCGTCCAACGTTTAAAAATACAAAACTCGACTTGGACGATGGCGGCAGTCCAAATTGTGAGTGGTTCTAAATGTGGTAGTTCATCGTCGGAACTCTGTGGAATTGAATAAAACGTGGTAATGCTACTTCTGTTAAGACGTGGACGTGACATTCGTCTTCGTTTGTTTTAAGAGACGTTAGTTGTGGGCCTAAACGAACGTTTATATCGGAGATTTTAGGTTCTGAAGTGGTCACTGTATCTTCCGGGGTGTGGCGCGGTGTAGTTTGTCACTTCTGCCCTGAAGATGGAAGCAGCCAGTTCTCCGAAATGATACACTTCAAACTACGCGGCCTGTCGTCCAATAAGAGCATTGCTTTTACGTGTCTGCTCAGTCTTTGCACGTTTGACACTTGGCACTGCTGGCATGCACCAGTTTCATTCTCTGTATTCTCTGTAACTTTTAAGGGAGTTACTTTATTTGTAGATATTTGAGTTCTGTGAAGCCTTTTACTAATCAAGCGGCACTGTGCTATCGTATCTGTACCTTTACATTTTTTTCCTATGGCTAGACAGCCCTTAGGGGGCCTAGGCCTCGTCATTTAAGACGCTTCACGATCACACACATTTGAGACACACCACGTTCGGTAGGACTCCTCTGGACGAGGGACCAGCTCGTCGCAGAGACCTCTACCTGATATCACACAACACTCACAAGAGACAGACATCCATGCCCCGGTGGGATTCGAACCCACGATCCCAGTAATCGAGCGGCTGCAGACCCACGCCTTAGACCGCGCGGCCACTGGGATCGGCGCACCTTTACATGCCTTCCATAAATGTTTCATTAGTCATTCTGTAGCCCGTATTTTCAAATTGCCGTATGTCTTGAATTCATTAAAAGAGCTGTAAAAGTAAAGTTAATCGTAGAACAGGCTATGAAGGACCAGAGGGAAGAGTAAAGGTATAGTTCTAATCTTTCTTTGACCTCGGCGCTAGGTGGGGTGGGTGGGTGGTCAACGCCACGCCCCGGCCGCTTTACCCGTGGGAAAAGAGACTCGGTGCCCATTGTACAGGAGGCTGTGGTGCGCCCCAGAGTCGCTCTGGACGGGTGCGGAAAGTCTTGCCCCCACCGAAATTCGATCTCCGGACGGTCCAGCCCGTAGCGACGATAGAGTTCAGTAAAATCTTCTATGGCTGAGAGCCGCGTCAGGTGGTTCAAGTCAGCAGACGGTTCAGAGACCGACTCCATCATCAGGGTTGTGATCAGAACTGTTTGCCTATTTACCTACACATCGATGGTTTCCGATAGAATCGCAAGTGCATAACACAGCACAAACCTCGCCTTTTTATTTAACACCTCAGTGTTGAATGTCCCAGTTTTTCTGTGTAAAGTGTTAAGATCTCCCTGTGCTTTATGTGAAGTATGGGGAAGTGAAGGTATAGCTCCACCCATATATAACGTGGTCAGATTTACTTCTCGGGAGAGGGCCACCAGCACCTGTTAGGAGGGTAAATGGGCCCCAAAAACGTTCTAGGCGCTGTGGAAGAGAGAAGAATGCCCCTGCGAGGAATTGAACCTCGCTTCCCTGGTCGTCCATCCCCATAGCCTGGGTCGTCTCGATGTCCAGTCATTATGTTCTGTTGTGATATTAAGGAAACCTTGTGAAGGGCCGATTATACCTAGCGTCTTGATGCGTCACCATCTAGGATACTGGTGGCCTAGAAGGAGTGCAGGGGAAGAGAAAGGGAGGATCGAGGAAAATAATTGGCTCATTAGTAGTGTGTGTTGGAAGTACCGGTAGGTTTAATCGTTTCGGAGTTGACACATCGGCGGCTTTTTTCCGTGAGACAGTACGGTCAAGTGCCCCGTAAAACCCCTCTCCGGCCTTCCCTTCGTATCGTCCATATTTCCCTTCTCTTCGGATGTTCGTGGTTGGCAGTTCGTCGTCCGAGTAACGAACATGTTGAAGAAGAGATTTGCGCTCTTCTGGGATATGACGCAGCGTCGAGTGGTAATCCGTTTTCGACTTTTCGGGACAACCCATCAGTCCCATCTTCAAGGGTCAAGGAGTCGAGTACTTCTTGACCCTTGAAGATGGGACCGATGGATTGTCTCGAAACATCGGTAAAGGATTACCATTCGATGCTGCGTCATATCTCAGAAGAGCGCAGATGTTATCAACATTGCGGCGGAAGCCTGAAATCACGGATGTTAAAGAAGAGTTTCAGCGTGATATTCAGTTAATGTTCGGAATCGATTTGTTCATGAAATTATGACAGTCCCCCATTAGTTGATGTAATGAACGTCGCGTTCGTCGAAACTGTTCACCACACGAATATAAAGTTAGTATTAAAGTAAGTGGAACATATTGCACTTCCTTCCCCAACTCCTCATATGCAATTTTAACCGAATTGCCTTTCCGAAAAAGGGGGGGAAAATAGGCTTGAGCTCACCATGCTGTTTGTACGGGCGTGCGTGCGTGCCCTCTCTCCGTCATTTGGAACTTCTGAACCAATTCGCCGACTTCTACGAAACCTCGCATTATCATGCCATGCTAGGGACTCTCATCAGTCATAAATAAACAAGGCGGTCGCGCGAACTGTGATGCAGTGGACACAGTAGCGTCTCTGCTGGTAGTCCAGAAACGATGCATGGTTATAGACCTTGAAAAAATGGCGACATTCGGTTTGTAGCTTGAAACGTGATAACATTCTGTTCGATTGCGATGACTAACGAACGAGGGGTGCACACCCCGGGCGCCAGGTTGCCGTGGCGACAAGTTGCCGTGGCGACTAAATCTATATAGTGGTGCCTAATACTTGTGAATCCTCAGTATGAACTTGCTTCATGTCACCCTTCTGGCACCTAGAACTTAGAGGTGGCTCCTGGATTTTTGGGTTCACCCCTGTAATGAACCATTGGATCTATGGATGTCATATTTGACATAGAGATTATGAACATCCATACACATTGTTTTATGAAGTGCTAAGTCAGCAATTGAATATGGGGACAGCGCCACGTAACACTGAGGATATGTCCTGCAGTTTTAACGCATACAAAATTTTTCAAAAAATAATGACGATAATGCTGTACAAGTGGGACCAGAAATCTGTGCAGTAAAAATTAGGCTGTGTGGAATGGCCATGTTTACTGAGCAGTGACGTCATTGTGTTTGGATAGGGTTATTGTGTCCTCTAGGCAACGTAGCCACCCACATGTGACTTGTCAGGTGGCCCTCAGCATAACTGAACTTCCTTTGTTTGTTTGAGGGATGAGATATTTTAAATTTTAAAATAGAAGTATCAGCTACCTTAGTTACCTGATTCACACACACTTCAGTTTTAGGTACTTGAATATTTATGCTACTTCTTTGTGCCATGACTTGCATATTTGACACCAGCGTTAGCAATGTGATATATTTATGATCAGGATTATGTAACAAGGCATTTCATGCATACCTTTTTTGTTGAATTTTTATTTAAATTTAGAGGTGTGTAAAATAGTGGTTTCATTTGGAGCACCCAAAATCAGTTATTGGCCTTTTTAAGTGTGTTCGCACAGTCGCGAAAAGCGCCTTTCAGCTTCTTCTTGTCCGTCTGTCCGCATGTATCAGCACTGCTACCACTGGATGAATTTTCATGAAATTTTGTGTTGGGGACTGTTACGAAAATCTGTCGAGAAATTCCAAATTCGGTTACAATCGGACAAAAGTATCAGGCACTTTACATGATGACCTGAGTACGTTCTGTTGTTACCGGCGACATGAAATTGCAATACAGGCATTGTGCAACACAAAGGATTTTTAAATTGTTGTCAGTGACATGTAGCTCAACAATGTTCAGAACACATTGTTTCATTTCCATTGCAACAGTGGTTATGTGAACGTGCCACAGTGTTACGTTACACGTACATTGCTTTTCTTGTTTGTGGTGACTACCACTGAGCAAGCTGGTTCAAGCAGTAGTGCTTCTGACTTGTATTCAGAGGTGCATGGTTCAATTCTTGGTCAGGACACCAGGGCAGAATTTTTTGTCTATTCTCCTACAGTTACAGAAGAAGAATTTATTGACTTGGTGACGTGCGGCAATACAAGACCCAGCTAGGTTTTTCAGGCTCTCCATAGTCCCTCCATACCAGAACAGTGTCTTAGTTATGACCACTTACTTTCACATCCTTTCCAATTTGTTAAGTCGGTTTGCTGTCATCTGTATAGTATCGGTTACTGACAAGAGTCGTAACTCCACTGTAGTGGGTACCACAGCTTTGTAAGCATTCAGTCATAAGAACAATTCTCTTTTTATTTCCAGAGCAAAACGGGCAGCATGGAAGTGGGCACAAGACAGAGCAGGGGTTGCAAGTCGATGGATGTGGCTCCAGGCTCAAATTTCTGATCTTGAGTATCGGATCCGTCAGCATAATGAGATCCATAGGTATGTTAAATATATTTTGCTGTTTGTCCTTGAAGTATGCCCACCTCTCCTCTCCCAGATCAAAAATGTGTGATATGCATCAGTTCAGCTTCCCAAAATTTATGAAAGTAAGTGATATTACAGATTAATTGTATGTTCCAAATAACACAACTTCAAGAAATAGCTTTTATTCTGTTTTATTCACTTCTACATTTCTGTTTAGGCATTGTTTGTTGAAATAAGTGTTAGAATTTCAGTTCAGTAACTTTCCTTTTATGTTCTTATATTTATTGATGAGGTAAGCTTGTCTAGCACAGATAATCAGTGAGTAATGCAGGATAAAAACTATTTCTTGAAGTTGTGTTATTTGGAACATACAATTATTCTGGTTTAATAAAAGACAATGGGATGATGACACTTAAGTTGTGGACGTGTGAATCATTAACTGTTCTATCTGGAAAATGTGCAATTTTAAGTGGAATAACATTTCTTTGGGTGATTTTTACATAGATTATAAAACATTAAGTTTCCTGCCATAAAATGTTGATGATATTCTTATGATTATCAACTTTGTGACTTTGGTGGAAACACATATTAAAAGATGTTAAATGTTAAAGTGTTTGTTTAGCTGAATACCTAAACCATAGGTCTCATGCCTAGATGTCATCTTCATGGAAGGTTTAGGTTTTTGGGAGCTTTTGTGCCCATATATTTGTGGTACATGATATTTTTGACTGCGTTACAGACAAATCCGTGCTGCAAAGGGTCCTGTAACACTTGGTGAGCAGCAGGTGTCTACCACGTCCACTACATTATCGCCTGTTACTCCTCGTAACAACCACATGGTGGTGAACGGTTTCCACGGGTTACTGCCTGGTGGTGGGACGCCAGGTAAACCCTCATCAGGGACAGATGAGGTTGTGAATGGAAATCTCCCGAGTGGTTGTGGGCCAGTAATGACTTCTGCCCGAGTAAGACCATTATTGAAGAGTACGTTCCGGAAACGGAAGCTTCTACAAACGTCGGGCTTGCATTTGGTATCAAAAAAAGCAGCAAGACCTTCTTCAGTAAGGTGCGGGTGTCGACCTCCTCTCCCCACATGTGCGCTGTGTACAGGTCGGACAGACCCCATGGTGCCACAGCAGCCTGATCTTCTCACCGTACCTGAAAGAATATCGCTGCTCAACCCCACCTTTCACCCAGTGCTTTCATTTCCTGATGGTAAGTATTACGGTTAGTAATTATACTCTGGGATTGCTGAGGTGGAAAATTAATTTGCTGCTCCATGGAATTTGAAATCTTTGCTGTTGGTGGTGGTAGCATCAGCAGCAGCAGCAGCAGTGTTGGTGGTGGCAGTGACAACAAAAACTTCCAGGTTTTCAGAAATCGCTAGTGGAAGAGGCCCATTGAAAGCTAATAGAGACATCTCCTATAGATAAACATGTATAAATTTTGAGACGTTGTGACAGTGCCATCTCTCAAAGACATTGTCGGCAGGCACCTTGAGTTACTGTCTCTGTGAGTGAATAATGTATACAGTCATTCAGTTGTAATTTGTTTCAAGGTACAGAGGTCTGAGAGTTTCACAGTGATTAAAATGTAGGAATATAGACTCATAGGTGGTTACCAATGTTTCAAAGGCACCAACGTAGAAGTGGGAGGCAGCAGGTTCCTCTGAAATGTTGGTAGCTGCCTGCAAGATACTGTCAGGACCCCGAAGATCTCAGTTAAAAAATGTGCTACCTTGACATTTATCGTGGTGAATTGAGGAAAACAAAGATAGTGTTGTGGCTGAGATTTGGCCCCTTCAAATACAAGCCAGGCATGTGACCGCTTGAGCTGACCTGCTATGTTATTTCCATCTGCTCTTGTTACTACTACCATACTGATTTGCAGCTTTATTTTTCGTTACAGAAATCTCTGAGTGTCTTCATTATGATGCTATCATGAAAACGCCAGAATGGCAACAGAAAGCATTGCGAATCAGCTTGAAATCACTGAAGTCATCAGGATTGTCTAAAATTGATAAGGAGACAGGGTTGGAAAGAAGAACAAAGAAGCAGCAGATGGAGCATAGGAGAAAGTACACCAATCGGCTTAAGAAGACTGTTGCCAATACTTTGACAGCAAGTGAGTGATATAGCAAGTAATCCCTCTTCTATCCAAAAACACAGTCACAAGGTAGGAATGTATGTATACCAAGACCTTTCTGGTGCGTTCAGTTTGTCATTGTCCCTGTATTTTTAAGTTTGTGAATAATTTCAATAAAAATGCTGAAAGTGTGTATTTTAAATGTGCCTTTCCACGTTTTACGTGGCGCACACTATAAGTTTTTCCTTGCCTTAGCAGTAGATTTACAGTCATCATGCTTGAATGTAATGCTGTTGCTAGAATATAAAGAAAATGTATAATAGGCCTATGTGTAATCATGGTGGAGTGAAGCTATGACATGTGTTTTAATAGAGGACTACTTTAAAGTAATGAAACTTTTAAATGCAATTACGATGCTCAGTCATGCTTGTTTTTTAATGCATGGAGTGTTGTGCAGTCCTATGTTTAAATGATCAGCTGTTACTTTGGCCACTGTGGCTTTGCCATACTTCATAATCCGCAAGGTGTCGTATTTCTAGTACTTAGAGTGAAGTATTTTCGTAAGTGTACGTGGGCTTATGTAAAGTGACATGTTTTCGTCCAGTTTGTACCAGTCGCAGAAAACCGCCCAGTGCAAGCTGAGTTGTTCCATGTAGACAGACAGACAGACAGGAAGACATGATGAAGCTAACAGTCACTTTTGCCAGTTGCTTCATGAGTGTGTCAGAAAACTCTGGTAAATGGAATAGTGAAATGTAATTTCTGGTTAACCCTTTCACACCAAATGTCAAAAACAGGAGTGCCCCAGAGCATTTAATTCTGGCGCAAAGAGTTAATAGAGTTCTCTGGATCTTCCAGTACCAGATGTTGCCTTACTGTATATTAACTAGTGTTTGTGATACTGAGTTGTATGCTCTTTTCTTTTGAAGAAATCAAGAGAAAGCTGACAAAAGGAAGGAAGCCCAAAGCCCATGATCCCAGTAACCATTCGTTACAAAGACTGAAGAGGAAAAGACAAGCAGTGAAAACTGTTGTGGGTGAGTTAATTCTAAATGTTTCTGACTGTAGTATATTACTATATCATGTTTTTATTCTAATTAAGCTTAGATGAAAACCAGTCATAATAACACTGTGTACAAGGATGAGTTGGGCCTGCCGTAGTGTCTGCTTTTTGGCAAGTTTCAGTCGAGTCATGTGAAAGAGAGCTGAAAACATGATTGTTACCAAGTGCCTAGCAACTTCTGAACACCTCATGTTCCTCGACGAAACTGGAAAATGTGACAGCACTGCAGTGCTCTGACTTCTTGCACATCTTGTGACAGGTAAAGGCTTTGGAAGAAGGCTTTCCCCAGCCCCTGCTGCAATTGTCTGTTGTGTTTTGCAGCCAACATAAAGTTTCATATGAAATGGAGTTGATTAATGGGTTTGTACAATATGAGGCCACAGTACCAAGGCCAGAAATGTAGGGGGCGCACGGTGGCATAGTTGGTTGAGGCACTACGCTACAAACCGGAACGTCGCGGGTTCGATTCCCGATGGCGTCATTGGAATTAATTCCTTGACAATCGTTTCGGTCGCGCTATGGCCCTGGGGTCGACTCAGCCTCTAACAGAAATGAGTACCAGGAATATTTGCTGGGGGGTAAAGGCGGCCGGTGCGTAGGGCTGACAACCTTACCACCTTCATGTGCCGATTGTCTACAAATCTGGGAGCCTCAACCTCCTGGACCCCTCAGGGCCTGTCTAGGCCTGTAATGGGGTTGCTTTACCTTTACCTTTACCTTGTGTGTAGTCTCATCAGATGTCTGGTATCTGAATTTTTTAGTATTTCAGTTTTTTAACACTTTTGTTTAATATTTCAATTGCAGGTCCCTTCCCGCCAACATGTGGTGAGGAGGGAGAGGAACAGCTGGGGCTGGAGGCTGCACTTCACTCAAGCAGCAGCAAGAACACATCACCCATCCCTTCCCATGCCCCATAATTATGGCTTTAGGTCCAGAAAGATATTCTTCTGGGAAAGAGCGTGGAGAGCTGTTCAAGTATGTGCAGCTTGGCCAGTGTTTCTAACTCTGTGAATTACGACTACATATTCTACTCCAGAATATGTTTGCTATTTGCTAAGCCACCTTGTTCTTCTGCCTCTCCTTCGTACTCACTACCCTGCAGTGCACACTGTTTCCTTATTGAATGTGACTAAGTTTACAGTTCATAGTAAAATCATATAATGTGAGCACAGTCTGGCAATGTAGCTTTGATAGTAGTGGTTGCCTGTACTGGAGAAAGGTGAGGCAGAGATTTTCCAAGGTGCATAGATAATTGCAGCACTCTTGCCCTGTAGTGGGATATACGTGTATTTGCTGGTTATTCTGTAGTGTAAAAGCAGAAGTTTGTGTAGTGACCCTAAGAGTACTTAGTTACTTGAATTTTTCACTGTTGTTTCATACTGACCAGTGTGTTTTCTGTGCTTTATTTTTCTTTCCTTCTATTCAGCAAGTATCACTTCACCATTCATGTGTATAGCCATATTTGTATAGTAAACTGTCAGTATGCATGAATTTGTTTTACTATGAACGGGCGTAATTGCGCCTCCTGTCTCCATTATTTACACCATGCTGAGGTACATATCGCTGCCGTGTATGGAAGTAGCATCATTGAACCTAACATGCCTTTTGAACTCAGACTTTTTGGACTTTTTCCATCATATGTATTTAAATATAATACAGTGCATTTCAAGGGCAGGTTCAGTCCCCATCTTCGGACTTGCCCCTTCCAAAATATTTGGCACTATATGATCATTATTTACACCATAATTAAATCCAGATTAACGTCAAATTAATAAATATATTATATTCTAAACTGTTTTAGAATATGTGTATTTACTAATTTGATGTTAACCTGTGTTTAATTACGGTGTAAACTATCATGTAATGACAGTTGTTTTGGAAGAAGCTAGCCTGAGGCCGGGGACCGAACCTCTCCCTGAAACGTGGTGTATTATATTTCAGTGCATGTGATGGAGAAAGTCCAAAAAGTCTGTAACTTTAAATGTCATACACCATCATCAGAAGCCTATAGAATAGTATTAACATGCCATGTTAATTGAGATATGTAGTAATAAATATTGCTTCTTGTGGAATATAATACCTGTAATGTAGGATGATGTTTGAAAGGAACTTGCTACCTTCCTCTGATACTGTCAGGTTTTATCATGCTGCATAGTGTCATACTTACAAGAATACCTTTGAATGTTAGCAGGAGGAAGAGAGAAAATTCATATGACATAGACAACATTGTCATCCCTTACAGTATTGCTGCTTCTACAAGGGTTGAAAAGTTACAGTACAAGGAGATTCCTACACCAAAGTAAGTTTGTTTTTGATATTATTTCTGTATTGACGTAAGTTCTGTTCAACAATGTTGAGATGTTATCTAGGTAAAGTGCCTGTGCACACCATGAATGCATGTGGCGGAGTGGAGGTATAGCTCCATTCAGTCTCAACCTTGGCACTAGATGGGGGTGAGTGGTCAGCTTCGCACCTCTGCTGTTTTACGCTGATGAAAGAGCTCCGAGTAAGGTGGATGTGGCCCAGAGCCAGTCTGGGTGCTTTGGAGAAAATGTCTTGCCGTTACTGGGTATCGAATCATGTTTCCTTAATACTCTATCATGGCTCATGTTACCGGAACATTCAGAATAGTTTGTTATATATTTACATTTGTATATACAAAATGTGAGTTCTTCTTTATACTGTTCTGGGTAATGTCATTCTGTGCAGCCTCGAGTATGGAGGCAGTATATTCTTCTGAGTGTTTGAATTCACCTCCAGGACTACAGCATGATGTCAATAAAGCTACAGTGTGAAGCTTCACCGCCAAGAATCCGTGGATTGACAGTAGTGCAGAACATAAAAAGAACTACATTTTAAATCAGCCTAACATGTTGCTTGCAAACCAGGATACAAAAATTTTGCATTATGTTATTTTTGTGTTACAAGTATTGAGTTTTGAGTCAAAACTGTGTTCTTTTCACTTTTCCTGTTTTTGTTTTTAGTGTTCTTGTAATTTTTATAAACCATAATTTTAAAATTTGGTGTTTTGTTAGTGAATTTATTCTTATTTGAACATCTGGGGCCACACAGTCTTCTGTTCAGTGGGTACTGGGGGCTCTTTCCCTGGGAGTAAATCGGCAGGAACACTGACCACTCATCTTCATTCCATCGTATACCATCATGGTGTGCATATGGACAGCTTTACCTTTACCCTCATTTCATGCTGCATAATTAGTATATGTGCTTGTATATGAACAGGGAGCACAGTAACTTCTTGTTACAACTTTTTGACTGTTATTTTTGGGTTCAGCTACTCAGTTTAGTGACAACTGGCTTATTTTGTATTTATTATAAAAAGAAAGTTTGCCTTAGCTGTTCTTTGTAACACGATGATGATGATGATGATGTGTGGTGTCGTTTATTCACAGGTGGAGATGTGTCCAGTTTGAGACTGGATCTGTCTTCAAACTGGTTTTGAAGAATAATGGTGTGGTCAGAAGGTCTAGTCAAGATAGTGATGTAAGTGAAATCTTTTCTGCAGTCTGGGTGTTCTCACTAGGTGATATGCTGAGCATATGCATAGTTGTATTCATGCCTCTAATAATTTTACATAATTGGTATTTGATATTGTTAGGCCTTCTGTATTCATTCATATTTTCTCACTCTTTGTTCATAACATGTATCACAGATTTCCTACTTAGCGTCTCCATAATTTTTTTCTTATTTGGAATTTCTATGGTAAGACTTTGTAAGGGAAACAAGTAAGGACATAATAGTCAGTGTGTCAGAGGATCATGCTTCTTCTGTCATCAGGATAGATGAAATCTGCAAACCAATAATTCATCCTTCAGTGACAGTGGGTATTTAAAAGGACCGTTACTCAGTGGACGGAGGAGATTTAAATGTTTACCTCCAAGGATGCTTTGCTTTACTGAATGTGCTCTATAAATATGAAGACCTGCAAAATTTAAAAGCAAAAAAAATTGATTATGTATTCAGCAGTGTATATAGATTGATATTAAAATATTTCACTTTGAATTTCATGCATGTTTTTCAATAAATGCAGTACTTCAAGAAGATCGTCATGAAATCAAATTTGTGTGGGATTTACAAGCAGAAACTTCACAGGTTATTCAGCAGAGAGTGCAGAACTTGATTATAAATGTTTCATATTTCTCTCTTCACCACAAACTTTCATATCTAAAGAACCTTCCTAACAGACACTCCAAGGGGAGCAGTGAAACATACAAGTATTAACTTGGGTTGCAGGGGTTAACATGGGACGATTCATATACCAAACTGCAGCTCTGTGTTTTGTCTGCTAGCAGACATCACTTACTTATAAGAAACAGTATGGAAGGAATAACAAACACTGTGGGAAAGGTGGAGATAACTTTCTTTGAAGGGGCGATTCAATATTTAACACTCAAAGCTCATAAATAATGCTTGAAATGGACATTCATGCATACCAGCACTGAAAGCTAACCCTTATCTACTAAACTCTGCAAGTGAAGGAGACACATGTGACCACAGACAGAATACAATGCAGGTAGTGACCTACAGCACACACACAACCTTTGGCCTTGGTCAAAAAGAAATGGAACAGAAAATAGTATCAGAATCAATTATATGTTCTGATATACCCCAATTACTAGTTTAGATCCTCTTTTTTCGATCTGTATTAAGAATGTTCACATAGGTCAAATAGTTGCTGACAGAGTGCGCCACAAACGAGCACTTGAACACATTATGCAGCTGAATACTTCAGACAGACATCATTCAGATACAAATCATAACATTGACCTAAAGATGAAGGTATGACACTTCGCACAGCCTAAGAAAATGTTTATTTTTATGATATAGTAGAGGAAAGACCCACTGCTGCAGCCCACAGCAAATCGAGTTCTGTATATATCTTCTGAAAAGTGATTTAGATTTCAGTAGTGTCAAAGGCACTAAAACTTGAGGTATAAAATATATTAATACATCGACAGAAAGCTGAGACATTCTTCTTCACGTGTAAAGCAACAGAATTATGATATACCTGAGACTTCAAGATAGAGCAGTCGTGTAAAGTGCTGCATAGGTAAGTGCTGGGTACTGAGGCCGGCATTGAAGGTATAAACACCAGCTGATAAAAATGTCTGCCCATATTCAGGGTAGGATAATGGTCTGCCACACGACACAGCATCACATGTTGTAAGACTGCAGTCTTAAGGTCCTTAAAATTTATTTTTGTTGGAGAAGGTTTTTCCTCTTCCCAGATCATTTTTATTCAGCCTGTAGAAGGTCTACTTGGGAAAAATTAGTCTGTAAATGGCAGTACTTACATATTTTGTGAACTTCAGATGCAACATTTCAAATTTCATAATTGTTTTGAGCCACGACACTTGCTTTTTCTGTAACATTAGGCTGAAGATTTTTTCTGTAACATTAGGCTGAAGATTTGAATGAAGAGACGATCTCTGCACGGCATGATCGATGTGAAATGGAAGAGAAGAAGAAATTCATGAGTTACATCAAGCTTCCTCATACTGGAAGAGCAAGAGCTCACCGGCGCACAGATAGCAGAGCTGAGAGCAGTGGTGCCAACACTCCTGGTTAGTTTAGATATTTGTAACGCATGTAACTTGATACATTTAGCACTGTCAAAAACTCCATTCGTGAAGAAATTAAGAGCAGATGGAAGTCAGGGAGTGCTTGCTGTCATTCAGTGCAGAATCATTTGCCTTCACTTAGCTATCCGAAAAGTAAAGATTAAGATGTATAGAACTATAATTTTGCCTGTTGTTTTGTATGGGAGTGAAACTGGGTCTCTCACGTTGAGGGAGGAACATAGGGTGAGGGTGTTTGAGAATAGGGTACTGAGGAAGATATTTGAGTCAAAGAGGGACGAAGTGACA
Source organism: Reticulitermes speratus (assembly GCA_021186555.1). NCBI lineage: Eukaryota > Metazoa > Arthropoda > Insecta > Blattodea > Rhinotermitidae > Reticulitermes > Reticulitermes speratus. The sequence goes on along the minus strand of JAJKFL010000427.1, from coordinate 12,321,967 downwards.
GGGGAGTAGAGAATACTGTGTAACAAGGAGCTCTTGTGATCTGCATTCCTCCCCAAATATTATTCAGGTGATCAAATCAAGAAGAATGAGGTGGGCAGGGCATGTGGTGCATGTTGGAGACAGGAGAGGTGCATACAGGGTTTTGGTGGGGAGATGTGGGGGAAAGAGACCACTTGGAAGACCCTAGGCTTAGATGGGAGGATGATATTAAAATGAATCTGTACGAAGTGGGATTTGGGAGGAATGGAATGGATTGATGTGGCTCAGGATAGGGACAGGTGGCAGGCACTTGTGAATGCGGTAACATAAAATGTGGGAATTCCTTGACTATCTGAGGACCTGTTAGCTTCTCAGGAAGGACTCTGCTCCATGGAGTTAGTTAGTCAGTCAGTGAGCTGTACCTATTTTTTGCAACACTTTATATAAATTATTTAATAATTATGTAATATGAATTTTCTTGAAATTCCAGCCTCATTACCTCAGCCTGTACTGGCACATTCTTGCATCATTCTTTTCTGTTTCTGAACAGAGACTTGGACTGGAAAGTGTACAGAAATTAGCATTGAGTTAACAGTTCTCAAAGCCATTTGCATGGCATCAATTTTAGTATGGTCCCTACCATGTGGTTTATTGAGCTATGGTCCCTTTGTACTGGACATTTGCCAGAATTTTCCTTTACTAATAGAATTTTTTTTTGCTGTGAATGATACTGCCTGTTGTCAGGGCTACTGAAATAGTCTTCACAGTATGTAGAACAAGGACAGTCACCAACACCTAGTTGAGAAATCACTTGGAAAAGTACAGGAGGCCCGCGTATGACTGTTATTGGCAATTCTTTGGTCCAGGACTATGTGGAAGGAAAGACCCAGTAATGCTGATGACTGGCACAAATGTGAAAAAATTTGTTGGTTACATTGTTACGAAATTAATTCTGTTTACTCGCAGTGTAATACAGATGTGCGTGAACTTGTTATATCTGTGTTCCCATATTTTGACAACTTTTATTCCAGGAGACCCTAATCTATTTTACCAGTTCTTATTACTTTTCATACTCTTGTTAATCACTGTCAGTTGAAAAACTTTCTATAAAATAACTTCACTAAAAGAACACATCTTGACAATTCTGTGCCTCATATTTAAATTTCTGTGTTGTGTAAAATATGCATGGGAATGTTCATGGCAGTTCACACAATCTTTCTGTGCCCATGTCCCACTTGATCATAGATTGGCTTCTTGGACTCTCAAGTCAGGGTTCAGGATCTTGTGTTCAGATTTGTTATTTTACCTTATATCAAACATTTTTGTTTGATTTACAGATCCAATGTCACCAAATAATATGTTGGATCCACATGGTGAAGCTGGGGGATCACCACTTACATCACCACCTGCCACGCCACTTGCCTTCCTGATAGATGATGCAGTTTGTCAGCCATTGTTGGGACGAAGGCGTACAGTGTCTCAATCACGTTGGGCCAAAGACAGAGACCGTGACAGGGACGAACCTCGCAGCAGCACCCCAGATTCTGTGGTTGAGGTGCGTGTTTCCATTTCACTAATGACTTTGCTTGCTATGTATCCTAGGGTATGACAAATTTTTCTTTTTGGTAAGAGCCAGACAGTTTTTTTACCATCAGGATATGTAGGTGATCCATGCAGATTTGTCTGCACCTTCTAATCAGCACACAAGCCAAACTTGGCACCACTGAGTGGCCAGTTCACATGTAATGTTATCCAGCCATTCGCTGTAGTATGTATGATAGCAGATAACTGCGTCACGCAGATTTTTATGTTTGTGTTATTAGCTGCTGGGAATCATCAGATCTGTGACACAGTGTTGAGTTAGGATTTTCAAAACACAAAGCAAAGAACTAAATGTAATTGATCCGAACAGTACTGTGACACCACAACAAGATTCCTAGGCAACCCAGTACCAGGGATTTGTCATGGTCTTTCCCATTTATTACATGCCGAACATAAAATATTCTTCCTTTGAAGTTGTTTCTCTGTTCAAAAACAGTTTTCAGAGCTGTAGTCTGGTGTATTATGGAACATGTATCCTCATTACTTATTTTAGTTGAAGCTTTATGAGTGTCATATGCAGGAATATCCTTCCATATACTATCTAGCAGCAGTATCCAGTTTCACACCAAAGACGGTTGTGCAGGAATTGGATTATGTAGTTACATGTGAAGTATGTTGAATGTTCATACCAACACGGATACCATTTGCTTTATTTACTCTTGATGAGAAAGTTGTAGTGGAACCATTTGGTGTTAGTTTTATGGTGGTCCTGAATGAAGTCCAAAAACAACACATCGGGGGTGTCACATCTGCAGATTTCATCTGTAAAAGTAGTGTTCGTAGATTGTAGGAAAGTTTTGTATGTGTGATGAAGGTGAAAATGTCCAGGTCAGTTGTTTATTAGTCCACTAGAACTTTTCTTTTGCATGAAGCTGTATTCAGACTTGATCACATTTCATAATAATAACTGGTACAAAAAAAACTGATACATAAAGTGTAGATTTAAATAAGATTTGAAACATTTAATAAAGTACACAGAAAAACGATTGCATTTGTGGTGTCGTAGTATTTGTGCTTTTAATTACCTCTGCCAGCTACATAATTCGTAACTCTGCATTGTTGGTATATGCACTGTTGATTAGCTGTGGACCAGTAGAATTGTATCACAGTAAACAGATGGGAAGGCAGCAAGATGTGCAAAATCATATATGATGCAAACATTGAGACATTAGTTGTACATGATCGAGTTTTTTAAAATAACAGTGTGAACATTTTCAATCTGACTTTGTTCTTCATGTGAAATAAACATCTGATACCTTGTGAACTTTTGAACAGACATATAATAACAGTAATTCAGAAATACGGATTACGTTTTATGTAGTTATATGCCGTTTATTGTGTGTTTTGATATGACGTAGGGCTGAGACTCTTTGCACTTCTTGCACAGCAGTGGTCTGCCTTTAATTAAAATTGTTTTATACTCTTCACAGGTACCTCCGTATGAACCCCGATTATTTCCTCTGCCAGACGATGTGTATGAGAAAATGCTGAAGGCAATGCCAGAAGGGCATCCATTCCCACCCTATTCCATGGCACCAAAGAAGCTTTTTACCAAAGATAATGAAATGGTAACTTCCTGTTTTTTTTGTTGTTTCCATATCTGACTTACATGAAAGCCCCTTTTTGATTGGGAGGAGGAGGGGTTATAAAAAGAGTGGGAAAATGTGTGAAGTCACATAAGTTGAAGTCGCAGGAGTGTGCTGGCCACAGCCCATGATTGCCACTGCTGTGTATGTTGGGGGACTGCATAGTGGCCTTCATCATGTGTTGGCTGCTTGAAAAGTGGGCAGAGTATCTACACCTCATGCCTGAACATCTCTGTGCATGCCGTTAAAGGGATATGGGAGGAGTGAGCTGCACACATTAATGCCACCGCTAGATGGAGGTGATTGTTAGCTTTATGCCCAGTGAAGGAGCTGCTGGTACCCATTAAATAAGAGGCTGCATGGACCCCACGGCCAGTCTGGACACTGGAGAAGAGTTAAATCTCTTGCCTCTGCCAGGAATCAAACCACAACTCCTTGGAAGTCCAGCTCATAGCATATTAAATACTGTAGTTACCCGAATCCAAGGTGACTGTATGCTAAGACGACCCCCAAAATAAAACACGTCTGCCAAGGGAAAATGTATTTATCCAAATCTAAGATCCCCCCCCCAAATAAAAGGCCTGCTAAGAAAAAATTTTTCGCTATTGATTTCATACACTTAATACACAAAGCATGTCAAATTCTATCAACCTTTACCAATCAGTGTCACTCTCCATCTTCACAGTCAGTGTTTTCACCTTCCTTACACTCACTTCTAACATCCCCATCCTTTTCACTATCATTCCACAACATACCATCATCGGTCCCATCCACTGCATTGGATGTACAGCACTTCTTTAAAACCCTTCACAGTCAGTCCTGTTGAGATGTGCTGCCATGTCATTATGATCCACAGTGACTAAATAATACATTTATATTTCTTGGTTTATGAACTTACTTGAACCCATAAAGAAGATTCACAGTGTTCTCCACACGTGGTGCTAGTGGTGTTAAGAATTTTAAATACATGTGTTCTGGATTTTAGTGTTGGGTCTGTTGTCTGATTAGTCTGAGTTCATGGCTCTTTTTATGGTTTTTAATTTTTCAATAGCCATTTTCCTGTTACTACCCTTGGACTAGATCTGTTCTCAGGTGCATATCTTAACAAGTTACTGTTTCTATCCCAGCATTTTCTTCGAGAGACTAAGGATGGCCACAAATAGCTTGCTTTGGAATAGCTGGCGTCACATTTGAACCCAGGACTTCCTGTACATGAGGCAGAAGTTCTAACCGCTCAACTGTATATGAACACTAGTCCCACCATATGTTTCACACATTGCATTTCAACACAGAAAATAATAGGACTGAGTACTCATTACCCAAATTGAGGACAATTTGATAGCAAGAGTTTGTGACTTCATTGTATAGAGTTTTGGCTGTGGAAGCCCGTCAGTCTCGTATTTACTGGGCGCTTTTAGCTCTTTTGCCAGAGACAGCAGTTGGGGCATGAAACTGATAACTCCCATCTGGTGATGGGGTTGAGCATGCATGGAAGTTCATGTTTGTGCTGTTTGTATCTCCATGAACCTACGTTGTGTGCTGATAAATAAACTGTCTTCAAGTGGGATGAGGTATATTTGTATACCATATTTAACATAATCATAAAACAAGTTTTTTATTTTTATTCATAAATTGGGTAGGGTGGTCTTATATTATTTACAGATAAGGAGAAAGTGTGTGCACTGGAAACAGAATTCAATAATTTCTGTGTGAATAGGAAGGTGGTATCAATGGGGTGCTGCATTATTATAAAGTATAAAGGGTCATACTTGACCGATAAGTGCTGGCCTGATGCTCTAGTGAGCTTTTGTGAGACTTTCTAAAGGTTATTATCACTGCAATCATTCGTCTAGCTCCCTTCGTCAACTGTTAAACCTCCCCGATTCACGGCATACGATATAATGCTGGTGGAACGTCAGGCCAGCTCTTATTGGTCAAGAAGTAAAAAAGAAAACACCCTGTATCTTTTCAGGGCTGTAGTCATTGGATCTTCATTACCGATTCTGCCATATTAATACATGATTCATCAGTTTTTTTGGGGGGCTTTTATGTTATATTTTGTAACAAAATGTTGGTGCGACATCTTTACTGTGTGTGACTATTGATGCACCCAACAATTGCCAAATGTGACTAAGTTTGCAAATGTCCCACAGTTTTATGATGGTTGGTTCATTTGATTTCACTGTGTGGTATCTGCGGGTAACAGTTTGACACACATTTGGTGTTATTCATGTACAGTTATCTGTTTTTATAAGTTTTTGTTAGTAATTATTCTGAAACAAGATTTTGATAAAGCTTGTGATGTAGTAGTCTGGAAGATTACATTAATTCTTATGAGCTTATTACGATGTCAGTTATAAATTAATAGTTATCCAGTAAATATGGCATGTGAGAATGGTATTACGGTAGAAGAAGAGCAAAAGACATTTACTAGACGCGTGTTCCACCAGAAAGAATATTCTGTGAAAGGGAAGAAGAAGATATTTCTGAAGAACAAACCAAAGTGTTTTATCATAGTAAATTACATTTTCTTCCCCTCAACATTCACGTCTTCAAAAAGGGATTGTCCTATATATGGTATGGTAAATACAGTACATATACTGGGCTCAGTTTGTTGTCAATTCAGTTATTTAACATTGCCTCTTCTTACAGAACTTCCCCACCTCTGTCATGTCATAGTACCAGAACTTTTGTGTGTGTGTGTGTGTATGTATATATATATATATAAAGAAAAAGAAAATGCGTGTAATGGAAAGGGTTCGTATTCTTTCTTTTCTTCTCCAGAGTGAATATATATATATATATATATATATAAAGAAAAAGAAAATGCGTGTAATGGAAAGGGTTCGTATTCTTTCTTTTCTACTCCAGAGTGAAAGTAGGCCTGTCACCCCAAGCACAGACTCCACGGAATCGGCGATGGGTGAAGAAGATCCTAATGATCCTGAATGGACAGTGGAGGAAGAAAGAGAATTTGAACGAGAACGATTGAAAGCCTCGATCAAGAGATAAACCAACCTGCATCAGATTTCAGGTGTTAATGCAAGTTCCCAATTACTGGACCACCTCTTGGACAGAGCTGGGCCCATGGGTAGAAGGTGATGGAAGCAAAACTTAGTCTGTTAGATCCAGTGTTGTGGCACAAGTATCCAGAAATTGTTCTGGTTGAATTGTGAACAGCGTGATCAGTTTTTCTAACTACAGTCCTGCTACTAAACTGGTGCATGTTAATTGATCCCTGCCTCACTTTTGCCAGTGATGTTTATTGCTGTCAGAAATGTAGCAGTACAAATCTAACAGTTACTTAAAAATAGTTTTGCAAATTGATATTGTGCCATTTGTGCATTCAGAAGGGCAGTTCAAAAGGATCATTTCAAGAGAGCTGTTGTAACTAGTGTAACTTAATATAGGTACGTACTGTCCCACCATTGTCTCTTCAAAGGGAAATATTGTGGTTGGAGGGATAATGATATAGGAAGTCCATTTTAATCTGTAAGTGCACTTTGCGTGGTGTAAACTTGCTGTGTGCAAGCTGCCTGTTCTGTCGGTAGTTCGGTCACTTGGCCTACAGGTATTGAGTTCATTGATGTTACCATAATGAGAATAAAGAATTTTGTAATTACTCTTTCATTACCATTTTAATAATTCAGTTAAAATATTTAACTGTGTGGTCTTTAGTTGGCATATATAAGGTGTATGTACTGTTTCTTCAGTAAGGCAATGATTTAATGTTTCTGTACATTGCTTTCTGTCTTGTGACAGCAGCATTTGAAGGGCTTTGTTAATACAGTGCACGTTCATGTTCAGTGTAGTTGCGTTACCTTTTAGTACTGTACTTTATTCCTATTTTTTATATGTAATTGATTAAATTGGTTTCCTAGTCTTCATGAAAACATTAGATGCTTTATGTATCCAGTTATTATAAGATCTCCTGTTTTATTTAAATAGTTGACCAAGAATGTTGAGAACATTGTCTCTGTACTGATTTTAAATTGTTTGCTGTTTGTTGTACTTATTGCAGGTATGTTTTGACCAACTGTTGATGGAGCAGGCTTTCTCATGTCTCGATGTCAATGAACTCTTTGTAAGAGTATGTTCTATTTACTACGTATCTCGCCTGCTTGGAATACTACATACATGCATACTGCAAGCTAACCATTCCATGGTAGTGTGAGAACAGCTGTAACCCCCTGTCCCCCCTCCCAAATATAATACAGTTGTACTGTACCATATTGGTTTTTAGCTAGAACTATGAAAATGATGAGACTGATCCTATTGGTTGGTGTATATGAAGTGAGAGTTTTGGATTGGTTGTGTGTAGAGGCATATTGGTGTTCTGAAACAGAAGTATGTTTACTGCAGACCTTGAAGCTCGCTCGCATTTTGTGAGAGATATATATATAATATATATATATGTAGTTACAGATTTTGTATGCATCCTGCAGCACTGATACGCTTACCACAAAAAAAGAAAAGGCTTTTCCTTGAACAAGTTGTAATAAAGTTTCTCTGTTAGTTTTAATAAAATTGGAAGCTTGAACAATCTATGAATCAACACCTTACGTTACTTGTGTTTAAACCCTTTATGCGTTTGGTTCATTTCTGATAGATTATACAGAAATTTATCCCTAAATCATTCTTTGAATCTGGAGTTCCCCACAAGAAGATTGAAAAGTGCACTTTACAATGTTACTGCTGTATGTAGTTAGATGACATGGCACTTGGACTGGCAAATGTTTGCTCCATTTCTTTTGTTGAGGATACTGTGTCCATAAACTTTGGTACCACCATCCAAACCTACTATCATATTGTAATAAAGAACAGGCCATTTGTATCTTTGTTACACTTGACATGACCTTTCTGGCATATCAGTAAATGAAGGATTGGTTAAATGAAGTTTGAAACAGATGTGCAGAGTTCATTGTTGGGTATTTGTATTTTGTCTCAAACTGGGACCTCTTCAGAGAATAAACTCTAGAACAACACTGCTGCATTGTCTTGGTATTTTATATGTATTTTCTTAGGGTCTGAGGGCTGGCAGCATGGATGTGATTGTTGAGATTATGGTCACAAGTACATGGTGTCCTTGGTCACTAAAATGTCTCCCGTGTTGTTACATTTCAGTGTAATCAGTTTTACAGGAAGACCACGTTCTCGCAGCAACTGTCATGTTAAATTTCTGTTGTCTAGAAGAAGAAATCTAATTGTATGAGCATGCAACACATAACACAAAAATGTGTAACACTCGTACAATATTATATGGACTGGAAGTTGTTTGAAAGTGTGTAGAAATTTAAGGATCTGCTAATAATGGTAATAACCATATGTATGATAGATTTGTGGTGGTTATGGCAGTAACTGTAGAGATTACTGTCTTTTGGAATGTGATGCGATGTAGTCTGGTGCATATGTACGAATCTGTCAGAGGCAGATGGTTGCTCCAAACATCGGTACGTGTCTATCACACTACATAGTGCCACATCTTAGAAAACGGTAATCTTAGGAGATAAGAAAGATTCGCGATGAATAAGAGATGATAGATACATGAAATGCATGTTAATACATTGAAGTCACTGTCAAACACAACCACAGTTTATTGGAAAACAGTTTGCATTCTTCAGTGAGCAACATGTTTTGGCTCTCTAATGGGCCATCCTTTGTATACAAAATGTAAAAGTGTGTAAAGTGAGGTAGTAAGTGGTATTACATATTCTTTACTTGGTTTGAGATCTCACAAAAAGTCTTTGCAGTATGTTGCACAAAATTTACTGTTCTGTAATGTGTAAAATGCGTTCTGCCTTGTGTTTCGTCACGTTACTAGGATTTTATTTTGCCTTTTTTTTTTTTAATATGGAGTTACGATTTCAAATTGTGTAGGGTTAAAATTTCATAAAATTATTCTGTTTTTTATTATTTTGTGTGGATGTTCTGTCTTGTCATTTCTACTTTCCTAGTAGCCTCAGATCACTGTGTGTTGTAGTTAAGTATGTTGACCTTGCAAAAATTCTGTAGTAAACACTTAGTTTCAGGCATGTTCCTTCCTTCCCTCCCTCCCTCCCTCCCTCCCTCTGTCCCTTCCTTTCTTCTGTCTCTCCCTCCCTCCCTCAGATTTTCTTAGTGAGTCAGGGCTGGGCTGTGTTATGCCTTGTTTGTATTGCTTTTGTTGATTACGTTTTTCTGCTTAGGTGCAGAAGAGTCGGGAAATTCTGTGCCTGTTTGTAAGAGAGATGTCACACAAGTAAAGGATTTGTGTAATACCACTTAATTTCCTTATTTTACAGGTTTTTATATTTCTGTGCAAAGCCTGTTGATGGCACATTAGGGCTGAAGCATGTAGTCTGGTGAAAAACATACGTTGTTTTCCAATAAACCGTACTGTGTGTTGACAGTGTTTTTAATTTATTGATACTTTTAAACAGTGGGGTGTCAGAGATTGAAATGCCTGTTAATATTTGTTGAGTATTTTGGGTGTTTGAGCAGCCGGTACAGCAACTTGCTATAGGGTGGGTGGTCTGGAGTTCAAGCCCTGGTGAAGGTGAGATTTTCTGTAGCTATCCACACTGGCTTCAAGGCAAACCCAGCCTTCTGTACAATGGCTACTGGGGCTCTTTCCCATGGGCAAAGTGGCCAGGATGTGATGTTGACCACCCACCTTCATCTAGTAGTACCAAGGTTAAAGAATGGGTGGAGGTATACCTTTACTCCCTCTCTGTGGCATGTTATAGGGTGAATTTTACGTTTTATTTTATCTGTTTACTTCCTAAAATACTAATGGGGAGTGATATTGTTAATTTTTAATACCGTATATTCTCGAATCTAATGCGCACCCTTTTTACAGTTGTAGAGGGCTAAAAAATCAGATGCGTATTAGATTCGCGGTCTAGAGCTGGATTTTGGAAAAATGATTGAGCTGCTGTACGTGCCGTAAGAACAATACAATACACTAATCTATTATTTTATTATTTATTATTATAATATAATAATTGGGTCCAGTGAATTTCCTTCATGACGCCTGACACCCGCTGATCGCTGCCTTGTGTTTCCGCCATAGTCGAACGTTGCTTTCATTAACTCCAAAATTTGCAGCGGCTTTGCGGTTTCCATTCTCTGCGCACCGAATAACTTCACGTTTGAACTTCGCCGTATATGAGAGTCGTTTAGATTTCAGGTGTCCCTCTTCCATAACTACGGTACACGACAAATTGGAACAAGCACCTCCCACGTTTCAACAACTAAAGCTCAGCTGGCTTCAGACGAGATTGCGCACGTCTGTTGAGAAAGGCCCCGCCTCTATCGGTATGACTCATCGGCCACAGGCGTAGCGTCGGATTTTAACGCATTGGTAACATCCAATATTATTCAATCAGTCGCCCCGTGGGCAAGGGGTGATTGAAGGAAAGGTGCGGATTAGAATCGCGAACTAACTTTTTTTTCGTTTAAGAAGTCGCCAAAAACTGGGTGCGCATTAGATTCGAGAATATACGGTAATAGTCAGATACAGTATGTGGGAAAGCCATAAGTTACAGACTATCAAAGACAGTGTGATAGGAAAGCACATGTACCTGTGAGGGTTGGATTTTGGATATTAAAGAACTTGTTGAAGCAGTGTCTATTAACCAACTACATGCACTTTCAACTATTTAATTAAGTGAAAGTACATTTAGTTGGTTAATAGAGAGTGAATTGAAAATGCACGGTGATAGTCGTATAAAATTTGTTGAAGCAGGTTACTGGTGTAGTCATGTGGTCATTGTGTGCAGGCAAGGTGGTTATGAAGGGCTGGACATTGTAACCGAACATTATTGGAGCAGTTCGGCTCTCCCTCCCCACTCTTCGAGGAGGTGGCTGGAAGTCTTCTTATAACCGATCGTTGCTGGTTACTTTTAATTTGATATACACCAAATTACGAGACTGTTCTTTTCAATGGTTTAACTTTATTTCTCCATTATAACAATACAAACATCAGCACAATACCATTCGTCTACTCCTTTCCTTTACTGAACACCAACTGGCGCGGGACACCTGGTCCCTTCTTCTTCCTACTATATATAGAAGAGTGGGGAGGGAGAGCTGAACTGCTCCAATAATGTTCGGTTACAACGTGTACCGTAGATATGACAAACAGGATATACGGACTTGGTGGCCAAACCACTTGGAAAGCAGTAGAATATCAAGAACGTGAGAAAGTCATGTCAGGCATCAAGACAGATCCTCAGAAAACAGCTTCTGAGAATGAAGGGTATATGGAATGTTTCAGGATTATGTTACAGTATTAGATACTTTGAACTTTCCATGTCTGTTATGAGAGACTAAGCTGACCCCTCCTTTGATACTAGTAGCATTGTATATGAACTCACATAATTTCTTGGCATTGTCCTTTCATGAGAGGTAGTAAAGAAGAAAATTGTGTGTGAAATAACATCAGCTGCTTGGAAGAAGCTACAGCCAATTTTTGTGTCTTCGACGACTACACAAAAATTGTTTGAAATATAATGACCGGGAATTTGCTGAACTGTATTGGGATTTTTCATTGACATAATCGTTTCGGTCGCACTATGGGCCTGGGGTCGACTCAGCCTCCAACAGAAATGAGTGCCAGGAATATTTCCTTTTTTGGGGGGGGGGGGGTAAAGGCGGCCGGTGCGTAGAGCTGACAACCTTACCACCTCTGTGTGCCGATTGTCTATAAATCTGGGATCCTCAACCTCCTGGAACCCTCAGGGCCTGTCCAGGCCTGTAATGGGATTGCTTTAACTTTATTGCATCAACAGATGGTGAACATTTTCAAGTTATATGTTTCAGCAGCTCCAGATCAGAGTATTATATAACACGGGATTTTTCTTCGTTGAATGTCACCTGGTGTGGTTGGTGACGGACCTTTTACAACAATTTACTTGTTTGGGGGGGGGGGGGGGGATCTGAAACACTGTTAGTGCCGCAGTGACGAAGTAAAGATATTATGTTATTTAATGTATTATATTTTAATATACATTTTAGACAATTACGTAGTTTTGCCTTATACAACTCTATTTTTGTACAGTTGATATCGCAGCTATCTGAAAAAGTATTATTTTAATGGGTTCTATTTAAATAGTCTTTCTTTATGTGTTTCTTACATTGCCTGATGGTGGCTGTCCACAAAACCGAAACATGTAGCAGGCAATAAATAATATAAACATAGCTGTGATTGTCTTTACCTCCTCATTGCTGTTCATATATCGCAATGGGATGTCGTATGTAAAGATAGTGTTGATGCAATTATTTGATTAACGAGACTAGGCCATTTGTTGGAAACAGAAGGATTTTACCTTTAATGGCAGAACAGCACTGACCCAGTAATTTAAATCTCCTCAAAGGATGAAAGGAAAAACTGTCCCACAAAACATGACATTTTTAAAATTTTCTGCGTTTATAAATACACATCTGTGTTTCAGAATATTTGTCTAAAAGACTTGTATAGGTATAGAAGTTTGAAAATTAATTCTAGCTAAAATGTCCTTTTTATGAGGTGTAATTTTTCTAGCACCTTTATGATTACTGCAGGACTCCTAAGTTATTTACAAACATCTCCAAGTAGACATTTTTATTTTTCCTCAAAGGCTGTAGGTGATGTGTGCAGTGTGGTGGCAAAGTGACCAGGTCAGTCCCTTATGTATTTCCTGACCATCCTGTGATTACTGAAGTGCACAATAATCCCTAATTGCGTTATTTGCAGTATCTTCGAGTTTTTAAAAGATCAGAATAAATTTGTGTTCAAACACGGAATATTTTACAAAACGGGGGGGGGAAGAGGCAACAGAAAAGCTATGCCAGGTAGCTATAGCCGACCCTTCCGTTGATAACATTGGCAGATTTCATTACGTTTGGCGGTTCAGTCTCAATTATTTTATATTTTGCCTTTGTGTTATAGTTCTAAGAAGATTTCTCTCTTTTCAGCTGGTTTCCTCCTTTACAGACCACATATCGACAAAATATATGATCTGTAAAAGAAGTACGACATTACTGAACAAGTAAGGGGCAGGTTTGAATGGCATCCACCGTTCCCCTCGCATCATGAGATAATACTGCGTAACACTACACTTCACTGGTTGTGATTATCATCTTATTCAAGTATGTGAGAGATAGCTTAACGACTGTGCAATACTGTGGGAAATGTTTGCAAAATACTTGGAGAAAATACTGCGTGTCAGCAGCAAAATTGATATGCCTCCAAATAAGCAGCAACAGCATTTCAGCGAGACAAATGGAGCAACAGAACTGTAGCCTGTGTGACACAATAGGCTTATGGGGCTGTAACATCGCAGTAGTAGCGGTTTTCCGAAACTTTTCAAAATAACGATAAGGTAAAAAAAGGTAAAGTTCACCCTAGAACAGGCCATGAAGGGCCAGAGGGGGATTAGAAGTATAGCTCTACTCTTTCTTTAACCTCGGCTCTAGATGGGGGTGGGTGGTCGACGCCACGCCCCGGCCGCTTTACCCCCGGGAATGACCCGTGGTACCCATTGTACAGGAGGCAGGTAGGCCCTAGGACTGGTCTGGACGGGTGCTGAAAATCTCGCTCCCACCGGGATTCGATCCCCGAATCGTCCAGCTCGTAGCGAGACGCTATACCGACTACGCTATCGCGGACCACTTTCAAAATAACGGTATGATATAAAATGTTCAAACGCGCCTCTCTCTTCCCTGGGTATGTGTGTGTGTGTGCTCCATTTTTCCAGTTAATGTCAGTTGGTCCTCAGAAATGCAGTTGGTGTGATATACAAGGTGGTCCACGGGAAACGGACGTTTTTTAAAGAAGCTTAACTCCATTAATTTTTTGTACAAAAAATATTTATTAACATAGAAATAATAAGTGTAACATGCCATTTTCAAATGCTTAAGTGCGGAAAATAATGTCATTCAAGTGATGGCCTTTTACACGAACACACGTTTGGAGCCGTTCTCGAAAGTTTGCCTCCACTCTCCCCACCGTTTCTTCATCAATTTCTTCAATTCGATCACGTATAGCGAGCGGTCTTCAATTCTTCCAGTGTGCGAGGCTTACCTTCATACACGCGTGATTTCAAGTACCCCCAAAGATAAAAATCACACATGGAAAGGTCCGGTGACCGAGGAGGCCACGGGACATCGCCAAAGCGAGAAAGATGTTGAAGTGACGCCTGAAGAGTCGTTGCGTTTTAATCACGGACTCACCACTTTTGACAAACGTATCGTAAGCAAACACGCGGTGCTCTCGAGTCCACAGCGGCATGATGGATACTAAACAGCATCGTACGTAGAGTTGATTGATACCTGCCGCAGGCCCCCACTCCCCCTACGAGCCGAGTACTACCCATTCCAAAAACGTCCGTTTCCCGTGGACCACCTTGTACCTCGAAACAGGGTAGCACACAACCCCATGCTGCATTCTGGACACTTGAATTTCGTTCTTGGTACTCTTGTTTATGGCGGAACACGTGCGGCACCCAGTTCTCCCTTCCAAAGGCCAGTGTTTGTTGTGCCTTGTGTCAAGTCTGTTTAGTTGGTTGATGGGTGGGGCTCGTCTTTCTTGCTTTGTGGTCTGATTTTGAGGCACCCTCCCCATCTTTTGTATTAGGTCCCTCACCAAAGTCAGTCTGAATAGTTTGTATGATAATTTTGAACCACAAGAAGCGAGAATGCTGAAACTGTTGGGAATGGTAAGTTCCAGTAGGTGGAAAAATAGCTTTTTCTTCAAGTTCCAGGGTTGTCTGCTAATGGAGTAAAGGATCGCCATGGCTCAGGCGGTTAGTCGCCGCCCTTCCACTGCGGAGGCCCGGGTCAGTCCATGTGGGGTTTGTGGTGGACAAAGTGGCACTGGGACAGGTTTTTCTCCGAGTTGGTTTTCCCCTGTCAATTTCATTCCACAGGTGCTCCATTACTTGTAAAACTTGGTAAAAAAACTGCTCATCATCATCATACGGTTGCACAAAAAGCCTTAAGGATGTGGTGCGTCCGTAGCATCTGCTGCGGGGCCATTCACCATGTAAAAAAAAAAAAAAAAAAAAAAAAAAAAAAAATTGTCATGCGGTAATTTTCGTCCACTTACCCCATACCTCTGTTGTAGTTCCTTAATATGGTCGGTTTCAGAGACTGATTCTCTTCATAGAAATAACCCTCTGCTGGTGGAGAAAGCATGTTCGTCAGCTTGTTTACATTTCTTTTGTCTCCCCACACCATGGCCGTCAAGTCTTCCCCACCATAGTCTGTTCCCTCGCTTCAATTTCATTTTCTGCCTAGTACTTTGAAGGATTGCTTTTCTATTCGGTCTCAGTCCCGCAGCAGTGTATTGTCACAAATCATCACATACCTCTGGAGATGAGTTGTACATGTACAATTTGTGTCCCACATGTTCAGTCCTTGCAGTAAGTCCGCTGACAGTTAACCTGCCATCGAGGAGTCACGTGGTTGACCTGAATACAGTCATGGTGTACGTAGGCCTATATCTCTTAGAATCACACAGCTTGTAATTTTTATACCAAACCTTTGTGTTTATTCGGTATATATTGTTTGAAAATGGCCCTGCCTTTGCGGAGCACAATAATTTCAAATGCAAAGTGTTCAGTTGGGCTGTAATATTTAGTTTACGAATCACTGAGCCTGTATTTTCCACAGTCGGTCGTACTTTGCGTATGTTTTTTTGGGGCTCATTTTTGTTGTCACTGAAATCTGATTAAATGAAAGAATCTGCCTTGTCATAGTGTTTACACTCTTATGTAGTGCCTCAGATAAGCGTGCGTAAGTCGTGATGAGTTGTGTTACGTCATGTCTGCACTTCGCCATTGTAATGTACAGGTTACATGTGACAGGCCTGCTCCGCAACTCGTGTTTTATCGCTTTGACTGAAGAGGCTGATTGTTAAACATAAAACAGGCATAAAACACGAAACTAGAGTACTCAGAACTCGCATACGAATCGTTAACAGCACAAGGAAGTAAATTTGCCTTTGGTGCCATGTTGCAGTAATGACATCGAGAAAGGTTTGTTTGGGTTTTCCTGTCCCAGTGATTACAAGACGGAATATGAACTCATTCATGAGCACGCAGATAACGCATTATTCTAAGAAATACAAACAGTCGTTGACATACGCAGATTGTTATACCAATGTACAATCAGCTCCAAATTTTGTAGCACTGTGTACTCTGATATACGCAGATATTTGAAATGAATTATTCCATAAACTAGAATTTAAAACGAAAATAAACCAATTTAAAAAGGACCCTAACCCAAGTTGTGTAAAAACAAGTGGATTGTTTCGAAACTTACGGAAAAGGTAAATGGATTTATTCTCAATAATGTACTTTTTATTTCAAGTGTTTTGGGATAACAAAATATGTGAAATACAATAGATAATATCAGCGTGTGCCGAAATGGCCATTTAAAACGAAAAGAACCTCTGCAGTTAGAGGCTAATGGAGTTTATGTCTACCATAATTCAAAGGTCAATTTATCAGATCCTGCTCTTTTGCCACAGAATGACAGTGGTGAACCATTCCTTAATGACTTTGTTGGGGATGAAGCTGTACCATTTACGTATATGAGACCATATCCACGAGAAGGTCTAACTGACAAAAGACTTGCTGTCAACTAACAGGCTTTCTCTAGGTCGGGAGAGTGTGGAGTGCCTTTGGGCTGCCTACTGCAAAGTTTTATTTGTATTAGGGACAGGAGTTTTCCAGCACAGAAGATACCTCGTATTATGAAAGGAATGTCTAATGGAAGGTCACCCAGTACCACGCCAGCAAATTTTCAAAGCTTTCCTTCTGCGAAATTGTCTGTGCCAATATTCTTTTTGGCTAATACGTACGTTCCATATTAATGGGATTACACAGAACAACTGCGACAACCACCACCACAATACCTTCTTTTTGAAAATCAAATGATAATTTATAACAGAAAAAATTTAATTATTCATTGAAAGGAGATTACCTTTCAAAGCAAGTACAATTACATTCAGGCGATTAAGCCCGGTTCAGTCCATATGGGATTTGTGGTGGACAAAGTGGCACTGGGACAGGTTTTTCGGTTTTACCCTGTCAATTTCATTCCACGGGTGCTCCATTACAACCAAAAAAAAAATCATCTTCATCACAGGGTTGCACAATAAGCCTCAAGGCTGCGGTACGTCCGTAGCTTCTTGTGCGGGGCCTTTCAAAAAAAAAAAAAAAAAAAAAGCACAATATATTCAATTGACATCGCATTTGAAGAAGACCCCGTGTGAGATCTCCTTAAGAGAAAAGAGAACAGGCAGAAGGCGTGCTGAGGAAGAACTGGATGAAATTGGTGCTACATTGTCAGATAACACTGTAGAAGGAAAATATCCAGTAAGTCTTAGCCTACTGTACTAAATGTATCCGATACCACCACAAAACAAAGGCAGCAATTAAGTCTTCGCTACAAGCCGGAAGGTCGCGGTTTCGATTCCCGATGGGGTCATTGGGATTGTTCATTGACTTAATCCTTCCAGCCGCACTATGGCCCTGAGGTCGACTCAACTAGCAGAAATGAGTACCAGGGATATCTCGTTGGGGGGTAAAGGCGGCGAGTGCGTAAGGCTGACAACCTTACCACTTTCATGTGCCGATTGTCTAGAAATTTCGGGAGCCTCAACCTCCTTGGCCGATCCCAGTGACCGTGCGGTCTGAGGCGTGGGTCTGCGGCCGCTCGCTTACTAGGATCGTGGGTTCGAATCCCGCCGGGGGCATGGATGTTTGTGTTGTGTTTGTTGTAAGGACGGTAGCATGGAACGTAAAGTGACATGAAGGACGGAAAGATTTAAAAGTACAAAATGGATCAAAGGGAAGAAACGGGACAGGAAAAAAAAATCCCGCCTAGGGCATGGATGTCTGTCTCTTGTGAGTGTTGTGTGTTGTCAGGTAGAGGTCTCTGCGACGGGCTGATCACTCGTCCAGAGGAGTCCTATCGAGTGTGGTGTGTCTAATGTGTGTGACTATGAAACCTCGAAATGAGGAGGCCCTGGCTCCCGAAAAGCAGCTGTTGAGCCATAGGAAAAAAAACCTCCTTGAGCTCTAAGGGCCTGTCCAGGCCTGTAATGGTATAGCAGTTAAGTCGTACCCTACAGTATGTCCATCAGAATAAAATGTGTGTCAGATAATACCACAAAAGAAAGACATTGGTATTTAGTTATGTTAGTTCACGTAGTATTGTTGCAACACGGAACAAAAACCAATTTTGATTAGATAACATTAAGGAACATCAACTTTCAATGATGTTACACTGATTACTGTTCAAAACGATCACCGTTCTGTACGCACAATTCTGCGTATCTACAAAAGAGAACTACGACGCGGTAGTGTTTGCCAGCCGATCCCAGTGGTCGCGCAGTCTAAGGCGTGGGTCTGCTGGGATTGCGGGTTCGAATCCCGCTGGGGGCATGGATGTGTGTCTCTTGTGAATGTTGTGTGTTGTCAGGTAGAGGCCCCTGCGACGGGACGATCACTCGTCCAGAGGAGTCCTACCGAGTTTGATCTGTCTAAATCAGTGTGATCTCGAAACCTCAACGATGAGGAGGCCCTAACCCAATAAGGCTGTCGAGCCATGAAAACAAAAGTTTGCCAGAGGTGGGAGTAAGCGTGAACATTGTTCATAAGAACTGATACCGCACATTATCGCACAGTCTAATGAAACTTTGTAACGCTCGTAGCGATGTGACGGTTAATAATCAGACATATTGTGATATAGCACTTTTTAATCAAAATTACTTATATAATAACATTCTGTATTTGGCACACCTGATGCGGAACACTCTGTATTCTTGTGGAATATATAAAACATTTTTGCCTGTAAAAAATGTGCTTGCTTAGACCATATTGCCCTATATCTAAACTTTGTGTGTATGTGCAATTGTCAACTCCAAGGTCATTTTGAACCCCAATCAGCGCTCCCATCACCAAAATTCAGGGAGGGGAGGAAGTTAGGTAGATGTCCTAAGAAACAGAAGTATCTACATGGAGCAGAGTCCTTCCTGAGAAGCTAACAGGTCCTCAGCTAGTCAATAAATTCTCCGCATTTTATGGAACCCGAAGGTTCATTACCGCATTCACAAGTGCCCACCACTTTTTCCTGTCCTGAGCAAGATCAATTCACTCCATGCCTCACCATCCCACTTCTTGAGGATCCATTTTAATATTATGCTCCCATCTACGCCTAGGTCTTCCAAGTGGTCTCTTTCCCTCAGGTCTCCCCACTAAAATTCTGCATGCACCTCTCCCCTCCCCCATACGTGCTATTGCCCCACCCACCTCATTCTTCTTGATTTGATCACTCGAATAACATTTGGTGATGAGTACAGATCATTAAGTTCCTCGTTATTTAGTCTTCTCCACTCCCCTGTTACCTCGTCCCTCTTAGGCCCAAATATCTTCCTCAGCACCCTATTCTCGAACAGCCTCAGTCAATGTTCCTCCCTCAGTGTGAGAGACCAAGTTTCACACCCATACAAAACACTAGGCAAACTTATATTTCTGTATATATTAATCTTTGTATTTTTGAATAGCAAACTGGAAGACAAAATATCCTGCACCGAATGAGAGCAAGCATTCCCCGACTTCAATCTGTTCTTAATTTCTTCATGAACGGAATTTCGATTCGTTAGGGTTGTTCCCAAATATTTGAACTGTTCCACCCTTTTAAAGAATTTATTATCTATCTTTATGTTGTGATTTTGTCCTGCATTCTGATTGCGAGACATGACCATGTACTTAGTTTTCTCAGCATTTACTTCTAGACCAATCTCCTTACTAGCAGCTACTAAAGCTTCTGTGTTTTTCTTCATAGCATGTACGCTTCCGCCCAATATATTAACATCATCAGCATAAACTAGAAGCTGATGTGTAGCATTTAATTTCAAGCCCTCCTGGTTTGCCTGAACCCTCCTAATGGCATATTCGAAAGCAAAGTTGAAAAGCAACGGCGATAAAGCATCTCCTTGTTTGAAACCATTCTTAATAGGAAATGTGTCAGACAAATGTTTGCCTACCCGGATTCTGCTATAGGTTTCATTTAGACACATTTTTACTAGCCTTACTAGTTTCACAGGGATACCAAATTTAATGAGAATATTATACAAGACCTCCCTCCTAACTGAATCATAGGCTTTCTTGAAGTCTATAAATAGCTGATGCACTGCCTCATTGTATTCTCAATTTTTCTCAATTATTTTACGAATGCAGAAAATATGATCAGTAGTCGACCTGTCACGTCGAAATACACGCTGTCTTATCCATCCGTACATACGTAGGCTATCTCCAGTATATAGTACGCCAGGGATCCGTTACAAAATCGCCTACATCTTAATTGATCTCTTTTTGTATCTTGTTATGCCTTTTTAAGAAGTATATACATTGCTAGTTCCGTATTGTGAAATGTTACTGTTTTTACGAATCCCTGATGATGATCTCATGAAGGATTGAAACATGCAGGAGTGATTAACAAGATGTAATATAGAATATCTGAAAACAATAGAGCGAATTTTGTTGGCCTGAATATTGTGATTTGATTATCGATAATGCACGTTATAAACAATATACAATTTGCTATGCGTATGGAGTTAACCTTGACAGAAGGATGTTGGATGGAGTTTTGTATGTGGTTGATAAAAAGTGATACGAGAATGTCTCGATAAGATAGAAGTTAAGTATTTTATTTATTATATTAATGTTAAATTATGACAACTGGAATTTTCCTGTAACTTACCCCACCTTTTTCACTATGTCAGATCACTTAGTAATTGTAAAAATATTCAGTTTTAGAATTTTTAAGTGATTGTAAATTTTCTGTTCAAAGTTACGAGGTTTGCCCAGAAAGTAAGGTCTCTTATTTTTTTTCTCAGTAAATATTTATTCCTTGATCTCGAAAATCACAGGAGAGTGATGGTTTGACTTCATACCCTATTTTTCCACAAAGTCTTCGTCCTCTTGTACGGCCTTGCGCCAATGAGGAACAAGTGTGTGTGTGTGTGTGTGCGTGCGTGCCTTGTAGTTACCATGCCGTGTCCTGCTCACATAGCCAAGGTCTCACTGCGCGAATCGCACCGTCATCAGTCTCAAACTTCGTACGGCGGTCACATTCTTCAGGACGCCAAATAGCTGGAAATCAGGGTTCTAGATCGGGGAGGTAGGGTGGATGGGGTAACACTGTGCAGCCAAATTTCTGATAGCTGTCCGAGTCCTCAAACGTTCGTGCGTCCTTGCATTGTCATGCTGAAGCAAGATCTACGTTTGATTGTTGTGAGGCCGAACTCGTTTGAAACGCTTCCTGAGTTCAGTCAGCGTCCTCTTGTAGGCGTCGGAGTTGAATGTCTCCTCTCTCGGCATCGCATCCACAAGTCACTCCTTCACAGTCCCAAAAGACAGTGATCATGACCTTGCCGGCTGACAGAAATTTCTTAATTTTTTTTTTTCCGGGGAGATTGAGGATAGTGTCAGACCATGAATTGCCTTTTTGTCTCCGGTTCAGAATGATGGATTAAGGTTTCATTTGCTGTAACAATCCGGGATAGGAAGGTCTCTCCCTCAGCTTGAAAACGCACCAGCAACTCGGAAGAAATGGTTCTTCTCTCGGTGCTTTTTTTTTTCGACTGTGAGGCTCCGAGGAACCCATTTCGCTCACACCTTTGAACATCCAAGACCTCGAATGATGTGATTAACACTTCCTTTGCTGATTGAAATTCTAAGCGCCAGTTGTAGGGTTGTGATGCTTCGATCCTCGCGAATGGCATCAGCACGCTGCACCATTGCAGGACTAACGGCTTTGAGCGTGGCCTGCACGAGGCAAACCACGGAACTTTGCTTTTCCTGTTTCGGAAGCTGTCACTGTTTTCGCCCAGCGACCAGTAGTGCTTCTGCCGACCGTAGCACTTCTATAAACATTGCAAATACTTTTGTGGATGTTTCTCACTGATTTTCCCGGTAACAAGTAATTCTATCACAGCACGTTGTTTGTTCCGCTCGTCATGACCGACTCCATTGTGAGGCGCTGCTTCAGTGGTGCTATCTGTCATAAATAAATAATTCGTACATAAATGCCGGAAACTTCATATATTCCTAGCATTGTTACTGGCCAAGAAAAAAAATATATGGTCCATTACATTCTGGGCAAACTACATATTAAAAATGTGTTATTTATGTGTTTTAGTCACTCAGCAAGTATTTAAATAATTTCTCAGGGATACGAACTTATTTTTGTTATTGCAAATACACCCAAGAAGTCCCACAAAATTAAATGCAAGCAGTAGGTTACATTCTTCAGTTTTTATAAATTTAAAAATTTACGCATGAAAAAAGACGAGGCAATGTGGTATTACGTTACGTTGGATTTCGGATTTGTCCCGCAAGCAGTTATGACTTTGACGGGCTTGGTGTAGTTGGCATAGTGAGTACGCTACGAGCTGGGCGATTCGGAGTTCGATTCACTGCAGGGGCAAGACGTTTCTCTGTTCTCCAAAACGTCCAGACAGGATCTGGGGCCCACTCAGCCTCCTATTCGACGGGTACCGGGAGCTCTTTCCCCAGACTTGAAGCGGCCGGGGCGTGAAGCTGCCCACCTACCACTTCCATCTAGTGCCAACGTTAAGAATGAGTGGAGCTATACATATACTCCCCCTATACGCCTTATTGGCTTGTACAGGGGTAATTATTACTCCCCTCCAGTGTAAAATTTCATTAAGATCCTTTAAGCAGATGACTATTTGTCTCATTTGTACAGACGGGCCGGAGCGATTTTAGCATACGATCCAAAGGATTACGAATGCGCCAAAAAAAAAAGAAGGTTGTAATATATAAAACACAAAAAGAAAGAAGTTGGCAAAGACTTTTGAAACGATGTAAAGATTCTGTTTTGATGTTAATAAGCCTACGTAATTGGTCTCAATAGACATAATAATGAAAAGGATGTTATAACATTTGGTAACACAAACATATATTGAACAAAACAGTTGAAGGAAGACAGAGGTGAGCATGCGCAAAATCATTATAGTGCTGCCATCTTTGGGACCAGCCATTTCTTTCGGAATATAAAGCAAAAGTACTTCAAGCAGAGCCGGTGAGTGCAACATAATCTTGGCGACAGCACGCAGAGACTTGACCATGGCCGGAGTTCTGTTCGTAGTTTGTGTTCCAACAAGCCACTACGAAGTTAATTTGACAGAAAATTCTCAAGGAAAAAGTCTTTCCTCAAAAACCATAAACGAAGACTTCATTCGGCAATTTTCAGATAGCAAATCACAATCATTCCCCAACTTGAGAAAGAATATTTCGACAACAAGGGAGAGTCTGTGTGCAACAGACGACACTGGCATTTCTTACGTGTCTAGGACACCAAAGGAATATTCTACTTTAACAATAAGTACTGATGGCAATCAGGATGGAAACAGTTATACTGAGTCACGTGTAAACCAACGAATTTACAGGTCATATGAGCCTGCGGATAAACCTGAAGGTTCGAGACGTAATGAAGACTTACCGAGGGATACTACGAAGAAAGGTATAGCTGACGGAACGGAGGTACAAACTGGACAGACGATGCCAATGGAAAAGGTAAGGAGAAATATTGTCGTGATTGTGTATTGACGTGGTATAAACATTGGTTCTTTAGAATGGGGCATAGAATATAACCAATCTTTCATCGATCAAATTGAACAAGCCAGTAACCTACCCCCCAGAAACAGTAAATATGTCTGTCGTGATAATCATTTTTAAGCTCTTTACATTTTTATACAATTTGACAGTTTATCTAAGATTCCTTCTTTTGTTCAAATAGTCTTTCATTTCATTTCATGTATGTTTGTAAATAAGCTAGCAAAGTTAAGATATTTTTATTTTTATTTAAGGACACGTTTGTGTTTCTGTAATAGTCGGAAGTTTGGTAACGGGCTAGGTTAATTTATTTGGTTTTTTTATTATTTCTTTCAGTGCATGAAGTGTAGTTAAACACAAATTCTGTAATAATTTTTGCAGTAAATGAAGTCGCTTGTGTGTATCCTAAATCTACTGTTCATATTTCAAAGACGGTCTGGAATTATTTTCTGTGTAATGTATTAATTTGTGACGCAAGTAACCAGCGTTTTTAGTTGAAAGTTACGTCTGCACACATGTATTTTTACACTTACGTCATTTACGCCAAAAAACACACTCCAGTACAAAATCTTCCCTAATCGACGAAACCGATTACACGTTACAGGACCTGTCATAAATAGTTGTTTATCCAGAAAAGAAATTCCTTACTTTAATGGAACTGAAAATTTCTGCACCGTGCTCAATAAATCCTGTCACTGGATCCTGGCCAGAGATATTTTAATCTCTTTGATAATTAATGCGTTACCAAAAATTATTTAGTAGCTGACGTCGCTTAACTGCTTAAAATAGGGCTATTGTCTACTTTTAATCGAACCCGATAGTCCGATATTTTTTCCTACGCTTAATCACAAAATTCCATTTCACTTCCCCTACCAAATTTCTAAAATTTTCGTTCTAATATTACCCTCCCATCTATGCCAAGATCTCTAAAGTTGTCTCTTTCTCCCCCTCGGATGTTCCGACTAAATTTTTATGCACATCTCAGCGCCCATCTAATTCATATTTATTTAACATCAAGTTTCTGTCACGCTTACATTTTAATATTATCCTTCCATCTATGCCTAGTTCTCTCATGTGGCCTTGGAACTATCAAATCAACATGTCATTCTCGTTTTCAGCCTGACCCCGACATAGCACGTAACTTATTTAATCCCAGCGACAACGCAATAATTACAATAATAACAACAAATATGGTGGTTGTGGTGGTGGTGGTGATTTTAGTTATACAATAATAGTGCCTTTTGTGGTTGTACGCTGCTACGGCGTACGAACATATTTATTGAAAGCGAAGCATTAGAATTTTATGAATTCAGAATTCGGGCAAACTAGATCGTATTTGTTTTTTTCTTCCAGCAACTTTATTACATTAGAAACAGCAATATCAAAAATTTGTTCATTTTTATTACGAAGGCAAGGGGCATTTGCAACTTTCCCTGCTGTCAAGGAGTGAGCACTGGCATCTATTTAAAAAAAAAATTAACAAAACAGGCAAAGTACGTATAATGTAACATTGAGACGCTGTCGTGTTACCATTGTTGCCGTGGAAAAGCAATAAGTATTAAAATTTTGAGTGTGTGTCTGTAGCATTAGTTATCTAATATGCAATGCGCATTCTCCTTATTCTATTGTCATCTGTGGTCTGTCTAGCTGTACCATATTTTTCCACATTACCTCATAAATGGCACGATTTTCGGGGGGAAAAAAAACGGTTGAAAATAAAATGTGTGTTTTTACTTTCTCTCTACAACTTTTGTCTAAAACATTTCTCATTTTACGAAGAACTGAGCGAGATGTTATCATACGTGTACACAGGTTTTCATGTAAAGTACCCATTATTCTTGTCACATTTTAAAAAAAATTGAATTTTCTCGACTGATTTTCGAAAAATTCTCAAATATCAAACTTCATAAAAATCCTTCTGTGAGTGCCGATTTATTCCATGCGGACAGACTGACGGACACGACGAAGCTAGTTGCCTAATAATAATTCAGTTCAATTCAATTCAATTCTAGTTAATAATAATAATAATAATAATAATAATAATTCAATAAGTATTTATTAACGTGCATGATTAACAGCAAAAGTGCTAATAATAATAATAATAATAATAATAATAATGTACCAAACAAGATGACCCACGCAGTAACGCAACTCACGTTCAGGAGGTACCCATTTCGAATATCAGCCAGGTCCCTGCGTGTCGTGGTAGTTCCTGCTAAATTCCAGGACAGTAACCCACACTAAATTAAAACCTCTTCCTTCCACATACCTTCCAATTCATTAGTCACTATCACCGTACAGTTTGGCACTATACACCTCTAGCCTAGGTTACTGAAAGCATCCTTTGATAACCATAAGTAAGTAAGTTTAACTAATTAATTGATTAATTACAAATATGGTCCTGTCACTTGCCTGCGATATTCATCTCCATGCCATAAACATCTTTGCGCACGCTCTTCAGTTTATTAAATTTCTTGCATCAGAAATAACAGATGCGCACCCAGAATGTTTTATTGGGGGGGGGGGGCCTGACCCTGAGGCTGCGTATAATTTATGCGTGGTTTTAAAATTTATGTTACAAGAATCATGTCTTTAGTATGACTAACATAACATTGTTTGAAACTCCATTTATATATACAAAAATATAGCTACATGTTCCATGACCCACTTACCTAATTTAAATCTTCTAATCTAATCTTCTTGGTTTTTTAATTCCTCTATGATATCCTAAGTTTTTTTTATTTTATTTTTCAAAATTCCAATGTTCTTATCATCAGTCGATTTCAGTGGCTGATTTCGGCTGAAAGGTAAATTAAGGGTGTGATTTAAGCATGTCTTGGCCCTTCAGCTATAACCTTTACGAGGCCCCTCGTCCTCTACTAAATTTTAGGTTTAACAGTTTTTCATATTTGTGGAAGTTTACGTATAAAATGCTACCTAGTTTACTCTATCGTGCACAGTGGTAGTATTTACGATAAATAGAAATATGAAACAACCAACAGTAGCTAATAATAATAATAATAATAATAATAATAATAATAATAATTACCATTATTGCATTGTGATTTTTATAATTTACAAATTCATTCAATTTTTTCTTGACGTGAGGCCCTAAGCTCTAGCTTGTCTAGCTGATACGTAAATACGGCCATGGGTAAATAACGTAAAACGCTTAATATCATCGTGTCTAAAGAAAACTGTGCGTTTTATATTTCGATTACGGGGAGGGTATGCAGCCCGGCAGCCTCCCCCCCCCCTTGGGTGTGCCCCTGATCATTGATACCCCTGTGTCTCTTCGTAGTGACCTTTCACTTTTGCAATAATATTCTACATGGTCCTGTCAAATGGGGAGAGGCATGTTCGGCGCTGCCCACCTGCAGTAACTGCATTAACAGCGCTGCGGTATTAAACTGAAACATAGCGTTATCGGAAATGCATGTGTCCCGAGACAACGTAACATTCTGTTATAAACGGCAATGTTTTGATAGCCGTTAAGTGAATAATTGGGAAGGAACTTGCAAGAAGTAGTCGTTGCATACTTTAAGGTAAAATTTACAGTTTTTCTGAAGGAAGAAGAGGGTGTACCACTAAGAAACTGAAGGAGCTGGTGTAACGACTGGACTACGGGTCTGGACGCTCCGAGGTTCGAATCCTGGGAAGGTCAAGAGATTTTTCTCTTGTTCACGACGTCGAGACAGGCTATCGGAGCCCCCCCCCCCAGCCTCTTATTCAGTTGGTAACGGAGTCCTCTGCAGGGGGTAAAGCAAATGGGGCGTGAATTTGATCACTGTTCCAATTCAATATCCACGTTAAAAATGAGAGGAGCGATATTTGTACTCTTCCTGTACGTCTTTATATCTGCCTCGGTGGACTAGTGGTTAGCGTGCTCGCCACTGGACCCAAGGTTGCGGTTGGATTTTTAAGGGTGATACAAATCCGTAGCACCACTTCCTTCGGAGGGGAAGTAAAGCCGTCTGTCCCATGTCGTAGATTTACGGCATGTAAAAGAACCTTAATTTAGCAAAATTTAGCGGCCATTTCTCACCCGAGTCTCCTGATCGGCTGCTAGAGCCCTAGATATGACTAGATATAGCACTAGATATGACGGCGGAAGGCAACGGGAAACCACCGCTGGTAAATTCTCCCATAACAACCTATGGCTTCGTGCCAGTAGGGTCACGACACTCAGAAATGAGTATAAACGACTCGGTTTATACGCCTTTATGGCATGGACAGGAACAATTGTACCTTGCTAAACACAAGATTCAGAAAATCGGTCAGAAGCACGGACCACGCAACCTAAATGCAGCACTAGCCGAAGAGAAATTCCGTAGACCAAACACCTCAGAATTCGTAATAATAATAATAATAATAATAATAATAATAGCACTAAATTTCCAGACACTGTGATGAGGTAGTCATTAATGTAGTGCTTTTGAATATAATTTAATTTACATTGCTGCCTAGTGGGCCGCGATAGCTCAGTCGGTATAGCGACTCGCTACGGGCTGGGCGGTCCGGGGATCGAATCCCGGTGAGGGTGAGATTTTCCGCACCCGTCCAGACCGGCCCTGGGGCCTACCCAGCCTCCTGTAAAATGGGTACTGTGTCTCTTTCCCGGGGGTAAAGCGGCCGGGGCGTTGGGTTGACCACCCACCCTCATCTAGTGCCAGAGTTAAAGAAAGAGTGGAGCCATACATCTACTTCCCCTCTGGGTCTTCATGGCCTGTTCTAGGGAGAACTTTACATTTATCTCATTGCTGCCTAACATGGTTATATGGTGCCAGTTAATGTCCACGATACGAACAAAGGGCTCGTGATAGCTCAGTCATTATAGTGACTAGGCTACGGACTAAAAAATCCGGGTTTCGAATCCTGGCAAGGGCAAGAGATTTTTCTGTACTACAACAGTCAATACCTGTTCTGGGGCCAACCTAGACGTTCCCCCGGGGGGGGGGGGAGGGGGAGTGGCCGGAGCGTGAAACCTGACCACTCACCTCTATCTAGTCCCGATATTGAGAGAAGCTATATCTCCATACACTTATACGCCTTCATGGCGCATATAGCTACAAATTTACCTCTAATTTACACCCTAAATGACCAGCGTTGTATCCTACAGTCCAGATTCGAAATCAGAACGTTTAAAACACAAAGCAGCAGTGTGTTCACTCAAACCCGACGTGTCAATTTGATTCCTTGCACACAACTCCTATAGGCCACTCTTTTATTGCGTGATCGCCTTGCGGCTTGGGGGGGGGGGGGGGGGGGGGGGTACTACGGGGACTCCCAAAAGTATAGGATAGTAAAATTTGTTGTCGTTTCTTTCGGGCTGGATTTCATTCTTCTGACAGAAGGCAGTGTTCTGTATCTGTGTTGTGAAATCTGTTGCAACTTCGCTAATAATTACAGCGAGGCCCCCTGGCATTGAGTCGCGGGTGTGGGGGGAGGGGGAGGGGGTTCCGAACCGTCGTCTACGCCACTGATCCCTTTGATTTCATATTTATATTTTGTCCGATGTTGGTACCGTCTTTAGCTCTTTTCCCAAGTGCATCCCGTCATTCATCTCATAAGTCTGTTCTAGAGACTGTTGTAATGCTTGGTGTATAATATCCTTCCATTGTGCTGTTTTTCATTCCCACATACAGTTTTCAGTAAAACAAATTTAGTATAGAGCACCGTTCAGGGATAGCTCAGATAGCTCAGTCGGTATAGTGACAACGCTACGGACTGAAAGACCATGTAATCTGTTTCCATTCCCGACAGAATGCAAGAGATTCCAGACTGACTCTGGGAACTACCCAGCTTCCTATATAATTGCTACAGTGGGAAGGGTTGTTTTGCCGGGGTTAAAGCGGCCGGGGCGCCAAGCCGACCACCTCCATGTAGTTCCAAGGTAAAAAACACGTGGCATTGTAACTTCACTCTCCCATGCGTCTTCATGACGTGTTGCTTAAGTGCATGGATATTTGTACCTTTATATTTTTTTGGTAATGGTATAGAAAGAAGTGCTTACAATGGTACGCCTGCTTTTCTACACAGTGCCATGTCCAGTGCACTGCTGACGGGCCTACTGGAAAGGTAAAGTTGTCCCAATGCACGCCATGAAGGCGTAAGTGGGGGTGGAGGTACATATCCACTCTTTCTTTCTTTCTTTATCGTGTCCGGACCATTAAATTAAAGATTTTTTGCCCAGTATTGGGCTACGTCAAATCCTTTTTTATTTAGAAGCCATAAATCCTCGAGGGTGCATTTCTGGGGGCAGTCCCTGCATGACAGGAGATGTCCCATATCTTGTACCTCTCCACAGTCACAATACAGGTCGTCGGAGTTTGTTTTGCCCCATTTCACCATATTTGTTTTTACTGGTGCCACCCCTGTTTTTTTTTTTTTTTACAGATCCACTAATTCTTAACGTTGCCGCTCGATATACAGGCATGGCTTCACAAATTCTTTAGCTCGGCATTCGATGGTCGTCGTTAGTCAGCTTCACTCCCCGGCAGCTTTACCGCCGGTGAAAGAGTCTGTGGTATCCATTGGAAAGGAAGCTGTGGGCTCCACAGCCGGTCTGGATCCAGTGGTTGTGTCAAAAATGTAACCCCTAACCGCCGGTCGCCCAGTCCGTAGCCTGCGTCGTATACCGACGTGTAAATTATCAGAAAGTATCTTCAGTTGCTTTACGAATTTCAAACGATCCGAGAATTATCCTATTTTATAATAATTGTTACACGATCCTTCGACATTATAGAATAGTTATTAAATTGCCATCAACACAAGTAATTCTAATTTTATTATATTACACAGATATGCTGCTATATGCTTCAACAATCTACGTGGTCATCCTCAGGCCGTTTAAGTACATAAAACATAAAAAGCAAATTTATAATAGCAACATCAGTTATGGGGTCAGATAGAGATCTCAATTTTTGGTGTTAGAAAATGCATGTCAATAAAATTTTAAAAACAATAACATTAACAAAAAAGACGCCGCGTTTTAATGAAGACAACAAGCAGAAATAATGACGATATTTACTAATAAATGCTATATATATTTTATTGTTTTTAAAATATTTTTTGGCGTGAATTGTATAACACCAAAGACTGAGATCTCTATCTGACCCCATAACTGATGTTGCTATTAAAACTTCGCTTTTTATGTATTCAAATGGCCTGAGGATGACCACGTAGCTGGTTGAAACATGTAGCCGCATATTTGTATAATACAATTAAGTTGGGATTAGTTGTGTTGATAGCGATTGACAACAATTATGTAATTTATGCAACATAACGACATGTCCAAGATAAAAAGACGATTCTTCGAAATATAGAATAATGATTGATTAGAAATGCGGTACCTTCTTTTTTCAAAATGTATCTACTATACACTAAATGCATCTAATCACAGATTGCCTACAACGGAACAGGAAATTCGGCTTTTTATTTAGTTTGCCAGAGATTTAAAAAAAACAGTGGTCAGAATGTGGAAATGTAGGGCTATCAAAATTACAAAATAGAAAATTCTTAATGTATCGGTGTTAGTATTACTTTAAGGGTCCTATATGGAGGTATGTTATAACGCCCTTCCTTTCCTAACTCGCCTTTCATTCTGCGTAATTCATTAGCGCACCCAAGGTGGGGCTGCCGGGCTGCAGCCCCCTCCCCAAAAGCGAAATTTAGAAATACAGAGTTTGTAGACACGATGATTACAACGGTTTTACGTAGGCCGTGCCATGGCTCAGGCGGTTAGTCGCCGGCCTCTCACCACGGAGGCCCGGGTTCGATCCCGGGTCAATCCATGTGAGATTTGTGGTGGACAAAGTGGCACTGGGACAGGTTTTTCTCCTAGTTGTCGGTTTTCCCCTGTCGATTTCATTCCACTGGTGCTCCATTAATTGTAAAACTTGGTAAAAAAACTGCCCATCTATCATCATCATTGGGGTTGCACAAAAAGCCTTAAGGCTTTGGTGCGGGGGCCCTTCATCACAAACGAAAAAAAAAAACGGGTTTACGTGATATACGCTCCAGCCTAAATCAGCCACTGAAATCGAAATGTTGAAAAATATAATAAAAACTTAAGAATACGTAGACTTTTTCTTTTTCAGTTTTAATTTTCCCTGTAACCTAACTAGATGTCTGCTCGGAGATTTTGACATGATTTTCATAACATAGGTTTCAAAATGAAACATAATTTTTACACAACCTCAGGGGCAGTTGCCCCCCCACCCGTCGCTCACAGAGAAATTCTGGGTGCTCCCATGACGTAGTTAGATATGTTATATGTAAAGGTACTGAGAGTGAACTGATTAAGTTGGTATTCCAATGTCCCGAGTTCGAAATCAACCGTCGCTCTCAAAACAAATGCAATAAAATACCATTAAACAATTTTTTCTTTTAATGATGTTTTCCTAAAGATGGCATTAGAGCAAACTCCAGAAACGTCATGTATATTAAACACGTGACAGACACGGGACATTGTCCAAGGTTATTTCTGTAACGGTACTATAGAGCTGAGTTGAGTTTTGTGCAACAAGAAGGTGCAACGAAATTTTTGTAGGGGAATTTCTTGGACAGTCATTATTTCAGAGGTGGAGAAATAGGCTCTTAAGTATGTAGGGGAATTGTGTGTCAGACCCCCCCCCCCCCCATAGGCAAATTATCGTGTAACTGGGGTTCGTTTGATTTTCATGACATGTACTGAACAGTAGTAGTTGCGGGGATTATTAAGGACAGTGGCATAGTTTGTAATATGCTCTTTAAAAATTTTGTTCATCTGAAATTTTAGATTTTCTGGACCCTTACAAAATGGCTGTTTTACCCAGGTCCCTGGATAAAACGGACCCCTATATTTTATGTTAAAGGAATGGAACATAATTAAGAGAATCTAATGAATAAATGCTACGATATAAATTTGACCACTATATGTTTTAGCTCATTGACTGGTCTTTACTCCATAATTATGGCACGTGTTACATTAATTACGTTATATATGAAAATCTGAAAAACACCACTTACATACCTCACAGAGAGGCATCGAAAAAGATTTAGTCGCATAGAAAATTATTTCTTCGTGGAAGAACATCCACTGTCCGTGTATGACGTCACTACACTAATGCACATGTCGTAGGTTCCAAGCCCGGCCAATGGCATCACTAATAAAAGAATAACAGCAAATCCTGAGGGGGGGGGGGGGAGCCTTTTCACATACAACACCCTAAATACGTTAATTTTCAGTTTTTTAACCAACGAATGCACGAAAATAAAAGTGCTTTCGTTGGTTAAAAAACTGAAAATTAATGTCAAGATGCACGGTGAACACAATATGAAAAAGAAAACTCTAAATACGATTGTAATGCCTGAAAATATGTGACAATAAGCTTTGTTGTTTGTACGTCCATAAAAATAAATCAATCTAACCGCCTTCACAGAACAGAGTCCTTCTTGAGAAGCTACTGATTCCTCAGCTAATAAGAAATTCCCCGCAATTTTTGGAGCCCTAATTTTTCGTTACCGTGTTCACAAGAGCCTATCATGAGACAAATCTAGTCTATGCCCTCCAATCCCATTTCTTACAACCATTTAATATTATTCTCCCTTCTACACATTGGTCTTCCTTTTGGTTGTTTACTTCAGGTTTGCCTACTTCAAGATTTTTTTTTTCTTTTGCGAGTGAATTACAGCTCTCTCGGCCGTCTCTCGCATCCTCTTCTCCAAACCTCCCTATTTTGCCATTTGTCATCTTCTAGACCCTTCTATGCATGTCCTTTTCGACTTGCTTCGTTAGGTCTTCTGGGGGTCTATCTCTTTTTCGTCTACAGGGTGGGTGCCACTGAAGTATCTTCTTTGGCCAGCGATGATCTCCCATTCTTCTAACATGCCCGTACCACTTCAATCGTCGTTCTTCCATTTTTTCTCACATTTTTTCCCCTATTCATGTCTACCAAGATTCTGTATGCATTTATCTTCTCCGTCATATCTGCCACATGCCTTGCCCATTTCATCCTCTTTAATATGATCACCTGAATAATTTGGGAAGCAGTACAAATCATGAAGCTCCATATATGTAATTTTCTCCACTTTCATGCTTCTTCCTCCGTGGTAAGCCCAAATATTTTCCTCAGCATTCTATTCTCGAACGCCATCAGCCTGATTTTCTCCTTAATGTGAGAGACAAATTTTCACACCCATGAATTAAAAAATCTAGTAATTTTAAAATGCTAAGAGAGCCAGAACCTTTTGCTGCAATGAGAAAAGCATCTTGTTTTGAATTTCAAATCAAATCTCGAAACACTCTTCTTTTAAGAGTGAACATATTGATGAGAAGTATAATTTATAATAAATTCACTATTTTGATTTATGTTTCTCAAACAAGCATATTCTCATTTACATGTATCCTTTTGCTTTTGGCAAACATCCTTAACTAGAAGGACCAGTAAGGCACATGACAAGTGTGACAAATAATTTTATGGAACATGTTGATAAACAAGAAGAGTGAGGTCATCTGTGTAAAGACAAATTTACATATTCTGGTCAGCTCACCTGGTGTTGTGGTAATGCACAGACATAGACCTGTCATAATGTGTAAGGCATGAATAAATCTGCCTTTATATATGTAAAATAAACACAAGACAAACATCAGTGGCTTCACAGCAACACTTCATTTAGCGTCATTATGTGCAAGAATGCTAACCACTATTCATTTTTTATAATTCTTCCAGAGAAAACATGATCATAAGAAATTCTCCACACTTCTCATTATTTCAGGGGGCAATATGATCACAGAGTTTGGTTAGAATGGGAGAAGAGAAGGAATGCATAACAAATTTTGGTGCGGAGACTTCTTGGAAGATGAAAGAGGAAATTGGAAGACAACATTGACTTGCATTTGAGGGAAATAGATTGTGATAATGGGAGATGGATAGAAATAACTAGTGACTGTGTCCAACGATGGATTTTGGGGCATAGGAACGAGGATGGAAATAAAGAAGGCTCTTACATCTAAGAATAATGAAAATTGAAAAAATAGGTGAATAGATGCTTAAATAAAAATATAAATTGGGACATATCACTTACAGAGAAAGGAAGCTGAGTAGTTGTAACAACTTAAATTTCAAAATATGAAGTTTGAGGATAATAAAATTAGTTACAAACATAGGTAAGTAAATGATAATTGAGACAGTATAGGAGGATGTGGGGTAGAATACAAATAAAAACAAAAAATATTAAAGTGATGAGAAACATAGTAGGATCGTGAAAAGTGAAAAGAATTACTGCAAAAATTGTATTTTATTTTATTGTATTGTCTTTCATTTTCATTCTACCAATCCAAAGGGTTACAAAACCACTGGATATAGAACATGTCAGAAAAGTACAATATAAAGCATAAATATACAAGCAAATAATAT
The DNA here is from genome assembly GCA_021186555.1 of Reticulitermes speratus. NCBI lineage: Eukaryota > Metazoa > Arthropoda > Insecta > Blattodea > Rhinotermitidae > Reticulitermes > Reticulitermes speratus. Next base: position 12,286,789 of record JAJKFL010000427.1, on the reverse strand, counting down.
AAAACACATGAATATACTAGAGACCATTGGGGGCCCCAGACAAGCACAACATGATACACAAGTGCAGATGCAATACACATATGCAAGAGACCTCAAAGTCTGCAGGTGAGCAATAGTGTGATAAGACCAAATGTAATTTATGATGGCGTGGATGACAAAATTTTGAAAATTTCTTTCTGCATGTACAGCAGTGGTTTCATAAAAGTAAGATAACGTCATGCAAAGCAACAAAGAGGTTAACTTCCGCAATTTCTCCTTGAAATACAGCAGTGATTTCATGAGAATAAGATAATTTGATTGAAGGCAAATAGGAGGTTATTTTTCACAGTTTCTTTCTTTAAATGTGACAGTGAGTTCTTAAACAGAAGATATTTATATGCAAGAGAATACAGAGGTTAACTTTGCAATTGTATCCTAAAAATGCAGCTCCTTTTGTGCATCGAATGAAATATTTCCATACAAGACAACAAAGAGGTTAACTTCAGTAGTCTTTGTTGTTCTGTATCATCAATACATCCACATACACAGAAATTTAATTTCAATATAGGCAAGATACACATTAAAGAAGTTGCTTACTTCATAGAGCATTGAAAACATTCCCTTCATGACAGAGAAGCTGAGAGGCAGATGCTTAACACCTATCCATTTATTTTATTTTATTTATTTTTTAAATTAATTAATTCATTTTTTAGTTTATTTATGAGATTTTCAGTCAACTCGGATTGTATAGCATCAAATGGTAGGATGACTGATGAATTTGAAGGATATGGAAGGAGGTGGTTGTGACCTCAACGGGTACTATCTTTGCAATTTTCTGCAGGGATGGACAAAAAAATTGAATATCTCAATCAGGATAGCCAATGGTCCTGCAAATTTTTAAACCAGGTATGTGTTCAGCACATTTATTTTTAATTCCGCTTGATTTATCTGTGGAAATGATTTTGTTTTAGATACTGGAGATGGTACTTAAAAAATTGAAAATAGAGAATGCGGTGTGGTGTTCTGGAGAAAGTGGCCAATATTACCAGGTGTGTATGACATGACACAAATAACATAAGAAAAACCTGTGTATGAGAATGAGATGTACTTTTGCAAAGACATAATTTCTCATTTCAGGTGCTTTTTACTGTTGGTTCTGGAGACTCTTGTGAGGAAATACTTAGACATCTAAGTGAATCAGGAATAGGCATGAAACTCAACTCTGTGGTCAGGTAATTTGCTCATGTTGCATTCTGTTCTGACTGGGCTTTTGGTAGATTTGGTTTGACGTTTACACTGCAGTATAAAAATTCATGTTGTTTATCCTGGATTATGATGTCATATAGCCTCACCAGTGGTAACCAACATTTCAGAGAAACCTGCAGCTCCCACTGCTAGAGTAATAGTGAAGATGGAGGCAGCAGAATTCTTTGAAACAATGGTAATCACCCATGAGACTAGATGGTTCTATAACCCAAAAGGTTACAATCTAAAGGCTTTCAATAGTTTACTAGTATTTACAGAGAAGTATCAGAATATTACCTCATCAAAAGCATTCACAAATTGCTCCAAGCTATTTTCTTTCTTACTTTCAATTCTATACAACTATTTCCTAAATTTCATAAAAGGTCCACTTTACTGATACACAACCCTACCAATCATTATCATTTTCTTCCAAAAGGAAACAAAAATGACTTTTCAAAGTAGTGTATTTAAGGTTATATTGGTTTTGAGGTTACCATGGCAGTGAATATTATGTTTATAATATGACGGGATGCTTGTGTAAAATTCTGTATTCAAGCAGAGAGGGGCATAGCTGTCACATTTGACACACAGTCAGTTTGTATTTGGTTTCTGTGCTGGTACATCATGTAAAACTGTCATATATTGAAACCAACATGCTCCAAGTTCCTCTGGAGTTGACAGCAATTCCCTGTTAACATTGGAGAAGAAGAAGGGTTCTAGAGTAATTTGCAGTGCTAAATACTTTTAACTGCACCATGTCTATTGTGTAGGCTAACTACGTAGCCATTTTAGTGATAAAAGAGTGAGAACAGTGGATAAATGGTTACTGCTCTATTTTTTGTGGTGGGGGGGGGGGGGGGGAGCAGGGTTCTCCACTGTGTACAAGGGGACACTTGATACTATATTGTACTGGATTATGCAATGCCAAGAATTAATGTAAACAAAGACATCTTTCTTTTAGTGTCATCCCTTGCACGTTACACTATGAGGGAAAACAACAGCCGTTAGTTGAAGAATGTCCAAGTCAGGAACAAACTGATGAGTAAGTTGGTATTATTTACATCTAAAATTTTTCCATCTGTTTCTTGTGAATGTGTCAGGTACTGCATTTAGTTAATTGATTGAATATTTTTATGTTATAATTGTTATTACAGTCTAGTTCTTTTGGTTATAGAAAATGGGTTTTATTGAAAAATGTTTACACAATCATAAAATGAAGGCTTTATCTAGTGCTGAGGTTAAGAATAAGTGGAGCTATACTTCCACTTCGCCACATTCCTTCATGGAATGCACAGATATGAATGCAGTACATGTGTATTGGATTCACTGTTGATCAGTACGCAAGGTACTTGCGTTAAGAAGTAAAAGAATGTTTGGTTATGCACTTGAAATTGAGAATCTTATAAAATTATGTGCCAATGATCCTCAAATATGTATTTGAGGTACTGTGTCAGAAAATGGGTACTGCCTTTGTGTACTGAACAGATATTTGTCTTTATTTAAAAGTAACTTATTCCGCCTTGCATATTTGAATTAACAGACTGTACCACTGGCCTTGCCATTCTTTGTGTTTTTGTATTTTTCTTTTATAAGATGACTGTCATATATTTTGACAATTGTGAAATTTAAGCTTTTCACAGTGGTTTTGATGACGATTCAAGTCTTCTGGGTTGTTATGCCATGTCCACTGGTAAATAGTCACCAACCTTTCGAAGGATCGTAGTGCCTCCATCTTCAGAAAACTATGGACTGTTGACCCTGAAGGTGAAAACACTATGCTCCTTCAAAACGTGAGTAACTACTGTACTTACCAATTCACATGGTGTAACATCACAGAATACTTGAATCTGTATTTTAAAAATTGTTATTAATACATTACAGGTGCAAACAGAAATCTGCTAAACAGTCAGCATGGGATAAGTTTTTGTTGTCAGTACGAGCCAGACTGACAGTTGCACAAGTAGTGGAAGGTGTGAGAGCAGATTCAAACCTTACCTTTGACTTCCTTGCTCTACTGGTCACTGCAGGGTAAGGTTACATCGCAAGTTCATCACTCCTTAATACACTGAACTCCATGCTAACACTGTTTGCGAGGTGTGGTACAGGTACCTGAACACTGCTCCTTCTTTAAAGCACCTGTACCACACTTTAAAGTTTATGCTTGAACTGGACTCTCACCATTCACTCAAGAGGAGAGGAGATGAACATTTTAAATTAATTCTGATATATTGAATTAAAATATAGACAAAAAACGTTGTATCACATAATTGCCATTTTTCATTAAACCTTTAATTATCATTTTTCATAACCTTTGAAACATAGGCATTGCTTAATGAATGCTGGCAGCTAGAAGTTAGATACAGTGTGTCATGTGAGTTTGTTTCCATAGGTTGTTTTGTTAGTAAATAAGATCTATTTTATTTAAATGTAGTCATCATTTGGAAAAGTTTAATAGTGGTAGAAAGGTTCATATGCCTTGCAAGCAAATAAAACTACACATTACAAACATTGACTCATATCCGATTTAGTCAAAACCAGTTATTTCACATATGTTATCAAAAAGGTAAACATTTATCTCCTAGAGTAGTTCATTTTATCATCAAGTGACAACAACCTTTGGAGTCCTTGCACAGGTATAAATTTCTCCCCAAATCCTACAAAGTAATTTCTTTTAGAAAATTAATATTAAATTTCTTTGCTTGCAGAATTGTGGCTGCATTGGGGCTGGCAGAAAACAGCACCATAGTCTTGGTAGCCAGTATGTTGATCTCACCACTCATGGTAATTATTGCCCTGAATACTGGGATACGCTTCACTTTTTCATTAGCATGTGTGCTCATGTACCTCCATCCTAAGATTCTTTTCATTGACTGTAAATGATATATTTAATCCCTTGTGTGGGAATTTGACTTGCTGCTGAATATGGAATAGCCTTTTAAATCATTATGGTTCTCTTGATCTGTAATATTAAAGGCTAGAAACACACAGAAACTGCTACTGATAGTAAAAAAATGCAATAAATTAGTTAAATGATAGATAAATACTACCTTCCTCTCATGTGTGAATTATAGGTGAATATAAAATGCCAGAGATTATTGAAAACTGTTATGGGCAAGATATGTTGCTGCAAAATATGGACCACCATTACTTGTCATGCTTCTTACTCAACATTTCAACTCAGTGGGCTGTGCAACAATTAATCCATCTTGCAGAGTCTTTCTAGAGAACTTGATAATTGCTCAGCTGTGCCAGATATTTCCTGTATTTATGGCATTAAAAGGTTCACAGACTTCTGTGTCTGCACTTTTCGTTTCTGCAGGCAACCAGAATGTGAGTTGCAATCACAGCTATTGGACAGTGTTTACAAGAACACACAGAAAACAGGTGAAGGTGCATCCTGTAGCCCTGGAATATTGTGAAGAGGTTTGAAATCTGAATGACGGAAACCATGTTCCTTGTTACAGGGACCAATCTTAGCTGGAACGTTTGGAACTGTGATTGCAGACAGACACCTTCAGAAAATTGGTGTTCTGAATGAACTGTTTGGTTTGCTTGTGTGTCTTGTGGTTGGTTTCATCTTCGGACTGGCAGCTGGTTTAGTCAATGAGCACTGGGGAAATGGGGGTTGGCCAACTGATGAGATGATTGCCAGGTAAAGCAAAAATATTTTATGTTTTGCTGTGGATTTTGTTTCCTCCTTTATAATGTAAATGGAAATAGCATGTCTTCTGCTTCAGTATATTCTTAAAGTGTCAATAAAAACTAAAGCGTTTCTTCATTTCCATGCATTTCACAGGTTATAATTTTTAGACTGTCTTAGAATCAGAATTAAAGTTTATTTAGATTCTGTAAATCCATTACAACACATTAATGTAGAATGTGTTCTAGTATGAATGTAATACCATGCAACACAAATATCATGTAAACAGTGTAGCTGAGGATTCGGTTCTTCTGAGAAATGACACTGTGTCACTTGGTAATCAGATTCCGACTTTTCAAGGCAACATAGTGGCCTCATGTTTAAAGGTTGAAATTCTTCTTGGACATTTCGACCCTTGAAGATGAGGCCTAGTACATAGGCTTTCAATGTCGGGATCCAATTAGCTGGAAATGCAGCGTCACATTCCAGAAGAACAGATTTCTTTGCTACTCCAGTGTCAAAGCCTCAAAACTTACAGCCTACATGGCTGTAGAGAGCTATTTGTAGTCATCTTGTAGGAATATTGTATTACACCGACTACAAACATGGTGAGGTATTTGTGTCACCAATTATTGAATAATACGCACAATACTTTTTATTTCTTTGGTTCTAAATGATGAGAATTTCTCTGTGTTTTAAACAGTACCAAATAATATAGAAAAGATGCCAGGCAACTACAGAATAAGATATCAAAAATTTTAATTTGGTACATACTTTAATGTATGATAAAAAGCCAATGAGTTAAAACCAAACTAGAATATAATTAAATCCTCATTTAATATTAATTTGTTTAAGGCTGCTCTGTAATTCTCTGGATTTAAAGCTCTGGGGCGTGAATCTAATAACTCACCTCCATCTAGGGCCAGGTTTAAGAAGGTGTGGTGTTCTACTTCATTCCACTCCACCATATGCCTTCATGGCATGGTGCTTGTAAGCACAAGAACAATTGTATATTTACCTTAGTTTTCAGAGGAGCTGGGACAGTGTGGTTGGCAGGGTGACTATGCTATGGGCTGGACGATCCGACGTTCAAATACTGGCAGTGACAGGAGATTTTTCTCTTCAACAAAGCGCCAATATCAGTTCTGGGGCCCACACAGCCTCCTATTAAATGGGTACTGGGATTCTTTCCCGGGAGTAAAGCTACTGGGGCGTGAAGTTGACCACTCACCCCTATGTAGCGCTCAGGTTATAAATGAGTAGACCTATATACCTAATAACCCTATATGCCTTCATGGCATGGACATGGAAAACTTTACCCTTTACATTTGTTTTCGATCTCCTGTTGAAGTACCTTAGTATTAGAAGGTGCAACTCTTTCGGGATGTTATGCCATGTCGACTATAAAATTTACCATTTGATATGGCATAAAATCACCAATGAGCCTTATAGTTTATTTAGAGCACTTAGAGTAAAGCTGTCATTATGGGGCCTGTTTGTAATTGTTACAATGTCTTTAACAGGTTTGTTTTTTTCTCCAATTTGGTACAGTAATTTGTCTTAATTGTTTACAGAGGTCAGCTAAGATCCTTGTGGGTTGGCCTGCTGGTTGCTATTCCATCAGGAGCTGCAGTAGCCATTGGCATCCTGGTAGATAACACAGCATCTCTTGTAGGTGTGGCTATCTCTGCTTCATTGTTGCCACCAGCTGTCAATGCTGTATGTATTAATTTGGGTGTTTGCTTATTAACATGTTACCAGAAATGGGACCTATGTAGCTCAAATATTTTAAATTAAACATCAAATATGTATTAAATATCACTGTAGACTTGAAAATGACCAACATGTATATCTTGAAGATTCAATTGTAACATAAATTTTTGACAATGGTTTTACATGATTAATATCACTTACATTCACAAGGAATTTTTCCATGTCACAACATTCAACACAAATACCACGTTTCAGAAGCTACCTGTTTCGTTGCTCAGGTGAAATCACCTGATTTCCCCTGAGGAAGGAAGGAGGAATATTCAAGTCTTGTGCAGTATTATTCTGCGTCAACTGGTAAATAGTTATTCACCTTTTGAAGGATCACAGTGCCTGCATCTTCAGGGTCAAGTTGGTAAGAAGGGCACTACGACTAGTTGCCCTTCAATATGGCATAACATCCCAGAAGACTTGAAAGTGAAGCAACATTCCTGTAAATGCCTTAAGCCTTACATTATATGTTTATTCTTATCATTCATCATACTTAAAACACTATTGTATGAAGGTGTATGTTTTATGTGGGTGTCAAACTTGGCCTCTTGCTGCGAGGGAGAACATAGATTAATGGTGTTTGAGAAGAACGTTATGAGAATATTTACTCCAGAGAGTAAGAAACTGATAGGAGGCTGGAGAAAACAGTATAATGAGAAGTTTTACTCTTCACCAAATGTTACTGGGATGATCAAATTAAGAATGGTGATGTGGGTATGATAGATAGAACATATTGGAAATATGAGAAATGCATATAAAATTTTGTTCAGACAACCTGAAGGGATGAGGCCACTTCCAGGTGATAGACATAGATGTTACGGTAATATGGCTGCGAATATTAAAGATGCACAGCGAAATACAGTGAATGCAGCAGCATTCTTAAATGAGAGTGTTACTGAAAGTTCTAGGAAAATACATCTTAAAATGAATAGCATGGGTAGTTGGTTTCAATGGTGCATCTGCTTAAAAGTGGTAGGAAAAACCGTTAGTCAAAATGTCCCAGAATATTTAAACTTCACTGACAGATTCATTATATTACAAGATTATTTCCCAGTATAATTTTAAAATTGCGCATTTTTACTTGATCAACTCAGATTTACCTCATTTCTGCTGTAAGAACATCAGATCCTCATTTTTATTTTTAGAGCACTTGTTCTGTATTTGGAAAGTATGTGTACTCTGTGGAGTAAACCTTTTCAATTGTAATTTTGTGTAATTCTGTAGGGACTGTTCTGGGCATTGGCTTGTATGGACATTCTGTGGCAAGGACGCATGCGGCTGGAAGATGAAGATGCTGATCCAGCGAACACCTACACTCCCATCTACTCAGACAACCCACGAATTGAACTATTTGTTCTGGGTGCTGTGAGCCTTTGCCTCACACTTGTCAATATTATTAGCATATTCCTTGCAGGAATTATAGTTCTTAAGGTAAGTCTGCACAAACAACACACATCACTGCTTGTTTATAGGGGGAAAATTTAGTCCAAATTTGTGTAACATATCAAGATCACTGACTCCTGGGATGTTACACTGTGTATTCCGGTAGCTATTTACTGACATTTCAGAGTTCCCTGAAAGTAGAGGCAGCAGGTTCCTCCAAAATGTTGGTGCATACACGTATATACCGGACTATGTATCATCACGTCCTACCTCTTTGGGAGCCTCATATCACGTGTACATAACGTAACTACATTGCTGGAATCATTTTGTCTGATGTCAGTTAAGTTAACACTTTGTTACCCCCCCCCCTTTTGAATTTCCCAGCTTACACCATATTATTTTACAATAAATGCAAGTTTGCTCCACAGAAATATGACCATCCTTAGTCACGGGTTCCTGACCTGGAACAGAGACATCTATAAATGTGTTCATCTTCATGAGCACCAAAAAGTTAGTCAGTCAGCCAAGAGATGGCAGAAAGGGCTTGAAAATTTTGTGGCTCTCAGGCACATGTTAGATAAGTTAGTGGGGGTTTAGTTTAGAAAACACTCCCAATATTTAGGCTCATTACTACAAGGATTTGTTAATTTATAGTTTATTTAACTGCTGACTGTATATGGCACTCAATGTGCTGAGAAGCTGATTATGAATTATGGGTCAGTAAGACTTCAACATGATGTGGTCACATCCCAGCATTTAGCTTTGTACAAGTTAAGGAATATCTCATTCAAAGTCACTGGTAATGTGGCTGTAGCTGGATAGCTGACAAATAGTGTTGCTGCTGTTCCAACTGACTTGTTTGTTCAAAGCATGTGCTAGTAATCTTGGTTTGTTGTGTGCCCTCCCAATTGTAGGTGCTTTTAAACTTTGTAGGAAGGGTGACCAATCAGAGGGTCTGTGAATGATGTATGTTTAAATCCCTATATTTAGCCATGCATGCCTTGATGTAGGACAAACAGTAGTACCACTAGTAGATTACCAATAATTTTACTACCATAGATTTTCTAAAAATCTGGAATCTATGTAGAATTAATTTTCATGCAAAGAACATAATACTGCCTTAAAAGGTGCAGTTATCCGTTAATTAAGCAAATGACCTTGAAATATAGACGGGCGTGGAGATACAACTGCACATATTCCTAACCTTGGCACTAGTTGGATGTGGTTCAAAACATTTTTGTAGACGTGTGTGGTATTTTCTTCATACATTGTATTTTCTCACAATGAGAGGTCAACATATTTGATTTTATGCTTTTGAAAACAATTTACATCTGAAAAATTAAGACAGGGTATGGTTATTTTTCAAGGCTATTTTCGTTTTTATATTCCATGCTCTTTGTGGTCGTTATGAATTAACTCTACCTTCATTGTGAGAAAGTACAATGTATGAAAGAAATTCCACACACATCTACAAATATGTTCAAGACAACTTAGAACAAAGTCATCATTTTAGCCATTATATTGTTAATTTTAATTTAAACCATCGTGTCATCTTGTGCCAGGTGGAAATTTGAAAATTTTAAAAACTTCAGTCATATTTTAAAAGTTTTAGTTTAGTAAATCTTAAAAAACACATCTTTGACAAACTAAGGTCCAAATTAAACATCTTTAAATATGATTTAATACCCTGTAAACAAACTGTAAATGGGATCTCACATGAAGGGTATACATATGTTTACAATTTATCTTCCTTGTTGTTGTTTTTATACATAACGTGATGATGATCTGTCAGGACGGAAACATGTACACATAGCTTATTTTTACATAATAAATATAAAGTTGTGTTTGACGGTGACTCACTAATCTGTCTTCAAATTTTTTAACTAACATAAGGTATTCAGTCATTTTTACATCATTGATGTACACCATATTTTTAACAGGCTTTTGAGACCATTACTTTATATTAACATTTTAGATCAAGGAAGTTGCACCTCGTACTTCAAAAGATGAAATGCAGTTCTGGAAACATGACATCAAGGTTACACGAGACTACAACAGAACATTTCATGGTGAAGATGCTGAGAAAATTCGGAAACGGTTTGTGGTCTTATGCAGTAAGATTTGCCAACTTTCATAAGTAGTGAAATACTGCTATTGTCCCTTATGCTACGGACCCTGTAAAGTGGATGCATGTAGCATGATGTCTTTGTTGTGTCTATATTATTACAGGTATGACTTTAGAAATATGTTTCTCCCATTCAAATTTTCTGAATGTGTTCAAACATGTTGGGTATGTCCTATATGTCAAGATCATCATGAACTTGGAGTCAGACCTCCATATTGTTTTTGACCCATTCCTAGAAGATATTAGAAACAGCTTAATCTAGCAGTGGGAATACAATGCCTGAACTGTACCAACACAGAAACAGTGAAAATGGTTCACAAGTATTCCCAAAGTGCTTTCATAAAATCTGGTAAGGAGTTAGTAAGCCTACATATTAATTAAATTTCTGGTTACTTTCTTGCTTTCTTTGTTTTGGTTTCCATATTTCAGTAAAATTTAAAATATGCCAGCACAGAGGGTATGTAATTATTCAGCAGGCAAAGGCTTAAATTTTATCAATACTTACACGTTAGGTTTTCTTAAGACATCTGTTACTGGATTCCATAGGGTATTGTAGTAGACCCTCCTTATTATAAGACTTACAACTCTGGAACATATATTGTTGTTGAATTAATATGGAAGATGTCATCATGATTTAATCTGATGATAAAATGTGGCCCTATTTTTTATTTGTTTTATTTGTACTTGATTTAAAAGAATTATTGTCAAATTAATAGATAGTTTTTTCTCTAACAGGCTAGCAGAAGAAATTGCCCACGCCAAAATTAAGTCATCAAATGTATACAGTTTGGGTCATCATAATCCTTTGCTTGCAGCTCATGAGGTAGGAAAGTATAGTTAATTGCTTCTCAGTGAATTATGTTCATAGTGTGACAAGTGCATTTGGTACTACATATTTCTATATGCATTCTTTATATATATGCATAACGTTAGTGACATGTCTGTATCTTAAACCTCATGACATATTTAGAAGAGTTACTCATATGGTCAAGAAATTGCTCACATTTTATGGAACAAGCTTTCATTACCACGTTCAGAAGAGTCCACCACTCTTAACCTATTTCAAGCCAAATGAATCCAGTCAACACCACACCACACCATCCTATTTCTTTAAGGGACATATTAATACCATTCTCCCATATATGCTTAGATCTTCAAATGATCCCTTTCCTTCAGACATTCTGACCAAAGCTTTGTATGCATCTCTTTTCCTGTACCAAACATGCCTCTCCATGATTTTACTGTGCTAATAATGTTCAGTGAGGAGTACAAGTAATGAAGCTCCTCATTATACATTTTTTTCCAGCCTCCAGTTACTTTCTCTTAGGTCCAAATATTCTCCTCAGCTCCCTGTTCTCAACTCAAGAAGCCCTCAGTCTATGTAGTTCCTTTAATGTGACAGACCAAGTGCCACACCCTTACAGGACAGGTGAAAAAACTAAACATTCAGCAATAAAACAACATTGAACTACAAGAGTAATTAGATGATAACTTAATTTGATAGTTGAAATGAATGTTAAATACCAAGTAAAAAACGTTTTACACAAAACCTGGCTATGGGAGTGTGATAAATAGCTTCTGTTCTTGGTGTGGTGGGATTTTCGTGAAAATTTATTCTTCTGTACAACTGCTTAATAGGTTGTAGTCTTTCAAATACTTGGTTAAACTGGTTTTCCAATAATAATAGACTATTTTTGCAGAATTTCCCAAAAAAAGTTATGTTAATGTTATTTTTATAAAACAAAATTGTAGAAAATGAGAGCTTCTGTGTTAATAAGACAAATACATAAATACACAGAAAAATGTTGGTGCATGGTTCATAAACTTTTGTAAGAAATTGGAAGTGTGTGACTCTTCCATTTGAAGTGATGAGCAGCCAACGTCTCTTGCAAGAATTACGTGTTTCAGAATTGTTGATAGCCCATGTTGCCACCAAGTGAGGAAGGGGTAGTAGCCCAGAAAGTTGCAGAGAAAAGGTTACTGTACATGTTCTTTTGTGCAGTCATGTAGGGTTAAAAGATGCTTGTTATTGGCACTTTCCAATAGGATGGGCCCCACCCCATTTCAACCATAATATTTTTACATTCCATGCATGCTAGCTTTCGTAATCAGTGGACTGAAAGAACTGGAACAATAACCTGGCCTTCAGGAAGTCCAGATCTTAAGCCACTGGACGTTTTTGCTTATGGATATGTGAGACGCATTTTCTGATCTGTTGATTTATGTCACTTGAGAGGTAAATTATGGAATGGAATGAATGTGGAAAAACTAAGGTAATGAGAATCTCAAGATAACCGTCCTCAGTTGAGATTATGACAGATCAAAAGCAACTGGAGAATGTGGAATGTGTCAACTATTTGGGTGGCATGATAACAAATGATGCAAGATGTACATGTGAAATTAAATCCAGGAATGCCATGGCAAAAGCGGCATTCAACAAGAACAAGAGTCTTTCAACTAGTTAATTGGACTTGATATGAAGAAGAAAATAGTGAAATGAAACATTTGGAGCATAGGTTTGTATGGTGCTGGAGAAGGATGCAGAAGATTATTTGGACAGATAGTGTGAAAACTGAGGAAGTATTACATAGAATGAAGGAGGAAAGGAACATCCTACATATAAAAAAATGAAGGAAGGCTCACTGGATTGGTTGCATCTTGCATAGAAACTGCTTTCTAAAGACGTTATTGGAGGAAAGGTAGAACAGACGGGAAGATGAGGGAGAAGACGAGCAGCTACTGGATGACCTTAAGAAAAAGAGAATGTACTGGAACTTGAAAGTGGAAGCACTAGAGAACTGGAGAACTTGCTTTGGAAGAGACTGTGGACCTGTCACAAGGTAGACTATATAATGAATGAATGAATGAATGAATGAATGAATGATAGAGACAGAGAGAGACTTTACACATCTCTAGTGACAGTCACTCCAGATATGCTTTGTTGTTATACCTGGGATGAAATTGAAAACCGCCTTAATGTCTGTGTTTCTACAGATATGAAAAAAGAACTTGATTTTGTTACATATTTTATTATTGTTGCACCTTGAATGTATGGAGTTATTTTTCAATGATTCTGCAGATATCAAAAACTTCATTCACCTGCACTGCTCCTATTTTACTTTCTCTTTGTGATTGTAGATGGCATGAGTGACCTTTTACTTTCTGAACTAATATAATTTAACAACAAGCACAACAAAACCTGAATTTTCAGCTGAAAATAACAGAAATTGGGAATTTCAGTTGTTTTTGTAATTCATTCCAAAGTTTCTAGATTATTCTTTTTATCAAACACCTAAATTCACGTACGTTTCCAGTGATTTCCGGAATATAACAGAACTGCAAAAGAGAGCACCGTGCTAACAAGTTTGGTTCAAAATTTATGTACTGCCCTTCAAATTATTTCCTTTGTGTGTCTACACTGATTGTGGCTTGTCTTCCAATTGACAAAGATGAGTCAAGAACATTTATAAGAGTCTGTTAATTATTCCTACTTCTGTGTTTCAAGATCATTATCACACTCAAATTGGACAATTAGCACCTTTTGTAATGTGTGCTGCAATATGCACACGTGTCGTTTGAATGAGATCTTCTGTTTCATTTTGCTAAATGGTCAAGTACACCACCTACCTACCACTTGACTTCTTACTGTATATTGATTCTAACTGAACTGGATTTTTGAAAGAAAATGGGGCATAGGATTTAAAAATTTTGAAGAAGTTTTACTTCTGAGGTGTGTGGTTTCTGGGTTCTTTGAAATAACCTCTTTTGAACTTCCAATTAGAATTCTAACCATGAAACCACATTTCGTTATAGTTTAGTTGGAGAACATGCTTTGGTTCTTTCAAAACTATGATAGTTATGTTATGGTTCATCCTATGATATGTGCCGTTAAATTGATAAGTGTCTGACTGGTACATACCAGATTGAACATTCATGAGTATGTAGTGATAAGATATGCTTAAATTATCTTCACCAAATGGAAAATGGTAGACTGCCAAAGCTTGAATTTAATACATGCCAAAGGAATGTAGAAATATTTGTAGATCATCCAAGAGATGGTTATGAGTTCGGAACAGGCATGGGCCCAAGTTGTGATGATCAAAAGAAGGGGATGGAGTGGAAATGACAGGTTATCTTACTGATTGACTGATTGACTAACCAACTTCTTCGAGTAGGGTCCGTTTTAAAAAGCCAACATTTTCTCAGATAGTCAAGAAATTTCCTGCCTGTATAGAACTGAAAGTTAATTTTTTAAGAGTTGTCAATATAACAATGTTTTAGCAACTAAAACCTAAGGCCCTACATGTTTTGATCATGTCTGCAAATCATCAGCAGCTAATTATTTATAATTAACCCATGATGGTAAACAGTGGTATTTTACTTTTATAGTTCTTATATTTTCCTGCTGTCTTGTTTGTTATGCCTGTCAGTGTATCATTTTGTAAAGCCCTATCAAACCATGAGCAGATGATTCTCTTTATGTCATGTGCTGAAAAATGATCTGATACATTATTAGACTTTTTATTTAAAAATATAACAGAAAGTTTTTCTGATAAAAAATTATTGAAATACCTGTTGCATATTAGAGTTAGCTGGTTTGAGTATATTTTGTTTGAATGTTTCTGTACATGCTGTTTTCAGACTATGTAGCAACAGAATTTAATCAAAATGGGTGGTCTTAAATATATATCATGTGGCATTACAGGCATCTCAGTGATTTATTATTGCAAAATTTCTAATTATATTGTTAAATAAGCGCCTAATGAAATACTGAATCTTCAATTACACCTAAACATACATGATACAGAAAAGTAAAAAGGTAAAGGTAAAGCTTTCCCATAAAAAGTTATGAAGACTCAGAGGGGGGATGGAATGTTGGGTTTCTATCTTTACTTTGACTTTTGGCACAACTAGGATGGCAGAGTTGTCAGCTGTACACACCAGCTGCACGTTACCACCAAGGAAATTCCTTGGTATTCATTTCTTTTAGAGGCTGAGTGGAGATACAGGGGAGGAACATATATAAAATACCGAGTTTTAATGACATTGTGTGATGAAAATACAACATACATAATCATAATGTAAGTTCTGTATATGACTATACAAAACCACCACAATGATGAATTTTAATTAACGTTTATTGAAATTATGTTATTCTTAATTACACATAAATCATTTTAAGTATAAATACTTTCATCTGTCCCATATTATTGGATGTTTCGATATTTGTTATAATTGTAATTTGCTTGTTAAAACCTTCACTATTATTTTTTAAACTGTAGGCTAATTCTGATTCCTCTGATGTTCGTGGGACAGAAACATGTCAAAATTGATATGTGAGTAAAGGATAGTAGTTTATTAGTGCACCCTAATGGTATGTTACTAAACAAAATTAAACACAATGTTTCTCAAATATAAATTATTTGCTGAGGTAGCAAGGTATCTGCTGAGCAGTTTTTATACATATTTCTTAGGAGAGCAATGAAGAAACTAACTAACTCCATGGAGCAGAGTCCTTCTTAAGAAGCTAACAGGTAGTCAGCTAGTCAAGAAATTCCCCGCGTTTTATGGAACCCGAAGGTTCATTACCGCACTCACAAGAGTCCGCCACCTGTCCCTATCCTGAGCCATATCAATCCAGTCCATGCCCCCCCATCCCACTTCTTGAAGATCCATTTTAATATTATCCTCCCATCTACGCCTGGGTCTTCCAAGTGGTCTCCTTCCCTCAGGTCTCCCCACCAAAACCCTGTATGCACCTCTCTCCTCACCCATACGTGCTACATGCCTCGCCCACCTCATTCTTCTCAATTTGATCACCCAAATAATATTTGGTGATGAGTACAGATCATTAAGTTCCTCGTTATGTAGTTCAGGTCCGAGGCTCTGTATAGTGTTTCGTAACGTGGTAATTTTTTACGGTGAGGAGTTGTTAGTACCTCGCCCAACCCCCAAGCCGGAGGACCACCCTTTGTCGGCTGTCCGCAACTGCTTATTCAATGTATTCGCAGCTACCCTCCATATTCGGAGGCCGTTCCTCCATCCGCAACCTGAGGACGCGCCATGTTGTGGTGACAGGGACCCACTAATCATGGGCAATGAAGAAACTTAACAGTAAAACTGAATCTTGAGTGTTGTGAAATCTTAAGGAACATTAAATGTTTGTTGCATGGTGTCATCTAATTTTGAATATGGTCACCAGTCAGATGAATACACCCACCCCTTGTTTTAAGCCCTATTTGTGTTCCTGAAAAGTGGGCTTAAATAAAAGAAGCGTAAACAAAAAACAATATTTGCATCAGAAATAGGGGGTTAGCATAATAGAATACAGCCAGCCAAAGCATGTTAAACCGAAAATGATAGAAGCAAATTAGGAAGTGTAAATTGGTAAGGGGTGTTGAAGCAACAAGGTGTAAAACAAACTGGTGTAAAACAAAGGCTGGGTGTATTTTGTTTCGTAGACCTACATCATTTTGTTGAGATGTTACTTTTCGTATTATGGTTGTGAAATACCAAACTGGATTTCAGCACTTCATGTATAGGCATTGTCCTCATTTGCTTTATACTGAATGTTATGGCAATTGTGTACTTAACTTTCCTTCTGATGATGGACATAAAAGGATTTTTGGCATTCAGTTTATCGGTGTTTTGCTTAGGTATTTAAGCATGCGGAAACAAGTGATGCACAGCATCAGTTGACCTGGTCTCCAAGTACAGCAGGCTTTAATCAAGACCCGCGGCCAACTTTGCAAGATCTGCATAACATGTACACAAGTATTTCAACAGCAAGAGGCCAAGGAGCTGTAGCTGTGCAGCCTTTTCCATACAAAAGGCGTAGGCTTTCTTTAGGAATATTCTGCGTAGGAGGTTTGTAGAGAAATATTTTTACCCAGAACCGAGCACAGTAGAGTATACAGCATCGTTGATCGCTATTCAGCAATTGATGTCATTTGCTCTGCAGTGTGCAGTCCTGCATTAACACAGGACTAACGGAAGTGAGCACTGTAGCAGGTGCACACTCAGAATTTTTCATTGTGGTGGGGGGCGGGGAGGGGGTTGGCTGACCCTGAGGCTACGTACAATTTATGTTTGATTTTAAATATTATGTTACAAAAGTCATGTTGTAAGTATAACTGTAACATAACACTGTTTGCAATTGTATTTTTATACATATGATAACTATATATTCCATGACTCAAACAGTGTCCAATCTTCTTTTTTTTAATTTTATTAACTTATTTTTCAAAATTCTAATATACTAGTGATTAGCCAATTTCAGTGGCTAATTTTGGCCGAAGGGTAAATCATGTAAAACTTTTGGTGTCATCTTGTCTACAAAATATTGTGTTTTCTAAATTTAGGTTTTGGTGCTTTGGGGGGTTTGGGTGGTCTGCCACAGGGCCCTTGCATTGTAGTATGACATCATAGGTCGCTACACAGCAATGCTGTTATTAGCGAATTTGTAGATTCTATGAGCAGGTCCTCCTTTAAGGTGTATACCCTAAAGGCAGTCGGATATACCTCACTGAAGAGGTTATCCTGACAGGTTGTTCATTATTTCCTCCAGTTCCTTCAGGTAAATGTCAGAATCATACTTTGATTAGGCCATGACTGCTTCCTTCCAAATCCTTGCCATTTCATCAATCATTCTACCATTAAATGCTAAATGGTCTAAGCTACTGACACCTTTTTCTCAATAAAGCACTATAAGTGAACTGGAAGAAAATATCAGGAACATCTGCTTGATGTGTACTTGATTTAGAGTACTGAGACAACCTGCTTCATGTGAACTCAATTTAAAAGTGATGTAACAATTTTGTCTTCTGATTGCATGTCAGATTGATGTAGAATGTCTTGGATTTAAGCCTAACCCTGTGTTTTATGACTTTGTAAACTCTTATGGTATACCATCTTGACCAGTTCTTATCCATTTTGTCCTCAATTACCATTTAGAATTAACACATTATCCAGCAGACTGCATGCTTGGTTGAACCTGTTGTCTTCCCAAAAGTAAACTCTGTGACTGGAGTTCCATTTCGATGCATTTCTTAGTGTCCTTCCACATGATGAGCAACTTTATTTGTTGATCACTTGCATGAATTTAATACCTTTGTGAGATTTGAGGTCCTTACAACCATTACTGTAAAGGTTACAGAGTTGTAGTATGTGATGCTGTGTATTTGATACCTATCTACCAAACTACAAGTCTGTAGTTAGTGAACAAGTACCAACATTTCAGAGGAACATGGTACCTGTATCTTTAGGGTAGGAAAGTACTATAGTACATTCCTCCAAAATATTGGCACCTGTCCACCAAACTCTGTGGATTGACTGCCCACATGAGTGTAACCTGAACATGTTCAGTTTAACTTACTAAATCTCGAGACTTGAGCTTCATGTCTATATTTCACAGGCAGTGACATGAACAGTATTGCAGTATTGCCTCAAACCATGGACTTGTCCAGCAGCACAACGATACCTCTTCCTACGATAACAGAAAGCAACCTTCCATACTTGCGTGGTTCTGACACTAGCACTGTCCACACATCTTCTGAAGCACAACCATCTAGTAGAAAGAAGATATTTACAGTGACGCGTGCTGCAGATCCTGCGTTAAACCTTTAGAGAGATTTATCATAGCAGTTTTTAAATTGTTTTTAAGAACATAATGTGCTCAGTGATACAATTCTAGTTTTTATTGCAGAATGATGTAAGTAGTTCTGCAGTAATGTAATATTTAAAAGAAAAGCAACTTAGTCTGATAATTAAATAAGAATTCTTTTGTAATTGCAGACGTGTTTGTAGATGGTTTTAAGTTACTCGTATGTTGCATGCCATAAGTTACTTGTTGTTAGTGTAGGATTTCAAGTGTCTATGTATAAAATAGGCTATTCACTAGTTGTATTTGAAACTTTGAATGTACTTGAAATTTGAGCATCAGCATACAGAAATCAGTGGACATAATTTAGGAATTTTGCTTAATAGACTATCCTTTGTAGGCGCCAGGATAGCGTACTCAGTACAGTGAATAGAATGTGGGCCTATGTTTGTTCTATATGAATCCATCTGTTATCCTATTCTTATGGCAGACATGCTGAACACTTATTAGGCATGTTTCATATACAATATAAATCTTTCCCTGGCTATCCTTTTGTAGTTATAAATGATATTCTCCATGCATGGATTTTAGTCTGAATCTGTTGCTGGAGATTCTTGTAAAGATCACACATCCAAGTTTCACTCATGCAATATTAGCAAGCCAAGATTTCTGCTGTGTTTGAAAACTCTTCATAAGTTTCTTTTTTTAATGCAGGTTGATGAATAGTTGTAAGATCAACAAGGCTTTCACACAGATTTGAAAATCTGGTATATATATATTCAAGCACATGCACACACACACAAGCACATGTACCAAGCTTTTCTATATGTCAAAAATTGTGTGAGACTACCTGCTGAGAAGTACAGGAGTCAAATTCTTGTGGAAAAATAATTAAATGGGCTTTTCTCAACATTTTCAGAAAGAGTGAACTTTTGAATACCAGTAGCTTTGGTATGATATCAGATCATAAGGTTGGTTGTTATGTAGCCTTGTAAGAGTGTGCCATGTTGTCTTCATACTTCCTGTAGTCTACCGTTAGAATATGTTAAGCGTGCTAACTCCACGGTGGCCAAACTTTACAATATAACTAACAAACTGCATTGAGCAGAGTCCTTCTTGAGAAGCTAACAGTAGTTCAGCTAGTTACCATATTTCCAGCTTTAAGCTTGATTACCATTTTACAAGAACCTGGCATTAGTGCCCTTTTTTAGCCAAACCAAATTACTCCATGCCCAGCCATACTATGTCCTTAATATCCACTTCCCATATGTGCCTAGATGAACAAAGTGGTTTATTCCCTTTAGATTTTGTAACCAAAACCTTATATTAATATCCCCGGCCACTATGTCTGCATGCCTCTGCTTTATTATGTCTGTATATGGAAGGTATTCTTAAATAAACAGACCACTACAGAAAAGGAATGTGTCAAAAACATTCCACTGTTTTATGCTTTACAGTCAGTCTTTTGTGGAGTGGGGGAAAGGAGGGGGGGGGGGGCACATGTTAGCAAACCACATCTTTGCCTGTTAATGTTGTGAAAATCAGTTGCAATTCTTTAAACAGCCACAGGCCCTCAATTTTGTAATCTGGTGCATGTTAACTCAGATTTCTCTGTGATTACTTACGTTTGTACAACGATTTACTTATTAACATATGTTTAATACAAAAAAAAGTTTGTTTAAAGCACATTTGTAAATAAATGGTAGATATTAAAAATATGTTTACAAACAGTTCAAGGTATAGAAAAAGTAACTGATAAAGAGAACTCTCAACTACACATCAGCCAAATTTCATTGCCAGACAGCATATGGTTGCTTAGAAAAATGCATCAAAATTTGATACACTTAACCTTGTGAAGACAGAGGTTACAGTATCCACTTAAAATTGACAAAGAGTAGTAAATGATAAATGACAGACAAAATATTAAAAATGACTGAAAGAATGCAGCATATAAGTTACAAATATAATAATATGTAAGACATTATGCAATTTTAAATTCTAAGTTGGGTAATTAAACAATGAGAGACGTTTTCTGACTGTAGTTTCTGTGTTTAGTGAGCAACAATTTTAAAAACTAAACAACAGCACTGAATGTTGACATGGAAAACAGGGCTGACTGAGACTTTACTGACCTTGTAAAATTTTTAAATATGTTGTTATATGTGTAGAAAGATGTTTTACCTTTTGTATGCCATGGCACACTGGTTGAAAAGAACTGATATAGGTTAAAAAACAGAAAAATAACACTGTTAAGTAGTTTGAATTTTAATTTGAAATAAAAAATTTTTTATTTTAGCTTTACTGAATACATTTAATTAAAGTTATATTATTGTATATTTCGTGTAAATAATTTAGACAAATGCATGTACTGTAGCTTGTTGATAATGCCATAGGGTCACAACATTTTGCTGTTTCAATAAAGTTATATTGTATATATATATATATATATATATAAGCTGTATGTTCAGTGTTGGTTGTGTAGACATTATAGAAATGCATATGCAGAATAACAACAGAACACTTATTGCCTTTATACCGAATTTTCTGCAAGCATATTTTCACTTGACTTTATGCAGGGTCTTACTTTTGTTGCTGCACTGAACACTGCTGCATTAATGCATAAAAACCCTACATCTACTGGGACATACTGTGACAGTTGCAGTGCTCAGGACAGCAATAAAAGAAGCACTGTATTATGTGCATGACCTGGAGAAAGCTTTCGACTGTGTCAACCATAATATTCTACTATCAAAACTGGAACTTTATGGGATAGTAGGAAAATTCAATGCATTAATTACATCATACCTAAATGACAGATATCAGAAAGTGGTAATAGATAACATAAAAACTCATAATAGTACTTCTTCCGGATGGGAGATCATCAAGCATGGTGTTCCGCAAGGCTCAATCCTTGGTCCGCTATTCTTCCTTTTGTATGTCAATGATTTGCCTGAAGTAATAACTAATAACGCTAAAATCATCTTATATGCCGACGACACTAGTGTTATAATACCTAATCCTAGCCTTCAGGATCTTGCAATTAACATGAACAAACAATTTGTAGCCATAAATGAATGGTTCAAAACCAATTTGTTATCCTTAAATTTCAAGAAAACTCATTACCTACTATTTAGGACAAAAAATAGTTTGGAAACCAATATAAGTATAAGCTGTGGAAACAAGCATATTACTAACACGTCAAATACTAAGTTTCTTGGTTTACACATTGATGAAACATTATCGTGGAAATCTCACATTGACCAATTAGTAACTAAACTGAGTTCGGCCTGTTATGCAATTAGGACTGTAAAAGATTTTATGTCACAAGAAACTCTAAAGATGATTTATTTCTCCTATGTGCATTCCATCATAGCATACGGTATAATTTTCTGGGGTAATTCGCCCTACAGTATTAATATCTTCAGGATACAAAAGCGTATAATCAGAGTTATTATGAATGCAAAAACTAGAGACTCTTGTAGGGAACTATTTAAAAATTTAAAAATTCTGCCCATGTATTCACAATATATATTTTCGTTAATACTGTTTGTCGTAAATAATAAAGATCAGTACAAATCAAACCACGAGATTCATAGCTTCAATACTAGACATAGCACGAATTTGCACCTTCCAACATCACGTCTGACAGTTTTTCAAAGAGGACCCTACTACTTTGGTATTAGAGCTTTTAATCATCTCCCACCTAGCATAAAAAGCTTGAGTAATGAAGTGAAACTATTTAAACCGGCACTAAAAAGATTTCTTCTTTCCAATTCGTTTTATTCCTTGGATGAATATTTTAACTGTAAATTTAATTAATGATCATGGGTTTTTAATCCTTTACTAAGTAACCTTTTGTAATGATATTATTTGCTACAGCTCACATATATATAATAATCACATCATAGAATATTTATTACAATAGTTTTATTCATTTTTAATGTAATATACGGACTATGATTTGTTATTCTAAGCTTGAATTGTTTTACTATTGTGTTTTATGTCATGTCTGTTTTTACAAATTGCTTGTATTTATTTTACAATGTATATATTATATAACTTATTAATTCATATGATGACCAAATCCACATCCTGTTTTTGTCTTTGTGACTGTATATTGGATCTATGGATTGTAAATAAATGATGATGATGATGATGATGATGTATTCACTAGTCGGAAGAGCTGTCCTGGTTTAGGATTTTTCTGTGCCCAGTGCAAAAATTAATTTGGGGCCCTGCATACATGTCATCCTGAACAGACTATGCAAATAGATCCTGCATACAAAATATTCTTAACACTAAATCTGAAATTAATTAACAGTTTGGGGGCCCTCTGAGCAGTGGGGCCTCATGTGGCTGCATGGATTGTCTAATAGCCTTAAACTAGACCAGATGAAGGGAAAACTCAGTAACTGCACTACAGAAAGTTTCAAGAAAATTAATTTTGTTATTTATGGAAAATTATATTTTTTCGTATATCATGAACATACACTAATATTGCTCTGTGGTGCAGAAACGTGTGTCACATATTTTATCAGTTAAAAGAATCACATGATTAAAGCACATTCCATGGGCTGCTGAATGTGATTTTTGTAAAATGTCAGTTAATGAATTTCCAATAACAAAACTGATATTGTCTTCATAAGTATTTGTCTTGGAATGATTCTAATCATTTGAAAGTGCATGAGTTTTGACTGCAGATATTGCACCATAAGAATGACTGTTTATTGGACAGGAGAGAAGTACTTACAACTTCAGAAATCATCAAGTTCATTTACATTGTGGTCTTTGTCAGTGGCTTGCTTATTGTAGGAGTTTTATAGTGTGTTATATAATTTTCCAAGTTCCTGTCATTACAACTATTAAACTGACTGGGATAACCTCTTCAGACCTTCACCTCCCAAATTTACATGTAATAATTATGGTTAATCTGTGATTATCACTGTTTCAATTTTCCATGCAAAGCAACTTAATTTGCACTCAACTAATAGAGTTTACATCTGTGCTACATTTGTGTAGGTGTCTACTAAACAGTTGTTGCTTTCGATTTGTTCAGATCAGACGTGGTTTCCCACTTGTTAGTTATCTTACTAGCAGTAGCAGCAGTTCACAATGCCGGGTGTACTCTTTGTCGTGTGTATTCCCACAGCTGCATATGAGAAATGTCTCATGTATGGGACATCTCCAGTTGTCCCACCTTCTGCTGACATGTTCCCCAGTCATGGTTTACAGAAAGGACCTGCAGGTAATTTTCATGAAGAAGTTCCTTGGATTTATTTAATTTTTCTTGTTTAAAATTTACGCACTTCTAGCCCAGGCCAACATTTAAGCCTGTTACATTTAAATGTATTGTGTAAGACACAGAAAGAGAGTTGTGATGAAAACAACTGTTTGGAAATATTACAATGAATTTAATTACAGTATTTTATTTTAGTGAACTCTGCACAAGAATTATCGAGGGAAAATGAGAGTGTTTGTTGTTAAAATATGATACATGGGCTATATGCCATGCAGTTTTGAGTATTAGTTACATAGACAGGTTCATGTATCAAATAGTTTTGTCATTATAATTTAGGAGTCTGTTATTATGGATTGCACTAGTGAGTTATGTTTAAAGCCTTTGTAGATTTTTAATTTAGACTAAGACCACTCAAATGTCACACTTAATGTTATTTAGTGAAGCAGTGTTTACTGTGCGAATCATGCATTATGAGGGAAAAATTCGGTGCCCTTTCAGTGTTACAGGAGCTAGTGAATATAGTTATCACTAGGCATTAAAAGGTACAGTACATGGCAGTAATTTGTTTATGTTCCTTAAACATGCAGAGTGTATATTATGTAACTTTTTTTGCAAGCTGTTTAGACAAATAATGGAGCTTAAATATTTGAGATTGGTCTAAATTAAGTGTTACGTTGGACTGATTGAAAACCAAATTTAAATTTATCTCACAACCAATTTATTGAAATGTACTCAGTAGTAGATCCTGTTCATCAACATTTTTTTACATCACACAATATAGATCAATGGAAATTTCCTCCCATTATGTGCTCATTTTATTTGCTTTGTACATGACAGTCACAGAAAAATATCATCCACATATATCGAAGTATTTAAGAATTAAAAGGTAAGACAGACTGACAGACATACACAAAGTACCTTTAAATTGTTTTTTTTTTTTTAATTTGCATAAAGAGCAACATAGCCTTTTCTTTACTCTTCTATACTCTTTGGTTCTATTATATTATGTATAATTTTCAGGGAAGATTCTCATAAAACTGGATGTTTCAGACCCAAAGGAAGAATTTGCGAGGCATGGGTTGGGGAAACTTAGTTCATTACTTCATTCCAAAGAACACTCGGATGTTGAGAAGCACCAAAATTCAGCAACAAATATACTGCAGTCTGCCCAACAGCAGGGCACGGTCATTAAGGATGCTTTGACTTTTAGCAATGAAATAGTTCCAATGGAGCGGGTAAGATGTCTTTGGTTAACTGCTGCTGTTATATCACACAATGTAATTTTAATGTGCCTTGCCGCAAAATGTGTTCCAATACTAAATGAGACCTGATTTTACCATTCATTGGGTAGCACTTCCCAATGGTTATTGTTTTGTACAGTTTCGTCAGCTGAAACTTTTCGTGGGCAAACTAAAGCTCTATTTTAATGCAGTAAATGCCGAGAAACTTGTACAAAATTAAATTATTCCTTTAATTGATAAGGAGATGACTCTAGGTAATGGGCATACAATCTTTTTTGACAAAGAGCCACAACTGTTAGACCCAGGTGTAAAAATTACAATAAGTGGTATACCTAAGTGCCTAAATTATTTCTTAATTGTTATAGTATATACGTAATTTACAAATGTGACTGCTGGCTGCATAATGCAACCTGGGGCTGCGGGTTCGACATCCCTGCCCTAGATCAAGATGGAACAACTGAGCCTCGGAATAGTAAAGTATTTTACGGCCCAATTGTTGTTATGGTGGAAAAAGAAACAGAAGATTTTCAAGGATGCATTTTTGTACCCTATAAAATGATTTCTCAATGATTACGTAATGCAAGTCTCTTACATTAACTGCTTCTGTGGGCTTATTACCAACATGTTAACTGAATTTTAAACATCTCTTCCTTCCAAAAGATAATTAGTTTCTGTGTGTTAACATCAAGAATAAGTGCATCTTTTTGTTCATGTTTTTTTTTTAGTTTTTAGAAGGATGTTGACATTGCGAAGCATACAAGGAGATGAAGGAAAACAAAGTGGTTAGTGTAATTTTGGTTGAATTACAAGAATAGGCTTGTGTCTGATCTTACTAATTGAATTAAAAACAACTCATTCAGAAGGGAAATTACCTTTTTATTTCACGAAATAAGCATACTTATACAGATGCCCTACATGAATTCTCTTGTTATTTATAGTGTTTTGCTAATTTTATGTAGCTTTGTGTCTCATTTGTGCCTCAGTGTTTTGACTTTATTGCATATTGCAATCTATTCTGTTCTTGACGAATTCCATATCCAATCTGACTTGCGTGGATACTGGATCGGTGAATGTATATGTGTATATATATGTATTTATGTATGTGTACATAACAAAGACAATCCCAAGATGCAATATTTGGGCAAAGAACAAGTCCTCATCTCAGTAAATAGCGACAGAGACTTTTAAGAACAGTAGTGACTGTATACAACCAGATTTAATGCTGAAAAGCTTGGCATCCTCTCCACAGAATGCATGTATGGTTTGAATGATTCTCAGACATTTACAACAAGTAATAAGGAAACATTATAGAAATTATACAAGATAATTGTGGCACAAATGCTCCTATATGAGTGTGAGAATTTGATTGCACTAAAAGAGCATGAAAGGAGAATTGAGGCAGCAGAGAGTAACCTTTTGGTCAGTTGTAGTATATACATTATATGACCATAAAACAAATGAAGGAATAGGAGAAGAAAGAAATATATATAGTTTGAATGAAATTATGTGGATTGTACATGCAAGTGGGCACAACATGTATTAGGAATGAACAATACATGCATTCCCACATTAGACTACGAATACATTCCAACTGACAGGAGACATGTAAGTTGACAAAGGAAAAAATGGAAAGACCAACACCCATGATGATGGAACAAGACAGAATGGCTTGTGCTGTCTTGTCGTTGTCATTGTCGTCGTTTATTATGATTGTGATTATTATAATTGTGATGATTATAATCGTGATTCTCAAACTGAACAATACTGTATCTTTATTACAAAACCAGTTCATTAATGATGTGAAGGGAAATCATTGCTTTTGGATGTGAGAATTCTGCACAACCGATACATACACTGTGTGGGCTTAGTACAGAGTTTTTAATGTTAGAGCAATTGATACATATAATAATCACTGTGATTTGAAAGGTTGACACTCAAATTATCTTTTAACCTCAGAATAACAACAATTTAGAACACACATGTTTTTTATATGCATAAAAATACCTGTGACAGAGTGAGAGTTTGTTCATGTGTGTGTAACTGTGTGATACTCTATGTCATTGCAACAACTGACTAAATTGGTAGTGTAGGGGACAGGTAATTGTTTGTAATCAGCAGTAATTCACTCAAATTCAGAGCTTCCAGCACTT
The DNA here is from genome assembly GCA_021186555.1 of Reticulitermes speratus. Classification (NCBI taxonomy): domain Eukaryota; kingdom Metazoa; phylum Arthropoda; class Insecta; order Blattodea; family Rhinotermitidae; genus Reticulitermes; species Reticulitermes speratus. The sequence goes on along the minus strand of JAJKFL010000427.1, from coordinate 12,259,427 downwards.
ATTTGTCATACAGTTTTATACTTGTATATTCTGTTTCAGATATTGGAGGAGCTATTGAAGAAGCTGAAAGTTGAACATGCCGTATGGTGCAGTGATAAGAATGGTTACTATTACCAGGTGAGATTATTATAAGTAATTAAACAAAGCAAAGTTAAATATGAATAATTTCAGAGTATTCCTTAATACTATAGAATATAAAGCTGCCACAGTTGATTTTTCCACAGACATACAAGCGTTAGCTTGTGTATAAACTACAGCTGATTTAATATATTCAAGATTATTAACATTAATCTTAAATAATTTGATTAAGAGGACATAGACTGGATTAAACTGGCTTAGAATTGGGTCCACAGGCAGGTTGTTGTAAACCTGGTACAGAACCTTCAGGTTCTGCAAAAGGCAGGCAATTTTTGAGTAGGTGAGCAACTTTAAGTTTATTGAGGACTTTAATGCATAGAGTAAGTTATTTGGTTAAACCTTAAATGGTGAATGTTTAAGGGTTAGGCTGGTTTTTCAGGTTGCTGAAGTAAGTTAGATCTTTTGCCAACAAATACACATTCAAGAAAACTATATTGTGCTTACCATTTTTTATTACTTATAATCTTGTGTCTTATTCTAAGTAAGAACATTTCAAATCAGTGTACATCATAGAACATTTTAGAGCCATGTGTGAAGAAGTGAACTGAATTGAACTGGCTCAAGACATTGCACATGATAATAATGATGAGCCTTTATTTTACAAAACAGAAGAATCACTTTTAGTCATTTGCATAAATAAATCCTTCTTAGTTAAGTTTGTAACACAATTTAATTAGTCTGTGACGATGTGAAGTGAATTGAACTGGCTCAACACATGATCCAGCTGATTAACTGAAAAAATATTAACTTTTTATGGCATTATGAGAAAATTTATTTTCTGTTTATGATTTTCAGGAAACACTTTCCAGCTCTAAGACTTCCATTGGTTGATGCTGGAATGACGTGCATATTATGTGTGAAAGAACTCAGATGTTTTGAAAATATTAGTATCAAAAAAATTGTGCTAGTCTGCAAAAAGCATTGGCAACGTTTCCTTCATAAATTATACAGCATTTAAACTTACCCATTTAAGAGAAGATATGATTTCTTTGGCTTTTATCTATATAAAGACAGATCCCATAAATTTCGAATCTGAGTTTGTTCAATAAAACCAACTATTGTATCTGTCAAACACAATCTTTATTTTAGTAGTATAAAATCCAACTACTAATCACATTTCGGCTTTCAATAACCCATCATCAGGCTGTGTGTAAGAAGATAAAGTGATGAAAATTTACAACTGCGATTAATAGTTACTCAAGGATGAGATCTAAACCTTGAGTAACTTATTTAAATACAATTGATCCTGGAACTCTATAGGGTTGATTATGACTATTATAATAGTATATGTATTTTATTTGTAGGTGTTTTTCCCAGTTGGTGCAGGAGATCCATGTGAAAATTGTCTACACTGCCTGACAGAAATGGGAATTGGCATAAAATACAACTCAGTAGTAAGGTAATACAAAAGTTTATCATCATCATTTCAAATGATCACTCACAAGGACCCCAAGATTACACTTTACTTTATTGTTTCTTTTAGCTCTTTTAGAATGACTCAACTTATTTCTTCTTAATATTGTTCATTCCGTACATTTTCTTTATATATTTATAGTCTGACAATTGTACACTTTATTCACATTAATTGTGTAACACGGCCCTACATGTTTCGAGCCAGAATTGAGGCTGGAAACATGTAGGATTTCTCATACAGAAATCTATTTAGGAAACTGGAGATTTTACCTTTGGCATCTCAGTATATACTTTCTCTCATGGTTTTCGTGGTCAAAAATAAGAACGAATTTATAGTAAATTCAGAGATTCATGGAATAAATACCAGACAACAAAACAACCTTCATCAACTTTTATCAAATCTGACAAAATATCAAAAGGGAATTTACTACTCAGGATTAAAGGTTTACAATAATCTTCCACCACACATCAAGGATACATCAGATGACTTTAAGAATTTTGAAGCACAATTGAAACAGTTTTTACATCTACATTCTTTTTATTCATTGCAGGAATATTTTCATTATAAATACTTCTCAAGGCATTAACTATTGACCTACTCTATATTAAAATGAGATGGAAATGTCAGATACATTGATCAATAATTTGTCTTTATGGTCACCTAAATTTTAGAAACCTTATACAAATTTCTTATATTATTTTATAGTATAATGTTATAGTATTAGTATTAGTATTAGTATTTTATTCACAATCCGTAAATCCAATATACAGTCTCAGAGACAAAACAGGATGTGGATTTGGTCAAACATACAAACCAACAAGTCATATGAAATACACATTGTCAACAACACATGCAGTCTACAAAATAGACCTAAAGCACAAAACATATAGTAAAATAATTAATACAGAATAGTGCTAAAACCTAGCACTGTCATAAAAACAATTAAAACCAATAAATCTTGTTCAGTTCATTATATTATAATTAAAATATTCCTCCACAGAGTAAAAAGAATGTAGATGAAAAAATTGCTTTAAGGCATTTTTAAAACATTTTATGTCATCAGACAATTCCTTTATATCAGCTGGAAGACAATTGAAAACCTTTATTCCAAAGTAATAGGGTCCCTTGTAATATTTAGCCAGATTGGCTGATGGCTGGTGAAGATTTGTTTTATTTCTAGTTTCATAATTATGAACATCCATATTTGCCTTAAATAGGTGTTTATTATTCACATATAGTGTATTTGTCTAAGCTATATTTTAGAGACCCTATAGGTCTTTGTACTTTATACTTATTTGCTCTGTTATTGAGTGTAATAACATTGGAATGAACGACTGTTATTGCTTTCCATAAATGTTTATTTTTAACAATTTTACTTATTACGCTTTCTATGTATGTTTGTTGATTGTTGGGTACGTGTTTCTGTTGTCATGTTCTGGATCCGTCATATGACATTTTATGGATTTTATGGATTTATGGAATGTTGTAGTAAAGGAAAATGAATGACTTCCAAAAAGATTGTGTTTAGAAGTGTATAAAGTTTACCATTGATGCATATAGATGATGGTAATTTGTGACAAGTGTTATGTTCTTGCACACTGTAAGTTGAGTTCTTCATTCTATTCTGTGTTGCTGTATGTTGTGCTGTGTATGTTTTGTTTGTGTTGTGGGCTGGAACGATTTCCGCATGCACAGGGGTTTGAGCTCCCAGTAGGATTTGTAGAGGATGAATAGCATAAAATGTTGTGTAAAAATGTAAAATTATTTAGGCCAGCCTAAAAAAGGTTTCTCTAAAATAATTAATTTTACAGCTTAGAGGAATAATTTAATCGCAATTAAATACTTATATATTGTGTTAGGGTTCACAGTTTTGAAGATTGTTTTTAAAAGAATGACTTTTAATAAGAGATTGTGTAGGATTGTATAAGGTTTGCCATTGATTCATACAGATGGTGACTAAATTTATGACACTTACTATGTACTTGTCCACTGGAATTGTATTCTATATTATATGTTATGTTGCTGTATGTTAAGCTGTACTTGTTTTAACTGTATTGTAAACTAGGACGATTTCCACATCCACACGAGATTGTACTCCCGGCAGGATTTACGGAAAAATGAATAAATGAATGAATGAATTACACAGTTAATGTGAATAAAGTGTACATTTGTCAGACTATAAATATATTATTTCTTCTTCTCATGGACAGAATCATTTCTGTGCACAAGAGCTGAATGAAATTGTGGTAGAGTATTCATGTTTCTATCTTAAAATCAAGGGCTAGAAGTAGCTCAGTCAGTAGAGTGACTAAGCTACGGACTACACAGCCGAGGAACTTTGGTTTGATTCACGGCAGAGGCAAGAGATTTTCCTCATCACCACAGCATCCAGATCAAATCTGAGGTCCAGCCAAGCACCTATGCAATGGACACCGGGCTTAAAGCAGCCAGCTCGTGAAGCTGACCACTCAACTTCTTCTACTGCTGAGATCAAGAATGAGTAGAGCTATACTTCTGCACCACCATATCCTTTTATGGTGTGATGCTTAATTATGCAGAGGGACAACTTCATTTTACTTTAGCATAAAAATCACTTTCATTTAAAGTATGTTTATTTATTTTTCTGCATCCCTTCACACTGTGTAACTTTAAATGAAACCTTATTGATTTAATTTCCCCAACAATGTTACGTGAAGAATGCAAATTAAAAATCTCTTTATTACGCAGTTTTATTTTTTCCCCCTGTTACTTCCTTACACATAGGTTTAAATATTTCTTTAAAAATCTGGTATCCAACAGTCTCAGTTATAAACATATATAGACACTGTATCTAATAATTTGCATATGTGTATCAAGAATTTTGGTTTTTATTTTTGTTTGTACTATATTCATATATAAGCACACAGAGCATGAATAACTGTCTCATTGCAAATCAGGCACCTGATAAATAGAATTAGAAAATAAAATTACGGAAAAATTTAGTTACAGCATTTAATGTATTAGGATTACCAGCTCACTGATATGGTACCAAAATTTTCACAGCAACCACTGTGAGAATGTCAGATGTCACATGTAATATATTCTTTGCTTTCTAGTGTTGTACCTTGTATGGTGTACTATGAGGGTATTGATGAGAGGGATGAAAATGACGAGTAAGTACACACATGCATATTGCACTATGACTCTTTAATATAACTGACAGGTGCTCACTCATTCCACAGATGTCTAGCATCAGTGGAAAACAGAGCAGAAACAATTGCAACAGGTTTTTTTCTTTTGTGTCTGAGATCAAAGGTAAATTCAGCACCAGCAGATACATTTTTACCAGTTTACAACCTAATATTCTAAAGACGTAGCATAAATTTATTATGACTCAAAAGATGCCATATTTTTTTTATTTTGTTAATCTAATTAAGAAGATTTAAGTCTTAAGGAAGTACTCTGCTGTGCTGTTGTTAGTCATCAGAATTTATTTTCATTATTAAGTAACGATCTACTCGCATTATAAGGTAAATTTATATAATAATTAAGCACTAAGCTAACTTGGTATAGTCAAAACTAAGTCAGAAATTATTATTGTTATGAATTGACACTAGCAATAATAATTACTAACAGTAAAAGTAATACATTGCAATAACTAAGAGATGCCATATGTTTTCTTAGAAACAGGATGATTATTTTGATGATTACTTGGATGAACTTTGCGCTTTAAAAGATCAGCCATTAAATGAGTTTCTTCAGGAAGGAGACTGTTTGTGGTGTCACATGGCAAAATATTTGTATGTAATATTTCTTTTGTAATGTTTTCACAGGGAGTCTCCAGAGAAAAAAGCTTGGAACAACTTTGTGCAGTCAGTACGGGCAAAGCTGACTGTGAAGTCAGTAGTCGATGGTGTAAGGAGTGGAGCAGAATGTTCATTTGACTTCGTCTTGCTTGTTCTAACAGCTGAGTATGTGAAAAATGACTTATTTTATAATGTGGTCATAACTAGTATAATGTACACTATCTTTTGTATTTCAAAAAATGTAGTATAACAATGAACCATACTTATTAAAGGAATTATATTGCTGAAGGTTGGTATGAATAACAAATTCCTCATTCCCAGTTTTAAATACCCTTGGGAAAAGGAGGATTAGGTTATTGAATTACGAGTTGACACCATACCTTACTTTTAATCTTAGTGTAATATTTGTTCATAACACATTTCAGAAACTTCTATTCTGACTGAGACTTGTAGTTTTTCTCAGATCTTATTTGAATATTACATTAAAATTGGCCACGTTTCTTTCCTTCCATATCCTTTATAATTTATTTGCAGTCCTGTTATTTGATGTTGTATATCCAGTCTAGTTGAAAAATCACTGTTAAATAACCAAAAACTTAATGCCACTACTGAAATGCAAAAAATACATTTGTACGCTGACTGTCTTAACCTTTGTGGCAGTAGTTTATTGTTGCGAGAATAACACACTGGACATTGTCCATTGTGTGATGTATATTTGATATACATAGTGTTCCAGAAGGTGGCTGTGCTTCCATCAACAGATAAAAGTAATATTATAAAACCTATTTTGTTGTTTCATTAGCTCGAGCAAGTCTCTATCAAATTACCCCAGAAAATGGACAGTTTCTAAAGCAATATTCTAATAAGCTTTTGTAATCTTTTACAGCATAATTGCAGCTATGGGACTGGTGGAAAATAGTGCCGTGAATATAGTCGCTGCTATGCTGGTCTCTCCACTCATGGTAAGAGTTTCTGAAATATCTGTTGCATTTTATGTAAGAAATAACAGCTCTTGTAGAACTGAAGGATGTGTGGGAGAGAAGAGAAATGCAGGTAGGGTACTGGTGGAAAACTTGAAGGAAAGAAACCACTTGGAGAACTTCAATAAATTAATCAATCGATTATTTATCTAAGAGTGATCGGAAACAGCAGTTATCTCTATTGCTAAGTACATATAACATGTTACATATGGAGAAATTTCCCCACAAGCTTGCAGAACACTCTTGGTACAGCCATAGATAATATATTTGTAGAAAACTCGCGATTAAATTTTTGTACTGTTCTACCATTAGTGAATGGTTTATCAGATCATGAACGCAATGCCTTATTTTCAAACAATTTTTTTTAAAGAAAAGAAGGTTATGACTTATACACACAGAATAAGATTAATCATAAAAGATTCACTTATACATTTTCAAGAAATATTATGTAATGAAACCTGGGATAGTATTTACTTAAATAATGGTATCAATGGTATTTTTAATGCTTTCTTGAATACCTTTCAGAACATTTTCGAAGCCAGTTTTTCTATTACATAAGTAAATAATGTCAGAAATAATGGCTGGATCACAAAGGGCATTAAGATATCCTGCAGACACAAAAGGAGTTTGTATGTTGTCAGTAGAAACTGTAATGACTTAAGTCTTAAATTATATTATAATTGGCATTGTGCTATTTTAAGAAAAGTAATCAGAGAGGCAAAAAAATCATATTACAATAATTTAATAGATGTATCAAAAAGTAAGATGAAAACAACATGGAGCATCATAAAAAATGCAACAGGGAAAGTCCATACTTCGTATAATATGCCTCCCTCTTTCAAAATTGGTGACACAGTTGCTCCTACAGATAAAGCAGCTGGAGCTTTCTGTAATTATTTTCTAAATATAACTGAATGGTTAAATGTGCAAAATGTTAAAGACAATTATCCTATTTCATTTCTAAGGACTCATATCCAAGCGGTTTTCCTCACATGAACATGATTCTAGTAACAGAAGCAGAAATAAAGAGTATAATTAACTCCTTAAAAGCCAAAGATTCCTCAGGTTATGAAGAAATATTGAGTGAAATTTTACAACTATGTGGGGCACAACTTAGCAAACCTTTGTCCTACATTTGCAATAAATCAATTTCTATGGACATTTTTCCTGAAAGTCTTAAGTATGTTACTGTGAAGCCCTTGTACATAAAAGGTGGCAAATCCAATATGGCTAATTATAGACCTATTTCCTTGTTGACTGCATTTTCAGAAGTAACAGAGACAACAATGTAGTATAGATTAATCATCATCTACAGATTAATAATATATTGGTGGCTGAACAATATGGATTGAGGAAAGGACTATCAACCGAATATGCAGCTTATACGCTTGTAGATAGTTTACTCAAAGCTTGGAATAGCAAATTTCATGTTGGTGGAATATTTTGTGATCTAGCCAAGGCCTTTGACTGTGTAAATCATAAGATTTTAATAATGAAATTGCAGAATTATGGACTCCAAGAACAAAAGATTAATTGGTTTAAATCTTACTTAACTAATAGAAAATATAGAGTGAAGTTAAACATTAATAATATTCAAGATTGTTTATCTACTTGGGAAACTGTAAAACAAGGAGTCCCTCAGGGGTCTGTTCTGGGTCCATTACTCTTTATTATTATATAAAAATGATTAATCAGTGAGTATAAAACATATTTCGGAGGTTATATTATTTGCTGATGATACAAGTGTCTTAGTAACTGATAGTAATTATGGTAATTTTAAACAGAAAGCAGGTCTTGTATTATCTTGTATAAATAAGTGGTTTCAAGCTAATCGGTTAGTTTTAAATATTGAAAAAAAGAACTTTGTGAAATTTACACCTAAAAATTCATTACATGCTCCATTGGCTATTTAATATGCAGATAAATTCATTGAGGAAACAATTAGTACAAAATTTCTGGGTATGCAAATCGATAATCATCTGAACTGGAAAAATCATATAGATCAAATTCTTCATAAATTGGGTGCTGCATGTTTTGCGGTTAGGAAATTGTTCCACACACTAAATATAGATGTTCTGAGGACGGTGTACTTTCCAAGCTTTCTTTCTGTAATGAAATATGGAATAATCTGCTGGGGAACTTCAACGTATGTAAGTCAGGTATTTACATTACAAAAGAGAATAATTAGAATTATGTCTGGTGTAGGAGCTAAAAGCTCATGTAGAAATCTATTTAAGAAACTAGACATTTTACCTGTATCTTGTCGTATATTTTTTCTTTGATGATGTTTGTATTAGATAATCAGGAAAATTTTCAAACTAACTACCAGGAACAAGAATCAGTTGTACTTGCCTATTGTTAATCTTTCATGTTTTCAAAGGGGTGTTTCCTATTGTGCTATGAAGATCTTTAATAGTCTTCCAAATATTAAGAATATTAGTAGTATTAAGAATCTTCGGAATAACAGGGTGAAATTTAAATTTGAGCTATGTAAATATCTTATTACACATTCATTTTATTCACTTACAGAATTCTTTGAACATTATACAAATAATTTACATAATTGATGTTTTAATTTCTTAACTTGTATTATATTGTCTTCTTTGACTCTTGTGTCTAGTGGGAATATTTTTTACAGAAAATGTATATAACTTGTAAAAATGTTCATATTTTTATTTATATTTTACATTTGTTCTTATTGTAATTGTATTTGTATTGCTTCTGTGCTGCATTTTTGTGCTGTTATTGTGTTGTCTATTGTGTTTTGACTTGTTTCATTTCCACCTGTCGTACGGCGGTTATGTTGGATTTAAGAAACTAATATGTATGTCTGTGTGTGTGTGTGTGTGTGTGTGTGTGTTTGTGTGTGTGTGTGTGTGTGTGTGAAAGAGAGAGAGAGAGTGTGCTCGTACGTGCTCCATAGAGTTAGCATCCTTTTGCTTTCAGTAATGTAAAACTGATGTGTAAGCAACACTGGCTAAATACAGAACCACCTGCAAGTGCCTGAATATTTGTACACAATAAAGGTAGAGTTGTCCCTGTGCATGGCATTAAGATGGATAATGAGAGTAGAAGGATAGCTGCACTCATTCTTAATGTCAGTACCAGGTGAACGTTATTGGTCTGACTCGCACCCTTTGTGCTGACTGAATAGGAGGCTGGATGGGCCCCAGATTCAGTCTTAACATTTTGGAGAAGAGAAAATCTTTTGTCCCTGCCTGGAAGCAAGCCTAGTTGTCTTACCAACCATGCTATTGTACCTCCCCCAAAGCTTTCTACGGTAACAAGAAATTACTTGTTCTGCTTCCTTTATCATTTCCATTCTCACATGGGTCATGAAAGTAATAGATAGTGATGTATATTTATTTTAAAAATTTCAGGGTCCAATTATGGCTGCTACATTTGGAACTGCAATTGCAGATAGGAAATTACAAAAGATTGGTTTACGAAGTGAGACCATAGGCCTCCTAATATCACTTATATTTGGATTTATATTTGGTCTACTAGTTGGAACAACAGAGGATACATGGGGTACTGGAAAATGGCCTACAGAAGAAATGAAGAACAGGTGAGCTGTGATTATCCTTTGCTACAAAAAGAGCTATACATCTCATTTATACTGACTGTTGTATTCTGTACTGTTGTAAACTTCATGTAGTTCCATCTTATGTTTTTGACAATTACATAAGTCAACAGGGTTATAACAGGATTCCATTTTTCTTTTATATGACCCTGTGTTAGTGGATAATTAATTACCCATTGACTCAGCATCAGGGATGTGGTTACCCATTGATATAGTATCAGGGATCCAGTTACCCATTGATGCAGATCTGATTGCCCATTGCACAGTGTTAGGGATCCGATTAATGTAGATCCGATTATCCATTGACACAGCATTATGTATGTGATTACCCATTGATGCAGCATCATATCTAAAAAGAACAGAATCGTCAGTTGCACTGCTGTGAAATCATCAAACCTGGCAAGGTTTCTAAATTAATCTTGATATACAAATTCCAAATCTCGATTCCAAAGTTTTGCATTACATCGCAGTTTTTAAAAAAAATTTAATGACGATTTTGCACATTTACACGTAAACAATAAATGTCACTTGGTGAATTTTTTAAGAAATTAAAGGTGAGGGGGGGGGGGAGGCATTTGTGGTAGTCTGGGTGTTGTGTGAAAGTGGGAGATTATATTTTATTGGTAAATAAAAGTTTATTTTTATTGAAATAATGTAATTCCATGATAAGTGCTATGCAGGATTGTGTGCTTATATCCTGCACACAGATGAAAATAGGGAATAAGAAGAAAACTGTGTATGTTACAATATATTGACCTATTCTTGTGATGAGCATTACCTGATACAGTCAACTTATTTCTTTCATGTTATCACAAAAATGTGAAAGTTTGTTGCTCTTTCTTATTCTTAATATTACTTTCCCGCTCTCATTATTTCACCCACTTTCAAAAATGAACGAGAACTAAGTGGTCTCAGGGTTAAAACACTGGACCTTCATTCAGGAAGTTCTGATTTTGATCCCCAGTTAGATCTGTGTACAGAACTCCTTATTTACAGATGAAAACCTCTGTATTTACCAAAGATTAAAGTTTGAGAATGGGTAGAATCCTGGCTTCTACTGTCTTTCAGAGCCCACTTTAAGCTTTGTTCTCCATTTCTTGACAGCCATTGTCATGATCATTACTGGGGTACCAAAATTTCTCCTCTTCTACATTTTATTTGTCTCTACTTAATTTTTCTAATTATTGTGTTATTTATTTATTGGGCACTCTATTGTATATATGTTATTTATTTGTGACTGGTTCTATATCCGTCAGGCACCTTTTGTAGCCTAGATTGGATCGATGGAATTTTACAATGAATGAATGAATGAATGAACCTAACAGACCACACCAGCAGTCACTAGATAGCAGGCAGGCAGTGTATGTATAATGTAACATTGAGGCATGTTTGTATGACCATTGTTGCTGTGGAAAAGCAATAAGTATTAAATATTAAAAGTGTGTGTCTGTATTCCCTTGCATCTTTTCTGTGCCATACGATGTTGTCACCTGTGGTGTGTCTGACTCTACTATATTTTCCACATTATCTCCTAATCAGCAAAATTTTCGTAAAAAAGTTATTGAACATAAAATATATGTCTTAATTTTCTCTACAACTTTTGTCTGGAACATTTCTAATTCTAAGAAGAATTCAACGAGATATCGTAAATGTATATTGGTGTTTATGTAAAGTATCAATTATTCTTTTCGTATTTAAATCAAACTTGAATTTTCTCGACATATTTTCGAAAAATCCTCAAATATCAAACTTCATGAAAATTCGTCCATTGGGAGCTGAATTGTTCCATGCGGACAGACAGATGGACATGACATAGCTAACAGGCACTTTCCACAATTTTGCAAAAGTGCCTAACAACCAAGTTACTTTCCAAAATAGTAATGATAAAGCTAACAGTGCAAGCGTGATAAAACCATAATTGTAACTTATAGTACTTTAAAACAAGGAAAGCTAAACATTTGACTGTCATTTAATATTTACTATACATGTTCTATCTCCCTACTCCTATGTAATAATGTTGTACTTCAAACCATGTCACTGAACATGCTGGTATAGCTGTACATATATTGACTTGCATTTGGGAAGTACCCGGTTCAAATCTTGGCAGGTTCTCTATGAGGGCTTTATTTTTCTCAGTCCCACCAGGTAAGTGCTGAGATAATACTTTAACCCTTGGAAGACAAATTCCTAATATATTCATTGCCTTTTTAGTGTGTCCCTGAGCCAACCCCAAATACGTTTTTTCTGGTTTTTTCTGCATTGTCTTCACAACCCTGCTTAATTCTGTTATGTGCCAAGTCTCTTCAACGATTTTTCACACCTGTCAAAAGACTGTAATCTAAGAGAATAACAAGAAAAATATAGTAATGTCTGACATATTGACAATATCTGGTATAGAAGTTGTGTCAGTGCTTGAAACAAGTGAGGTTGAAATCTTTAACATATCTTGACATGTTCCACGTTCTTCCTCATTCCTAATTCATCATCCTATAAATTCTTGTGTAACATTACATAACCTATCAAAATATAGTTGAATAACCAAACATTGAAATGGTACCACTGCACACCTAAATACTTCCTGCAATTCAGCTTATCTATGTGAATCTGAACTTATTGAATGTGGTATTTTCAGAGGCATGGCACGATCTCTCTGGATTGGTGTTTTGTGGGCCCTTCCATCTGGAACAGGAATTGCATTAGCTTTGCTTCAAGGCAATGCAGCGCCTTTGATTGGTGTTGCCATATCTGCTTCACTGCTGCCACCTGTTGTCAATTGTGTGAGTATCTGCCTGTCACAGTTTTGTCATTATTAGTGAAAATGTCTCCCAGAGGAAATATCTTATGAGATTATAGGATACCATGGCAGTGAGCATTAAGATTACAGTCTTCTGGAAGTGATGCTGTGTTTGTTATGAATCTGCTACCTCCATCTATGGAGTAGAGGAAGCGAAACCCCGAAGATGAGGCAGCAGCTTCATCTAAAACATTGGTGCTTGTCTATCAGATTACACAACATCATATGCTAGAAGACCTTAAGCTTTCTGTAAAGAAAATTGAATAGAGATCTGTTTAAGGGCACTTACCTGAGATGTATTTGGCCCATTTATACGGCAGTGATATCTGTGTCACATTAAAATTCAACAAGCCTTGAGGTGCATCTTTTGTAAGCTCATATATTATGGTATAAAACGGTGCAGAGCCGACTGCATGTTGATGCATAAACAGATACATTTGTATTAGACTGTCAACACAGACATTTTTGTCACTTACAAGGTCGGTTGTAATAGATGTACTACAATCTTGTTATTGTATATTACTCGAGCCTTGGCCTCCCAGTAACTTGTATATAACTCATTAAATACAAAGGCCAGCACAAAAGTAATGCCTCCTATTTTTTTTTTTTTCAGAAATTGTATTTACAATTTTAATAGAAATTTACATACATCCTTCACAGATTTGAGATTATTTTTCCACATATTTCATTATAAATACAGGAAACCTTTGTGTGAGACACCCTGTGCCAGTCATGTAAAACTCTTTACTGAAGCGTTGGAGCGCTCCATGCGCGCTGCGTCGCAGCTCTTCATTGTCCACAAAAAGGTGTCCTCGGAGTGCATCCTTCGAGGAGGGGGGGGGGGGGGCTAGATTGGGACTGAGGGAGGATGAGGGAGAACAGGTTCAAGGCTCAGACTTCTGCAGATAAAGTCATGGCCAGTGTCTTCTGGGACATTGAAGGAATCTCGTTAGTGGAGTTCTTGAAGAGAGGTGTCACAATCAGTTCAGAGTTATGTGTGCAGATATTAAAGTAGTTAAAACAACGAATTTAAAAGCTTCGGCCAAATAGGAAGATGAATCAAGTCCTCATCCTCCCTACAGTCCTGATGTAGCACCCTCCGACTGTCATCTTCTCGGTCCCTTGAAGGATGCACTCAGAGGACGCCATTTGTCAGACAATGACGAGCTGAGACACAGCATGCATGAAGACCTCCAATGTTTCAGCAACGAGTTTTAAGTGACTGGCATAGATCATGTAACACAAAGTAGGAAATAGTGTGTTGATAATGAAGGGGACTTTGTGGAAAAATAATCTAAACTTTGTAAAGGATGTACAAAAATTCTAGAGAATAATGAAATACGCATTTTATACCCACTATACTTCTCCTGTAAGTCTAATGCTTTTGGAGACACTTCAACAAGTGTGAGTGAACAAACTTGAATTGTTACTGTATGTAAATTTCCCATTTATTACTGCTATTGGTACGTTTTACTTCCAGGGTATAATGTGGGGTTTGGCATGCATAGTCTTAATGTATGAAGATGTCAAAATCCCATATGTCAAAGGAGAAAATTACACTAGTCCAACTTCAGCAAAGCTGACACATACAACAACGGAGAGATATCCCTCAGAGTTGGCTATTATGGGCATCATGAGTTTCTGTCTCACACTAGTTAACATTGTCTGCATTTTTGCAACAGCCATAATTGTACTTAAGGTAAGCCAAACTGTCTTCTGGGATGTGACACAGTGTGGTCTAGTAGATATAACTATAGCCAAGCAACATTTTTGAGTAGCCTGCTGTCTGCATGTTCAAGTTTCTTGTATATTGAAAATGGAGACAGTGGGTTCTTCTTATATACTGGCACCTATTGACCAATGTACACGGTGTCGTATTCCAAAAAACCTCATTGTCATTCAAGCTACTGAGAACCCTAGAAGTGAAAAATCATATAATATGTTCAGGTGCGGGGAAGGTAGCCGTCAATCACAACAACCATTTATAGGCATACGTTGAAAGATTTTATTGCCGCAAATTTTTTGTGTTTTGATTTTAGTAAATTTAGAAGCTGAGGAGGTTCGAGGAATTTAAAATTTAGCTTAACATATGGTAATATTCCACGTTTGATATTCTTGGTTAAAATAGATTATTGGCGTTACACAAGAGCACCTTTATTTTAGTGTTCTTTTATCTGTTGATCTATGAGGTCTGACAGTCAAGAAATATTTATAAGAGGGACATCCTGTTGTGACGAATATATGAAGAGTTGTGATTGACGTGTACTTTCCCTATGCTTGTATATCTTTGTCACAATAAGATGTCCCACTTATAAAAGAAAATACATATAATGTATTCCCAAATTTAAGCAGCTGATTTGAGGCTGTGACATACGTTTCAAGCAACATGTTCAAAGTGACGCTAGTGTCCTGTGAATATATGTAACTTGAATATTTTAGGCTTTGCAAAGAATACGATTTAATTATAAAAAAAGTATGTGGACTGTTATAGTGTTTTGGAGATAAATGGTTATTGTAAAAATTAGTTCTAATTTAACCCAAATAAATTATCCTAATAAACCTTTGACTGTAGTGGTGGAATTGAGATGGTCTTTTGTCCGCCCTGAAGATGGAGGTAGTAATTGCTCTTGAAACGTTGGTGCTAGTTTACCACACTACACTGCGTCACATCGCAGGAGACACTACTGTTAATATTCCCTCCTGCAAGAACTTCAAATCTCACATAATGATGGGTTGTTAACAATTCTCTGGTCTGTCCATCTCTTGTACAAATTTAGACTTCCAGCATTGTTGGTAGATTATATTCTGTCAGGTTATTTCTCCAAAATCCATTTGGATGTTACGTATTATCATTTTTACCTCTCTCTTGACTGGTACACAATGTGTTAATGGTAGCTGATTTCTCCTTTTCTCTTACATCAAGTCACAATATTTCCAGTTAATACTTCAAATGTTTCTATCACTGCAGATTAAAGAAGTGGCTGCACCGTATACTTCAGGCCCTGATCTAAGGCGCTTTTGGGAGCATGACATCCGTATTGCTCGAGATACTAACAGAGCCACCATGAGTCACGGCCATGACAAGGGTGGCGCCACTGATGTGGAGTATGTCTGTTACCTACTGCACTTTATGCAGTTAAACCAGTTCAGATCATTATACAAATATTTCCACTTTTGCTGGGGGCACATTACACTTGATGGGACACTTGTCTTCTGTACAGTGCTTTAAAGTCTTCTGCTCATCCCCCAGGTATTTTATTGAATAGAGTTAAAATTCAACATTACGTACACCTCTTAGCTGTCTCTGAAAACTACTTCTGAGGCAGTGCCACCAGTAGATGATTGCTAGTTATTCTGAAAATTCAGTGATATATATAGCACTTCTGACACCATTTAATACATATATGTATACATGGCTGTCCCTTAGATTTAGAAACAAGCAGTGGGAAATTTCTTATGGATGACAGTAGTGAGCATTAGGACCACACTGAGGAAATTTCCCACAAATTTAGTTTTTTAATATTTTGAACATACCAAACTTGACAGAGTCATTTCAGAACATAATTATCTGACTACAAAAGGGTTAACAGGAATTAATATTTAGAATATTTTCTTGAAGGTTAAGAAGGCTGTATGTCTACAGTAACTTTCCTTTTCAGTAAGGCGATCTGAAGTGTGGTTTAACATAAATTCTCATTTCGGTCTTCCACTGCTGAAAATATCGGCCTGTATTCTAAATGTGTTTTAAAATAGTTGAACGTAGTCACAGATATGTAATACGATTGTGGTTTTGTGGAATGTAATGCTGTGTAGTTTAGTCGATATTTAAACAACACTGCAATATACCAAAGTATGTACACAGCATCACACCCCATCGCTGTGAGAACCTATATCTGAGACTGATATGAATCACATTTAGACATCACTTGTGTTATTCACTTTTGATCTCAGTGTGTATATGCATATAGTAACATTTTAATTCAAAATTTATTGTAATTCTTGAATTTGGAGAAGTTATATTAAACATCTTCAAACTGTCATCTCGTTACTTCATTTGTTTTTCAGACGAGTAATGAATGAGCTAAGTTCAGTTCCAACTGATGAGCTGGAGTACACTCTGGAAGCTGCAGTGAAGGAGGCTGTTGATGACAAAACGTTTCACAAAGTCAACAGATGCAGTTATTCAGCTAGCACTAAAAATGTAACTAATTTCAATATGTACCTAATAACTTACTTCATAACACAGGATCTTCCCTGGGCAGTCAGTTGTTCCTCTGCTCTTCACTATTTCTTTCTTTCTTTTTTCTTTTTTTATTTATTTCTCTCTTTCTTTTCTCTATGCTTGTTTTCTTCAGATTATGTACTGTGCCTTTTTCCATATAGCTTCTTGCTTTGGGACTGAATAGTGTTTGACCTTGGTAGGTCGCTTTTTCTCACTTTGGCTGTCCAATGGAGGGCCTGCTCCCCATTTTACAGTTTTCTTCATTTTTCTGTTACTTTCTGTATCTTAGATTCAAATACTTTCCTCAGCACCCTGTTCTCAAACGCCATAAATCTATGTTCTCAGGCAGTTAATTACCGTCTTCTCATTGTACAGGCCTGGATTCAGTCTCAGCATGGTCCACGTGTGATTTATGGTAGACAAAATGGCAGGTTTCTTTCATGCCACACTGGCTTTCTCATGTCAGTTACCATGCCATGAATGTTTCACTCTGATCAGTCATCAGGAGCTAGTACAGTAGACACATTTGACGTGACAGTACCAAGGGACTCGCTCTGATCCACTGTGACACCTCTGAAGAGGAAACTAGTTTTCATTAAAAACCAAGATTTTTTTTTTTTAATTTATGTTTTCATATTTACTACTACTGATGACTTTAATTGATTTGTGTATTTTCAGATAAATTATATCTTAGGGCTTGGAAGTGGCAACAGTGATGGAGCAAGTGATACGAATAATGACGCATCTCCTCTACAAGACCGAGAGATGCTGGACCACGTGATACGTTCTCTGTTGGATTTTCAGTCACAACAGTCCCCAGCTTCGAAAGAAACAACTCTAAACCGATTCCACCAGTTATCACGATCTTTACATAAAACTTCAAGGCGCTCAAGCATGCGACGACAGAGCACTCGCACGTCTTTCCTACGGAACCCACACAGTGTTTGTAGTCAGCATGAAGACCAAGGTGAATAGACAGTTTAGAGTCAGTGGTTTTTAAAATACTTCTTCCAGCATTGTACTGAATATGTTAACACAGGGAAATGACTCTGACTTGTATGACTAGGTTATTAGGTTACCTCACTAAAGTTAGTCATGGATTTTCAGACATTTCCTGAGAGAATTGTGTCTTCAAATGGCCCCAAACTTCCAAATATACTACTATTCTTTGTCAGTCCTATATAATCTGTGAAGCTGGTGTGAAAGGTAAAGGTAGAATTGTACCTATTCACACAACGAACGCATATAGAGAAGTAGATGTATAGCTCCACTCATTCTTAAACTCACCACTAGATGGAGTGCGTGGTCAGCCTAACCCCTCGGTAGCTTTACTTCCGGAAATGCAAAGTCTAGAAACCAAGTAATCCTAGTGCAATGTAACATCAACAGAACAGTACAGAACTGAAATTAATTATATTTGTACTTTCAGGCCTGCCTACAATCATGGAAAACAACACTGGTGAGCAGAAGAACTCTGGGAACATAAGGCCCCAGTCTCTGTCACACAGGGCTCTTAATGCTCCTGTATTGCGTAACATTGTGCGGTCCTTATCCGGTTCACAGATTAGGTCTGTTATGCCTCCAGCATCGCCATAATTTCGCCAGAGTGAAGATAAATTTGAAAAAGTTACTCTCGCAATGGATCCTGAATAAACGTTTAAGTAGAGGAGCTGAAAATTTCCTCTTCAATTTTGATACATCTGAATGCCATGTATGTTAAATGAAATTCTTTTTAATTGAATAGTGAAATGAGAGAAATAGTGCTGAATCAAGTACAGTGTATGTATCAGGGCAGGGATTGTAAACCAGTTTTAGATTGTGTAAAAATTAAATGCATAGTAGTCCCTGTGTGTGCTGTGAAGGTATATGGTGATGGATGTATATCTCCACTCATTTTTACCCTTGACTTTAGATGGGACTGAAGCGTCACCCTGGGCACTTTATCCCCTAGGAAGGGGCCTGTAGAAATTAGCCCATGTGTACCGGAAAGGTGTATAAAATGAAATATGGCGTTTCTGGGGAATTGAGGAATTGCAGGGTATCAGAAACAAGTGAATTTTAAGGTTCTGGTCTTATGTTTTTTTATCACTTATCAGGGAGTCAACATAATAGTAGTGGAAGGCTTTTGGTAACTTCCAAACAAAAAATTATCAATTTTATATTGAAGTATACTGCTAAATTATTTAATGTTATTGTACCAGCTGCTGTGAGAAAGACTTCTGGGTCAGGAGGGAAATAACTAAAATTTGGCAACTCCATTTTTAGTAAATAAAAGATTCAAAGTTGTAGGTAAGATAATACAATTTGTTAAAAGTACAGTGTTATATATTTTTCATGTCATTGGTGTTATATTGCAAAACTCTGCAGGTCCTAGTATAAGATGTAAAGTGTCGTTTTTGTGAGTAACTCTGGTATATATATTAATAAATTTTGTAGATACACTGTGAGCATACTGTTAGAAAATTACACTGCTAAAATTAGAGATGAGGATAAATTCCGTCCAACACTAGGGATTGAAAAGTTATAGAAAAAAGTCAAAACATCAACAACAAGAATTACATCATCAAAAACGACAATGGCGATCACGACAAGAACAGTGGCAGCAGGCAGCAGAAAAAAATCCCGTTTCAGTATTTTGGCAAATATAAGCTGCCAATTTCTTCCATATCCGCACCTTCATAAACATGAATGCAGATTACAACTGGAATGTTTTTCGTGGTCACAGAATTGGTCTGTGTCATGGCTGATTAGGAAATGCTGCATGATGATTTTCAATACATAAAATTAATATAAATACAGTGTAGACATTTTTCTCTTTAAGAATCCTGGTTTTTTAAGTCCATCCATAATTCCTCTAATTGTAGTATTAAAATTTTACAACTAATGTGTTTCTTGCATGTCATGCTTTCCCTCCTTATAAATTCATGTTGCAAACTTTGTAAGAAATTTTCGCATTTAATATATTTTGAACATTTATTTTTGCTCTGAAGTTACTCTATTGCACAAACACAATATAAATTGTGGATGAATTTACATAATGAATGCAGACAATTAAGAACAAAACGTTGATGTGAGACTCAGTGGTAGTCAGCATTCCATGATCATGACATAGTTCATTCTTTTCCGTTGCCATGAACTGCATGCTACTGTCAGCCTGTCTGTTATAGCACACACAGCATGAACATGGGACAGTTTCTGTAATACCAAATTAATAATCAAAGGTATGCATTTACTAATAAAAATGTTTATTAACATAACCCTTTTTTCTGTAAATATAGGAAAGTACACTATACTGGCACTTTTTGTCAGTAAACATGAAGACAGGTGAGGTTAAAAATCTGTACCGTTTAATGAAGTATTATGTGGGTGATAGAATCGAGGAGAAAGAGCTGCGTGTGTCATGTCGCGTGTTTGGAGGGAGGGTGAATTTGTACAGAGTTTTGGTGGGAAAGCCTGAAGGAAAGAGACCACTTGGAATACCTAGATGTAGACGGGAAAATAATATTAAAATGGATCTTAAAGAAATAGAGTGGGAGTGTGTGGGCTGAATTTATCTGGCTGAGGACAGGGACAAGTGGCAGCCCCTTGTGAACACGGTAATGAACAACTGGATTCCATAAAATATGGAGAATTTCATGACCAGCTGACAAACTGTTGGCTTGTCAAGAAAGACTCTGCTAAGTGGAGATAACCACAGGGTTAGCATTGATAGTGGAATCTGCCTATAAACGAGTTCATCTTGGTGATGCTTTGAAATATCTCAGTCCAACAGATCTACAGAACAGAGTTTAGAAATCACAGTCATGGAACTCTTTGAATATTCTTATTTGCTGTTATAATCTGGAATCTTTTAATGTTCAGCTGAAATATTACAAACGAAAGTTCTGACTTTTAAACAAAATTGTAACTAGTGTAACCTGTCACAAAAATGTAAGGGTGGTATGATTACCAGTCAAGTACTTGCTACCTGTGACAGAGACCTGATTATAATTTTTGTAGTTGTTTTGTATATATTGTAGTTATTTTGTATATATTATTGCCATTTTTATAATATGTCACCAGATATACTGTACACTGTTTTGTCCCGGACGAGACATTTACAATTCGGTTATCATTGCTATTCAGTTAACTTACATGAGTGTTATATACAGGTGTTAACTCTTACAACATAACGTGTCAACTTTGCACTAGATGTGTATGCAGTCCAATATATTGTTACTTTGTCCTGAAAACCGGGTCTTCCTACAGATGAACATGATGAGGGTTGCAAAGAAATATATGTCCCACAGTAATTTTGTCATTAAAACTATACTGAAGAAACGTTATGCTTACTTCAGAATAAATTGAGTTATTTCTTTACACTTACATTACTTTTCCATATATTCCCCTTCCCCTTCGAGTTCTATCTCGCCTTACAAATCCTATTTGGACTTCTTATGTCTTCAGTCATTTTAACCAGTCTGTCTGCTCAAAGTACTCTCCCTGTAGACAGCCCTTAGCCTTTGATAAATATTTCCTACTGACTTGTTCTCTACCATCAAAAGTTAAATAACAGTTATGCCATGTAGCCTGGCATAAATAGACCATTGTTTCGGAGGAACTTGCTGCCTCCGTCTTCAGTTTAAAATCATAAGTCAAAGAGGATATATCAGGTTGAGATATGGTGGCTGGAGGATAGGGCATTGTACCATGAGCAAGCCAATTGGAGACTGTCTTTGGCACCCACAGTTAGCTGCAATTTTGATGTCTAATTTCTGCAGCCAGGGTCAGTGAATTTACTAGGTTATGTGCGGTATGAATACTTTTCGATTCCTGGCAGACGTACTGATTTTTTCATTTCCACTGCATTTCCTGTTTGGCTGTGGGGCCCAAACACCCTCCTGTCCAATGGATGGGGTTGTTTCCCCTTATACACATCTCCACCCAGTATTAAGACAATATACTTCCATTTAATTAATCACAATGATAACTTCCATTCCTGTATGAATATGTTGCAGTCTTTAATTCCATCAAACTAATGATAATATATGCTTATACCCTTGGTCTTTAGAATACAGTAATGAATCTTCAGGTTCCATAAAAGTGGAGAATTTCTTGACAAATTGAGTAGCTTTTTAATAAATACCCTGCTCTGTGGAGTTATTTACTCTATGGTTTTATCAAAATAAAAAATTATTACTTGAAGAGCAGCTTACAAAATACATGAAGGCCCAAAAGTCAGTTAACCTTTGAAAATTTGAATGCCAATACAGATTTATGCTAGGAAATTCGTAAAATGCATCACTGTAGTGTGAGTGGGGCACTGAACGTCAAGGATCTCATTTCGAAAAATTTTTATAAATCAAGCAAGTAATAAAGAAATTTACAGTTTATTTTAGTGTACATTTTACTACCTGATTAACTAAAGTTTGGGCCACTCTGTGTAAATATGGTAATACTCATAGGCGTAACTTGAGGGGTGCAAGGGGGGCAAATGCCCCTCCAATATTTTTTATACGTAAGAATTTTTTTGGGCTGATGAGTGGAAGAGGGACAAATAAAGAAAGTAGAAATATTTTCTAAACGATTATTTGGGTGGTCTAAAGACATTAAAAGAATGAAAAACCTGCGTTCAAATGAATCTTCCACATCATTCTAACTCTACTCCTTCGTAAATTGAAGTTCCAGATACCCAAGGTGGATTTTGCTTCC
Source organism: Reticulitermes speratus (assembly GCA_021186555.1). NCBI lineage: Eukaryota > Metazoa > Arthropoda > Insecta > Blattodea > Rhinotermitidae > Reticulitermes > Reticulitermes speratus. The sequence goes on along the minus strand of JAJKFL010000427.1, from coordinate 12,236,820 downwards.
CCCCCCCCCCCCCCCCCCCCGTGTTATTAGCCATATTACGCCTATGGTAATACTTATATAAAGGGAAGGTATAAGAGTGAAGTTGATACCAAATTAAAAATAGCTGTACAGCTTCTTATAAATCATCTTGAAATCCTCATCTTCAGTTTAAGCATGAAGTGGAATGCTAATTGAAGAGTAATAATCCACAGTAAGATTCCAAGAATGTCAATCCAATAATTTGCCTCCTCCATGCCAAACTCTTCCAGATACTTCCTCGGAGATTTGTAATGACAGTACGCCTCTGAACATTTGAGATTAGATCTGTCATACCCGTACACACACTGCATTATTGCTTCGAAACCATATCTGAAGAATGCCACATATGACACCCATTGGAGACAGGCAGGCATGTCTTGTAATCTCAGATAGAAGCCTGAGAACAGGAGCATTGGAAGAGCTATTGTTGATACTACGAACACGCCCAGCTGTGGAACATACGTATGAAATCATGTCAGCTGCTTATCCATTGGAGCTTATGGACATTAGAATTATTATTGTTATTACTAAGGGGGATGAAAAGATAGCTGTCATTTTATTTTAACCAATTAGCTTAAACGTATGGTGAATCATTGGCTTGACACAATATTAAATAATAACTTTTAATGCAATAATGGAATATATTTGTACAAACCTCAGCATGTAAGAAAGAAGAAGAATTTAGTTCAGGCTTGCAATTGTTTCTTTTGAAGAAGACAGTTGAAAGATGAAGGTAACTTTTAACAGTGTCCTAAAACATATAGTCATTCAAGGATCTAGATGCATAAAGCCATAGGCCAGTGGAATGTGGTGTGTTGGCCAGTAGGTTAATGGGTGATGCTGCATAAACTACTAAAGTTAAGAACATTAGTTACTGGAGCTTATAATTATGATAAATCAGGGAGCAAGGAGAGTCATCTGTTGTGGATTTCGTTTAGTTTAATGATTGTACAGCAAAACTTATTTAGCGTTGAACAAAACTAGAAAATACAGTTTGCTGAAAAGGACTGGAGGCAAAGCAGTAGCTGCTTATTTAATATCAGTGATATGCCTGTTATCACCAAAATATTTCCAAAAATAAAACTAGTTTATGTGTTGTTACAGGACCCTGACCAATGGAATGTTTACCTGAGGTTCGACGACTGCTCCAGTTGCAAGTCCGAGGCTTTGAGCGAGTGCACAAATCAACACAAAAACAGCCCAGAACTGGACAAACCGCATGCCGTCATCTGGCTGACTGGTCAGAAAGTAGGCAGACACTAAGAACCCTGTGGGACAGAGAAGCTGCAACCAAAACCGCAGGTATTATTCAATATCTGTATGCAAACAGGTACAGTACAGCCCTTTTTGCAAAGCAAATAGTTACTTAACCATACTGAGGCCACGGAAAGAAGCCCCATGGATGGTGGTAATGACATTGGTCAATGCCTTTCTCTCTCTGCCACCTGTTGTAATATCCTTCAGCCCCCCAGCCTTATTATCACAGTCGGTAAAGTGACTAGGTTAAGGGCTAGACAACCATGCAATCACGTTTCAATTTCCAGCAGGGACAAGAGATATTTCTCTTTTTCAGAGCTTCCAGAAAGGCTCTGGGTTCTAATTACCCCAGTATTCAATAGGTACTGGGGACACTTTCACCAGGGGTGAAGTAGCAGTCTCATAAAGATGAACACTCACACTCATCTATTGCTGAGGTTCAGACAGAGTTTAACCTTACCTTCACTCTCCATATGCCTTTGTGGTTTGCACAGAGATAACTTTATATTTACACTTACATTTGTGCCTTATATCAATCAGCCCAAATCTCTTGTCACTAGGAATGGTTATGACTATTAACATTTCAGTGAACAGAGTGGCTAGACGACTAGATGAATACTTGTATATGGAAGTTATGCAGGAGGGGGGACCTAAATACTTTGCTGGAAATGTCAAGGGTGTAGAGCCATGGGCCTTCTTTTCATTAATGTAGTCTAAAAGCCCTTGCCCTTTATGGAACCAAAAGCTTTCTTTTCATGTTCACATGAATGCTTAATTAATTAAGTAATTAATTAATTAATTAACGACCTCACATCCTGTTTCTTTAAAATCCGCTCTTATATTATCCTTCAATCTATGCCAAGGTCTTACATGTAGGGTCTTCCATTTTGGTTTTTTGACCAAAATTCTGTATGAAGTTATCATCTCATACGAGCTACATACACCGTCTGTCTCATCCTGCTTGATTTTATCAGCACAAAATGTCCTCTCAGATTGGTCAGTATTGTGACTAAGCTGGTTCTATTCCCACTGAGGCCAGCTATTTATATCTTCACCACGGGCTGTGGGACCGATCCGACATCCCATCCAGTAAGAGCCTGTGTCTGTTTACCCGGGAATAAAGCGACAGTGGCGTGAAGCTAACCACTCACCTTCAGCTAGTGCCGAGATTAAGAATGATTGGAGCTATACTTCCACTCCACCATAAGTTGTCATGCTGTCGTACGTAATTTAACTACCTAATGACGTGGACAATATGTCAGTTGAAGAACTGTAGGCCTACAGATTTTATAAAGACACTGGCCTGGTTATAGGCCTATACCTGCGTGTTAAAAGATTAGAGTGGGCTAGGCATGTAGTAAGGATATTAGACAACGGAACACCAAAACAAATTCTGGAAGGAAGTCTCGGAGGAAGAAGGTCCCCTGGAAAGCTGAGGAACTCATAGGAAGACGAGGTGCGAAAGGATGCCGACAAATGGCTCCATACGAAAAACAGGCATACAACGGCAAGATATAAGCATGACTGGAGGAAGAAAACAGGGAAGGCCATGCACAGGAAACAGATCGAATAGCCATAGGAAGAAGGACGAAGAACTACATGGAGAGCATTTCTTATGTTATTGGCGGGGTCGTGAGGCACGGAAATGCTTAATATGAGCTTTCCAGTACGTAGTACAACTTTTTTACTCGGATTCCGTTGTGCTGCGATATGATGCTGCGTCAGTGAGTGACGGTATCGGATATCATTACACACTGATGCCGCTTCATGCACGTGAACAACGCAATCCTCAGCTACACCTCTGTGAAAACCTCAAAACTCGCAACATTTCACTCGTTTTCATATGTCCTTCTCATTTCTACATGCAAATAACAAACCTGCAACGGAAGTTCGGCCAGCAGTTTTGAAATGTGATACGCCTCCAGAGAGTACCAGTTGTTCATGTGCTCTCGCGTGACCACCAGTTTCTCCAGAGGAACTGGAAATTAAGACGTAAATTGCCAAACAAGTCAACATCTGGTGATAAATGGACCTATTGTGGCCACAAGTTTTGGGCAGCTTCATAATTAAATAAATATTATACTTGTGTACATTAAAAATTACTGTACAAGGCTCGACCGAAAGCTCCAGACTCGCTAAACATTTCATACATTCTTAAGACAATACATCCCCGTTGTGGTTTTGATAATCAGAAATATAATATAATATGTCCAGTCCAAACACAGCAATTTTATTTGTCAATCAAAACAATGAGCAACATTTTTTAAAAAACTTTTATGTGTTTTAAACGTCTAAGTCGAATCATGTAACAATATCGTTTATAATAATTTTTACTGTGTTATATGACGTATCAGCTTACATCACTGACAGACACATTGTATTGTATACTCTTAACGTTTAGTTTTATGACTATAGTCATCTATTCATTTTAATATTGTGAGCGGCATGTGTACTTCCATTATAATGCCAATGTATATCTGCATGTCATAGATACTTGTGATTCTTTGATGTGCCCCCTGAGGATGGTAACTTGATTGCCGAAACGTATGTAGGGGTTACAAATATACCTTACTTTGTTAATAATTCTTGTGCATTAGTTGGTTTAACTTAAACTAATGAGCAACATGTTTCGGCCAATACGGCCATCATCAGGCTGTTACAAGTATAAAAGGAACCCACCCACAGCTGTATGGGATTGAGACCTCAAGAAGTGCTTACACTGCCCTTATATTTTAATATAGCTTTTAACTATTATTTTACACAAACATTGCTCGTCTTTTTAAAAACACAAATATATACAATTTTTACAGATATTATTCTTAAGGTTACCTTGTTGTGTAATTGTATATAACAATAGATGTGTGAAGTTTCGAGATCTCAATCCTATACAACTGTGGGTGTTTTCCTTTCATTCTTGTAATAGACTGATGATAGCCATATTGGCTGAAACATGTTGGTGTGTGGTAGATGAATACAATTTTTGTGTTTGGACTGGACGTATTATATTATATTTCTGATTTCATACATTTCCAAATGTGTACATATGGCTAATACTCACATGAATGTACAAAAGGAAAGAGATTGGCGAAGAAAATGAACATTACGGCATACATGAGGAAGGCCGTACTGCTGTGAACTTTGGACGCCTCGTTGCCTATATCGTAGTAGACGCCACCCAGAAACAGTCCAATGACTATGTGAGTGGCCAGCCGGAGTTGGGCCAGGTGCTGGAATGAAATAAGAATACAGCATGCGGTCCTCACAGCACGTACTTCCCAAAGCTCTCTGCTCTAATTTTTTATTAGGCTTATGAGTTTGCCATGCAGTCTATGTGTGTAGTGGAATGTTCTTTGAAATTTCGACGAGGAAATCTGACAATTCCCAATTCCAGCCAAAAGTTCCACAAATATCTCTTTCATTTATCGGCTGTTATCATTTATAAACCTAGAGGAATATTATGATATTATACTTTTACTGAATATGCACGATATGAACTTGAGAATTTCTTAAGAGACAGCACAAAAATGCTAATATTAATTTAATAACTAACTCCATGGAGCAGAGTCCTTCTTGAGAAGCTAACAGATCCTCAGCTAGTCAAGAAATTCCCCGCATTTTATGGAACCCGAAGGTTCATTACCGCACTCACAAGCGTCCCTATCCTGAGCCATATCAATCCAGTCCATGCTCCCCCATCCCACTTCTTGAAGACCCATTTTAATATTATCCTCCCATCTACGCCAGGGTCTTCCGATTGGTCTCCTTCCCTCAGGTCTACCCACCAAAATCCTGTATCATAGAATATTTTTCTGAGAACGAGTTTGTTTCTTAGTATGGGTGTAAGATTCCTGTTCAGTGGGTACTGGGAGGCTCTGGGGTAAAGAAGCCGAGGCGTGAAGCTGAGAACTTACTCCCATCTAGTGGCGGTGCTCAGAATGAACAGAGCTATACCTCATCTTCCCCATGTGCCTTCACGGCGTGCACAGGGACTGCTTTGTTTCACCTGTGAGGTGTAAATTAGACATTTTGTTTTCCGGATAACAAAATGGTTAGTAAACACTATACCAACACATGCACTTCCTATTAAAACATTAATAGTTTTAAAAAACACAAAGCCCTACATATGTTTCGGCCAGCTAACTGGCCATCATCAGGGGCAACTATGTAGGACTTTGTGTTTTTTTAAAACTATTAATGTTTTAATAGTAAGTGCATGTGTTGGTATAGTGTTTACTGTGTTAATAAACATGCACGGTGAAAATAATATTAAGTATAACAAAATGGTTATTTAGCGTTGCGTAATTGACTGGCTCTAAGACTCGTTGTTTACCTTGCATTTTTCTCGTAGTTTTCTCGTCTCTAGCAATAAACAGGTCTACAAATATTGAGTCTTGAGGCTCTCATGGGGATTAGCTGTTCTCTACAACAGGAGTCCTTGTAATCGATTAGTCGCAGACCAAAGTTTCGTAAGATAAGTAGAGACAGCAGGTTCTTCCGAAAGTTTAATAGATATATATATATACCAAATTACATGGCGTCATATCCCAGAAGACAGTAATTTTTGGGCCCTCTAAACCCATGTCCTGAAGAAGATGGGGTTTATTCTATCGCTGCGGCTCAAAATCAGGTTTACTTATGCGACGTCTTAATACAGTACTTTCGGAAAAGGAACATACCAATGTAGACCGCCATACGAAGTATTCAATTCGTGTACACTGCCTCAGCCCCCCCCCCCCCCCCCCCCGTCAAAGGGTAGGCCTAGTACCTTCAATCAGGCCACAGTCGCTTTAATGCAACATCTCTTCCAAGTCGTCATTAAATAATCATTTGACAGCGTCTGCAAATAAACAAAGACGACATCTACGTCGTGTGTGCGGGCCGGGGTGGCGCAGTCAGTAGGCCTATAGCGACTAGGCTACGGGTTGGACGGTCCGGGGTTCGATTCGCGGTAGTGGCAAGATATTTTTTTCTTCTCCAAAACGTCCGGACCGTCTCTGGGGCCCACTCACCATCCTATTTAATGAGTACCGGGTAAAGAGGCCGGGCCGTGTTGTTAACTTAGTCTAGTCCCGAGGTCAAGAATGAGTGGAGCTGTACCTCTGCTAACCCTACATGCTTGGAGAGTGGCAACTTTATTTCGGGTGTGTAACATATTAACACGAAGACGGTGGAAGAAAGGAAATTTAAACTGTTTTTCCCATTTGAGTTCAGACTGTTTTTTTCGTAACGATTCTTATCAGATCTGCGCATTTCTGGGATATTACGCAGCGTTGAGTGGTAGTTCTGTATCGACGTTTCGGGAGAACCTATCGGTCACACCTTCAAGGGTCAAGAAGTCCAAGAAGAAAGTCTTTCTTCTTGGCTTCCTTCTTGGACTTCTTGACCTTTGAAGATGGGACCGATAGGTTGTCCGGAAACGTCGGTACAGAACTACCACTCAACACTATGTAATACCCCAGAAGAGCGCAGATCTCATCTACATCGTGACGGAGGCCTTAAATCACGATTCTTGTCAATTTTTACACGAACAAATCGACTGACAAATGTGTATTTTGTTCGGCCAACATCAAGTGTTCCTTCTCCGACAAGAAAAGGTGTAACAGTAGCCACACTTAAGTATCTCGTATCATACACGATATCTGAACCCTTCTTTAACTGATAATGTTATTCAGATGTGGGAACTCTGAACAGATTACTTTGGTAACTCTCGAGACGAAATGACAGATTTCAGTTGATCGAGTACAGTCGGACTGTAATCCAGTATCACGTGATGGTCCTGTCGTCACCAAATGTTTTTTCACTGCCATCAAAGTCTTTAACAAAAGTAAAATCATGGAAGAACACTTCATAAACATTCAAAACAAGCATGTAAACTCTTCATTGCTCGCCTCGTTATACTGTACGGACCTTTACTTCTTCACACGCTGCCGGCCTCGGTGTATTGTACGTTCATAAATGCATTGAAGATTAAGGTAAATTTAAAACACTTCCTCCTGGGAAGTAATTAGAACTTAAATAATCGCAGCGTTACTGAATGGTTATAATTACACCAAAACTATGGTATTTCGACTTACCAAGTCCCTGACTGTGCACAGCACTGCTCTCTTCAACAGGACAGAAATCTGTCTGGCAAATGTTACCCGGTACCTCGACCTACTTGTATCTGTGGCAATTTGAATCGTCGTATCCACCGTGTTTACTGCTGGTTTGAGCATCGAGGCTGAAAAGAATAGAAAACAATAAAATGTAAGGTCTGAAGAGTAATGGATGTTACCAAAAATGGTATCAGTTTGGGGACTGGCTTTATCTTGCTCAGGATAGGGAAAAATGGCGGACTCTTATTTATTTATTTATTTCATTGCGGTTTAGTTAACGGGAGCCACGGTAATGTATTCGGTATAGTGACTAGGCTACGGACTGGATGATCCGGGGTTCAGATCCCAGTAAGAAATTTTTTTTTATTTCATAACGTCCAGACCGGCTCCGAAGCCCACTCAGCCTCCTCTTCAATGCATACCGGGCACATTTTCCCGGAGGTAAAGCAGCCGGAGCTTGAGGCTGACCATTCACCTTCATCTAATTCTGAGGGTAAGAATCAGTAGAGCCATGCCCCCCCTACTCCCCTGTAATGACGTGTGTAGGGAAAGCTTTATTTTACACTTTGATTTTACGACGTCAGGACCAGGATAATTAGTGAAAAAGGAATTGGAATCGATCTTGAAGGAAGTAATTGTTGTCTAATTGGAGTGAGCAAAAACCACGGAGATATTCTGAGTAGTCTGTCTTTCGGCTTGGAGCTGCTCTGCGCATGTCTCGAATGCTAGTCTGAAAGGGGTATTATTTGGGCCAACTATCTCTTTGGCGGGCTTTTGTGAACACGGTAATGAAAGGAAAGTTTAAGGTTCTTACGGCGTAGACTAGGAAAAAAACATTTTCTTCTGGGATATGACGGCGTGTAGTCTCGTACACACGAACTGAAGTTTTAGAGGAACGTACTGCCAACTTAGTTAAACGTTTCATTTAACGACGCTCTCAGTTGCTAAGGCCCTCTATCTTTAACGGAATATTGAAGCCGGTAAATGTTTACACGGTGTCACATCTCATGCGACGTTTATTTTTTGCTGTAGCTTCCACGAAAAAAAATCTCACCCCTACACTGAAGATGGAGGCATTAAGTTCCTCCGAAACTCCTGTAAATTTCTGCCAGACACATGTTATGTCAAAGAATGGGAACGTCTTAACCAGATAAGCAGTTTTAATTGATAACAGTCCGACAGACAGCCGGAGATTAATTTCATATATATCAGCTGTCTCCTACTCGAGCTTATCAGTTTTAAATGTTAAAAGCAAATATAGTAATGGGATTCTAATTATAGGTACCCTAATGTTAAGGAAAGTTTCTCCTGCCCAGGTTATGAAGGCGTATGGGGGAGTAGAGGTATATCCACACTCATTCTTTACCTCGGAGTTAGATGGAGGTGAGCGGGCAACATCACGCACCGGATGCTTTACCTCCAGCTAAGGAACCCAGGTACCTACTTGAGTAGAAATCTGGGTGGGTCCCATAACCGTTCTGGACCTTTTAGAGAACAGAGAACTCCTTTTCCTTCCCGGGATTCGAACCCCGGATAGCCCAACCCGTAGCCTAGTCACTGTACCGACTACGCTATATCCCTGAACTAGAAATTTTACTTTCTTATGGTACTGCATTTAGGCAAACCTGAGATATGTCAATCAGTGCAGTGACTGGGCTGGTTACTGAATTACCAATCCCTCGGTTTTTGTTTCAGTTCTCTGCAGAGGCAATAAATTATTTCGTTTTTCAAAACATTTAGACCAGTCGTATTCAACCTGGGGTACGCGTAACCCCGGGGGTACTCGAAGACATCTTAGGGGGTATGTAAAATTAAAGAAAAAATAAATATATTATTTCATGATAAACATTGAATAATCAGGGCCAGATTTAGGGTTAGCCACAAGAGACCAGGACGTAAGGACATGCGATTTGGGAGTGCCATTACTTTCTCTCTTTCTCTCTCTCTCTCTCTCTCTCTCCTCTATGCGATTCTTAATTGGGCGGCTAGTTTCATTTTATTCCACATAGTGCGTTGGAACGTGACTGAACACTATTGGGAGGGATTAACGTTGTCCCTAATACTGTTTATTTAATTTATTTTAGATGTAGATTATAGACTATGTATAACTTGAATTATGCACCAACAACTTTGGGGGTGCAAAGTTCAAAAGAAATTATATCTGGGAATACGCGAACAAAAAAGGTTGAATATCACTGGTCTAGACCAAACCCGAGCCACATCCAAACATCACATTAAATGTTTACCGGAGGGCTGTTACCGGCGGGGTTAAAACAGCCGAAGTGTGAATCTGGTCACTTACCTTTATGTAGTAACCCAAGTTAAGAATACATGGAGCTATTACGTCCACTATGACATCATGCAGCGATGCTTAATTAAGCACTAGGACAGGTTTATCTGTTACTACGTTCAGGCTCAGAACCATAAGATATAAATGTGTAATGAATAAGTTATAGAGTTAATTTGCGAACTGAATAAAATAAAGGTTGTCCAACGGGTAGTTCCAAATCCCGAAGGATTCAGAAAGACTTGTGAGTCTGAACAGATTAAACGAGTTTCTACAGGAGTGGAAATGGCTCTTTCCATGAATGAAGAAAAGCCTGGATAGTGACCAGCATATAAAGAAGTCGAAGCATCGTTTCTTCTGGGACATGACGCCACGCCACCGCCTAATTGTTTCCCGACATTTTGGAGTAACTTATTGGTCTCATATTCAAGGGTCAACGTATCCCAGAAGAATGTTTTCCTGCAATCCACTGCTTCTCGCTCCTTTGATTCCTTATTTTTAGCTTTTGTTTCTTGACTCAGACGTTCTGAAGGCCATAAAGCGACTAAGACTTTCAAAATCTGTTTGACTTCACATTCCTGCATTTGTTATAAAAATTGTTTAGATATTTTTGTATCTTTCCTGAAATTTATTTCTTAATTTTAGCTTATCTCAGCGGAGTTTCCCTACCCTTTGGAAAAAAAACTGTCTTTGTCCCTGTTTTCAAAGAAGGAAACAGCCCTTCAGTGAGTAATCACATAACAATTCCTATTCTCAATACTTTTTTCCAAAATGTTTGAATTCGCCTTTCATGTACATGTTTCACACGATTTGAAGTCCAAATTTATTCCCTGTCAGTGTGGATTTATTAAGTCTAAGTCTACCACTAGCAATTTTGTTACACATCTTGACTTTGTTACTCTCCGCTGGTTTATTCGCAGTGTTTTTTTGGGGGGGGAGGAGAAATGCCCCGCAGCAGATGCTACGAACGCACCGCAGCCTTGAGGCTTATTGTGCAACACTATGATGAAGACGAAGAAAAGGATGTTAACTTTTTTTTTATTTTTCCAAGTAATGGATCACCGGTGGGATGAAATTGACAGGGGAAACCGAAGTACTCGGAGAAAAACCTGTCCCAGTGCCACTATGTCCACCACAAATCCTATATGGACTGACCCGGAATCGAACCCGGGCCTCCGCGGTGAGAGGCCGGCGACTAACCTCCTGAGCCATGGCACGGCCATTATTCTCAGTGTTAGGCGGACGCCATCTCCTTTGACTTCAGAAACGCCTTTGACCCAGTTCCTCACAAACTGCTCCTTCGAAAACAAAATGACTGCACTGTGTCTCCCGTCCACATAAGCTAGTTCCGTATTTACTTGATCAACATAATGTCTCATGTCTGTTACTGTGGAGCGCTTTCTGCATTTCATACTTGAAGTGTTTGGAGGGGTCACACAGATGCGCTTCCTTGCCCATAATGTGTACAATCTTTCAAAACTATATCCCACCCTTTCGGGCACCGTCGGCCTTCGTATGCCGAATCGAAATCTCAGAGATTTTACTTTCTTTAAAGTAGACTTTAAATTTCGAAACTGTCCCGCTAGGTGGCCTTCGGCGGCTACTGACATCGGTATATTCAGTGGAGGGTCTGTTCTGATTAACCGTATTTCAGATATCGATATTTGTACTAAGTAAATCAGAGCTCTTGAAAGAGATTTTACAGATGGATGTGGAGTGTGGTTTTAAATGAGTTGGGTTATTTGTAATTAATTTGATGGAATTTTGTGTAGTTTATGCTACTGTTTTATGTAATTAACTGTTGGAGCAATCGTGTTTAAATATGTAATTTAGTTGCTGAATCCCTTATAAATCTTCTTTTTTTTTTTTTAAATTAATACATCAACCATCTTACGCACTTAATAAAATACATTCAGAAGCAAGTATACAACTACTACATGTTGAGCCGTTTTAAGAAAATTTTAAATTTTAAATTTACAACATTGTAATATTATTTATTATTAACTTTGTGCATTTTAGAATTTTAATAAGGGCGGCACAATACCAAGGCAAGCGTCCTGGCCTTGTACTCCCTTGTTCAGAATAACTCCCTGACGATGGCAGCCCGGTGCCGAAACATGTTGTAGCTTCATACTTGCTTCTGAATGTATTTTATTAAGTTCATAAGTTGATTCATGTATTAATTATAAGCATATGCATGGTACAAATGACACAAAGTTTTGTTGTTATTTTGGGTTGTTTGAGTGTTCGTCCTTATGTGATTTTTTTGTATTTATTTCGTGCCGGTTTTATAATTGCTCATTGTGGAGTTAAACTAGCATTTTAACAAATTGGATTATTATTATTATTATTATTATTATTATTATTAAGAAGGGGAAAACACGTCGTCTTCGGCATGCGGGCGAAGTTTGTGAGGGGCATTAATTCGCTGAGCGTAAATAAATATGTCATGTTCAGAGACTTGGCAGTTGATATAACCTGGCTTCTATCGATGTGTACTGCGAGCTTGCTGCCTTCCGGTATTTACAATGTTCACGGGTAATTGTTTCTTTTTAGTGTATTCTTTCTAATATTTTGCGTGCATTATGTATTATGGATAAATGCATACAGGCGGTTATCATACTAGATCGGAATGTCATTGAAAAGGGACTAAAACTGGTCCTACTAATGTGTCAGGCCTGCCGGTTACTGGCTGTACTGAGGGCTGCAATTGCTTGCTGGTTGCTATTTGTCATGTTGTTTGGGGCAATTTCGTCAGTGCAACAATGGTTACGAGCGAGCGCCAAAATTTTATGTCATAAGCACATTGCCTGTCTTGTATTGCTTATAAACTGGGTTCAGTATCATTTTATTTTCTGTAATTGGGTTATTGTACTTGATTGTCATAATTGTTCTGGAGTTGTTACTTTGCGTAACTGCATCATACATACAGAATATTCAAGATATACCTTATCTCTTGAAAGTCTAGTAGTTATTTTTTGTACCACACAGCTTAACGTTCAAAAATTCTACACTGTTCCCGCATAATGTATTTATGTGTTTTATGCGGTTCTCACAACAAACAGCGATAATTTCCCTGCGCAGTATTAACTGTTTCTATAACCGAGATTCAGTGTATTTATTGCGCAGTACGAACTGAATCTTTAAATATAATTTAGTTTAATTTACATTTGAAGGGTGGCCGTGCCATTGTTCAGGCGGTTAGTCGCCGGACCTTTCACCGCGCAGGCGCGGGTCCAATCTCAGTTCAGTCCATGTGAGATTTGTGGTGGACAAAGTGGAAGTGGAACAGGTTTTTGTCCGAGTGTTACGGTTTTCCCCTGTCAATATTATGCCCCTAATGCTCCATAATCATCTTCCATCTACACGTTGCTTCTACCAAAAGGACAAATGGGCGAAGCATGGGAACCTTCCAGAAAGCAATGTTCTTTCGGCAATCTGGGAGGGTTTGGTACATTAGAATTTTAAAAATAAATTAATGAAATTAAAAAAAAAGATAGGACACTGATTGAGTCATGGGACATGTAGTTATATTCGTATGTATATAAATGTAGCTGCAAACAGTGTTATGTTGTACTTACAACATAATTTTTGTAACATAATTTTTAAAATCAAATATGAATTATAGATAGCCTCGGGGTCAGCCCCCCCCCCCCCCCCAAGGACAAATTCTGGGTGCGCACCTGCAACAATGTGTTTCCTTTCTATTGCAGACCTACATATGTCACTGTCAGCAAAATAAAAATTGAACGCCTGTCTAAGGAAAGGCAACAATGCATTCTCTTTATTATTATTTTTGCGTTAAAACATTTAGTAATGTTCATATCTTCTCTGGTTCCTAACAGCCTGATACTATTTCATTCGAAGAAAGCTATTTTGTGGCAAGTTTTGTCGCCGGTAACAGTAAACCGTATTGAGGTCTTCGTGTAAAGTGCTCGATATCCGTGTCCGATTTTGACCAAATTTGAATTTCCGGCGCAGAGCTTCATAAAAGTCTCCAGTAAAGCAGCACTGATAAAATCTCCTATCACAGGGAGGAAAAAATACGATTCAGTTCAGCGTCAGCGCTGAACTTCGTACCTGAGTGTCATATTATTTTGAAAGTATTAATATTTACCCTTAGTACATCTTAAGTGCAGTTACCGTACATAATGTTTTAAGTACGTTATTTTGTTAATATCGAAATGTTTTCCTTAGCATGCCGAAATTGCCCCGTCTTTCCCTACTCAACTCTATCAAGTCGTGAAGTTTAAGGTACTAGAGTTATACCTTCACGTCCCTATGCGTAATTCGTGACTCGGTGTTAATTAAGCACAACATGCATTTACGTTCCTAATAAATTAATAAATAATTATTGTTAGATTCAAGACAGAAAGAAAGGGAAAGAGATAAATTTAATGGCTATTTAAAGTCTGTAGATGTATTATTCAACAGAAATGAGTACCAAGAATATTTCCTGGGTTTTAAAGGCGGCCGGTGCCTAGGGTTGACAACCTTACCACCTTCATATGCCGATTGTCTAGAAATCTGGGAGCCTCAACCTCCTGGAAACCTAAAGGCCTGTCCAGGCCGGTAATGGGATTGCTTTACCTTTACCTTCTAGATGTATTATTCGCGGCCATCTAAATGACAGTATTAACATTATCAGTTCTCTGAAATCTTCATTGTTCAAAGCTGTTGGAAACACCTGGGTTATTCAGGGGGAAGGTACAAGGTACAAAGGACGCGAGTGGGAACTGGATGTATTCCGGTAAGAGCTGCACACTTCCAATCTTGTTTAGTTGAACTTTGAATGTAAAATAACAGAACGTTAGGTGATAAAGGATGAATAGCTGAAGGTGAACACCTGTTTCTGAGTTCAATGGCAGCTTACTTACTTTCTTCATTGATTGCATAATCAACGCACTGGGTATCCGACACGTGGAACTCAATCTCGTTGTTGGAAATAAGTTGCTCAATATCTCCCCCTCGTTCCCTGCAGGCGACCTCGACAGCTGTAACATTTCACAACACGTAATTATTTTCATATAAAGCGCAATTACAAGTATAAAGCAGAGTGTTTTTACTAACTCAAATTTAAATTTCCGGTTATGATACAACGTTTCTTAACCCTTAACTGCATGCCTCGCTGCACTGTACGGACGTTTAATTCTTCACATGCCACCGGCCTCGGTGCAACGTGCAGTCCTAAATGAATTTAAGGGTAACCCTTACTGTTCTGGGCAATAGTTACAATTTAATCCCGAGCGTCGTTTAAGCTTTAATCCTTTCTCACATAACCATGGTGTTCCATGGACTATAATCGTATCGAAGGTAGCATAAAATGTTTCCTCTGGTATGTGACACCGTGTAGTTTGGCAGTAGATACTGTATAAGTTTTAAAACTTTCGCGGCGACATGATTCAATATAGTCTTCTCGGGCGATCAGCCGCTTTAACTGGTTTAAATACAAAGTTAACTGGTTGTTAACGTTGTATTTAAACCAGTTAACGTTGTATTTAAACCAGTTAACGTTGTATTTAAACCAGTTAACGTTGTATTTAAACCAGTTAACGTTGTATTTAAACCAGTTAACGTTGTATTTAAACCAGTTAACGTTGTATTTAAACCAGTTAACGTTGTATTTAAACCAGTTAACTTTGTATTTAAACCAGTTAACGTTGTATTTAAACCAGTTAACGCGGCTGATTGCCCGAGAAGACTATATTGAGTAGATACTATGTTTTCAGATTTATTCCAAAACCTTTTTAACAAAGTACACGGCGTCGCATCGCAAGACATGGTAATCCTCATACCCACCACCGTAAGAATCCGAAATATCGCACAAGTAATTGGCCCTTAATAACCAAAACTGATCAGAATTGAATATGTATCATTTGTGATTTAAACCATTCATACATGAACAAATAAAAGGGTATTAAATAACCTTTAGGTCATAAGTTTAAGTCAAACCAAGTAATGCACAAGAATTATTAACAAACTAAGATATATTTGTAACTTATATAGTTGAACATTTAGTTCAGTTTTAAAGCTCAGTGGTACCTATATATACCACCAGTTATAACGTTCAGAAACACTGAATGTTGTTTAGAAAATGTTTACTCATTTCATATGAGTGTCAGAAAAAACTGCGATTATTTCTGCAATCAGTATGAACAGGTTTGTTTTTTTTTTTGTACCGGTCATGCTAGGTACTTTCTGCCAAGAATTACTTTTTAAAATATCTCTTAGATAAACTCATGCTTGAGGCAAGTGTAAGTTGTTCAGTTTAGTTGCTGTAGGACCTTGATGTTGTTTATTCCATGCATTGTGGTTGCTGTCTTTTGCACATGCCGACATGTGCACACAATACAATCACAAGTTATCCACAAACACAACCCTCCTACATATTTCACCAGTAAATTGCCATCCTCAGGGAGATGTCAATATAAATAAATACCTGTACATATGTTGGTAATATATAAGTAATTCTGTAGGGCATGTTTGTTATTTAAGAAGGTGGAAGCCTAACAAATTTGTAACGATCCTATGCTCTTTGCTTTAAAAACAGTACTACTACAATAACTGAGACCCTGGTTGCCTGGCATATATAGACGGCGGTATTTTGAAGTGCACAAGTAAAAGACACGACAACTAGCTAATGCTGCTTACTACGTACCAGAGTTTGCTTCAATAATCTGCTCTCAATATAAGCATACTATCACAACAGAGAAATGTCCGTCCTTTCTCACTTTTAATGCCTTCTTGAATATAATGCTTACAGCCATTTCGATGCTTGCAAAAAATACCTCAGTCTTACCAACATTGTCGAGCATCGAAGCCGAATAGGTGGAAGGCCTGTTTCGTGTTCGGGGAGTCCCAAGTTCGAATTTCTTTATTGAGGCATGCTGTTCCTGCTTAGGGTTTTCGTGGTTTTGCCCAGATCGCCCATAAAAATCCCGGGGTATTACCTCAAATCAGGCCACGACCGCTGCCGTTCACAAAATATGAAGACTCCCTGTGTTTAATTAATTATCACACCATGAAACGTATGGGGTTGGTGGTATGTATTTTATCATTGCCTAACTTTCGGCACTAGGTAGAAGGGGGCAGTTTCACGCATAGAACTCCCGATTCTCTGTCGTCCAGCCCTTAGCCTATGTCACTATACTGACTGAGCTAATCAAGCTCCCTTGCGTGTCCTTTACAATTCACTATCGAGTAATTACTGTACAGTTCGGCTCTATATTCATATAATTTGAGCTACTGAGGGAACTTAAAAAACAACAAATACAACTCATGTGCAAATATATTTGAGTCATCTGTAAGTACTGTAAACGATTGTCGATGTATTAAACATCCAGAAAATTTATAGTTGAATTACTATAAGTGAAAATTGAGTTTGTGTGTGAAACTAATTACTAGAGAGTTCCTTTCGGGAATTATTTAACGGGGGGGGGGGGGGGAGTGGGGGGGATTAAGATACACATTGAAGAGTACTCTCTCCTGTGATGTGATGTTGTGTAGTCTGGTGTAAACTTGCGGACGCTTCGGAGAAAGTGTCTGCGTCCATCTTCAGGGTATAGGAAGATGGAAGTAGGAATTTCCTTCGGAACTTGTCACACTACAACACGTACCAAAGGACAGTAAACTTGATATCTGCGCTCTTCTGGGATTTTACGCAGCGTACAATAGTAGTTTGTTACGGATGTTCCGGGTCAACATATTGGTTCCATCTTCAAGGGTCAAGGATTCAGGGGGGTATTTTATTTAAAATATTAGTTTTGGGTAAAAAAAAAGATGGGGGCCGATAGGTTATCCCGAAACGTCGGTAACAAACTACCATTCTACGCTGCGTGAAATCCCAGAACAGCGCAGATCTCATATACACCTCGGCGGAAGCCTCAAATCACGGACAGTAAAGTTGATAGTCACCGCCTTCAGAACCCTAAAACTTTCTATATGTCACTCACCGAAATCCGCTCTGTTGTAATATTTCGGACAACTAAATCCGGCCTTCTCGAACACGGCCGTCATGTCTTGGATTGGCCCACTGTACAGACACTGTCCTTCTGCCAAAACGTAGAGATCGTCAAACATCTCAAACAGTCTCGAACTGGGTTGGTGGATGGAACACACTATAGTTCTTCCGCCTTGAACCAAAGACTTCAGGTGTGAGATCACTTGCAGAGACGATGAACTGTCCAGGCCGCTGTGAATTATTCAATGAAGCCAATATACACGTTAAATGTCGCTGCCTTGACATGCGATGCCTCGTAGCTTGGTACACATTTACCCTGGAGATGGGAGCAACAGGTTCCTCCGAAATATTTTGGTAAATGTCCACCAGACTACACAGTGACATCTTAGAAGATACCATCATAGACACCGCTGTGATAAACTTAAAATCTCAAATAATATGCACATTGCCAATTTTGTCAGAGAAGTGGTTTATAATCTTTCATAAGATAAAAGTGGATTTCACACACCGTTCATAAGCATAAGAGTGTGGAGGTGATACTCCACACATTCTATGTCTCTATACTAGATACAATTAAGTTGTAAGCTTTACCCTTTCACCACTACCCACTTGATAAAGAAATTCCCGTAACTAATTTATATATGGGGCTGGTTAATTCTCAGACGAAAAGTTAAATTTTCCTCTGTGCTGAATTAAGCACCACTCTGTGAAGAGATATGGGTGAAGGTAAAGTCCCACGTGTTCTTCTTAATCTTGGTATTATATGGAAGCAAATGGTCACTTTTATGCCACGGTCGCTGTAGCTTAAGGAAAGAATACCTGGTACATTCTGATTAGGTGGCTGGGTGGTCCCCAGAGCGGCTCTGAAAGCTGTGGCAAGCAGAATAAACACAAAAAGGAAAAACTCTGGCCGTCCTTGTAGTCCAGCCTAAGAGGTTATTACTCCTTCATCCTAAAGATCCTGGCCTGAAATATCGGCCTAGAAGCCGTCTATTTCGACTGAGGGGATTTGTGGGGTACCTCAGTCATTCCAGAGCAAATCTGGGCATTTCTTAAGTTAGGGTATAATCGCTTCCTTTCACTTCTTATTCTAATTTATTCAATCATTATTGAATGAATTGTAATTATCCTATCATTTTGCACTATATAATGTAAGCTGAGCTAACTTGATAGGAGACATCCCGTTGTGTTTAAACAATTAATTAATTAGTAAACCACCGTCAATCTCACAAGAAGTATAGATGCAATATTTACGTTTTTACTGTCTTTTAAATTTTTTTACGTATGGTACGGTAAGGCCGAAACATGTAGCGTATCGTTACATAATAAATATATAGTTGTGTTTGATTATGATTTACTAATTAATTTAAGAAAGTGAGGTATTGAAAACGTCGTTAAATATGTCTGTACATGGTGATTAGTATATTGGTTGCCTAGTTCGCAAGAATTGTTGAATATTGTACTGTCTTCGAATTGATGCATGGGAACTTGATAAGGATTTCTTCACCTGGTGGGTTCGTCGAAAAACATGACCGGAGGATTGCTGAGTAGTTCTTGTCCGATGGACAGCCTTTTCCTTTCACCGCCGGATAACTTGCCCACTCGTGTTTCCGCTGACTTCGTTAGGCCCAGAAGCTCCAAAATATCATTAATCTGTTACAATAGAACCGTGATAGATTAACTGCCGCGACATCACAGGCCTTTCGTATGTATGATGAGAAGATATGTACTATTAAAATTTAAATTAAAATGTATTCATCTGTTCAGGATAGGCACCAGTACCGGATCGTTGAGAACACCGTAATAAACCTTCGGATTCCATTAAAGGCGATTAAATTTTTGCCTAGATGAACAACTTTTACCTTCTCGAGAAAGACTATTCGGCATGAAGTTTTTGTTGTATCAAACATAGAATTAACAGGAGTGGTGTGATTTCAGGTCTGCTGTCTGCCCTTCCCCCCCCCCCCCCTCCTTGCCCTACGTAATTTACATTATCATAAATGACGAACCGTGAACACAAATTGAGACATAAAAACAGCAGAATCCAAATGATAACAGGTGGTAAGAGGGGCAGGCAAGCATAGCGAAAGTAGCTGCTAGATAGATTGACAGAACAGGATTTGTGTTAATTCTTTCCCTGACCCAACTGTCGTTATGCATCCAGTGCCTACCCTCACGTCCTACTTCAGCAAGTCTAGTGATGATGTGTAAAATCGATGCTAACTTACCGTGTCATTTCTGTTCTTTTTTCCGACCTTGGGACTTAGCTTGAAGCTTGCGGCAACGGCTAGTGTCTCTCTCGTGGTCAAAAGGTCCATGAGGTAGCAGTTTTGTGTGATATAAGAGGATTTTTTTCGGAATTCTTCCGTGTTCCTCTCCACGCCGTTTACGGAGATGAATCCTGTCACGCCACTTATCCTGTAAGTAAATACAGAAACAAAATATGAATGTCACCTCGATATGGAAAAGCGGAGGTTAAGGTCCACAGAATCTCCTCCTTGGCCAGAAATTAAGGCTGAAGATGGTATCACTTCTGCTCCGTATTCGAAAGCTTCCATTCTCGAATCTCGGCCAGAGGATCGGGTAACCTGACATTTATCGTGGTTTTCTTAGGTCACTACACAGCAAATGCTGGATTAGTACCTCACATTACTTTTATTTCATAATTCATAATCCGTTTATTATCATATGACCCTATGCATCCACAAGCCGGGATAGCTCAATTGGTGTAGTGACTGTCGTACAGGCTGGAAGATCCAGGAATTATGGCTTCATTCCCGACGGGAACAAGATATGTTTCTGTTCTCCAAAGACTTCAATTCAGATTTGGGGCTAACGCAGCCCACTGTTCATTGGGCAACGAGGACGATTTACCCGGGGGGGGGGGGGGTAAGGCGGCCGATGCGTGAAGCTGACAACTCTCCTCCATCTAGTGTCGAAATTAAAAATGAGTGGAACTATACCTCCACTTACCCATATGCCTTATTTGAAGAAACCTTGGTGGATATGAGCAATCAGTTACCGCGCGGAAGGAGGTTATATTACACGAAGGATGTGTGGCAGGATGTCTTCCAGAAACGTTCTGGATGTCGCACAAAAAGAAGCATTCGTAGAAATTTCTAGGAAATATGATAATTTACTGAGAATAAATGTCTGACAAGTGTAGACATCGACATGTTTGTACCTGGAATCGTGAGACATAGACTGGTCACGTAAAATGTATCCGTCCCTTGTTATTACGTAACTCGATTACAGCCGGAAATGCTGATACAGCGTGCCGCAAAAGTCACTGGACAGCGGCCTTTCTGTTGTTCAACGCCGAGCGTAATGTGACTTTCGTGTCACTCGGAATATCGAAATACCAAACCTGACACGAGGAACTGTAAGTGACGCTGTTTAACAACGTCACTTATTGTTTTGCCAAGTACGATCAGAAAAGAAATACATTACTTCTCTGGTATTCGAACCCGGTTATTCGTCACCAGTGACATACTGCAAACCAACTCGCACGTAAGTCTTGCAGAATTCAGTTTGTATTACGAAGACATACTTCACTAAGAACCAATCTGGTACGATCTCCATAATTTCATCTCGGCCGATCCCGGTGGCCGCGCGGTCTAAGACAAAGGCCTGTGGCCGCTCGCTTGCTGGGATTGCGGGTTCGAATCCCGTCGGAGGTATGGATGTCTCGTGTGAGTGTTGTGTGTTGTCAGGTAGAGGCTTCTGCGACTGGCCAATTCCTCGTCCAGGGGAGACCTACCGAGAGTGTATGTGTCCATGGTTGTGATCAAGTGAAACAATAACCCACTACACCTACAACGAGCAGGTAGAAGGGGTACGACTAGAAAAATATTTCATATTCGTTTTCCAAGTGGTCACTTTACAAATGGCATCTTTTATAAAACTTCTGTTTATATTTCTTGTTTATTACATTGCTTGTGATTGGCGGCCGGGAGGGCGGGGGAGGACTTTACACTTCCCTCAGTTTTAAGCTGCGCCGATAATATTTAATTTTAATTGTGTCTAAAAAGAAGTGTCCGGGCGAAGCAGCGGCACTCAAAAATTTACCGGGCAACGCCTTACCAAGGTCATATACCAGACATAAAGGAAGCAAAACGTTTCTTTGTCAGCCACTGATGTCCGTGAAACTAACACATGTGATCGACCGTACGATAGATAGTATCTAAAACGGGAATTGAGCCAACAATCAATAGTTATAGTACTCTAAATTACGTCCCTGCCTTTCTTGTCTGCATGCCGGTCTATAAGGTCTCTACAGCGGTGTATATTCGGATTATTGTCTTTAGTTGTATAGCCTTATCGCTGGGTACCAAAGTTTAGGAGAAATATTCTGCTTCCATCTTCAGGATCGAAGTGAATGTGGTAACGAATGTGGTAAATAGTAAAGGCAGTTTGCCTGTCTATAATATAATCTATCACGTTTCTTATCCTACCCACCTCGACCCTGAAGATGGAGGCAACACTTTTTCTTAAACGTTGCTGTCTACGTGGAGTTACAACCCTGGAGACTGAAATAACCTGATTATATAAACCTCTTTCTTTTCTTTCCTATCTCCTTTGCAGGTGTAGACTGTAATCTTAATTCCTTCTAATGACAGAGAACTTCCATGGATGTTACATAAATCCACGTCTCTCTTTCGGGTACACTTGCATTTGACCTAAACATCAGACGCAGCGGTCAAATTGTTGGAAATCCTTGTAGACGGAGATTCCCAGTTCTAATGTAAAATGAGTCGGAGGCTAGCAATTCTGACTGACTGATTTTTTTGTGTCTTCTCAATCTCGAACGTTTTCGTCTGCATCATTTCCAACTCATAACTCACAAACATTTTACCGTTCGGCAATACATAAATATGCTTTAAAAACGTATCTGTTTATCTAATAATGTAATAAAAAACAGACAGTTTTAGATCACAAGTACAATTATTGTTTAATTTTGGCTTTATCGGTCATCTTTAGGGAAACAACGTAAATACTCTTGTAAGAAACTCAAGTCTTCATGCTCTTATAATTACAATAAAAGCATTGAAAGCAACAAGAACATATCCTTATGGGAGTCAAAAATGTACGTTTCAGTATTATTTAAAGCTTTTCCCTGAAGGTGGCCGAATAGGCCGAAACATGTAGACATTACGCAGCATATGTATTTGTAATCTAAAATTGCGTACTTTGTTGATTACATTATTAGATAAAATTGGAATACACGGTGCAACCTGCATAAAGAGATTTGTGTTTCGTTTTACGACGCTTCGATTTTCTGTCGTCGAATGGTAGGATGATGGGTGAATGATGAATTGGATAGGTTGTGGAAGAAGCCGATCGTGGCCTCGTTGAAGTACTATTCCGTCAGTTTGCTAGAGGGACTGAGTAAAACTCAAAAGATCTCAGGATAGTCGGTGCCCTGACTGCGATTCTCACCGGGGACTTCTCTTATACAATCTCAGTACGAAACGAGAGATGATAATTTTGCCAACAATCAATACATTTTTATCGTTAACATAATTTTGATGAGAGAAATTGTAACACTTAGGGAAAATATAACCAGAAAGTGTGTCCTTTTTAAATTTGTATCAAATGAATATTCTGTGTAAATGAATCTAGATACTCTTGTGTTACATGATCTATTGTGTTCTGTTATTTTTAAATGTGAGTAGGCGTAGTAGTTAAGGATCTGACCAAATGGTGACAGCAATAAACGGCAGTGAGAGGTAACAATGCTTCAGTCGGTAATGTAGTCTCAACATTGCCGAAGACATTTTGTGAAATCATCATTTAGAGCGTCTTTCAAGGGTTATGATGTGTAATAGCCCATTAATGGGAGGGTTGTTTGTGGAAAATGTCCTTACAGATGGGAATTATCAAATTTTGTTGTTCAGTTTTCTATGGAATTTTCACTAATTAATTATGATGTTAATATCTCTTCAGCAGGAGCCGATATAATAACTAGGCTATGGGCTGAACGGTCCGGGTTTCGAATCCCGTTACTGGCAAGAGATTTTTCTCTTCTCCAAAACGTCCAGATCGTCTATGGGCCCCACCAAATTTCTACTCAGTAAGTAGCGGGATTATTTCCCGTGGATAAAGCGGCCAGGGCGTGAAGTTAACCACTCACCTCCGTCTAGTGCTGCGGTTAAGAATGAGTGGAGCTATACATCTGTTCTCCCTACATTTCTTCATGGCGTGAAGAGGGAAAAGGGTTTTCCATTCCATTCAGAAACAAAGACCGAGTCGTTTGATGTAGTGGTAACAATTTAGACTTGAAGCAGGGAGACGCTTGCTAAGAATCTGTTCTGCGTCATAGATATTCCTATGTGTGGCTTTTCGAAGTTTTATTCAATACCTCCAGGAAAATTCTAAGATGGGGCGACTATTAGGGCCACGATCGTTTGTTTACAAATACTTCCCAATTCATCATCCGCGCATCGTTCTACCTTTCAGTGCTGTACAGTCTTGAGTTTCTGAGAACGTCGTAAAAAATCCCACAAAAATGACACTTGAGACATTTCTCAGGAGTTTATATATGTGTAATCGGAATAGCAATTCAAATTACCCTATCCATAATTTCATGAGGTCACAGAAGTGTCGTTGAAACTGGAAACAGCTCTTGTTTTATGTATTACACTGTTAAATTATGTAAAAGGAGTTGACTTTGATAAAAGACATTTCAAGAGGAAGGTCTGTCTTGTATAAGACTATACAGAGTGGGTGGGAAATAAGTAGGCATTGAGAAATGGTTATAACCCCTATATTTCAATGCAAAGATAATGAAAATAATTTTTACATGTACCTTTTTAAATGGAAATATGGACGCATAGCTTAAAATTCAATGTAGGCACCGGCGGCATCTGAAGGTAGCGGTCGGCATTCATGGTGTCATGCAGAAGATATGGGCCGATGACCTTAGTGGCCGTCATTCCGCACCACACCGTCACTTTTGGACGATTTTGCATCTTTTCCACCGTCACTTCGGGATCGTGTGCCGCCCAGTAATGGCAATTATGTCGATTGACGAAACCGCCGATATGGAAAACGGCCTCGTCGCTCCAGAGAATGTTTTCAAACAGTTGTGGCCAATCCTCGTGCGAACCCAGCATCAACTCCACATATTCCATTCTGCGGTCACAGTCTTCAGGTGTCAGCTCCTGCACGTAATGGGGGTTCCACGGGCGAAAATTCAAGTCTTTCTCTAACACCGTACGTATCGTGTGCC
Source organism: Reticulitermes speratus (assembly GCA_021186555.1). NCBI lineage: Eukaryota > Metazoa > Arthropoda > Insecta > Blattodea > Rhinotermitidae > Reticulitermes > Reticulitermes speratus. The sequence goes on along the minus strand of JAJKFL010000427.1, from coordinate 12,211,972 downwards.
TCGACAGTTATTTAATGCCTACTCACTTCCCACCCACCCTGTAGATGTCTGATGTTTCAAGCCGTATAATTTTGTAGATGTGTACCAACATTTCCGGTTAACCCGCTGCCTCCTTCTTCAGGAAGAATTAGAGAAAACTGATTATGTCCGGGCGTATGCCATGATAGTAAATATTTTTACCAAGCTTGAACCCTAGCGATGGGGATTAACCATACTTAAAGGGGACCTATGCTCTATCGCTAGTCGAAAGAGAGCACAAAAACAGACAGATAATTATGTCCCTGTCGGGATTCGAACTCTAGGTTGCAACAGACCTATGTGTGTGATTTGAGATCGTATGGGCGTTAAACCATAGATTAGCTAACTGACTTCATGGAAAAGGTTATTTCTTGAAAAGCTACTAGTTTCTCAGCTAGTCAAGAAAATCCCCGCGTTTTATATATATATATATATATATATATATATATATATATCGAAGTTTCATTGCCGTATTTACGACGTCTCGTTACTTATCTCTATCTTGAGCCAGACGAATCAAATCCACGCCTCCCATAATTGTTTCTTTAAAATCCGTTTTAATATTATCCTTCCATATATTGTGTTTTGTAACTCATTTTTTCATTAACCAGCAAAAAGTACACTTATCATGTAAATGTAGATATCTATTCTTTTATATCATACATTCTCCAGCATGTTTCGGTTCTAACTGAATCATCATCAGGGAGATTAAATTTTCAAGGGAAGTGAAGCATCCATGATCTATATAAGTTTTAAAACTTTCGCGGCGACATGATTCAATATAGTCTTCTCGGGCGCACAGCCGCGTCAACTCGTTTGAATACAACGTTTCGAGGACTAGCTCCGTCCCCATCCTCAGGCAAAACTGATTTAACATACAACTCGTCTGTCCCGTGTTTTTCTACCTGCCGCGGCAGGGAGAGCAGACCGGCTCGTAGTGCCCAAACAGTTAAGTCGGTGGGCGGGCTGTTGACTGTTGTGCTCTCACGCCTCGCTGCGAGTATACAGAAAACCTACGCACACAGATCTCTATCTACATGTGGAATCAGCACACCATCCGGCACAGAAAAATGGGGGTTTGCGAACTCTGGTACAGCGGGCAAAAACGATCTGCGATACGGAAAGCATAGGAGAAGAGCTACAGCATTTAAAAAAGACCTTCAGAAAAAATGGTTACAGCGAACGGGATGTCAGTCACGCCCTAAACTCAAAAAGGAAACAAAAAGAAAACAACGAAAAACCAACTGCTACAGCACTTCTGCCATACCAACAATCCACTTCCAATAAAATCAGCAGACTTCTAGCCAAGTACGACATCAGAACCATATACGTCCCAGCAAAGAAAACCTGCCACATGCTCAGACCAGTGAAGGATGACCCTGGATTAAAAATACCCGGCGTATACGGCATCCCATGTGAATGCGGAAAGACGTATATTGGCCAGACAAACAGAACTATCGAGACCAGGCGCAAAGAGCACATGCGACACCTTAGACTAGGGCAACCAGATAAATCAGCAGTAGCTCAACATGCCCTGGAAACAGGCCACAGGGTAGAATTCAATAACACCTGCAGACTAGCCAGGACAAAAGGATACATGGACCGCATAATAAAGGAAGCGACTGAAATAAAATTGCATCCGGACAACATCAACCTCGATGGCGGTTACGTACTGAGCAGAGCCTGGCAGCCCGCAATACGTCGGATAGGGAGCTCGCAGCGAGGCGTGAGAGCACGACAGTTAACAGCCCGCCACCGACTTAACTGTTTGGGCACTACAAAACCGGTCTGATTCTCCCTGCCGCGGTAGGTAGAAAAACACGGGACAGACGAGTTGTATGTTAAATCAGTTTTGCCTGAGGATGGGGACGGAGCCAGTCCCCGAAACGTTGTATTCAAACGAGTTGACGCGGCTGTGCGCCCGAGAAGACTACATTGATCCATCATCTATACTTGCATATGATTTTATCGATGTTTTATATATCATATATATACAGTATATAATATCAAATGCAAGTTGATATGACATTCGGTATTCTTTGGCCAGTTTCAATATTTCACAGTTTAGAATATGTCTATGTATATTTATAATATTAAAATTTGAAATTAAACGTTATTTGTAGTTTTAGTCTATGATGTTGCTGGTGGAGTGTTCGCAGTATTATAGTTAAAACTGTCTGTTTATATACATACTAAAATTTTATAAATTTAAAAGTGTTTTCCTTTCAAACAACTATCCTGTTTTAATTAATCTTGCTGTGAAATAATGCAAAGGCAAGTTGTCCAATTCAGTGACGCGTGAAAAGGCAGATGTATGCAGATAAAGTGAACACCCTGTACAGTGTGCTGCTCCTGTTGTTGCAGTGTTCTGCATCCTGTCACTTCCTCCCTCTTAGGCCCAATTATCATTCTCAGCTCTCTATTCTCTAATACATTGAGCCTATGTTACAGGCAAAGTTTCATTGAAGTAGATTACCTAGACCTTTGTCTGTTAGATAAATACACAGCCCCCCCCCCCCCACGTCTTTCGATCCTCTAAGTGTTCGTCACCAGGAGGTAGCTGTTATCCTCTGTACGGGTAGAAAATAATTAAATATATTGGGAAAAATTTTCCGAAAAATAAAAAAAATAATTTTAATATTAGACATCCCCGTTGGTATGTACATGCAAAAGTATATTTTACTCTTTTCAGTAGTACAGTCACAACCAACACACACTTGCAATACGTAATCAGGCTACCGGTTTCAGCTCAAAGAGCCATCATCAGGCCTATGACAGAAAACTATGAAAATCAAACTCCGTACATTTGATTAACCAACTCCATGGAGCAGAGTCCTTCTTGAGAAGCGAACAGGTCGTCAGCTAGTCAAGAAATTCCCCGCGTTTCATGGAACCCGAAGGTTCATTACCGCACTCACAAGAGCACGCCACCTGTCCCTGTCCAAAGAATCAGTCCAGGTCCGAGGCTCTGTATGGTGTTTGGTAACATGGTAATTTTTTACGGTGAGGAGTTGTTAGCACCTCGCCCAACCCCCAAGCTGGAGGACCACCCCTTGTCGGCTGTCCGCGACTGCATATTCGCAGCTACCCTCCATATTCGGAGGCCGCTCCTCCATCCGCAACCCGAGGACGCGCTATGCCGTGGTGACAGGGACACACTAATCATGGCTCCGTACCTTTGATAAGAAGAAAAACTCCCCCTTTTTTACAATTACATATATAAAAATGTGTATCAATGTAAAAAAGTTCTGCCTAAGAGAAGTTTATGTTAAAATGTAAATATAAACGATGTAAAACATAAAAACATATGAGTATAAAAATGTGAGTGTTAAAAATAAAAATGTCGTCAGACCGTAAGATGTGGATGTATGTGTGGCAGTACTGATGTAACAAACCAGTGTCAATCCTGTACATTATATACGGACCTTCGTGCGACCGGATATATTGGTCCTTCAGGTAGATCACGTGTATACACTTTTCTTGCACTCCCGGTATTTTATGTAGTATCCACGCACGTACGGAATTCTAGGTTTTTATTTTGTGCCGATATTTTATACAGGAGTTTGCGTATTAGGCACGTATTTTCACGTGTTTTTTATGTGTTCCTTTTAAGAGTACTGCTGTGTTCACAGTCGACCTGCTTAAACTCGGGCGGTTAATCAATCAACTGCCGCGGAAGCTACCGAGCGCGGTGTACTTATATAATGTTCAAAAATGTATGTATTTAAGTGATGGGGTTGTCCATAAGCGTCCACGTTCGCGTAAGCTTATTCTTTCCCATAAGAAGTTTGCGCAACGCTGTTTTACCCAACACACTGTGATAATTCCACCTACCCCTCCGCTTAACGGGTTGCAGTAGCTAATGTATTATACTACGTACAATAAAGTACCAGTCGGCCTACCATTGTTGGTACGCACTTAACCCTTTAAAGCCTAACGGTTAGTTTATATACCACCAGGCTTAACGGTAAAAAAAAAATTCTACATTCTACCTACAGAGAGTATTGTGTGTTTTGTATGGATCTCAGAACAAACAGCGATTATTTCCTGTACAGCATTAACTGACTGGTTTGTATAACTGAGGACGGAGTGTGTTTACTGCGTGGTACGGACTGTATTTATGTGTTTTGTGTGGATCTCAGAACAAACAGCGATTATTTCACTGTACAGCATTAACTGACTGGTTTGTATAACTGAGACGGAGTGTGTTTTACTGCGCGGTACGAACTGTATTTATGTGTTTTGTGTGGATCTCTGAACAAACAGCGATTATTTCACTGTGCAGCATTAACTGACTGGTTTGTATAACTGAGATGGAGTGTGTTTACTGCGCGGTACGGAATGTATTTATTTGTTTTGTGTGGATCTCAGAACAAACAGCGATTATTCCCTGTACAGCATTAAATGATTGCTTTTGATAACCGAGGTGGAGAGTATTTTCTGCGCGGTACGAACTGGCTCCTTATACAAAACATTACCTTTCGTTCTTAAAGGGTTAAATATAAGTTAATAACAATGTTTTGTGTTAATATGTTTTAACGTAATTTTTGTTATTGTGTAGTTAACAACCGTAAACTGAAACAGTTTTCTTTAGGTTTATCATCCCGTTGTGTTACTTATAAAATAAAAGAATAAAGAACCATCAAGGTAAATGTATTGCCTCTTGTATTTATTTCTGCAACACGTTGCAACCACAGAGGGTCATCTTTAGCCCAGAATGCTTTAAAAACACATATAAAGTGTTATATACAATTGTATTATACTCGTTAATTGAGGTCTCAATTATTAACGTTTTTGGAATTCATGTTACTGTTTACAGTATGTTATTTGAAATAATAATTAGTTAATTAGTGTTTTTAAACCATTTCATGGCCTGAAGATGATCCTTTGTGTTTTAAACTTGTTACAGAAATAAATACCAGCGAAAATACAATTTTATTTACGGCTCTTTATTCTTTTATTTTATGGAATAATTTTTTCTGTTTTCCGTGCAGAGACCTTACGTTCCCAGTAGGAAGCCGAAAATAATAATGTTGGTAATTAGTCGGATTGGTTGGTATTGAAAGCTGCATACTCGCTTTGTAATCTGTACACTTTTGCCCCACATGTTCAAATAAGATATCGAATATTATCTTCAAATCATTCCGTGCTGTGCACGTGATTTCTCTTTTAGATATAATGATCCTTCTGGTGTTGTGAGTTCTTTGCTAGCCAGGTAAGTTAAAGATATCTGAGAATGAGCCTGTGGTTTAAAGATATCAAATCTGTCAGAGGGACTTTGAAGGAAACTAAGTATAATAAGTAAGGAAAAGAAGGTTTTCTGTACTGTATCGACCAAAGTAAAGCTATTTATGACCTTTAGAAACAGGAATCATACAACAGTACCTCGCCAATAACATATCATAAGGCAAGGAGTTGTAGGAAACACTTAACATGGAAAGGCTTTCATACATGCTGCTAGAAAAGGGGCCGCTGAATTCTAACAGAACATTTTGACAATTTCCTTTTCAAGCCACAATTTCACTATGTAATCCTCCCATTGATCGATTTTTATGCAGTATAATTCTTTAGAGGCACTGCAATATCACAAGTTCACTGTAAATACACAGTACGAATTAAATTTATCTGTTAAGACAGCCTGATAAAGAACAGGTAAATTTTCTTGGGAAAGGTCACGAATAAAATACCGACTGCAACACGATTTTGCTGAATTGACACGCCATGGATTTGAAAACTTTAGGGAAGACAGTTTTTTTTTTAATTGGAGGCGTTGCTAGAGAAAGTTTAATATTTTTCGGCAAAACTCCAGAATGCAGTACCGACCGAAAAGAGCTTTTAGGGCCGTCTGTTTGTATATTTGTAAACACTACAAAGAGTGACTGCTGTATAATGACAATAATAATTCTTAGCTTTTAATAATGGATAAATACCATCTGTCGTGGTAGAGAAAAGAAAAAACCCAGAAGTGGCACTCTTTGTCGGCCCTTTCTTCTTCGCATAGCCAATTTGCTCAACCTTGACCCGTCAGCAAAGGACAATCGATTCACGCTTGTAAACTGGAAATTGGGTGCGTGAGATTTGGAGAGTGACGCTCTTGGTTTCCTACTTAATATTCCAAAGTCACTACACATTTAATTGCTCCAAGTGCTTGAAGCACATTCTACAGCTACCATGTCTAGAACTGCGAGTACGCGAGAATTAGACACCGCATACCTAGTGCCAGACCTCTTCTGTAACAAGTTATTTACAGTGTCTAAAGCAGTTCCTAACATTGAGACCTCTAGACCTGAGCAACGATACAACCTTTGCCAACTTGCATTGCAATAATTCCCTTAATTTGTGTTCATAATTCCGCAGGATTTTCAACTGACGATCGACCGTTTTACCTATTTCTCAAAAATTATATTCAAATCCGGATACTACTACTGTTACTGTTACTAATACTATTACTGTGATTGCTACTACTGTTAATACTATTATTACTATTACTGTTACTACTAATATTACTACTACTGTTATTACTAATGTTACTACTACTCGTGTTACTACTACTATTAATGTTACTACTACTGTGGTTACTATTTGTAATTTTACTACTACTCGTGTTACTACTACTATTACTGTTACTACTACTGTGGTTACTACTTCTCAATTTACTACTACTCATTTTACTACTACTGCGGTTACTACTACTCATGTTACTACTCATGTGGTTACTACTTCTCATTTTACTTCTACTCCTTTTATTGCTACTGTGGTTACTACTACTGTTACTACTACTGCGGTTACTACTTCTCATTTTACTACTACTCGTGTTACTACTACTATTATTACTGTTACTACTACTGCGGTTACTACTTCTCATTTTACTACTACTCCTTTCACTACTACTCTGTTACTACTACTGTGGTTACTACTTCTCATTTTACTACTACTCATTTTATTACTACTGTGGTTACTACTGTGGTTACTACTACTATTAATGTCACTACTACTACATCACTACTACTATTATTGTTACTACCACTGTCACTACTACTACAATCACTCCACTACTATTATTGTTACTACCACTGTCACTACTACTACAATCACTACCACTACTATTATTGTTACTACCACTGTCACTACTACTACAATCACTACCACTACTATTATTGTTACTACTACTACAATCACTATACTATTATTGTTACTACCACTGTCACTACTACTACAATCACTACTACTATTATTGTTACTACTACTGTCACTACTACTGCTACTGCTAGGTCACGTACTTGAATCCTGACAGCACGTCCAGAAGTGAGGATTTGCCAGCTCCTGACGGTCCCATGATTGCCGTCAGGCGCCCAGACCGGAATTCCCCCTTGAGACCTCGCAGAATTTGTTTTGGCTCTTCGTGTCTTGCTGAAACTAAAATGTCGTAAATGAATATCACACTACAGTGTATTAAATTAAAGAAATGTTTACCACATGATTTAAGTAGGTAGAAGTTTAGATTGAGCGAACATGGGACAATTTCTAGGACAGTGATTTCGACGGAGCTGTAACGCAAGTCGAGAATGAGACGCCAGTGAAAAAGCCGGCTTGTAAAACAAGAGGTGTTGCACGTAAGTCGTATTTGGAAGATATTTGGGTTGAGTCTTGGGGCTGTTTATTGTGACCGAGAATTCTTATTTTTTTCAAACCGAATATTTTCTAAAAAAATAATCATAAATTGAAAGGAAAGAGACCACTTGGGAGAACTAGGCATAGCTGGGATGGTAACACATGTGAAGATGTGACAGGGGTTTGTGAATACATTGACGAAGTAAACGTTGGGTTTATACAACAAGACAGACAATGTACGTATAACGTAACATTGAGGTGCGTTCGCGTAAACACCGTGGCCGTGGAAAAGCAACAAATATTACATTTACATGTTTATGTTTATGTGTGTCTGTAGCCTTGGGTATCCATTAGCAAAAAAAAAAAATATTATATTGCCATCTGTGGCCTCTCTGGCTTTAGCATATTTTTCCACATTATCTCATAAACGGCATGACGATCATAAAAAAAGTTATTGAACATAAAATGTGCGTTTTGATTGTCTCTATAATTTTGTCTAGCACATTTCTCCTTCTAAAAAGAATTTAACTTTGGGTCTGACGATAGTAACTAATGAGCTGTTAGACCTAGTGTGTGGTTTAGAACTATGGGGAATGCGCGTGGCATTTTTCTAGGAACTTTTATGGCTATCAACTTGTAGTGTCAGTTTTATGGCGGGATTGCAACTAGAAAGGGAAAACGAGAAGGGGAAATGTATGTGGCTGACAGCTAACTGCTGGCAGTGGATTATGCAAGTGGACATTGTGTATCCTGTCAATGTTACGGAAGGCAGGAAGGTAATATGAGATTACGAAGCATAGATCTTGCCTGTGTTTGGCAGAATCAGCAGGAAAGTAACATGAAGAGCCTGCGAAGGACGAAACAGGAAGGCATAGAAGGACAGAATACACGTATATCGCATTAGCCTCGAAAGTGTCTGAAAACATTATCTGATATCGATGTTTTACCAACGTTGAACCAAATAATGGAATGTAATTTGTAAATAATTAATGCGATACCTCCTTTGGCATGTTTTATTCTGTTTTATATTATTCTATTTTGTATTCAAAATTAAAAATTTAAATGAAAACATTTGATTTTCTGCAGTTTTTAAAATATTGAGAAAAATAACAGAAAATTCAATAATATTTGTGTCTGTTTAACTTCGTAACTTCTGTTAGGAGCGGCCATGTCGATTACTCGCACCAGGCGCCAAAAACCTAGCTACGCCATTGAATCTTACGCGTAACCACTTTGATATGTTAAAAATTTAACCTAATTTCCTTCAATAGGGCTTTGAACAAATTTATGATGTCTCCATGTTTTGTGCATATCCGTTTTCACTTCAGAATCGTTTGTCCACTTATCACGAAATTTGGTGTGAGCGCCCTGCCACTGAAGACCACCCCAACGCCTAATTTTTATATCGTACATTCAGTAACAAGAACATGGCAGAAGCGCAAAACTGTGCAGTGGGCACGACACTAGTGACACTTACTTTAAATCCTTAAATGACGCGTGGAACTTCTTGGAAAATATGCAAATTTTGTTGATTTTTTTTTTTTTGTAGAATGACAACATAGCAGCTGAGCAAATATTTTCTTTGCCTTTCGGTTTGGTGGCAGCAACTAATGGATCTTTCGATTTAGGCATGTGAAGTTTTGTACGGAGCCCCAGTACGTGTGATGCGTTGTTTGTGATTTAACAGTTACAAACATGGCGATAATGCAAAATGTGAAGTTACGTTTATCCGATAAATTCAGAGCTTGCAGAATCTGTACGCAAGTAATTTAAAAGTGTTTAAATAATAATAATAACAATAATAATAATAATAATAATAAAATCAACAAGTGCAAACCGACAGAATCATCCCTAAAAATAAACCGGATATCATAATTCGACATAATGAAAAAGGAGCATGTCAGTTAATAGATGTTGCGATATCAGGAGACAGAAATATGATCAAGAAAGAAGCCGAGAAGATTCTAAAGCATAAAGACCTTACAGTAGAAATACAGCGCATGCGGAATCTAAAAACAAAAGTGGTATCAGTAATAATAGGGGCAAGTGGAAACAAGTGAAAGTCATTCAAAAAATACCTGAGAAACTTACCGGGAAAGCACGACATAAAGGAACTACAGAAGACAGCCATATGTGGCACTGCACACGTACTGCGGAAAGTACTGATGTAAAGGTACAAAACGTTTGTTATGGGAAATAGCATTACATGTACCGTATATTGTAACTACAGAATAGCTGCAACATTATATACCCTAGAAGCGTGGTTTATTTCAGGTATGTTAATTGTAAATACCATGTACAAAAGGTATTAACAAATAATTATAATAATAATAGCTCTGTAGAACTAGAAATATGTGTACTAGAAAAGTGGGATCTAGGGGTTTAGCTCGGAACTTCTTCTTTAAGAACAGAACTTACCTTTCTTTTCCTGAACAGAATAGCATAGTTGCCGGAATCCTATGTTCATTTGGTGGTGACAATTCTGAAGTTGGTCTGTCTTCCGAATCTTAAGTTCGTTTTCCATAGTTTATTCCCGGTAATTTCCTCTTACGCTTTCAGTACAGCCTGTAGATTTTTTCTTGCTTATATTCAGCCTACACCTGCATACAAACAGATTACATAATTCCACTTATTATGTGACAAATTGAAATAAAATTGTGTGAGGTAATTTGCAGAATCTTAAGAGATTTTTATGAAATCGCGCTGAAAACTAATTTTTATTAAGTCTGTTGGAAATTACTGAAATAAACAGGCATTCATAAAGGAGTTTTCCCTTTTCACAACTCAAGTCGCACACCTATCAGTCGGAGCACCTATAGCAATATAATTGGTCCTGAAAGCTCTTGTCTTTATCGCATTTGGTGAGGGCTTCGTTTTGAAATATTCTTGAGATTATTAAACCTCCCTACATATCTAAATTGGAATCTCGCGTCTTAAGGGAATCGAAGGCGATTAGTGATTTTTAATTACACAATTTATTTTCATGCCGCAACAGCCCCTAGTGGGCCAGGGCCTGTCATTTTCGAGGCTTCACGATCACACTCAGACACACCACATTCGGTAGGACTCCTCTGGACGAGTGATCAGCCCGACACAGAGAATTCTACCTGACAACACACAACACTCACATGAGATAAACATCCATGCCCGCAGCGGGATTCGATCCCGCAATCCCAGCAAGCGAGCGGCCGCAGACCCACGCCTTAGACCTATCGGCCACTGGTAGTTCAATTCGTTCAAAGGGTCCTACTATGCTTCACGCACATTCGTCTAAATCTTTCCGCGAAACCTTGAGATCATTCTCAGGGTCGTGTGTGTGGGATTTGTGGTGGACAAAATAACACAGGCAAGATTTTTATCCGATTATTTCGATTCTACCCTGTCAATTCTCGTTTCACAAATGTTCTGTATTCATTCTTCTATCATCTGGAGGATGTACGTGCAGTGGTCCCATTGCAGGCCACAGGTCTGCAGTAACCTAATCTCGCCCCGCCTTACGAATTAAAAAACATGTATTTTCTTCAAACAAAAGAGTAAATGCAATAGCAAACATAAAGATTTCGCCTAACAATCCATAAAAACACAGAGGAGGAGCAGAGATATAGCTCCTATCATGCTTAATTTCTGCGCTAGATTGGGGGTGAATGGCCGACGCCACACCCCGGTTGCTTTACGCCCGGGAAAAAACTACGGTACCCATTTTACAGGAGACTGGGTGGACCAAAGGGCCGGCCTGGACGGGTGTGGAGAAGAAAAATCATTTTGCCCCCCACTGGGGTTTGAAGCTCGAAACGTCCAGCCCGCAGCGAATAGCGATACCCACTACGCTATCTCTGCTCCTAAGTGCAATACTTTGTCTACTTCACAGCACAATAACAAATTCACCAATTAAATAATACGTCACTTCCATAAGCTTTATAGCAGAATAGGAACACATGAAACTGTTCCTTCTAACACCACTTAACTAAATTTTAAATCGGTGATATGTTGAAAGAATACAATTATTCTTACCAGCCACATTTACACGAAGTATGCAGAGGCACTTGCTGCAAAAAGTAACCTCCACAAAGAGGGAAGTGCACAATTCCTTATTATCCAAGCAACTGTCTGCACGATAGACACCTATTACCATCCGATCGCCTTCCCAACCTTTGCCGTACTGGCAAGGCCACTACTATCGCGTGGAAGCCGTATGTGACGTCATGTAACAATGCTAATGTATTATAAAGACAGACGATTCGATCTTTTCTTTTTTACTCAGTCGACACACACTGGAGCTTCAATTTTGCCCTCTGGCGCGATATTCGTGGATGAGATATACGATAGTATTTGATAAGTGCTGATAGTGATGTTGTCAAGTACACTAGCACTGTACAAACAGAAATAAAGGACTCAACTCTGCCCTAATCAAAGCCTACGTTTGGACATTATCCTAAATGGATGTAAGTCACAGTACGAGATATGGAGGTTAAAGGTACACTTGTACTTGTGCACGCTACGAAGGTATATGTGGAAGTGGAGATATAGTTCCACTCGTTCTTAACCTTAACAGTAGACGGGGTGAGTGGTCAGCTTTATACCCAGGCCGCTTTACACCCGGGGCAAAGAACCTACAATAGACCTGTCCATTGAATATGGAGCTTGATGTAACCCAGATCCGCTCTGGACGCTTTGGAGAAGTGGTAACTCTTGCGTCTGCCGGGAGTCGAACCACGAGTTTACTGACGACCTACTTTTAACCTAGTCACTACAGCAACTGAGCTATCCCGGCTGCAATAGGGAGCTAACGACTGACCGACACTTGCCCCTGTCCGAAGCCAAATCAGACCAGTCCATTTCTTTAATGCCCCTTTTCATATTATCCTCACATACATGCTTATGTTTCCAAATAGTCCTTTTCTCTCAGATTTTCTTATCAAAATCCTGTATGCATTTCTCTTCTCTCTCACGCGCTCCACACGCTCCGTCCATCTCATCCTCCTTGATTTAATCACTCTAATCGTATTTGCTGATTATTATAGATCATGAAACTCATCAGTATGCAGTCTTCTCTAGTATCCTGTTACTTCCTCCCTCTTAGGACCACGTATCTTCCTCTGCACCCTATTCTCGGACACCCTCAGTCTGTGTTCTTCTCTTAATTTTACAAAGCAAGTTTCACGCTCATATAAAACAGGAGGCAAAATTATCGTGGTGTAGAAGTAGGAAACAAGCTTTAAGACAAAAGGTCTTGGACTAAATTGTAGCAAGTTTTCTTTGAATTTAATCCTCTCTAAATTTTTTCGTGCATTTCTTCTCAAATGAGGTTCGTATCTTAAGTCAGATAGGTTCACACACATATATTTTCAAAACCCCCTTTAATATTATTTTTGAATTTAGTTCTTGGTGTTATATGTGTTCTATTCCCTTCAGATTTTCGTACAAAATTTATATTAATCTCTTATTTCTCCCATGCATCTGCTGACCGCGGCCGTGCCATGGCTGAGGCGGTTAATCGTCGGTCTGTCACCGCGGAAATCTTGATTTAATTTCAGGCCATTCCATGTGGGATTGTGGTGGACAAATTTGCACAGGGATTTCTCTCCCAGTACTTCACTTTCCCTTGTCAGTATTAAGCTACATACTCATTCATTCGTTCACTCATTCATTCATTCATTCATCGTTGACAATATGATTGGCCATTGACAGTGTCTTTACGTCACACACACACACACACACACACAACACACACACATGGTCGCCATGTTCAACCTTCTGAAGATAAGCCTTCTTACTGCTGTTACCAAATAGGGTACTTGAATTTCTTACTGCTGTTCCCAAATAGGGTACTTGAATTGCTTACTGTTTTTCCCAAATAAGGTACTTGAATTTCTTACTGCTCTTCCCAAAAGGATAAGTGAATTTCTTACTGCTCTTCCCAAATAGGGTACTTGAATTTCTTACTGCTGTTCCCAAACAGGATACGTGAATTTCTTACTGCTCTTCCCAAATAGGGTACTTGAATTTCTTACTGCTGTTCCCAAACAGGATACGTGAATTTCTTACTGCTGTTCCCTAATAGGGTACTTGACTTTCTTACTGTTGTTCCCAAATAGGGTAATTGAATTTCTTACTGTTTTTCCCAAATAGGGTACTTGAATTTCTTACTGCTCTTTCCAAAAGGATAAGTGAATTTCTTACTGCTCTTCCCAAATAGGGTACTTGAATTTCTTACTGCTGTTCCCAAACAGGATACGTGAATTTCTTACTGCTGTTCCCTAATAGGGTACTTGACTTTCTTACTGTTGTTCCCAAATAGGGTAATTGAATTTCTTACTGTTTTTCCCAAATAGGGTACTTGAATTTCTTACTGCCCTTTCCAAAAGGATAAGTGAATTTCTTACTGCTCTTCCCAAATAGGGTACTTGAATTTCGCCACTTTTTCAAAGGATTTGGTTTTTTATATTATGATTTTATTATGCATTTGTAGAGATTGTGGCTCACAGCAGTGAATATTGACATTATGGCTTTCTTGTTTGTTGTGACGTGCAATCTGATAGATAAATACAAGTTGTTTGGGCATTTTCTGCCTCCATCTTCAAGGTATAATTTTAGGTAGACACCTGGTTCCTCCGAAATATTGACACCTGTTCACCAGACTGCATGGCATTACATCTCAGAAGTACATAACCCTAGACATGTAGGCATACTTCGCTTTCTCTAATTTTACAGAGGCCATAAGCAAGTGGTCCTTGATCCTCTTTTAATTCACAGAAAATAAAAGTCACTGCTGTACAGTTCAGTGACCTCTTTAAAATCTGCTGGACAGTCTGATGTTTATTTGTGTCGTTTTTTGAGCGCGGCTGGAAACAGTGGCATTCATAGTTAAACTGGCAGTAATATGTAATAGGTACAGGTTTATAGTTGTGAGATAGAACTTGTGGCTTTGATATAGGCATGAAACAAAGCAGTGTTGTGGGAGGTAACGATTACGCAACTCTTCCAGGGAAGGCCGGAAATGTAGCTGAACTGGACAAACGGTAATTTCATATCCTCTAAATCGCTGTTGTTAACTTAAAATAACTTTATATGTGCCATTGTATGTTCAATGTCAAGTTTTATACAGCGAGTTGTCGAAAATATTTTACTGTTTAAAGGTGTTCCTTTGACTTTACTTTCCAAAATTTTACCTAGATTTGACCTAGGGCTGCATTAAGGGGCGGGCAAGCCGGGGAAATATGGTGCCAGTAAACTCAGGTTTCCGCCCGCTACTCTCGACATACCTGGCGTGTGTGAGGTTTCAGTACAAATTTCATTACATTGGTAGTTATTAAAGTTTCACATATGTCAAAATTATGAAACGAATGGGCTTCAGAAAAAGTCATAAACGTAGAAAGGGAAACAGGTGATCGGAGAACATTTTGCCCAATCCTTGGGAGAAATTTTATAGAAAATATAAATAAATGTATCAGTATTAGTCATAAAAGAAGCTATGCAGTTGCTCATAATCTAATACCAGTGCAAACAAAGTAAATAAAATTCTATTTGTCAATATATTACATTTTTAAAAAAAACCCTTTGTAGTACTTCACCAAATCACTCGTGTCTTAGGGCCCCACGGTTAAAAATGTAATGCGCTATTAGCATTGACTTTTAGAAGGAAATAACAGGTGCCGAACCAGACAAGTGCAGATTTAGAAATTACCAGTATTTACATTATTATTAATTGGGCTACCGCACTTCCTGTGGGCCGCTACAGCTCAGACGGTATAGCGACTTGCTACGGGTTGGATGATCTGCGGATCGATCCCGGTGGGGGCGAGATTTTCCGCACCCGTCCAGACCGGCCGTGGGGCCCACTCAGCCTCCTGTACAATAGGTAAAGAGTGTCTTTTCCGGACGTAAAACGGAGGGGCATGGCTTTGACCACCCACCCTTATCTAGCGCCGAGGTTAAAGAAAGAGTACAGCTAGGGGGAACTTTTCCTTTACCTAACTTTAGCTCTACTGTGCTTCCTAGATTCTAGAAAGCAGCTTTTGTTACATTTTAAATTATTTTAAATAGGGGTGCCAATATTATTCCTGTGCTTGCTTAAAGAAAGGCCCTTTCAGGATTTTCTAAGCGAGGTGAATTCCGTGTACCAAGGACTACTTATGCGAAACAATATTCGTTGGCTTAGTCGAGGTTCTGTTTTTTATCGGTTGGTTTAGTGTTTGGATCTGTAAATTGGTGTTGTCTTAAATATTTTCTTTGCATCTAGAGGACTTGGACACCAAATTATGGGCGTTTGCAGGACACTTGATATTACGTTTAATAACATAAAGGCTTTGAAACCAAATTGAAAAATTTTTGAATGTGATGTCGACAGTGGCACTTTTAAATATTTCCCGAATTCACAAAACAACATGACAGACCTCGAAACTCACGATAAGCCAAACATTCAGATCCATCAAATGCAATTTTCAGGAATTACCCCGTTAAGGTCATTTGAAGTAATTAAAAAAATTCATAAAATATGCAATTCAACATTGGAGAAATTCAATTTGCGACAGTTCAATAGATTGATTTGACTAATTCTAAGATGCATATAATTTAAAGAGCAGCTGAATTCAGAGGCAAAAGTTTGCCGATTTAAGACCTAAACTAGAGAATATCGGAAGCAATCAGTTAGTAAGATCCCTTTGTTCCCTTTACCAATAGAAGGAATGTAGAGGGTTTAGGACCTCTGGCACTTCATGGTGAGGAACTTAAAATGCTGGGGGAGGTTAAGTATTTGGGGGTGATTTTAGACTCCAAACTTAGCTGGAACCAACATTTGCAGAAAGCAATTAGAAAAGCGGAAACCACCTTTACGGTGGCCAGACGCATGTATGGCAAGAAACGGGGCCTTAGACCTACTGTGTTGCACTAGCTCTATACTAGGGTAATTAGACCTTCCATTTCCCATGGACCCTTGGTTTGGTGGCCCAAGGTTAAGCTGCAAAGCACCAAAATTCAATTAAGCAGGATTCAAAAAATGACCTGTTTAGCTATTACTGGGGCTATGAAATCGACCCCTACTGCAGCAATGGAAGTGCTACTGAATCTGACTCCTCTAGGTCTGTTGATCATGGAGGAGGCGAGGATGACACTCTATAGACTGCGACTTCATAAGCAACTGAATATTCCTAGAACAGTGTTAGAGTTGCTAACTATCTGGAATAATATAGGTGACCCATTACTTGAAATGCTGTCCGACTACATCACACCAGTTTATGATTATACTTAAAACTTCGTGGTTAAAACAGAACAGGAATGTTGGGGGGGGGGGGGGGAAGACCCCATGCTTCCTGAGGATGCCCTGATATGGTTTACTGACGGTTATAGGGTTGACTCAGGGACAGGGACTGATATATGTGGTACAAGACCAGAGAGAAGCTTTCGTTTTTCTCTGGGAAAATATGTCACGGTGTTCCAAACCGAAATATGTCATTCTATAATGTGCATATGAAAATATAAGAAGGGATTATAGACAGATATAAGCGGATCCTTACCTTAAGGCTCTTAGTAGCCCGAAAGTGACTTCAAGACTGGTTGCAGAATGCTTGAATGCTGTATCCTTGCTGGCAAACCGGAATGAGATAACCGTCATACTGGTGCCGGCCCACTGTGGCAGCCCAAGCAAAGAAACGTTTGACGAACTTGCTAGGCAAGTTGCAGCGATGTCATTTCTGGGCCCAGGGCCGGCTCTTGCAATACCTAGGTGTTTAGCAAGAAAAACAATTAAGAACTGGACCGAGCTTCAACCTTGTATTGTCTGGAAAAATTGACCAGGTAACAGATATAGTAAACTTTTTATTAGTAGACCACACAAGAAAAGAGCCGAAGACCTGCTTAAATTATGCAGGCATCAGCTGAGAACGGTAGTTGTATTCCTCACGGGCCATGCTCCTGTGAAGAAGCACCTGAATGCTGTGGGTCAGTTTTATAGTAAACCAAACTGCAGATTTTGCAATTTGGAGACTGAAACAGCGCAATATATTATTTGCTGCTGCGAGGCCTTGGCTCGCAAGCGTTATAACTATTTTGGGAAGTTCTTTGTAGAACCTAAAGGTATAAGCAAGCAACAAGTCTGTGCTGAGAGAATATCACAAGGATACACAATAAGCCTACTGCGCGTGGCATTTTTGAGGAATTTTTATGGCTATCAAATTGTAGAGTAGGTCTTATGGCCGGATTGGAACTAGAAAGGGAAAACGAGAAGGGGAAATGTACTAGTATGTGGCTGACAGCTAACTGCTGGCAGTGGATTATGCAAGTGGACATTGGGTATCCTGTCAATGTTACGGAAGGCAGGAAGGTAATATGAGATTACGAAGCATATATCTTGCCTGTGTTTGGCAGAATCAGCAGGAAAGTAACATGAAGAGCCTGCGAAGGACGATAACAGGAAGGCATAGAAGGACAGAATACACGTATATCGCATTAGCCTCGGAAGTGTCTGAAAACATTATCTGATATCGATGTTTTACCAACCTCGAACCAAATAATGGAATGTAATTTGTAAATAATTAATGCGATACCTCCTTTGGCATGTTTTATTCTGTTTTATATTTTTCTATTTTGTATTCTTTCATTTTATTCTCTCTACTTCACGAAAGACCAATGATTATAACGTATAATTTTATATTGTCTTTCTCAAAGTGTTTTTTAAAGTATAAGAGCCTGAAGATGGCCTAGTTTAGGTCGAAACAAGTGGCGTAATTAAGATAATTGTGTTAAGACTGATATTGATTTTGCTTGTTCATACGTCTGTAACTTGTACACTGAATGACCCCATGTAACACAATATTCTCGAGAATCTGACAGTCGCCCAGTTTCTCATTTCAATGTTATCAAGAACCAACTCCGCTCTACCCCAGCCCCAGTCAACCGAGTACAGTATGTCATACACAGCGGCGTAGCTGGGTTTTTGGCTCCAGGGACGAGTAATCACAATGGCCAACCCTAACGTACATTATGAACTTTCAAAGAATCACAAATGTTCATTGAATTTCATCTTGTTTGTCTCAGAAACTTAAAATACGTTGGACACAGAAAACCAATTTTTTATAATTCAAAAGTTCATTTATCGCCATTTAGCCTCCCCTTGGATACTGCCACCCGGGACGGTCGCACCACTCGACCCCCTAGCTACGCCCATGGCCATACAAACATTCTGTTGCCTTAATCCCTATCTTAATATTATTTTCTCATCTACTTTTATTTATCCCAAGTGGTATTTTGCGTTTATGTTTTCCTACCAAAGTGTTATATGCATTCTCATAGTTCTTGATTGTAACTTCTTAATAATTTACCTATAAGAATATAAAGATAAGATAAGATAGTCAGATTCGCACTGAAAATTGCAGAAAACAGATCTCTGAAAGTCTAGAATCCCATTTCTAAAATTTTGACTGTTTGAAAAGTGTAGCAATGGCAGTATTATCAGTATTTACGTCTACATGTTTATGTGATTTATTGTTTTACTGATTAACTTTACCAAATTTAACTATAAGAGTAGTTTTAACGAATTATTTAATGCTGCATCCAGGTAGCTCTAAAAAAACCAAGTACGGACCTGGTGTAAGATATCTGTCATCCTTTCTGCAGCAGTAGAAGTCTCACTGATATTTAAAATACGTTTTTTCTTGCTTTTTGTACATTATAATATGAACCAAGTTTTACTGTCCCAGTGACATTTGTTATGTTGATTATAAGGTAGTACTTCTAATAATTTTTTTAAATTAAAAAATTTAAAGCTATAAAAATTTGTTACTAATAATTTAAAAGGGTTTCCTAAAAGGCATTCATTGACTTTAAACTTTCTCAATTATTGGACGAAGCTGGACATTTGTAGGACGACAAATGTTACTAGACATTTGTAGGACGACAAATGTTACTAGACATTTGTAGGACGACAAATGTTACCCATATTGAGATCCATTAAATGTCATATAGCCCATGTGAAATTCTTGTGTTTTTCTTGTAAAACAAAATATATTTTGTTCTTTTTCCCTAACTAGGTTTTCTTCAGTGGACGCCTTAAATCCTACCATTCTTTTATAAAAACCCTGTAATATCTTATTAGTAAACCAAAATCAATACAGGTAAACAAAGTATAAAATAAAACAAGAACAACAAACATTAACAATTTTTTCAGTTTATTACAAAATTATTATTGACCTCTTATTATATTTTTTTTATTTTTATCATCAGCATCATCATAAAGTCACTATTGTTGTCTCTTATGAGGTACTAGTCATAAATAGCAATTTAATTTCTAAAACTGCCTTACTTAAAACAATTCAGAAGCGTTATTGTTTGCCTAAAAAGGCGTCCTAAGAATGCTTTCAAGCATTTTGTTCTGTCTCTTTCTATGTAATAACTTTTACAATAACAATAATAATATGTATGACTATAATATTTAAGTTAATATATTTACTGCGTTAATCCCTTAAAATATGGAGTAGTAATAGTCTCAGCTGCATCCCCATTTTCCACCACATCGCATTCCTCAAGGATCCTCTTATTGTAATATACATTATCATAAAAGGTAAATGTAAAGATATCCCATTACAGGCCTGGACAGGCCCTTAGGGTTCCAGGAGGTTGAGGCTCCCAGATTTCAAGACAATCGGCACATGAAGGTGGTAAGGTTGTCAGTCCTATGCACCGACAGCCTTTACCCCCCAGGAAATATTCCTGGTACTCATTTCTGTTAGAGGCTGAGTCGACCCCCAGGGCCATAGTGCGAACGAAAGGATTATGTCAATGAAAAATTCCAATGACACCATCGGGAATCGAACCCGCGACCTTCAAGCTTGTAGAGCAGTGCCTCAACCCACTCTACATTATAATATGCAACAATTAATTACAATGAAACACTCCAAGGCCTTATTTGCTGCTCAAAATCACTATGGGCACGCGAAAGGATTTCTTCGAAAATTATCCGCACTTTTGGCATGCACCCTCAAAAAGATTCGCCAGCCGTGTCGTAGGCCGAAAAAGTTTAAAGAATATCGGTTTGAATGGGCGCCAAATTGTTAGCCTGCCCTGGGCGATCACATGTCTCGGGCTGGCCTTGGATTTGACAGTTACTTTTCAGCTCTTCCTGTAAAGCCCTGGACAGGCCGTGACGGCTCTAGGAGATTACCTCTCAAACGGTAATACGCCTACCATGCGGAAGGTCACCTGGTGGTACGCGAAGAAATTTAGGAGTTTATTTCAATAATTAGAATTTAAAAACGTTAATTGCACTATTGAAGTTGTTTTAAATGTGTTTGAATGTAGAGGAAAGCATTTATAAAGTGTATACCAAGAAAGGTATACTATTTCACTGTTCGAATATTAATACAGACTCTCCTCTGTCGTCTAATCGCGTTAAATTAGAAAAATAGCAACTGCGAAATGTGAGGGCTCCACAGCGTTGTTGTTTCGCTGGGTGGCAGGTTTGAAGACTTCACACCTGCCAACCAGCAAAACATCCCGGAAGACCAGTATCCTGAAAGTAGGCATTAATATTTGCGGTATCTAGTGCTACGCGAGAAAAAAGTTTGAAAAGCACTGCTGCAGGAGATTGAGGCTCCAACAATTTCTACGCAATTGGCACATGAAGGTGGCAAGGTTGTCAGCCCGAAGCACCGGCCGCCTTCACCTCCCAGAAGATACTCCTGGTAGTAATTTCTGTTAGAGGCCGAGACTATCCCAGTGTCACAGTGCGGCCGGAAGGATTAAATCAATGACAAATCCTAATGATCCCGTCCAAGATTGTGTCCCGGACTTTTCTGGTTGACGTCATCGTCATGTCCACATCACTTCTGGGGTTCACCCAGCCTCTTGTCACGGGATACAACAAACTTTTCGCCCAAGGATGAAGCGACCGGGATGTAAAGTTGGCAACACACCTCCATCTCTTACCTAACTTACGAAAGCATAATGCTTTACATGCACTTCCTCATACGTTTTTACGCGGTGTAAATAAATATAGGGACACGCGTGCTCTAACGTTCATGTGCTGGTAAACTGCGATTATTAGCGCGTGTTGCTGCTAACAGAGGCAACTTTGCTATCGCTAAAAGTCAAGGATTGGCCGAAGTATTTAGAATTCAGTTTTAGGCAAGGTTTGTTTTTTCTTTCAGATACTCGTGATTTCATGTACATGTCTGCAAACGTCCGTCGATCGAAACTAATTGTAAGAATCCGACGACTGTAAGTTTTAATTTCGATAAAGTTGTGCTGCCTGTTGTGTGGTTGTCAGAATCGATTACAATAATCGAGTTTCCATTTTCAGACGTAAAGTTGGCGGGCTAGTAATGGCGGTATATTTATAGGTTAAGGCAGTTTTCTGCATTGGTACTTTAAAGAACTTTTCAAAAACACAGTCTCAGATGTGATGAAAATATGAAGAGGTGTTTAAGACATGTGGGTTAAAGACAGTTGCATTTAACATACAAATAAGAAAACACTTCACTTTTAATTCGTCCTGCATGGTGTATGAAGAGTGACAAAAATGTGATAAGTTTTGTAAAATCGCGTTTTGTTTGTGGCAGAGGGAATGGCAACGAAAGGGGGCACACTCGAATGATAAGTATTTATGTATCGTGTAAAGTGATGCAACAATTCAGTATCATGTAAGCTCTTAACGAAAGTCTGAGTTTCATAACCTGCTCATTTTGCAAGTAACGTCAGGAGCTTCACGTGTGATTATGTGTAACCATAGTTTGTGCCAGCACCTTTGTACATTACCTTTTAAGTATGCCAAAAATGGTACAATACAAAAATTGGATGCATTACTTCAGAAGTAATTGGGACTTATAAATAATTCTGAGTCTCTTTTTTCTTAGGCCCAAATGTTCTCTCATACACATTGTATTCCAACACTCTGTCACAATTCCATTATATTTGACAACAGTTTTTATATATTTTGTCAGTATTACAGCTGGGCAAAGTGACATGCTTTAAGCATTACGTCCATTCATAGTTTAATCTAATTTTTCAGTATTCCCTTTTAAGCCAACAACAGGTGTGATTTATATTTTACAGGAACATGCTGTAACATTTGCTGATGTCACTATGTTGTCTTCAGTTCAAGATGTTTAACATTTGTGCTGCTTTGAGTCAAAGTAAAAATTCACAGCCGTTGCATTCAGTAAGTATGTTACTTGTAGTAAGGCCTGTTTTGATCTCATTGACTGTAGTTCTTTAACTGCACCATAGTTTTGGTTTCAGACAATATGGGATCCTATCATGCTATGCCATAATGTGTGTATGTTTTGCATGTGTTCCTTTAGCATCAACTAATTTCAGAGTTAGTATGTTGGATCTGTGCATGACTGTGGCTCAAACTTAGACATGAGCAGGGCTTTGTATGCCACCATATTCAGTGTAACCTACCTGCCTTGTATCCAATCAGTATCAGGACTTTTTTCCCAGAAGTAGAGATTGGAGTGTGCAGCTGACCCATCACCTCCATCTTTTATCAAGGTTTATTATGTATATAGACATATATAATTCTGTATCAACTGTCAAGGTTATTTATTATTGGTGTAAGATCTAATAAAAGCATAACTCAGGCGATTAAACATTTCATGCTGACAGCTACAATGTGAACTGCATGTGACAGAAAACAGCAATGCCTTATATTGTCTGTTTACCAAACTGGGTCTTTTATATTTAAATATGAATTTTTGTTTCTGTACATGCAAGCAATTTTGGTTTCATTCTCTAGATGCCAGAATTTATGTCCATATTTGCTTGTCTCTTACAAGCAGGTAGCAGTTCCTTTACACGTATACATCACAGTCCACAGTGAACACTGGTGAATACTGGTGCAAATGAAACATTGATATTTGTGTAAAGTGTCACCATCCATGGGGGAAAAGAATGAAACAGGAAGGAGTAAATTTTGAAATTGATCTCAAAATGATCAGAATGTCCAAGAACATGTCAACCTGAAATAATTAATACCCCCATGTCCATTGGTTTTGGAGGAATTTAAATGATAGTGGTTAATTAGTATGATCATTTGTAAAGCAGTATAATTAATGAGGAATTTGTACATTAATTGTTAGTCATGGTTTATGGTATGTAAATGTACAGTTTAGAGCAGTGACAGCAAAAATGAATTGGCCATCCGTTGCATTTCTTTTAGGACTGGGGAAGACTGATGGAAAGTTTCTCCGTTAGGGATTGTATCCAATCACCCGTCAGTTCCTCTCCTGACATAGTTTGCAGTTCATCTGGTAGCAGTGATACAGATATAATTTCAAGATCACATGCACTCCATCGAGTTGTGACACGGCTTGATTTTGACTCCTGTGTGGCCCAGAGTTCAAATGCATGTCGCCAGTTTCGGGCTCGGGTGACTCGTAATGTGATTAATTTGGAAAGTGGGGACAGTGTGTTGCATCCTCCTGAAGTCCCTGTGTTAGAAAGTAACGAGGGGCAGATGCCAATGGATGTCAGTTGCATCACTTCTGAAGTTGGTGTGTTAGAAGATGATAAAGGTCAGATGCCAATGGATGTCACTAGCATCAATCCCCAAATTGAATTGAAAGAATGTCCTCTCAGTTGCAGTGGTAGAAAGTTTTCCAAAAAATTGGTGCATAATTTTAACATGACAAATGAAAGTGAGTACTGTCTTCTGAAATCCCCAGATCACATTCTGGGAACTGGAAGTGACGAGGATATAACAGTATCTTCTCCAGTAATTGGAAGGCAGAAGTTATCCCCACGAGTAAGATCTTTTTGTCATAGAAATAGGCAGAAGAAAAGGAGAACAAAGGCTAATGATGCCTTCCAGCAAGTGGTTCTTTGTCAGGAGCACACATGTCCTCCACTGGAATCACATAGAAGTGAGAGAAAAGACTTGTATCAGTTAAATCAGGAGACAGAAACAGAAGTGGACTTAAAAAATAATATGAGGTTAACTGCAGTTAGTACAGATTTGAGTCACATATGTGATAGGAATGAAATGTCACCAGTTTCCTCATCTCAACAGAACAAGACATCAC
The DNA here is from genome assembly GCA_021186555.1 of Reticulitermes speratus. Classification (NCBI taxonomy): domain Eukaryota; kingdom Metazoa; phylum Arthropoda; class Insecta; order Blattodea; family Rhinotermitidae; genus Reticulitermes; species Reticulitermes speratus. The sequence goes on along the minus strand of JAJKFL010000427.1, from coordinate 12,187,331 downwards.
ACAGTAATGTGGTATCACCTGTTATGAAATGTCAAAGATGGCGTAAACGGAAACTTTCTGTTAAGATATCTCATTTAGGAAAGAACTGCTATGATGTAATGAACACACCAGATCAAAGCAGGTTAGAAGTTGATGATGATGTCTTGAATGATGGATGTACGGAAGCGATCATGAGTACTGTGGCTCAGACTCTGACACCTTCATCTCCTGTCCTTGGAAGAAGTAGTGAAAAAAGATTGAGAAGGGCAAAAATTATGATGGCAGCCAAGTCAGAAGACTGCGTTCATGACAATGAAATGCAAGATTTGAGTGTAGTTTCCAGTGAAAAGGGTGTTCTGTTAAGTGGCCGTTCCATCGACAGTACACCGCAACAAAACGAAGTGTATTCTAATTTTGATAATGATTATCCTATCACATTGGAAGAAGACAGACAGACTGAAGATGATAAAGGGTTGAAAGAGAGCCAGAAGTGTGATAATTATGATGTTTTTGGTATTGGTGCTAAAGGTGCTCCTAAAATAAAGGAAGATGTGGAAATATTGAAGGAACCGAAGTGTACTGAAGAGAAAACAGGTTCTGTGCTATGTGTGTCTCAATATTCAATTAAGGCAGATGTCACTGTTGAAACAGAATGTAGTGGCATTGATGTTAAAAACTGTATTAGGCCATCTTCTTTGGAGGTTGGTAAAGCTCTCACTGAAGAAGGGCAGTGTGGAAGAAAATCAGTCAAAGTGGACTCAAATGTACTGTTTCAAAGTAACATTTTATGTGGTGCAGACTCGGTCCTTTTGGAGGAAAGGGAACAGAATGCTCAAGTGAAAGAAGAGAAACCTGATAGTGTGATGTCTAGTGAGATGCTGATTGAGACTGAAATATCACTGGACATCAGTTTGAATAACACATCAGAGCATCATAATGATGTTACACAGGTAAACCCTTACTTTATAAAATTATGTATAGCCTCTTGCGCTCGGAGCCACAGTAGCTCAGTCGGTGTAGTGAGTAGGCTGTAGGGTGATCAACTGGTGAATCAAGGCTTGACTGTCAGCAGAGTCAAAGATTTTTCTCCTTCTGTGTCCAGACTGGATCTGGGACCCATCCAGCCTCCCTTTCAGTGGCTGTTGGGAACTGTTTCTCCAGGGGTAAAGAAACCAGTGAATGGAACTATATATCCACCCAGCAGCTTACTCCTCCCTCGCCTGTTTCTGCCCCCACTCATGAACACTCATGAGATAGAATGTGAGGATCCATCTGTGTTAAATGAGGTTATAAATGACAAGCTGAAAGATATTTTATGATGTGCATTGTTATTTGTTTTTTCTTTTTTTCCCCTTTAATTTAGTTTTATGTAAAAGTTTGACTGCCCTGTCAGTTATTTGTTAGTGTATTAGCCCGCATTGGTATTTTATGAACTAAAATTGTCGGGTGTTTTGGGGTTGGGGCCCATACTGCCTGCCATTAAAATACATATTACAGTATGCCTAACAAAAATGTAATTGACTTGTCGTGGTTCTTGGCAGGTATGCATCCACTGGATTTAGCAGGGGTCATGTATACTATGTGACCTGCATAAATTGTGAAGTTCTTTGCTGTGTAATTTATTCCATATTCCACTTCATCTCCTCTGGTTCAGGTATTTTCTCAAGAGCCATGTTTTACGAGCCTTGCAAATTATTGTATTGTTGTATTGTATTGTATTTATTACACATTCCAGCACATCCATACAAGGCAAAAGCCATTGGATACAGAACTTGTCACACAACATGAACTTGCTATAATCGGCAAGCGTCATATAAACAATGCATATAAATACAATAGGAAATAAAATCATGCACATAAAATTTAGTTGTCATGCATTACTTATACCTACATAACATTTACAATACATGTATAAAACAATACAATATATTAAAATATATATACATGACAATAAGGTAAAATATGACAATGTAGTCATGACTATCCAAGGAGCTATCCCTGGCTAAAATATTCCTCTAAGGTGTAGAAGGATTTGGAATGTAAGAAAGCACTTAGAGCCGCTCTAAATTGTTTAATATTATGGGCTAACTCTTTTATATTTGAAGGAAGATGATTAAAGAGTTTTATACCAAAATAATAAGGTCCTCTCTGATAAGTTGTTAGATTTGTCTGCGGGCGGTAAAGATCGAAATTATGCCTTGTGTTAACACCATGTATCTGTGATGTCGTATGATATAAACCCTTGTTATTCACAATGAATATCAATAAGGAAAATATATATTGAGACTGCAATGGCAAAATTCTCCAAACCCTAAATGCATCCCTACAAGAATCCCTGGGTCTCAAACCACTCATAATTCTAATTATTCTCTTTTGAATTCTAAAAATTTGTATGCTGTAGGAGGAGTTGCCCCAAAAAATAATTCCATAGGTCAAAAGGGAATGGAAATAGGAGTAATATACTATTTTTAATGTCTCAATGGGCAAAATGGGTTTAATCACCCTCATTAGATAACAAGCCTTGCACAATTTAGGCAAAAGTTGGGATGTGTGAGCTTTCCAAGTACATGAGCTTTCAATTACTATCCCCAGGAATTTAACATTTGTGCTACTTAAAATAGTGTTGTTGTGATAACTAACAGAAGTTTCTTTATTAGAACTGGACTTTGCCGCAAATTGAACATGTTTGGTTTTATTATAATTTAAGGTTAATAGGTTTGAATTGAACCAATCATTCAGACGAGCAAATGCAATATTGACATCATTTTTATACTGTATATTATTGTAACTACTAATGACTAGACTTGTGTCATCTGCAAATAAAACTGATTTGACTGAATTATTAAAAATTGTAGGTAAATCATTTATATAAAAAGAAAAAGAAGAGGACCAAGAATAGACCCCTGAGGGACTCCATGCCTGACAATGTCCCAATTAGAGCAACCAATGTGACTCAAGTCAGTACTTGCTATTAAAACTCTCTGATATCTATCTGACAAATAGGATGTAATTAAATCATGAAATTTACCTCCTATTCCATAGAATCGAAGTTTGCTTAGTAAAATATTCTCCACATCCCTTACCTCTTGGTATGGTTAAAGCTGTATGACTGTACATATGATTAAACCCAGGGTCTTACAGTGGTTAGGCATCCACATTAATATTTAGGTCTCTTCTGCAAGCCATCATCTTCATGGATGTTACAAAAGTAGTGGGAGTAAGTGGAGATTTTCCATATAGATTCTCATAACTGACTCACTCCCATCAAGAGGTCAAAAGTCCAGAAGGGTCAAAATACTATATTTGTAGTATAAACAGTCGATCTGATTTCCATGCAACATTACTAAAAAGGAACAGTGATGTTACAGTAGCTGATTCTTGAGAACGGTGGATGGTAGTTGTTGGGAGGGCAGAGAGGAGCAGCAAGCAGCCGTGTAGCTGAAGCTGGTTGTTCGTTATGTTTTTTCACATCATTGAAAAGGGAAAGAGCCCAGGTTTATATCAGATGCCTACACTAGAGGTATAAGTAGGGTTTACACTTACATGGTTTTTAAAATGTGATAGTACTTGTAGGACAAGCTTCCAGTAATATCGTTGCCCAGCTCTTCAGCACCGAGTCTTGAGGTAGACTTGGTGATCAGCACTTGCAGCACGCCAAAAAGTGATAAAACGAGTGCTGTGACTGATCATCATCAAGAAACTGGTGGTGAAGGTGGTGTGAACTTGTACTTGGACTCTGGCAAGAAGAAGAGGGGATTGCGTTTGAACAAGTAGGTGCTATTTCTGTACAGAAGGTATATGAGAAATATGTGTGAAGGAGAGGAACGTGTGTATTAACGATTGTGTTCAGTAAAACTGTAGTAAGAAGATATATTCCAGGGCTGTACAGCAATTCTTTACCAGCTGAGGTTTTCCATTTGTATCCAGTTTTACCAGAATGTGGTTTTATTTATCTGTGGCTTTTGCTTTGTGTAGACACAAAATGTTTATGACTTTCATATTAGGATATGTTTTATAACTTCCAGTTTGCTGTTATGGTGTGTCCTTGTGTGACTTGATTTTATATCTAATGAATGTATAATTTTGTAATGACTTTTCTGATTGGGCCAACTGCATTTCTTGGGAATATAATCCCCTAGTTGGCAAGGGGTACACATACACTCCAAATCTGTTATTTGTTTTTCTGTATACCTTACTTGCCCTGATGTTTATTTGTAATGGATACAAATCTAGGGTAAAACTAATTACACTGTGTATGTCAAATTGCATGTGAGTTGCTGTTATTCCTTTGTCTCATCTACAGATCGGGATTGGCTGCACGACTTCAGAAGTTGCTGTCTCGCGTTCAGTCATCTACATTCATGTGGCAGCATGAAGCAAACCATGCAACTGTATTGCGTTCCAGCAAAAGGGGGACTGTTCTCAAAGTCTGTTCAGTCTGGAAAGAGTACTCCCACTTGCTGGTTCATTGCACTGCATCTTCATGTAAGTATGAATGTAAATCATCAAACCAGTTTTGTAGTAACTCCTACGTACTAATCTAACTAACTAACTAACCAACCAGCCAACCAACAAACCAGTCAACTAACTAATTAAATCCATGAAGCTCAGTCTTTGAAAAGCAAGTAGTTGCTCGGCTTGTCAAGTAAATCCTCTCATTTTATGGAACCCAAAGGTTTATACTGTGTTCACAAGAGCCCACCAGTGGGCACTCTTCTCAGCCAGGTGGCTCCAGTTCACATTCCTACATCCAATTTCTTAAAATTGATTTTAATGTTGTCCTATCTGTGCACAGTCTTCCAAGTGGTGTCTTGCCTTCAGGTTTCCTGATTACAGTTTTGTAAGCATTTATCACCTGATCTGTATGTGCTGCATGTGTTACTTATCATATCGTCTTTAAAATGATGATCCTAATAGTGTTTGTTGAAGAATACCGTGCAAAAAGTACCCCATATTATGTAGTTTTGTCTGTTTCTCGTTTTTAAAATAAAAAATTCTCCTCAGCCCTGTTCTGAAACACCCTTAACCTATGATTTTCCCACATTAAGAGGTAAATTTTCACACCCATACAAACCAAGAGGTAAAATTATAATTTTATTCTAATATTTATATCTTTAGATAGGGGCTAGAAAGAAAAACATTCTACATCAAATGGTAGCAAATGCCACATCAGTCAAATCTGCTCTTAACATCTTCATGAATGTAATTGTATGCATATGTAATTCTTTTAGTTTTACACATTTATCACCATATTTTGTCTAGCGTCCCACACACAATCAAATTTTTAAGAAACGAAAGATGCAAAAAATTCATGTAAATATATTCAAGTGTTAAAGTGTTCAAAAAATGTGTACATTGTACACAGTGTCTGGAAATTGGAATGTGATTTTTTTTGTCCGTTTCTGATATGTCATGTGTTCCAGGACCGTATCACTTGCCACTGCACAGTTTCTTGCAGTAAAGACCAATTATCCATCCTTGGGTGATATCACATCCCAAAACTACTACACTTACTTGAGTGTGTGCTGAACATGTGTTCTGTTTTGCAAATCAATGTATTTTCTACAGCTGCATGAATTCTTATTTATTCATCCTCTTGAATTATTTAAGTCTTTCATTGTATGTACATATGGTACTGTGTTTAGCAGAATGTGTAAAAAATGTTCCTTATTGTTTTCATTGATAGGTAAGTTTGTATCGCTACAGAGTTCAGAAGATAGTGATTCAAGTAGGAGCGATGTCAGCATGTGGGTAATCATTGTGTTAGATCCAGCTGTGCACATTCACATAAAACCCTCATCTACAATTAGGATTTATCCACCTTGGTGAGTTCAAATTGTTAGGAAAAGTGTAATTTTTGGAGATAATGATGCTGACTCTCGTTTTAGAAGCTTTGTCAACAATGCCAACTTAATTTCTGTTAGTAATTGTAATGTAAACAAATTACTGGTGATGTTGTACATAACCTAAAATTCAAATTTCTTGTTGTGGTTCATACAACCTTATAAATTTATATGTCTCAAAATTACATGAGCTTGTTCAGAATGCTACTTTGTACAGTGTTCATATTTGATTATGTAATTATCACAACTTTTATGTCAGTATAAATGTATTATGTTGTGTGTGTATATCAGTTCACTTTTTCTTTCAGATGGTGACTGCAGTGTATGTTCTTGTGTATTGTACTATTGTGACTTGTTTAATATCCAGCTCTCTTGTGACAGGTTTTTTTGGATCTAAGAAATTTAGATGTATGTGTGTATGTATGTAAATGCTGAATCTGCTTCAACATAGATGCAGCTACACCCTGTAAGCCAAAGTTATAGGTTCCTCCAAAACCCTGATTCCTATCTACCAGACTGTATGGTATCACAGTCCTGAAGCGTATAATTATTACATTTGCCATTGTGAGAAACTCATATCTCAAACATCTGTACATTTAATATTGTTTTCACCGTGCATCTCGTATATATCAAAAACCAAGACCAACTAGATGCACAATCACTATTAAAAACTTTAATAGTAGTATTACATTAAACCCGACATGTTTCGGTCAGGTACCTGACCATCTTCAGGGGGTACACTACATTAAAATGCATTTTAATGTAGTGTACCCCTGAAGATAATGTAATACTACTATTAAAGTTTTTAATAGTGATTTTGCCTCTAGTTGGTCTTGGTTTTTGATCTGTACATTTGTTTAGGCAGAGACTAAGTGTGCCGCGTCTCAACGTAACTCTGTTACTGGGTGTCAGCTGCGTGGAACAAGTACCATCAGTGGAGAACAACAATTTGATTCTCTCATCTGTCATAAAGTCACAACAGCAAGTGACTGAGATGCTGTACATGTGTCCATGTTCATGTCTTCAAGGTAACTGCCTGATAATCCTTGTCATTGTCATCTTTAAGAGTGTCAGGCCATGTTAGTTGTTTGTATGTTATAAAATGGAATCTTCCCGCTTTTGTAGACGTCTTTCTAAATGTGCCTGTGGGTTCATAAAGTCATCCCTGTGCATTCCATGGAGGCTTGTGGGGGAGTGGGTGTGTAAATCAACTCATCTTAACCTTTGCACTAAATGAGGGTGAGTGATCATTTTCACAAAATGGCCAATTTACTCTCAGGAAAAGAAACCCTCATGCCTGTTGACTAGGGTGCTGGGTGGCCCCCAGAGCTGGTCTGGATGCTTTTCAGAGGAGAAAAATCTCTTGCACTTACTGGGAATGAACCACGATTCCTCGGACATCCATCCTATAGTCTAGTCATTGTACCAACTATGCTGGCCCATCTGGGCTGGTAATTTATATGATTTCAGGCTTCTGCCACAGTGTAAATGAGATCTTCACTCCTCTGGATTGTTATGGGACATAGATTGGTAGTTAGTTACCGACGTTTCGGGACAATCTACCAGTCCCATCTTCAAGGGTGGGACTGAGGATGTCCCGAAACGTCGGTAACTAACTACCGATCTACACACTATAACAACCCAGAAGAGTGAAGATCTGGTATTTTGTGATTTCCAAGAAGAAATAACTCATTTGTACCTGGGATGTGGTTACTTTCCTTGTCAATGTCACAGTCAGTAGTAGCTAAAACGTTGAAGGATAATAACATTCACATGAAGAAATTAAAGGATAAACATATAATTAAGAAAGAAGAGAAAATGAGAACGGAGGTTTTAGTCGCATCTAACAACTCTCAATATTGCTTGCGTGTTGTGATACTGTTGATTACCATGAATGAGGAAAAGGAATAGGGCAGGAAAATCACATTTTTATGCACTTAAATCCCTCTCTAACAACTGACTTCATGTTCACGTGGTTTTCCTTCCATACATTAGTTATCCAACCACAGCATAAAATTTATGTGTGTATGTTGTGCACAGAACTGTACTGTCAAATTAGCTGTATCCATTTTATTTCTATACATGTGCATTTTTGCATGTTCCATCTCCCCAGCATCTTTCCTTTCCATCACCACTCTGTCATCTACTAGTCGTAATAGTGTGCTCATTCATTGTTCATTATTCTGGATTAACTTGATATAATTGTGATTATGCAATAATATGTGTATTTAAATCTCAGCATATAAGTGTGTAATGAGTGGAAAATTTGATGCAACCACAGCTGTGGGGTATCCAACCCCCTATTTAAATGTGTTCTAGTGTTCACCAACCACATATTTTCCTACCACAAGGGTTTTTAAGCACATAACCCTCCATTTGGAGAGGGGGTGTTTTGTAAGCTTTGTTTTCTTTCCAGACGTAAATGGAGGCAAGAAATGTCAGTTCCGCTTTTCACGTAATGGCTTGGAGTTTTTGGAGCATCTGCTGCCTCAGAAGGTGTCAATGGGAGCGCTGCATTGTAAGGCAACAGGTGGTGATCATATACCCAGCACACATTGTTCAGTGTGGCAGGCCATGGGGACGGGCACTATAGCAGAGGTTGTCAACCAAGGCTGCTTAATTGCTGAGGACATCTGCTTGAAGTTGTTTGTACTGCAAGTGTTTCAGTACAAGTCGAGGTTACTATGCCCTGTTACTATTTGTATGCTTGATGCTTCAGTTGATTGTACTATAGATGGAGGGTAGTTGTCCTTAATGTGAAATTAATTAAAATAACTCCTCCCTTCACACTATTTGCTCTTCTCTTCCTCCTGTTTCTTGTTTTAAATAATGCTCTAACGTCTGCAGTTACACTCTCCCAAAAGAGAATCAACAAAATATTATGGTTACATGTCACTGATATTAGATCAATAATATCGGTACTAAATTCCCTCCAATTTAGGTTTTTCTCAGTCTTGTGTTGTTCCATTGTTAACTCTGGTAAGGGTAATGGTAAAGTTGTCCCTGTGCATGCCATGAAGGCATATGCGGAGAGTAGAGATACAGCTCCACTCATTCCTTACCTTGGAAATAGATGGAGGTGAGTGGTCAGCTTCATGCCCAGGCCGCTATGACCCCGCCAAAAGAGCACTGGGTACAGATTGAAGAGGAGGCTAGTTGGGCCCCAGAGGTGGTCTCGGTGCTTTGGAGAAGAGGAAAATCTCTTGTCCTTGCTGTGGAATCAGATCACAATTCCTTATTCGTCCAGCCCATAGCCTAGACACTATACCGACCGTGCAATCCCGGTCGCTATAAAAACATTAAATGAGAAGTCCTGTAAACGTTTTTATTTAAAGTTCGTTGAGTGGTATTTAATATTTTGTATAGAGATTATGATGAATTCGCTTTCATGATGTAAGTATGTAATTTTAAACCCTTCAGTTTTAGAAATACATCTTGATTTGGGACATATTCATATATCCGTAGAAAGACATCTGAAACTTGGGGTTATCCTGCATTTCACATGTGCAACTTTTCAAAACATTTTTTGTGATTGTCTTCGACCCCTTACCGTTCATAAGTAAACGTATCTAAGAAATCGTTTTCTGACTGCTTTGCTTTTTCAGAGGGGGCAATAAAACCACACAAAACGATGCAACATCTAACACTATTAGTTGGTCAATCCTGGGTTGTGATGCAGCAGGTGAGTGCTGTGAAGTGGTGCTGGGCCCGAGCCCGTCCAGTACACAGATGTCACCGACCTGGACAAGAATCATGACCAGACAGGTCATTGGTCACTCCTACAGGTTAACAGGGTTCACCATAATGAAACGCATTCACAGAACAAAGTGAGTAATATTTTGAAACTTTGTGTGGTGTTTTGCTAAGGCTCTGGATGGTTGCGAGTTTTATGATACTAGGCAAGTTGCTAATGTAAGTTTGCCTATCAACAAAAATAGGTATTGTTTTATTTTTATTTGCTTGTAATTGTTTGAAACTGGCGTGAGAGTTTTAAAACAATTTTCAAATGTCTTTCCTACGATTTCAGTATTTATTTTTATTTGGTACTTTTGTCACCATAACTTCATGCTGGGGTGTATGTATATCTCTATGGAAGGTGTTTCTTTACACTGGTACAAGAAATGTTGCTTTCCTTTTGAAGTTATTGGGTATCAATGTTATAGCCTTTTGGAATGTGACTAAGTACTTTATAGATACATACCAGTTTTTCTTCAAGACAGTAGAATGGATCCACCAACTACACTACCATGAGAACTTCAAAGCTCACATTCTGATTATCAGTTCCATTAAATTTTTAATTGATATGACCCAGCAACTTTGCTCAAGCAGTGATACTTCTGACTGGCATTCAGGAGGCGCTTGTTACATACCTAGGCTGGAACAACATCTATCCTGACTGAAGTTTCTTGTGGTTGGACAAATGCCAAGATAGTACCTTGTATTAGGCTAAGACCGCTGCTTTCTGCATTCTGTCCAATTTATTATCAACCAATCATTTGGTGCTGAATGGTTTGAGTGACTGACAAGTGTTAAAATAAACTTTAAATACCAATACCTTTGGTATTATGGTCGCTAATGGACTGGAAATGAGATAATTCTGAACATGTATTTTAATCTATTAAAATGTTATATACAGCAGAATTCTGATTTAAGGTTTCTTGATTTAAGATTTTCCCACATTTTACGTTTATTTTTTGTGGTCCAACCAAAACCACATATAAGTAATGTATAATTTTTCGTGATTTAAGTTTCTCGATTTTAGACTTTTCCCGCATTTAAGACACGAAAACTTGGTCCCTGCACCATTTGGAGCCTCAATTTAGGGCTAATTTTTACAACTTTTGAGTTGGGTTGCGTAAATAATGCGATGATTATGCACACTGGAAGTGAAGCAATGTCAGAATTCGCTGCAAACTATTGCAGCTATTTACTGCTGCTTTTCAAGAGTCATGAAAATTCTAAGGAAGATAGCAAGTAGGTTGGAGTAGGAAGACTGGAGGAAGCTAATTTCAAACCCAGCGATTAGGTTCACAGATTTTGTGAATGCAGGTGAAACCACTATGACAGTGGCCACCATGACCACAGAGATACTGGCAGGCAGTGAGAATTGGAAATGGTGAACAAGGCAGTGGCAGTGATGAGGAGGTAGATGTGGAACCCCCAGTTCGTACATTGGTGAGGCAGTCTCAAGTTTTGAAGTTCCAGGAGATACTGTTGCTCCTACAAGACTGATGATGCCAGTTTCAGCAGACTCAAAAATTGAGAGGGAGAGAGAGCTGCTCTCCATTCATCACACCCGACCAACAAAGTGGACATTGATTATTTGGAAAAGGAACATTCCAGGTATACATACATGTAACTGATATTGTATTTACATCTTAATGTGTAGTGTCTGTTCTTTCTGAATTGAATCATGTTTTGTAACACCTGCATATTATTCTCTTTCCAGATTTGCTGAGAGCAGAATGGATTGAAAACTAATTTTGCTTCATCTTTCAGATTATTTTTCTTTCATGTCCAATAACATAAACATAAAAGTATCAATATATTGTGGATTGAAGAATTATGTTATTAGTTTAAATTTAGAATAAACATAGTGTTTTTTCACCACAGTTCAAATTTTCTGTTTAGTTTTGACACTATCCTCTTAAAATATTTTTCCCAATTGAAGGTGTAAAAAGCTTGTCCCCAAACAAATCTTAAATCAGAGTTCTGCTGTACCTTTTTTAATGCTCACTGTTGAAATCAAATCCATACCACATTTTTTGTTGTGACACAAAATAAGAAACAAGTCTCTTTTGTTCCTGTTAGGTAAATTTGTTACAAACCACTCTTTTGAACATAACAGTAACACACATGTGACAACAGAGGAAATGTGAGTTATGGAAGTCATTAAATGTAAATCCTATTTAATGTAATTCCTTTTTTCTTTCTAATAGGGGTTCTGGTTTATGGTCATTCATCACTAAGTGTAAAGAACAATTTGTAAAACAGGATCTGAATAGAAACAAAGAGATGAAACCACCTGAATTGCCAGAGTCATTTGCTGTGCCTGGCAATTTAGGGGCTGAACATATAAGTGAGGTACAGTTTGTAGAAAGTGCTGGTGTTCCTCTGTACAAAGCGTTGAAAAATGGACTATGTAAGTCGGAGAACAGCTCACAGGGAAGGCATGACAGTAACGTGGCGCAGAATGAAGCCGTAGAACTTGAGTCGTCCATGACAAAAGGTCAGCTGTTCGTTTATGTCTTCTCACCTGGTGCTGATAGCTGGGAGATGGAGCAGCTAGAGACAGTTTCTTGTGGCCAAACATCTCTGTGCCAGTGTCACAGCTGTCCTGTTTGGCACAGTCATTGACAGTGGTAAGAATAAGTAAAACATATATTACACTGAAGGAAATGTCATTTTCAGCACCATATAAAGCTATGCTCCAATGTAGCGCTCTCACTAGTTTCTTTCTTAAATTTAAGTCCAGATTTGCTAGTGAAAAAGAGTCTTCGTCTAGTGTGAATGCTGTTTTTGCCATGGCAATTCTGATTTAATTTCACGTGTAACTTAGCATATTTGTTATCATGCTACCAAATAACTGAAATATTACATTCTCCAATTGCTTTTGATCTATCAAATTTTTAATTGGGAATGGTTGCTTGAGATTTCCATTACTTAGTTTTTTCCACATTACATTATCCATTCCATAGTCTTTAATTTCAATTGTTATCACCATGCCCTGTTAGTCCCTTTTCTTCCCTAGCCAGTAGCACAAGGTCATCTGCTATTTCACATCAATTTACTGTCTCCTATTTTGAAGTCTCCAACCCTTCAAAAGCTCCTTGGTAAGGTACTCGCTATATAAGTTTGAATCAATCGGACAAACAGCAACCTTGTCTAACTCTTTTCCAATCTTCACAACCTCGTTCCCCTTGGTCAGTCTTATTTTGACGCTCTGTTCCTGTACATATTGCTGATCAGTCTTTATCATGCCAGTCTATCCCAATTCCTTTGGATTGCATTAATTTGGTCACGCTTGACACGTCAAATATGCCTATTCACAGTCTATGAAGCAAGCACAAATTCCTATCATGACCAAGGTTTGTTCTGATATATATCTCAGCATCCCAATTGCATCCTAGTTCCTTTCCTCTTCTAAATCAAATATCTTCTCCAAGCACATCTCATCTTCCTTCATCCTTCTGTAAGTAGTCCTCACTGCATCTTTGCTGCATGTGCGATGTGCTGATTGGTTATGGTTGCTGCATTTTGTAGCTTTGGCTTCTTCTTTAAGGCAATCATTGTAACTTCAAGAATCTCTGGCCACTCTGCAGTTACATATTTTGCTGTTGATCACTGTGTCATTAGTTTGAGAGCAATTCTCCCAACAATTTGAGTACATCCCCAGGTACATCATCATCTCCTGTAGCCTTCTTATCCCTTATCTCCTTGATAGCTTTTTCCACTTCACTTTGCAAAATATAAGAGCCTTTCTCGTCTTTATCTACTTCAGCTTCAGTTTCGACTTCTAGGTGTTCTGGTCAATTATCTCGATCGTAGAGCTCTGTGTTATAATTCTCCCTTGAGTGTCTTCAATGCCAATGTTTTGAATCCATGATTTTCTTTCTAACCTAGTTCCTTTGTCTTCATGTACATTAGATCATAACGTCCTGTTCTTTGAAATTCTATGATCTCGTCGCATATGCTTTCCAGATATTCCTTCTTGGCATTGTCCGTGGCTCTTTTCAATTCATTCCTCAGTCTTCTGTAGTTCTTCCTTCCTTCTTCGTTGTTGATGTACTTTAGTAGTTTAAATATCCAGTCAAATGAATACACAATTTCCTGACATGTGTGATAGTTGCTTTCCCTAGAGTGGTTGCATGACTCATTGTTTGCTACTGCTCTGGTTTCACTGTCTTTGGTTTTTATTGACAAACATGTTTCATTTAATATTAATACCATTCATTTTAACCATTTACAAACCCCACTTTTCTTTGATTTAGCAAAAAATTTTTATTTTTTTTAGTTTCCACTAAGAAATTAAATTAAAATTGTGTAAGTTTGGGATATGTGTTTCTCACAGGTGAAGTCTCTGATCCGTACAATGGCAGGTGCTTGATAATTTTATTTTTACTTGATCTGTCTTTCTTTTTTTTATTATACAGAGTGATGGTGGTCTTGCTAGATACACTTATCTAGCTAAACTTCTGTATGTCACAGATGATCATGTGTATCTGACAGATTCATCCCTTGGCCGTGTTGGTTTACCAGGTTATGTGACCATGTCCGTAAAACCTTCATGTTTCTTACCATCACAGATCACAAATAATAGACCAGTGGTTGTACTTCTTCAACATATTCAGGTAGACAGAGGTAATAAGTGTTTTTATTTTTTGGCTGGAAGACTGCTTTGAAATGCTGCGTATGAGGAAATGATACTTGTACAGAATAGAATTATAAGTACAGGGGAAACCTATTACTGGTACCAGTTGAAAAGATGTCATATTCACGTTCACTGCAGAAGATTGTTCGTTACTTCACTGAATTTAACCCGTAATAAACTAGCATCAAATCCAAGGTTTGGTCAGCTACTCTGCTCAAACAGCCATGCCACATCTTTGAGATGTTCTGAGGTTTGAGTTTGGTTTGTGTTTCTTCCTTTCATCAAAAGTGACAGCCATGTGCTCTTTTGTGGTTTGTTTGACCGAGTAATTAATTTTGTTGATTGATGTATACCAGACAATACAGTATATAGAAATAAAATGACACTGCAACAGGCATTTGATGGACTTGATACAATTTATATATTGCTGGACAGACCAGCAGGGTCATCAAGAGGCCTAACTTTATTGCATGTGATTAGTTTGAGTGATGTTTTGACTATGTGAGGGTTGGTCAGAACATAAGTTTTTGTGGCATATAAACTTATAACTACAGAACACTGGAGTGTTCCGCATACAGCCCTGATCTGCTGCTAAGCAATTATCATCCATTTCCAGTGCTGAAGCAAAATCTTTATAGCCAAAAATTTGGATACGATTGTTAGGTAGAAGCAGTCATAACATAATGTCTGATAACGCAAGACAGGGACTGATATCAACAGGGAATAGAAAAGCTCATCCCACTTTATGTAAATGGTTCAGTTATGGGAAGGACTATTTGGAAAAGTAGTGGGAAAGCAGCAAAATTAACCCAGCCCAATGGTGACTTTATGTACCCCCAAGTTCAACATTCAGTATTTTTATGTTCTGCCATCACAGTGTTTGTGTGCTTTGTATGGTTCTCAGAACAAACGTCAATTACTTCATTGTACAGCATTAGTGGATTTGTTCTTATAACTGAGATAGAGTGTGTTTACTGTGTGGCAGGAACCAAATCTTTAAACATAATTCATATTATTTATTGTCCATAATGAGTTAATGTGAACTGCGTTATTGGAATTGGAAATAATGAACCCAAAATATATGCTTTATGAATTTACCTTCTGACCCACTCTTGTGTTTAGCATGTTTTGCTTTATGAGTTTAGTAGTGTGGGATAACAGATAAAATGTAATTTGTGCAGGTAAGCTGAGTGCAGACAAATACAGCTGGCTTACTTGTCTTTCCAACATGGATGCAAGAAGAGAAAAAAGTGTGTGGGTTCCAGTAATATCTGACCATGACTTGAATTTAATTTCCAGTGTAAAAGTCGTTCTACCAAACTTTACATTGACATCCTCTCTAAATGAGCTTGTCACAATTACTGGTTAGTTATCACAATTATTCTTATTTTAGAACATATTAGTGTGTGCCATTAACTTTTAATGTAATGGATTTCATATGCCCTTTTTGAGTTAAATTGTACTGCATTCCAGATCGTGACCATCGGCATAGATGTGTGCAACAAGAGGAAAAACTGTGTCAACAATAAAGTTTAGTTTTGGCAAATAAATGTCACTTCCTGGCCCATTCTGTGGATTTTTATGGAGTTTGGTGTTGGAGGACTACATTAAAAATTATGAGGATGAATGAACCTTGATCTGTATTAGAATGAAAATGCAGGAATGATGGCAGGTGGCTGCAGACATGGTGTAACAAGGGCTGTGATTATGTCCTTGCTGTTGGGCTTACTAGCCAATTAGTATTAGTTGGCTGAAGTGCTGATTATATACAGAAGCTCTTACAGTTGACAGCATTGCCAAGTGTCAGGAATAGATGGCCAAGGCTTGTAAAATTGGGCTTACTAGCTTCCTGGCTGCACCATTCTGACAGTAGGCATCTTGCAACATTGCTAAAGTTCCCTGTCCTGCTGTGTGAAACGTTTTGCTCGTCTGCCTTTGTTCCTGTGATTAAGCCCATTCCAGATAAACCTTTCTTAAAGGGCAGGGGTACCTTAGGTGGTATAGTGACTTGTCTATCAGCTGGATGACTGAGGAGTTATGGTTTGATATCTGGCAGGGGCCAGAGATTTATCTCTTTTCCAGAGCATCCAGACTGGCTCTGGGATCCATCTGTCCTCATGTTTGGTGGGTAAATGGGGGCTGTTTGCCTGGGGATAAAGTGGCCACTGTGTGAAGCTGACCACTCGTCCTACACCACCCTTTAGTGCTAAGGGGTTGTACCTTTACTTCTCTGTATGCCTTCATGGCATGGTGCTTAATTGATCACAGGAATGTTTTTAATTGTGACTTTAACCCTTTCCATGAAGCTCCCATTTATCCTTATAACATTTTTCCAAAGAAGGATGGAAGAGACAAGATGCTACACACTTTATGGTAGTTTGGATTTCCCAGGTGTAATTTGTTTTTAATTTTCATTATTACTCAAATGTGTCTCTGTTGTTTTCAGATATGGTACAGTTAGTTCTGTACCTGTGTCTCGTTAATGCAAAGTGGCTATAATGTGACTGATAACTAAGTGAACGCTGTTTGTATAACCTAAACGTTTGCATACGCATGTTGGCTATTACACAATTTCAGCGGCCACTGTGAAAGATTCTTCAAGTCTACCTTAGGGTTTTTTTTATTATACGATTTTCCATAATGTGAGTTCTCACAAGAATACAACAATTGTGTTATAGCAGAAATGGCTGTACTTACGTTTTACCACAATTTATATGAATTGAACACAGTATGTCATTTTTTGAATCAACGCGTCAGTGTTTTCTTACTGCTTCTCATCTTGGTTGCAGGAACTGTTGCAAGTGTAGATGAAGAAACAGCATTTTCATGGCCTGTGTGTGGAATATGTGAAAATGAGTTGCTGGTAGAACTAGGTCCTAATGAATATCTATGTCAGAAGTGTGATTCATCATCACAGACTTTCAGTAAAATGTCTCTGGAAGTGTTTATATCTTGCCCTCAAGTCCCTGAATCATGCAAAGTAAAAGTAAAGGTAAGGCCATTCCTGCAGTTCTTACCATGTGAGTAACTGTCATGTTGGTACCGACACTTAACAGGTGACTAATGTGAATTTTAGCCATTCTGCTAGCTGCCTTGTAGTTCAGGCATTCTTGGTCTATCCAAGTGAATGCTTAATTGGTGCTTTTTCTGTGGTATTGAATATCAAACGTATTATTTTTCATTTACAGTTACAGCAAGCCTCGATAGTCAGTATGCTTCCAAGCTCACAAGATAACAGTCAGGTAAGTGTATATTGTCAGGCTTGTACATTTGTCATTCCTTAAAATATTGAGTACTGTACCATACACAGTGAAATGCTGTAAAATCTATTTTTTAAAAGGTAAATTTGTCCCTGTACATGCCGTGGGGGCATGTGGAAGGAGTAGGGTTATAGCTCCATGTATTCTTAGCCTCAGCACAAGATGGAGGTAAGAGGTCAGGTTTACGCTCCAGCCACTTTACTTCTAGGGGGAAAAAACCAGTATGCATTGAAATGGAGGCTGGATTGGTCCCAAAGCTGGTCTGGATGCTTTGGAGAAGTTAAAAATCTCTTGCCCCTGCTGGGGAGCAAATCGTGATTTCTTCTTGTCCAGTCCATAGCCTAGTCACTGTATGAACTAAGCTGTGACAGCTCCTAAATTATTATTAATAATAACAGCTGAATTGAATTTGTTTTGTAGAATAAATTTCATTATTATAAGTGACTAACACCATTACAGTAGAACTTGGAGGTTCAGCCTCTCTAATATCAATGCCTGTCACTGGATGTGATTCTGAGCCAGTTTTATCCACATCCACTGCTAATGCTTTATCTCCCTAAGATCCATTTAAATGTTATCCTTCCATTACTTTTTCTGTCTTTAAAGAAATTTCACCGCTAAAATTGATGTGTCTGATTGATGGTGCCTTACAATAGATAGGACTGTTATTTTGGACATTACCCACTACTTTGTTTTTTCAAATTTACTAATGCATTTTGTAAATTTTATAGGGTTATGAATTGTCATCAGTGCTTGGCCATGCAATTGGGCCACTTTGCTGTGTAGTGATGAAAGTTGGGCTAAACAACTTCATGTTGAATGAAATACCCATGCTGGAATGAAGCCTCGGTTTTAGTTATGACATGAGTGCAGAAATATTTTTATATTTGCAGCACAGAATTTAATGTTAACTCAAAATGTATTTAAATCTATAAATAAATATTTACTTACTTTCTGTTGTTTGTTTTTATTTTAAGTGACCACTTATACTTTCTCGTTTGTTAAATGGTTTGTCATATTCCTGGATGTACTTGTATGCTGTTACAATTTTACTCATGTTTTTAATTTTTGTTTCTTTTTAAAAGTTACATTATTAAACCATTTTTTATGCAGTGGGATAATTCTGTCAGCAAGATGATCCCATATGGGTTTAACAATAGCATCAGACTTCCATTACAAGCACAATTTATTCTTCATTACCACATTTAACGAGCTCAAGTTGATTAGAAGCAGGATAACCAGTGTCTTGGCGAAGATTTGAAATTGACATCGTTCCAAATATGTCAGAAGTGTTAATACTTGCCTTAAATGGCTTCTTCATACTTTTTCCCCTGACAAGAAGTCGAATTGGTGGACAGTTAATTATGCCTGAACAGGTTTTCAGTTCTTTATATTTGTGTATGAAAATTTTTGGCTACGCAAGTCTCATGCAACAAACCCTGAGATTTGTAAAGCCTCTAAGGTGACATCACACAAACAAAATATTTATTTTAAGTTGTGCCTTGTATGTGATGAACATTTTATTGATCGCGACTACTTTAATTACATATTGCTTGGAACTTGAGGTGCCCAGTGGCAGTTTATGGCTTCACATGTGTAGTATATCAAGGACAGATTAGTGCATGAAGAAATGTGAAGGGGATTGCACTGTATTAAATCTGAAACTAAGAGAAGGAAAATAGCCTGTGATGTTGAAGGAAATCGGGGCTATAAGATTTCCATCTTGTAGCTAAAGTTGAAATTTGAGGTCATCGGCAAGTGTCGTACTGATATGGTTGTAACCTGAAACACAAATGTGAATGAACATTGGTTAGATTCGCTGTAACATTTTCCATGTCAGAATGTCAAAATCTGCCTAACTTGCTGTCTTTTTTTTTTTTCACACTGATGAAATATTACAAATTACCTATGTTTTGGAATAAATTTCTCTGACCATAAAAATGACAGAAATGGCATGCTTCAAAACGTTTTCAGGCAATTTTAACCATCCCTGATGCCGGAAGCATGGGCAGTCTTCAGGACGTTCATTCTGTGTTGATGCAGTAGTCACCCAAGTAACGTCATTGCATTCAGTAGCCATGAACACGTAAATGTTGGTAAATCAAGGTTTCTGGTGGACACACATTGTTGGACTCTAGGCTACTGGGTCATTTTTATTGTCCCATTTTTTGGTTAAATCACAGCATTTTGGAAGTCATCATATCGCCATCATTATTTAAAAATATGAAACTTAATCTCTTGGGTTCCATTAGAGTGGTTAAATTTCTATCCAACTTTATTTTTACTTGATGTGCGGCCAGACGCACTTTCAAGATGTGTTTTAACACAAAATGGTGCTGAAAGTTTAATATGTGTGTCAGTTTCTGTACTGGCTCAAAGTTTATTGAAATTTCTATGGAAAACTTGACAGATATGACCCTTAGCTGCAGTTTCCACAAATAACCATTTCATTGATCCTTTCTTATACATTATAACCCTTGAGGGACAGTTTGATATTATGATTTCACTGCATGTGCATGCTGTGAGAAAGAAAATTTGTCTGCCGACCAACACCCGTACTGACAGAATGGGAAGCGTTTGTTTCTTACAAATATGCAGTTACCATATCTCCTGGACCATAAGATTCACTCCCCCCCCCCCTCGAAAAATGCTGCATAAAATGCTCCTGCATCTTATAGTCTGAGGGACGTATGGCCCTGTATGTGACGGAGGTTCCAACTCTTGCTGGAGGGGTGATGGTGATTATCACGTGACTAATCCTTAGATGGAGAGAAACAAAGCCTCATTGTCCGTCATATTAGTTCAGTAGCATGTAGTGATAATGAGCTTATTGCAAATAAATTTGTTGTTCTGACAGAATGTGTACTATACTGACAAGGATTTTGTAGTTTGTACATTTCAAGTTAAATTAGATAAAGTGTGCAAAAAATGCACAGTAGTAGGGAAGCCAACAGACAGTGTAGATCACCTGCAACCTATAAAATATGTGAATTGAGATAGCATGACTCAGAACTACAGACATTAAAGGACAATAAATACTCTTTTTGTTCTCATGTTGCAAAATGTCTGAACTTAAAAGAATAGGTTAAGGATTGAGTAGTAGATCACGGAAACAACTGAATTTCTGTGTCTACTTGTAATATCACTTATTTTGCTGGAATAACTTCTAGATGTTACAGATTTATGAGGGTACATGGATTGAGAAACAAGAATATTGTCTCAAAAAATGTGGGAGCAGTAATGCTCTCTAGAAAACTGAAGATTTTGTACTGTTTTAAGCAAGTGAAAGTCCTAACAATAACAATACATGGTGTAATTTTGAATGTGATGTTTAGGATAAATATTTTAGTATGAACTTCCCCCTGCACTGCAGTTTTATTGAGTACCTACAAGCATTTGTGCTTTTGAGCTTCAAATGCGAATAAATTTTTCCCCTAATTTTGTCTATTGAAATCTTGGTGCATCTTATGTTCCAGGAAATACCTGGTTAAATTTCCTTACCTAGATTCCTCCTGTATCTTCTTTATATAATGAAGAAGTTCTGAAATGAAAAGATTTAAAGTTAAGTACTGGGTTCAGAACTTTGCAATAGGACCAATGGATCTAAAACCCACAGAAGCTGCCAGAGCTGCCTTCGTTTTTACAGCTTGAGGAATGTGTCTTACCACCACACATTTATCCATTAAGGGTGTCGCAGTATTGCTGGGGTAAACTGAATTGTCAGATCATGCACACATTATGGTTTTATTATGATCTGCGAAATAATGTTTGCTTTGTCTTTTGGCAGCATTTTGCAGCACAAAGTGACATACAGTAGAAGAGAGAGAGGAGGGTGGCTTAGTCAAGAAGGAGGATATTATTTCCATAAGCAGGGCTGGAAGTGGAATTGACACAATCAGCATATTTTCTTGGGTTTTAGATGCATTTACCCCTCTGTACATTGCAGTGACATGGTTGCATACATATTAGGTGCTTCAAAAATATATGGTGCCATATTGTAGCTCAGGCAGTTAGTCACCGGTCTGTCACCATGAAGACCCATGTTCAGTCCCAGGCCATTCGATGATATATTTGTGGTGGAAAAAGTGGTATTGGGACAGGTTTTTGTCTGAGAACTTCAGTTTTCCCCTGGCAGTATCAATGCTGCATTCATTCACTCATCACGGATGCTTGTCAATCGAGTGTCATTAAGTAATACACTTATAAAACCACTACATGAAATATCTTAGAATGTATTTATTATGGCATAATTATTTGTGATAGATCAAAAACAATTGGAGAATGGAATATTTCAATTATTTGGTAGCATGATAACAAATGATGCAAGGTGTACACATTAAATTAAATCTAGAATTGTCATGGCAAAAGCAGCATTCAACAAGAAGAAGGCTCTTTTCACCGGAAAATTGGTATTAAATTTAAAGAAGAAACTAGTAAATTGCTACATTTGGAACATAGCTTTGTATAGTGCTGAAACTTGGACACTTCGGAAAGTAGATCAGAAATACCTGGAAAGTTTTGAAATGTGGTGTTGGAGAAGAATGGAGAAGTTCAGCTGGACTGATCGTGTGAGAAATGAAGAAGTATGTTTATTGTCCGACGAATGTACACTTTTATTCACTATTAATTTTGAAACGTAGTCCTACATGTTTCGAACCTTATCCTGGTTCATCCTCAGGGACTTAAGTGTAATTTAAAATACTGAAGTCCCTGAGGATGAACCAGGATAAGGTTCGAAACATGTAGGACTACGTTTCACAATTAATAGTGAATGAAAGTGTACATTCGTCGGACAATAAACATAGAAAAGAAAATGTATGGAATGAATAATATTAAGTTTAAATGAAGAAGTATTACACAGAGTCAAGGAGGAGAGGAATATCCAACTTAAAATAAACAAAAGAAAGGCTAAACTGGATTGCGTAGAAACTGCCTTCTAAAACACGTGATTGAAGGAAAGTTAGAGGGAAGGATAGAAATGACGGGAAGACGAGGAAGAAGGCGTAAGCAGCTACTGAATGACCTTAAGGAAAAGAGAAGATACTAGAAATTGAAGGAAGAAGACTAGATCTCACCCTGTGGAGAACTCGCTTTGGAAGAGCTACGGACCTGTCGTAAGACAGACTGCAGAATGAAATTAATTATTTTTTATTATCTCACCTGGGGGTCTGTTTTGTACAAACACTTATTTAGCTTCATCGCTGTGTCTGGCGCACCGCTTCCAGCTAAAACAAATAAGGACAACGTTTTAATGTGATGATATATGATACGGTAAAGTTAGTTTGTAAGTCGTCTCTCGCCAGAAGATTTCAACTACACCACTTATTTCATAGCTGTGGATGATCCCACTTTATTTCTTTGTAATGCTGAATTTATTACAAGAGAACGTTGACAGTTCAAGGCATTGTTTGAATTTCAAATGTTTCACTCAATGACAAGAAGGGAATGTAATTTCCTGTCTTCTTTAAACTGAATTATATTCTCCATTGTTCCTTGGAGTTGAACTATGTAGATGGATACAAGTTTATGTTAGATAGACCGTAATTTGTGGTTTCTTTATGATTTTCAGATTATGTAGCATTAAATGATAGGGCGTTTGGTGAATAAGGTATGCAGTAGACATGGAAGGAAGTGTTCATGACCTAATTTGAGCCCTCTTCCGTCATTGGCCTCCAGGGATTGATAAAACCACGACCGATTTCAATGTGGCCAGTCTTC
This sequence comes from Reticulitermes speratus, assembly GCA_021186555.1. NCBI lineage: Eukaryota > Metazoa > Arthropoda > Insecta > Blattodea > Rhinotermitidae > Reticulitermes > Reticulitermes speratus. The sequence goes on along the minus strand of JAJKFL010000427.1, from coordinate 12,164,160 downwards.
TGGTCGAGATTTGAATACAGGAACTTTGAATAGGATTTTAAGTACAGTAGAACCCCCGTATCCGCGGTTTACCGTGGCCCGAAAATACTAACACATTCACTGCCAAAGTCGACCATGGTCGATTTAAGTATTTACGTTTCCATTTGGCAGCGTCGACTTTAGTCGATCTAGAGTTTACTCTGCGCTTTTATATATAGGGTTCGCTACTATCCGCGGTAGGTCTTGGAACATCACCCGCGGATACGGGGGGACTACTGTATTTGTAAAGCAAAAACTGCTATTATATTCTGGGATGTGGCGCTGTATATTTCGATAGGTTCGTCCGATAGTGTCTGTCTACCAAAGTACACGGCGTCATATCCCATAAAACTAATTTCGGCACAACTTCATGATAGGAAACCTCGTCTAAAGTTACCGAACTTACCCCTAGGACTGAGAACGGGAAATGGTAGAGCTTTCTGTCACTAGATGCCATAGTGTCACTATTTTCTGAGTCAGTCTAGTGAGTTTTGCAGTCATAATCCTCTGTGTTTCCTCTGAACATGTGTTTATTGTTGTGCGTATTTAGTGCGATCATGGATTTTCTAATGATCTATTTGAAGGCAAAGGCATTTGCTAGAAGTTTTGTTTCAGACTCCGGAAGACTTAATCGGAAAAGCATTACATGCGTAAAACAGCTTCCGATGACAATGCTGTGGGGGAGAACACAGACTTTTGAGTGGTTTTCTCGATTAAAACGTTGAGAAGCTTCGACTAAAGATGTGAGCTTTCAGGTCGCACAGACAAACGCGGAGAAAGTTCACAAAATCTTCAACGAAGGCCGACGAAGCACCATTTCGGAGATTGCTCTCGGGATAGACCTTTCGTATGGAACGTGCCAGCGAATTCTAAGCGGCAGCGCTTCACCGCGAAGTTTGTGCCTCTGTTGGTCACCGAAGAGCCGAAGCAGCGGAAATTTTTGGCGGCTGAAACGTGCCTTTCGTCTCCCCCACCTTCCTTACTCGCATTGTTTGGCTTCTTGTGATTTCTTCTTGTTTGCAAGATTGAAATCGATTTTACGGTAGCGCCATTTCCAGGATATCCTTAAAATGTACGAAGAGTAGCTGACTGTCCTAAACGCGGTTTCCAGTATTCATTTTCAGCGTTGTTTCCGGCAATGGCAGAAACTCTGAACTCTTTCAAAAATTAAACCAATATCTGTCCAAAAACAACTAAATTCTATTTATTATATAGAACTACATGTTTCGACCTATCTCAGGTCATCCTAAGGTTCAATAATTGGTCTTTAAAACATTGAGGAAGAAATATACATTATGTAAGTCCAGATTTGTTAAAATCTGGGCCCATTGCTTAAACTCTGACGGGGGAAACAACGACCAATAGCAAAAGGAAGATTATATTTCCTTATCGACTCAGCCCTGCAATGTCTGTTCTGCATTGGTTCATTCTGACATATGACCTCCCGATTTCGCTTATTTTGAGAGAATAAAGCAGTACAAGCTTTGTGCCTTGCAGCGTGTCTATACTCACTGACATCCTTGCATGCTTTGATCATCTTGCCTCCTTTATCCTGCATGCTGTCCGGAAGCATGCTGATCATAGTGTCCGTGTCCAACACCCCTGCGTCGTCCATCTGCAACAGGGATTCATCAGCAGAATGTGACAGCAGGGTTTCGTATTATCTCAGTGTAAGCGGGCGTAATGTATCATCAGCATTAAAAAGCCCGTTTTTAATCCCTTATATTGACAATGATCTAGTGCAATGGTATTCAACCTGGGGAACCCCCGGGGTACGCGAGGACATCTTAAGGGTTAGGTAAAATTAAAAAAATAAATATATTATTTCTTGATAAACACTGAATAATCAGGGCCAGATTTAGGGTTAGCCACAAGAGACCCGGAAGTAAGGACATGCGATTTGGGAGCGCCATTTCTCTCTCTCTCTCTCTCTCCTTTATGCGATTCTTATCTGGGCGGCTAGTTTAATTTTATTCCATATAGTGCATATAATTTTGCTTTGCTAAAATACCTTTTTTGCTTTATTAATTTTTATATGATAGGCAATAATATATTTGTTATTTAATAGCTTGATTCTCCTTTTTTAAATTTAAAACTTATTACTTAATACATTCTTTTGGATGTAATTTATTTAACTTATTTTAGATGTAGATTATAGACTATGTACAACTTGAATTATGCACCAACAACTTTGGGGGTACAAAGTTGAAGAGAAATTATATGTGGGGGTAGGCGAACAAAAAAAGGCTGAATACCACTGGTCTAGTGTATGTTACCCAACTTCCTGTACAATGGATACTAGATTTCTTTACCGGCGGTAAAGCGGCTGGGGCGTGGCGCTGACCACGCACCGCCGTCTAGCGCCAAGGTTAAAAAGTAGAGATATACCTCTACTCCTCCTCTGGGCCTTCATGGCCTGTTCTAGTATGAAGTATACGTTTATGGTGTACTTACCGCTCCAACTTGCTGGAAGGTACATGCCATATACGTCTGGAAAAGAAAACAGTTGGTTAGCAGTAAACACTTTGACAGGAAATTCTGTGAAGAAGATATGTCACTTTTTTAAATTCGTCAGCACTCATATGTTATTTATAATGAGGCTGGCTAGCTGGAACTATACTACAGGCCTATGCCAACAGGACTGACACACTGCAGTCCTTGGGCTGCAGGAGTATACTCGGTTCCATGGTGTGTATGTGCTACATTTCATAAAATTCCATAAACTAATTGCTGTGATTCAGGGCGCACCCAGGGGGGAGGGGATTGCCGGGCTGCACTCCCCCGCCCCCTAAACCAAAATTTAAAAAAAACACAAATTTTGTAAATTCTAAAAGGTTCTGACGATGGTATGTAACATTGAGAATTAATTGGTTTCTGGACTTTGTCCATCGTCCGGAAATCTAAAATCACTAGATTGAGGTTAGCTCGGTCTAAGGGACCCAAGAGAGTAGGTGTATATCTCCCCCTTTACCTGAGGACGGAAGCAGATTCAGCTTCCGAAACGTCGTGATTTTAGATTTCCGGACGATCGACAAAGTCCAGAAACCAATTAGTTCGCAAATTTTGTAGACAATGCTATGAAATGTTTTACGTGATTTACCCTTCAGCCGAAATCAGCCACTGAAATCGGCTGATGACTGGTACATTGAAATTTTGAAAAATAAATTTAAATAGTAGGATATCTTAGACGAAATTTAAAAAAAGAGAAATTTGGACCTTGTGAGTGAGTCATGGAATATGTAGTTATATTTATATGTATGTAAATGCAGTTGCAGACAGTTTTATGTTACAGTTATACTTACGACATGATTTTTATAACGTAGTTTTTAAAATGAAACATGAAGTACGTACAGTATAGCCGCAGGGTCAGCGGACCCCCCCCCCCCCCCCCCCCACGGTTGAAAATTTTTGAGTACGCACCTGCTGTGATTGCTTTGGTTTCTAGCATTATTATGACTAATATTGTCAGTTCCTACAGCGTAGTCGATATAGCGATTAAGAGCTGGACAGTCCGGGATTCGAATCCACGGCAGGGGCAAGAGATTCTCTCTTCACAATGTCCAGATCAGTTCTGGGGCCCACCCAGCCTCCTCTTCAGTGGGTACCGGTGTTCTTACCTGAGGGTGAAGCGGCAGGGACTTGAAGTTAACCACCACCTCCACCTAGTGCCGAGATTAAGAATGGGTGGAGGTTCACCTTTACTCCCCCTGCATGCCTGCATGGCGTGGAAGTGAAAACTCTACCTGTTTACTCTTGTTACTTCCTATGGTTGCCTTACTCTGGTAAAGCCACTTGTCTCAGTCCCACCTCATAAGTTTGGGTCTTTGTCTATGAATTACACGAAATTAAAATTTAGGTATTTTTAGTGGCCGTACGAAAATTTCTTTAGCTTTTAGTTTGATAGTCTTTATTAAGGAACGGCTGTAGGTAGTATGAGACCTGGCGCAACTTTTTAATCAGATTTCGTCAAAACCTGCCCATTTCTCGCTGTGCAATATGGTAAGTTCGGGCACAGTAAGAGGTATACCCTGCCGTATGCTGCTTTTAATTTGCGCGTTTATGAAATACGGTACACGTAATGTTGTCGTCTCTGGAGACAGGAGAGCTCAGTATGTTGCCTGGTGGGCGACCGACGAATCGGGGTTCGGTTTTCAGTAGGAGCATAGTTTTTTTCTTTTCTCCACCGCTTCTGAATTTATTCTGTGGTCAACCCAGGGTCCTATACAATAAGTGTCTCTTTACCCGAGGATAAAATGTCCGGAGCGTGATGCTGGTTACTCACCACTATCTTATATGGAAGTTAAGAACGTGTGTATCTGTAGGCTTTAAATCAAACACCGGGAAAGTTCTACATGTACAGGGTATACACAAAAGAATGGTGCGGTTTCAATGGTGAATAAAGGGAAACCGCACCATTCTTTTGTGTATACCCTGTATTTGTACTTAAGGTATCATTAAGGTCAAATGAAATATATACAAAATAAGAGCACGATGTATTTACCTTTAGCTTGTCGTCTTCAGTAAAATCGCCTTTCGTGGCCTTTATAATGAGGCCTGAAAACAAATAATCAAATACGAATCATAATTATCGACGAAAAAATATGTTACATTATTCTTGAAAGCGGTTTGGTGAAACACATGAGTGAAATGGATGAAGTTAAGCGTAGATTCTTCTGGAACATGACGCCGTGTAGTATTGCAGATAGGTTTCGACTTTTCGGAGGAATGGCTTCTGTTGCTCTGAAGAGGGAGGGCAGCATATTGCCCTGAAAATTTTATGTAATTACTGATTTGATGACGTCAGACTTACTAAGCGACGGTGGTTACGTGTTGATAACAACTCGAAATGCGTTGTGAAATTTTACAAATATGTTCTCATGTTTTGTTGTCTTAAAGATTATAGACATTTATTCCGAAATATTTGGAACGAAGTAACGGACATGCTTCGTATCGTATCTGTTGGGAAATATGAGGTTTGCTGGTCATTTAAAGAATTCTAGCCACTCATATTTTATTTAATAATAAATGCTGCGATGACTATTTTTGTCTTAAAAATTTATAGGGCCACGCTGCTGGTATTAATGATGTCAGGCGATTTTTTTAAAAAAGAAATCCATTAATCGGTTCAGAGAAGACTGTCAGCTTTTGTACTGGCACATAGACATGATCTTATCGCAAGTTTACATTTACATCTGTGTGTAAAAATATATAAGTGCCCTGTTTATTACAGTGCACTGTGTGAAGAACCAAAAATATGACATTTACTACAGTTCGGGATCCAGCTTTGCGACTCTCTAATGAATGCGAGCCAGATTTATGTAACTCACACTTCCCTTACATGTCCCCAGCTTCTGCGGTCGCAACGTTGAGTCCCGTACTATAAGTATTCGTACCAATATGTACGGTTCCCAAGGTTGTTAAAGAGATATGTCAATATTGCTTTAGGTTTTAGGGCGGGATTTGAAACCTAGTTTCATTATAAATTACATTTTTGTATTCGTAATTTTTAATGCTTACATATTATAAGGAAAAGTAGCACGGATCGAATCAGACATAGTTAATTATAAAAAAATCAATTCTGTACTTAAGGAAGAGCTGAAATGTACGGACGAACAAAAGAACCGTGAAGAGGGCTGTACAATGGCGCCACTTACCTTCATCTGCGCCGCTTTCCTTCAGGCAAGTATCGTGCAGCATTTTCATCATCGCCTTCTGATCGTCGTTCAGCCCATCAAACTGCAGTCACACGAAACACAGCTGGTTATTGGTGCAAATGTTTATTGGCTTAACGCTTTAAGGACTAAGACTAAAGCTTATTTTATACGAAGACAAGGGCTCGTACCGCGCAGTAAACACACTCCGTCTCGGTTACACAAACCAATCAGTTAATGCTGTACAGTGAAATAATCGCTGTTTGTTCTGAGATCCACACAAAACACATAAATACAGTCCGTACCGCGCAGTAAACACACTCCGTCTCAGTTATACAAACCAATCAGTTAATGCTGTACAGTGAAATAATCGCTGTTTGTTCTGAGATCCACACAAAACACATAAATACAGTCCGTACCGCGCAGTAAACACACTCCGTCTCAGTTATACAAACCAGTCAGTTAATGCTGTACAGTGAAATAATCGCTGTTTGTTCTGAGATCCACACAAAACACATAAATACAGTCCGTACCGCGCAGTAAACACACTCCGTCTCAGTTATACAAACCAGTCAGTTAATGCTGTACAGTGAAATAATCGCTGTTTGTTCTGAGATCCACACAAAACACATAAATACAGTCCGTACCGCGCAGTAAACACACTCCGTCTCAGTTATACAAACCAGTCAGTTAATGCTGTACAGTGAAATAATCGCTGTTTGTTCTGAGATCCATACAAAACACATAAATACACTGTGTGGGCAGAACGTAGGCTTTAAGTTTTAAACTTGGTGGCACGTGAAGTAAGCAATAGGCCTTAAGGGTTAAGGATCTCTTTAAAGGCTGAGATTAATCTGTATTTAAATATTCAGTCCGTACCGCGCAGTAAACACACTCCGTCTCAGTTATAAAAACCAGTCAGTTAATGTTGTACAGTGAAATAATCGCTGTTTGTTCTGAGATCCACACAAAACACATAAATACAGTCCGTACCGCGCAGTAAACACACTCCGTCTCAGTTATAAAAACCAGTCAGTTAATGTTGTACAGTGAAATAATCGCTGTTTGTTCTGAGATCCACACAAAACACATAAATACAGTCCGTACCGCGCAGTAAACACACTCCGTCTCAGTTATACAAACCAGTCAGTTAATGTTGTACAGTGAAATAATCGCTGTTTGTTCTGAGATCCACACAAAACACATAAATACGTTGTGTGGGCAGAACGTAGAATTTGTGAATGTTAAACCTGGTGGTACATAAAATAACCACTGGGCTTTAAAGGGTTAAAACTGTATGAACTTGGTGTGTTCCTTTTACCGTGTATACCTTACAAAGAGTAACTAAGATAGGAGCTGAATGACCCGGAGAATCGTGGTTTGATTCCCGACGAGGGCAGGGAATTTTTTTCTTGTTTAACACATCCAAACAGTATCTCAAGCCCGTATGGCTTGCTGTCCGGGGAATACCAGAGGATCTTTTTTGAGGGTTAAAACGGCTGGGAGTTGATATTAATAATTCACGTTTCGGAGATATTCTAATACCGACCATGACTGACGTGTTTCGTGTTTCATAGTGGGCTGTTGTGAAAATACTTTTTCCCGTGGCACAACAGCCCCTAGTGGGCCAAAGGCCTCATTATCGAGGCTTCACAATCACACTCAGACACGCCACACTCGGTAGGACTCCTCTGGACAAGTGATCAGCCCGACGCAGAGACCTCTACCTGGCAACACACAACACTCACAAGAGACAGACATCCATGCCACCGGCAGAATTCGAACCCGCAATCCCAGCAAGCGAGCGGCCGCAGACCCACGCCTTAGACCGTGCGCGACCATTGGGATCAGTTGTGAAAATACTTTAGAAATGCCTATCTTGTCTTACATTGTAATCAATTTAATTTAATTTAGTGCGTGTTTTATTATCGTTACTGGAGAAAGATTTATTAAAAGATAGACCTCAATAGAAAACAAATGTTGTGAAACGTGCTGGAAGTTTTCTCCTTTGTTCTGCAGATGTGCACCCATCTTCTTGGCCATAGCGCAAGAGACAGGTGTAAGACATTTGGCGCTGATAATTATGCTTTTTAGACTGTTCTGGTACATGTATTTATAAGAAACCCCAGAGGAATAATCAGGGGATTTTAGGTTCGGACATTGCCGAAAAGACACGATCTTCTTGTGAGATATAAAATACAGTACTTTCATACGTTTTCAAATGGATTATTGTATTATTGTATTATGGCTGACACTTAATTCCGCCCCCTTTTTGTGACGCCTTCTCAAAATTAGTCAAATTCATTTGGTATATTTTAGTGAAATAAAGAATACTATAATCATAGAACAGAAAAAAATGATTTAGAAACCCAAGTGTTAGAAACTAGAAGGGAAGAGAACGATTGGAATTCTAGGCTGAGTGATGAGTAGATAATGGGGTACCGATGTACGTAGGCCTTTTACAGGCCCTTTGTGCCCCAAATTCTATGCTGAGTAATGAGTAGATAATGGGTGGAGCCCTTGCGGTACCGATGTACGTAGGCCTTTTACAGGCCCTTTGTGCCCCAAATTCTATGCTGAGTAATGAGTAGATAATGGGTGGAGCCCTTGCGGTACCGATGTACGTACACCTTTTACAGGCCCTTTGTGCCCCAAATTCTATGCTGAGTAATGAGTAGGTAATGGGTGGAGCCCTTGCGGTACCGATGTACGTACGCCTTTTACAGGCCCTTTGTGCCCCAAATTCTATGCTGAGTAATGAGTAGGTAATGGGTGGAGCCCTTGCGGTACCGATGTACGTACGCCTTTTACAGGCCCTTTGTGCCCCAAATTCTATGCTGAGTAATGAGTAGGTAATGGGTGGAGCCCTTGCGGTACCGATGTACGTACGCCTTTTACAGGCCCTTTGTGCCCCAAATTCTATGCTGAGTAATGAGTAGGTAATGGGTGGAGCCCTTGCGGTACCGATGTACGTACACCTTTTACAGGCCCTTTGTGCCCCAAATTCTATGCTGAGTAATGAGTAGGTAATGGGTGGAGCCCTTGCGGTACCGATGTACGTACACCTTTTACAGGCCCTTTGTGCCCCAAATTCTATGCTGAGTAATGAGTAGGTAATGGGTGGAGCCCTTGCGGTACCGATGTACGTAGGCCTTTTACAGGCCCTTTGTGCCCCAAATTCTATGCTGAGTAATGAGTAGGTAATGGGTGGAGCCCTTGCGGTACCGATGTACGTAGGCCTTTTACAGGCCCTTTGTGCCCCAAATTCTATGCTGAGTAATGAGTAGGTAATGGGTGGAGCCCTTGCGGTACCGATGTACGTAAGCCTTTTACAGGCCCTTTGTGCCCCAAATTCTATGCTGAGTAATGAGTAGATAATGGGTGGAGCCCTTGCGGTACCGATGTACGTACGCCTTTTACAGGCCCTTTGTGCCCCAAATTCTATGCTGAGTAATGAGTAGGTAATGGGTGGAGCCCTTGCGGTACCGATGTACGTACGCCTTTTACAGGCCCTTTGTGCCCCAAATTCTATGCTGAGTAATGAGTAGGTAATGGGTGGAGCCCTTGCGGTACCGATGTACGTAGGCCTTTTACAGGCCCTTTGTGCCCCAAATTCTATGCTGAGTAATGAGTAGGTAATGGGTGGAGCCCTTGCGGTACCGATGTACGTAGGCCTTTTACAGGCCCTTTGTGCCCCAAATTCTATGCTGAGTAATGAGTAGGTAATGGGTGGAGCCCTTGCGGTACCGATGTACGTAAGCCTTTTACAGGCCCTTTGTGCCCCAAATTCTATGCTGAGTAATGAGTAGATAATGGGTGGAGCCCTTGCGGTACCGATGTACGTACGCCTTTTACAGGCCCTTTGTGCCCCAAATTCTATGCTGAGTAATGAGTAGATAATGGGTGGAGCCCTTGCGGTACCGATGTACGTAGGCCTTTTACAGGCCCTTTGTGCCCCGAATTCTAGGCTGAGATGGATCTTAAAGAAACAGGAATGTGTTGGATGGAATTTGTCTTACTCGGAATAAGGGCAAGCTCGTATGAGAAGGGAATTTAGTTTAGGGCTTCATGAAAGGTGCGTAATTTCGTGGTTAGCTAACTGGCTCTCTGTTCTTAATTAATGTGAATCTTAAATACTTTTAATAAATTTTTTTCCTTTCTAAAATTTTTGAGTCGATCGCAGAGGCCGCGCACACTAAACCTAAGGTGTGAACTGCCTTCGACACAGATTGTGGGTTCGAATCCATCTCGGTGCATGGCAGTATGTGTTTCTATTTATGCCAGTTTCTAGCGTTTTCAGTAACAGATTGGAGAGGCGCCGATCCCTGTCTGAGGCGCCGTGCCAACTGTGTTGACATTTTGTACTTTCCGCAGTCAGATCTAACTTGGATGAGATCAGAGGACGAAATCCGTAATGGTTGAAGATATATTAAGCATAAATTTGAGCGAATTGGAAATTGCTTGTGCATTCTTTTTCTTTAATTTGTTTCGAAGAGTTTTAATTATTAACAAACATTTAATGCAGTAAGGCATTCGTATTTAGCTTATTATAAAACACGAATTAATAATAAATACAGTAATTAAAGGAGTGATTTTTTGTCTAATTTGACTCTATTCTTAACCCTTTGAAAACAGCGCATTATATGAAAAAGAAACAAAGGCAGAAAAGTCTACCCTTGTTTTGAGGGCTTAGAATGTTTTTGTAAAGCTGCTGTTTGTGACTTCGCTTTACTTACGATTGGTCTTTATTTCATCTATAAATGTATTTTTATGGAACTGATAACGAATTAATATTGTACCCTACAGGGTATAAAATGAAATTTGCACTCGCCCAGATATCTGCATATTTTGCTTGAAAAATATGCAGATTACTTTCATCTGAAATATACCGCTGCATCGCTGGGTAGTCGGTTCCTGACGTTTCGAAGGACCCTTATGTCTTTATCTTCAAGATCTCGGACCTCTATACCCTTGAAGACGAAGGTACTGTGTTTTTTCGAAACGTCGGAAACTGATAACCCAAAGACACTGCATTATATCCCAGATGAAAGGAAGCTTCAACATTGTAATAAATGGACATAAAGACAGTACGAGTTACGAAATAAAAAAGCATGCTTATATAAATCATATCTAAAGTACAAAATGGCCAGGATGTTAACAGATTTCTTGAAGTTTCGTAACGAGTAATGTAGCACTGAACTGCACAAACCAGAGCTGATACTTACCGGAGAGTCTGCCATGGCTGAAGCTACACACAACAGGACAAAGGCTGTCGGAGCGATAAACATTGTTATCGGTTTCAGTCTTCCACAGCAGTGCGACAGAAGAATGTGATGGTTCGTGAGTCGTTGGCGCCCCCTATATATATCTATATTTCAGGGGAGCACCAATATCTGTCATTACAAGACAGGGGCACGCCCCTCATGAAGGACAGGATGCCACACTATGCAGCAATTTGCGTATTTTTATAGTCATTAATTTTATTACAAGTCTGGATAAGATGTGACCTTACAGACGGAAACCGGGATAGCGCAGTCGGTATAGAGACTAGGTTAGGGGCTGGATGACCAAGGAATCGTAGTTCGATTCCCAGTATGGGAAGACGTATCCTAAATGTCCAGACCGGTTCTGGGGCCCATCCAGCCTCATATTCAATGTGTAGCGATGGCTTTGCCCCCGACATTAAAGCGGCCGGGGCGTGACACTGACCACTCACCTCCATCTAGTTTCGAGGTTAAGAATGGGTGGAGTTATACCTCCACTTCCCCAAATGCCTTCATGTTGTTGACAGTGACAACTTTATCTTTACCTTTACGAAGAGTCTTTTTTTGGCATTGCTAGCTTTGAATTTCGAACGGATTCAGACGTTTATAAAACAGTCTGGACTCTATTTAGATATAACCAGACTTTACACTGAATGCAAGTTTTAGGTAGAAAATTTATTGCAATTTGATATATAAACGAACTAGATTTTATTTATGGCTTACCTAACGACACTACCAGTAGCTTATTCTATACAGCATTGTATGATTGGATGAGAGTGAAAAATGGATTGGCAAGGTTGTAGGGAAAAACGGTTGTGGCCTATTATAAAGTAGTATCTCCGCATTTGCCTGGAGGGAGGAAGCCACAAGAACCCTCAGTGAGGATAGCCGGTGACTCTGCCAGGCTTCGAACTGGTCATCTCACGGATTCAAGCCAGAAGTATCTCCGTTTGAGCCAAGTTGGTCTGCAGGAGGCATGACGTCACTTGTACAGCCAAAATCGTAATGCAGTGCAGTCCGCTTCACAGTGCCGTTGTGCAGACATGCACTGCCTCATACCGCTACGTCTGTCAAGCACTGCAGATGCACATCTTGTGTTGCTCCGTGCTTGCTTCGTGTTCATACTGTTGCAGTCTTCTTGCGTTGACCATTAAGCTATCTTAGTAACTACATGTGTCATATACTTTAACTTATGTATGTATGTATGTGTGTGTATACATGCATGTACGTATATATATGTATGTATAAGTACGTAGTAGTATTTATATATGTATGTATGTATTGTATTAGTATGAGTATGTATGTTTGTGTATGTATGTATGTATGCACGTATGTATGTATGTACGTGTGTATGTATGTATGTACGTAGTATGTATGTATGTGATGTATGTATGTATGTATGTATGTATGTAGTGTGTATGTATGTATGTGTATGTATGTTGTATGTATGTATGTATGTGATGATGTATGTATGTATGTATGTTGTTGTATGTACGTATGTGTATGTATGTATGTATTATGTATGTATGTGTGTGTATGTATGCACGTGTATGTATGTATGTATGTATGTATGTATGTGTATGTATGTACGTATGTGTATGTATGTATGTGTGTGTATGTATGCACGTGTATGTATGTATGTATGTATGTGTGTGTATGTATGCACGTTTATGTATGTATGTATGTACATACGTATGTATGTGTGTGTAGGTAGGTAGATAAGAAAGTATGTGTGTATTTATTTATTTATTTTGTATGATTTGTAGAAAAAAACATGTACTATTTTTTCGAAAGTTAACCAGTTGTTGTTTGTAAAAGGAACTAAGTATTTTCTGTGCGGTACGAAATATACTGTTCAATAGTTTGTAGATGAATATAAGCTGTCACAAGGTTCTTAACTGCACTAATAGTTCAATTAAGTATACATGCGCATGTCTGCGTTCTGCTCTTATTTCGACGGATTTTTCTTGAACATTCTTAATTCCATACAGATATTTTTAGCAGGCGGAATCGAATGCTGAGTTATTGCTTTAAACTAAGCAAAACATTAAATGAACGTGACATACTAAGATGACTTTTTTCAGTTTATTCAATTCTACTACATGCACATTGGCTGCGTGCAACTTGCTGACCTCAGTCCAGTTCTGTTACTACGTATGTGTTTTACTAGATGTTAAACCCGTGCTGAATATAAATTTTACTAGCCATAACCAAATAATGAATGTCCTTGAGACTGAATTTTGAAAAATATCACGGGTATCGTCTATGTATTTTTCAAATCACTGATGAGCTCGGGTTGTTTATCGACAAAAGAGAGTGGCCTGCTGGGTGCCTGAAACAAATAAATGAGATCGATTTAAGCTTATTTGGGGGCCATGTGTTTTGTACTGGAATGTCTAAAGAAACGTAGGCTTTTATACATCAGCAGTTCTGATGAAAGGAGGGGGACATGTGCCCCCAGAGGGTACGTGAAACCTCTTAAGGTTGTAGGCGTAATATATTTTATATATGGTCACAAATATGTCGAGAGATAGCCTAAAAGTCTTGAAAATTGTGTTTTGTATATTTTTGCTATAAAATTATCTTTTTAAAAATAAAAAATGTATTTACACTTGGTGCTGTTTATACTTACGCATAACCGATAGTTCGATGTAAAATTAAATTTTCATTTGAAAGGGGGTAGGTGAAGTTTCATTGTGAAACCGAGGGTTGGGAGACTGGAGAATGTTCGGGAAGAATGATCTGCATTTTTGTATATGCCTCGTCATTGACTAACTCAAATAATTTATTTGTTTTGGGTTTCTTACCTCGGATTATGAATATGGTACAGCTAGAAGATGAAGAAGAACTGCAACGAAAGAACATGCTGAGTTAGAGTTTGAAATTATCTGACTGCCGTTTAATAAGGGTTATGACTTTTGAATAACAGTGATCGACATTACTGACAACAGTAATAGTAACACTGAATTTTAAATGCATTGTAATATTTACATGCTCGTCAATATCTCTTGCCCTCGGGACAAACATTTGAATCTATCATCCGCTGCCTAGGCCGTGCCATGGCCGGCCTCTCACCGCGGAGGCTTGGGTTCGATCGCGGGTCAGTCCATGTGGGATTGTGGTGGACAAAGTGGCACTGGGACAGGTTTTCCTCCTAGTACTTCGGTTTTCTCCTGTCAATTTCATTTCACCGGTGCTCCATTACACGGAGAAACGAAAAAAACAAACTAATCGTCTTCACCACAGGGTTGCACAATAAGCCTCAAGGCTGCGGTGCGTCCGTAGCATCTGCTGCGGGGCCCTTCACCACAAAGAAAAATCATCCGCTGCCTAATACAGATGAAAACTCTAATAACTTCAAAAATTTCTCCTTACAAGTAGTAATTATTTATTTTTGTCTTCTTCGTATCGAAAAGTTTAACATCTGCGCTTATGACGTCACCATGTCTGTCCGTTCGTCGCTCTGTCCGCATAAAGTAGCTTGAGACAACTTAACTGATTTTCAGTAAATCCGCTATCCATATGCATTATCAATTTATCCGCGTGTCACCTTCAACAGAGTCAAATATATATGAATATCAGGCAGGCTAACACCACCCTCACCGTGGTTCGGAACTAAGTTCTAATGTGTAAGTCCCCCAATATATGTTACATATTTTGGACAGTGCCCAATAGTCTGAGACTAAAATACCCACAAGTTTTCAAAGAATGTATATGTCTCCGTCTTCGGGTCTAAAAGTGAAAGACAGAAACTACCGTGGTGGGCCCTTCGGAAAAATACTATTGTGTACCCCTCGAGTCTAGTGACAAGGTACCATCGTCACAATCCTCTAAGTTGAATTAAGTCCCCTCTTTTGGTCATCCTTCTCCTCCCCCTCATTATCATCATTATGGGTGTCATCGAATTATCTGGACACAATGTAATTCTCGTCTGTGGGCGCTCCATTATAATACAACTGTATTTCCCCAAATTTTTCCTACGTTAGGAGTACAGTAAGTGTGTTTCCATGGCCTACAGTAAGTGTGTTTCCATGGCCTACATTAAGTGTGTTTCTATGACCTACAGTAAGTGTTTTTCCATGGCCTACAGTAAGTGTGTTTCCATGGCCTACAGTAAGTGTGTTTCCATGGCCTACAGTAAGTGTTTTTCCATGGCCTACATTAAGTGTGTTTCCATGACCTACAGTAAGTGTCTTTCCATGGCCTACAGTAAGTGTTTTTCCATGGCCTACATTAAGTGTGTTTCCATGACCTACAGTAAGTGTCTTTCCATGGCCTACAGTAAGTGTTTTTCCATGGCCTACAGTAAGTGTGTTTCCATGGCCTACAGGTAGAAGACACAGAACAGTTGCTCTCTCACCTCTTTGTCAGCGTTGTACATGCATTTGTTGAGTTCAAAGGCCGTAGCTGCAGCACTGTTCTCTTCTGCAAAACAAAAAATACGTCACTATGTCCTATCATTGCTGTGAAATCATCATATTTTTTCTTACGCTTAACCAAGGCGGCTGATATTTTTTGCTACAGAATTTTCTAACAACCACAACGTTGAAGATTCAAATCTTCTGCGATATTGCGCTCTGTCGACTGATGAATATTTACCCACGTTTCGGAGGGGTAGAGTGCCTTTAATTTCAGGGTCAACAGGAAAACCTTCTTAAACTGCTAGGTTCTGAAGCTGGAGGAACTAGTTTTTTTCGAAACCTCGAGAATTATTTACCAGTCGAGAAGGTGAAACATGACAAAAGATCTGAATCTTCAACACAGCTGTGAGAACATCAGGTCCCTCGGTGACAGTTTAAGCCTCGAAGGCGAAAGTTAGCTAAGATCCTTTCGGCCTTCTGGATTATGATAACGAGTTATCTTGTAGGTAGGTACAAACGTGTGAGGCTGAAAAATAACAAGAAGGAGAATAAAATTTGAATAATTTATAAGATTATATATGAATATTTTTAGTTTTTCGTTCGTAGAATTATCGTGTGGCTTTTAAATGAAAGCTGGGATGACATTGGTTACGTTCATCTGTCTCATGAAGACAAGTGGTCGGGTCTTGTAAAAGCGGTAATGAACCTTCGGGTGTCATAAAATACGAGAAATTTCTTGACTACTCGTAGCTGAGGAAATCTTAGTTTCTCAAGAAGGGCTCTGCTCCCTGCAGTTAGTCCATGGTGTTAAAATCATCCCATGGAAAACCTCGCTTCCCAGATCAAACAAAAATTCAGCTGTAAGGCTACTCACTGACATGTCTGCATTTGTTAAACATTTTGCCGCCACGGTCCGCTAAGACGTCGGGCAACATCCCGATGATGGTGTCATAGTCTGCCTCGCCATTTTCACTCAGCTGAAAAAAAAAATAACAAATTAAGGTCAGTGGGGCCTTGCACGTTGGCCTTTTTGACTGCTATCTTGCCAACTGTGGATTTCAAGAATCCGCGATTATAAATTTGTATCCACATTCATCAGCGTCAGTATTTGTTTAATGTATTCGCTATTTCTATTTTGTATTTACTGCTAGGAGCGGGGGGGGGGGGCGTAAAGACATGCGTAATCAATTTTGGATCACCAGTTTGGTGATTTTGAGTCACTTTCTGTGCTTTCTGTTGTGTGCAATGTTATTACGTAAATATTTCGGTTTATTGAAGTGCTGATTGCTCAGTCGGAGTCACAACCAGACTACGGGCTGGATAAACGAGTAAAACCATAGTTGGATTCCAGACAGTGGCGAGATACATTCTCCTCTCCAAAATATGCAGATCAGCTCTTGGACCCACCCACCATCCTAGTCAATGTGAAACGGAAGTTCTTTCCCTGAAGGTAAAGCGGCCCAGGACATGGCACTCAACTTCGTCTAGTGCCGATGATTAAGAATGAATGGAAGTCTTCATACACCTCCCCACCCCACAATGTGTCTTCATTCAGTGGTGATTAATTAAGGTCACGGACGACCTAGGCTTTTATGAAGGTCAATAACTGTCATAATTCCCTTAAATCCCATTTTCTATAAGGTTCCTGGTCAGGGGAGCGTGGTGCGGCACACCCCCACACACAGGTTGCTAAAATTTGTTGTGTGTTTTTTTTCGGACTGAATTCCGTTCTTCTCACAGAGGGCAGTATTCTGGACCCCTGTGATGAGATGTGAGAGTAACTCCTCTAACAATTATAAGGGGGCCCCGATTATCGAGTCGTGGGGGAGGGGGCAGGGGGCTGTTTATCTACGCTACTGTCGCTAGTCTTCCCAACAGCGCAGTTTTCAATCGGAACGATTTTTAGGACATACCATGCACAGTTACTAACATTGCTGTGTTTTTTAAATTTCATTTCAAATTACAGACACATGCACGGTTTATGGCGTAATATGTAGAGGATTCTGGTAAAATGTTTGCTTGCGGTGATAACAAGCAGTTGGTTGAAATTACGTATTTTGTGTACATCTTGGCGTCAGAGCTAGAAAATAATATTTTGTTGTTCTTGCACTTACCGCTCCAGTTTGTTGAAAGACGCACCCCAAATAGGCCTGAAACGTGAAGATTCACATTTATGTTTGAAACTGGGCCTTCTCTTTTGGTAAGAATATGCCTACATATGACGCTTGATGTCGCATGCAGGCATACTTTATTTTAAGCATAATTTTGTGGATAAAGTGTGTAACATAATGGGATTTAGAACATAACCTTGAATGCAGGGAAGGTGTACTGCATTCAGCCTAGTGCTGTCACATCCCGGGGTAATATGTACTTGGAACATTATTATTATTATTATTTACCACTTTTAGGCAGGGTATTTACAGTTATGTACTTGAAACAAACCATGTTTCTAGGGTATATATCTTATATTTATGTAGGGTATATAGTTAATAATAATAATTTTTTTTCTATGGCTCGATAGCCCTATATGGGCCTGGGCCTCCTCATTTTTCGAGGTTTCACGATCACACACTTTAGACACACCACATTTGGTAGGACTCCTCTGGACGAGTGATAAGCCCGACGCAGAGACCTGACAACACACAACACTCACAAGAGACAGACATCCATGCCCCCTGTGGGATTTTTTTTTTTTTTGCCTGTCCGGGGTTTTTCCCCTTTGATCCATTTTTGTACTGTTTAAATCCTTTCGTCCTTCATGTCACCTTACGTTCCATACTACCGTCCTTACAACAAACACAACACAAACATCCATGCCCCCGGTGGGATTCGAACCCACAATCCTAGTAAGCGAGCTGCCTTAGACCACGCGGCCACTGGGATCGGCAATAATAATAATATTATTATTATACGACATTTGAGGTTTTCACAGCGGCGAGTTTCAACGTTACGTCTCCTAGCATATGGAGCCGTTTAGTTTTTTAGATAATACGAATGTTTCGGACTCTATGCTGCCCTGAAAATGGAGGCAGCTCTTTTCTCCGCCTGACATTAATCTACCTAGCTACACTGCGTCACAACCCACAGTACCAGTACATAAATATAAACTATCATGAAAAGCTCGAATTTACAAGTGCAGGATACAGCACGGTAGTGGGAGAGGAAATGGAGATAAAGGAACCTATGGTGAGGTGAAAGAGGACAGGCTCCCCATAAGGTAAAAATATCCATTATTATGAAAGGATATTAACCAATTAAATTTCAGTGGCAAATATATACATATATATATATATATATATATATATATATATATATGTACTACCTGATGTAGGATTAAGGAAAGCTGCATTTTGTTTACACGATTTATTGGTGTGTTGAATATAGCTCTCAAAATAAATGTAGATTATTTTCCCAAGCAGCTTTTCGATCTTTGAAATGGACACGGAATTTTTTCTTTGTGAGATAGGAACTTAAGTTTTGTACATAATTTATGTGAAAATCAGTTTTCAGAGTAAAGTAAGTCAGTGTAATCTTTGACGCAGGCATTACATGGAGAATTGTTACAGAAATGATGGAAGCCAAGGCCTTCATTGTATTTTGCAGAGTTGTCTCCCTATTCAAAAGTGACAGATTGTGCGCTGACAGTAAGTTACCTTTCCACAAAGCTCACATTCAGTCTATAATGACTTGTGGCCGCTTTCGCCTGGCCATATGCAGCAGACACATATTTTGAAATCTCAGCGCCTGCAAGACAGGTTTCGACGCTCGCAGGGCCAGTTTTAAAGGCGCACATCTACCCGCGATTTGCATGTGGCTTGCATTCTTCCACACGTATTACTTCATCACAAAATTACGTAGGCAGCAAACAGAAGTCAGGAATGAAAATAGCGCAACAATGGGCAAGACGAAGCCCGACACAAAATTTGCAGCTTGAACTTGCCAACGATCACTGTTACGATCGTTCAAGTGAATAAGCTGCCAATCAGAATTACGATATTGATTTCAGGCTTCCGCCGCGATGTTGACGAAATCTGCGGTCTTCTGGGGTATTAAGCGGCGTCGTGTGGTAATTGTTTACCGACGTTTCGGGACAACATATCGGTCTCATCCTCACGGGTCAAGAGTCCGAGTGGGAAAAACAACTCGGACTCTTGACCCGTGAGGATGGGACCGACATGTTGTCCCGAAACGTCGGTAAACAATTACCACACGACGCCGCGTAATACCCCAGAAGACCGCAGATTTCAGAATTACGATAAATCAAGTTAAAACACAACAATGTATTCTATTATTTTTAACTACACATTTCGGCCTAAAAGGCCACCAAAAGAATAAAAGAATATCTATACACACTGTACATATATATTCTTTTATTCTTGTGTTCAACCTGATGATTTCCTTTTAGGCCGAAACATGTAGTTGAAAATAATAGAATAAGTTGTTGTGTTTTGATTGGATTCATCGTAATTCAGAGGCACAAGGGGGATAAATTGTCTTAAGAATAAGCTGCCGTCGTGGGCCGTGCCATGGCTCAGGCGGTTAGTCGCCGGCCTCTCACCGCGGAGACCCGGGTTCAGTACATGTGGGTTTTGTGGTGGACAAAGTGGCACTGGGACAGGTTTTACCCCTAGTACTTCGGTTTTCCCCTGTCAATTTTATTCCACCGTTGCTCCATTACTCGGAAAAATGAAAAAAACCCTAATAATCTTCATCACATGGTTGCATAATAACCCTTAAGGCTGCGGTGCGTGCGTAGCATCTGCTGCGGGGCCCTTCACGATAAAAAAAAAGCTGCCGTGTACGTTTTGTAAGCTAAATAACATACTAAATAAACTCTTTTACAAAGCCTGGACTGACAGGGGCCATATATATGTGTGCGTATGTACCATTGTAAATAGTCTTACATTTGCTTAGCCCGCTGAAAATTTACACATTTAAATATGTATACCTGACAAGAACCAAGACACTGGACACAAGACAGACCCGTCGTCTTTTCAAGGTCACTATGATTGAAATGGTCGGATTTATTACGTACAAAGATGTGGTCACGAGTCCTCCATGAGTTTGGGGGACACGACGCCAAGACAATCAGACTGACTGAACGTTAGTGACAGAGTGGCTTGGACTTGGAATTAGGCTTCAAACTTTGCGAGTAAATTAAATAAGTGAGCTCAAAAAATGCATTACTAAAGAGCCTTGACATTAGCCTATTTCACGTGGCGATGTGAAGGTAAACATTATCTATTCTTACACATGTTGACCACCATTGTCGCTGAGGTCGCCGTAATATAATAATTAATTTTTATATTTTCCATATCCGGCACTATAATTCGACTTTTTTAATAATATTCAACAAATGCATTTAATTGTCACAGGTTCCTAATCATATATTTAAAAACATTCCACTGCTGCCTATTTCGGACCCTTTCGGCCCATCGCAAGGAACAACATCGGACGTTATTACATAAAACAATTACATAACAATACTTGGACTGTTTTATATGTAGATCTGCTGGTAATTATAATAGACATAGCTAAAATATCAAATTCTGTGATCCACACCCTACCTTGAAATTGTCGTCTTCGCTAAAGTCTCCGTGTCTGGCATTGTCGATTTGACCTGAAAGTTACAGAGTTATAGGTCACTACACAGACATCTTGTTCGAATTGTTGCAAAGTGGATTTTGTACAGACAGGTTCACTGAAGGCTTCAACAACAAACAGCAGGCGTGGGTTTATTTCTGGTGAATGTTTAATTGATTATGCTATTCAGTTGTTACAGATATTAACTGTTGAATAGTTAACAAAGCGACAAACAGTCAAAATTTAGTTTTGTCTTATTCTGCCAAACGTACACAATATAGACAAGATAGGCACTACACGTATACCGTAACATTGTGGTGCGTTATCATAACCATTTTTGCCATGGAATCTCCAAAACTAGCTCTTTGCATTGTTGAGCTACATGTTTCATTGCAATATAAAACATACATAGTTCTTTATGTACAGTGGGCCATATGTTTTATTTTGACAAAACTTTTATTTTTTAGACAGATTTTAGTAAACTTCCCAAATACAAAGTTTCACATAAATCCGTCTAGCGGGAGCCGAGTTAATACATGCGGACGGACAGACAGACATACATCACGAAGTTGATAGGCTTTTTCGCTACTTTGCGAACGCGCCTCAAATGTTTCAGAATGTAAGGTGTACGCGCAGATCACTGTCCTATGGAATGTGACGCCGTGTACTTTCAGGATATAAAGTGGAGGCTTAATTTTTCTCCCAAATTGCAGTAAATTTCTACCAGACCACACGGTTTACATTCCAGAAGACGGTAATTTTCCCAATCATTGCCCTGACAATATATATCATATATCAATATTTTGTGCCTTAAGGCATTTTTAGGAAATTAGTGAAGTTTCCTTGAATTCATTCATTCATTCATTTATTCATTCTGTTGTCTGTGTTACGACAGGTCCATAGCCTCTTGCAAAGTGAGTTTGAATATCACGTAAATTATATGTGACAGGATTGCGGCAAACCAAAATTATAAACGACCATTGTAAACTATTGTGAGTTTATTATTTTTGGTGGGGATATATTGTGTTGAATTTAATCGAAATCTTTGATGTAGTTCTGAGTACAAACGTGTTGACAGACGAAAAGACAGAGTCTTTTAAAAAAGCCTTTGTTTTATATACTTTTCACATATGTATAAAGCACGACCAGAAGTATTTCAGATCGTGTTCCCACTGTTTTATGAGATTTGTGCCTCAAAGGAAGAAAAAAAAAATCATTTTCCGCCCGGTAAATTCCTGCAGAATGCCTATTTATAATTCGTCCATCCCATTCAAGAAGTTTAATATAATCTTCCAACGGATCTGTATCAAATTTTGTACTGAAGATTTTCAGTAAAATTTATCGATAGTTTCCAGCTTCGGTTGAAATCGGACAACAATTACGGAAACTTAAAATACAGACCCACACGCTTTTCTGCTCCGCACCTGACCCGTAACTCGCTGAAGATTTATTGCAGCAAAAAATGTTTGCTATTAAAGTTGTGTATATAAATGAAATATTTAAAGATTACGTATTTAAACATGTACACAATATCGACCGGATTAATATATACCAAAGAAAGGTCACAAAGTTTTTAAAACAGATGAATTATGTTTCGAGTTTTTCCTAATTCCTCCTTCCAGTTTGCAAGTCATTCTCAAGAAGATCTTCATAAACACATTTTTATATGTGGTACACAGCGTTTACATTATCTTTACATTTGAATATAAACAATAATTTAGATTAATGTGTATATATACTAATAAAAACATAAATGTTATTTTAAAATTCACATTTAATAATAAAATACACTTTATTATTATTAGCAGTAAAAAACGAATTTTGTTTTTAGTGCGTACTTCACTGTGGATTTATTACTTGTGAAACAGACGACAAAAGATAATTCTTAAATATAATATGCAATTGTTAAAATATTGTCAACTTTTTTTTATATATATCGATCCAAATGAGACACTTTATTTCAAAGAACACATCTGTAAAGTCTTAACTATTGTTGAGATAATTAAGCTAACTGGATAGAAAGAGCCCTAACGTTGTTTCATAAGAAAGGTAATACTTGCTCTCTTGCACGCCCGTTTGGTCCACACACGTGTCATGCAGCATTTTCATCATAGCCTTTGTGTCGTCATCAAGTTTGTCCAACTGCAAGAATAATCACAGAATTAGGGACGCTCTATCAACTGACAGTGCTAGGACAGGAAATAAGATTACACGCTTTATGTCCTAACGAGTCCTAAATTGCGTCAAAATCCTGAGGCTCCATATTTGTGACTTAAGGGGCGGTTCTAAAACCCTACTCTTCTACTGTTAATTTTATTAAATTTACATTAATTCTTCTCCTACACTACAACAACTCTACAATTATGACATTTGAATTTTCTGTGTATCTGCTAATTCTTCTTAAATGATTTATTTGCAAGTGTATTTTATAACTTTTTCTAAAAGATAATTTAAAAATTGTCACATTTATTTATTTTATTTGTTTAAGCCTTTGTATCAGTATTTATAATCCATAGCCTCAAAAGTAGACTATTACGAGATTTGAGGTTCTCACAGCTGTATTATTGTAGCAAGTCTGCCAGGATGTTACGTCGTGTCGATGGGTAAAACGTTTGTAAGGACTGTCGTAGCTTCATCTGAAGTTTGAAGCAGTCAAAGAAGGATGCTGCTTGACTCTGAAGATGAAGGTACTAAAATCCTTTGAAGCATTAGAACTTTTTACCCGAAAATGTGATAAAATATCTCAGAAGACTTGAATCGAAATATGGACATTTTGTGAGATGACATTTGACAAGGGAAGACCGAAGTATTCTGAATACAACAAGTCGCATTGCTATCTTGTCTATATTAATCCCACATGAATTGCCTAGCCTGTGGGATGAGCAGTTTTGGTTCCTGGACAGTTCAATTGGGATTTGTTTAAATAAATTACTGTAAAAATTAAAAACGTGCAGAAAATCCTGAAATACTTGTGAGTCAAATCTCGTGACAGTGGAATTTGTATCTTGCCGAGAAAATGCATTTAAATTTTACGAAAGAACTTCACTAAAATGGAGTTCAGCACACCCTCTTAATATGACCAAAAGCCGGAGGTAAAATTCCGAACCAAAGCAGAAATTTGGCAAACTAAAATATGAAATTTAGCTATTGATACTGTATGGAAAACAACCCATATCCGATTTCTGAACTTAGTGAAATATTATATTAATTATAAAACTCACCGGAGAGCCTGCTAAAGCTGGGCCCACAAAAAAGATGACGGTTGCCGTAAGAAGCACCAGCATTGTGATCCTGTATACTGTGAGAGAGAAAGTACAATGCAGGCTTGCTCCATATTGCGCGACTGATATACCCCCATGTGAGCACCAAATACTGTTATTACACTCATGTACGCCCCTTATGATCACATGAAGGACACTTCTAATACAAAAATGCTGCCTGTGACCCTGTGTAAAGTGTATTATTTATTATGAACATGAAGAGCTTGTAATCATACACGAATATTAATTTCAAATTGTATTTTACTGCTGAACAATGAAATTCGAGAATAAGTTCTTGGTACTTAAGCTCAGAAATCTAGCTGCAAGGTTTACAAAAACGAAGAGTTTTGGCGTCATGGTTACTGCGCATGAATCCGAAGGAATATTATTTCCTTTGCTTTTGACTCACGCTTTACGACAAATGCTGCAGAATATCGTTTACATAAGCAGTTCGAGAAAATAAAGCGATACTTTGCTGAACCCTTTGAAGACCGACGTTTCTATAAATTACGCAGGATATGCCAAAAGGATGTGACGATTTCCATGTGGTTGTTTTGCTGAATCGATTTTATGCAAGAAACACGGAAATTACGGAATATTAATATGAAAATGTCATTTAATGTATGTTCTTCATTTTTAGGCGCGTTCACAAAATTGCGAAAAGCGACTATTAGCTTCGTCATGTCTGTCTGTCCGTCCGTCCCTCCGCTTGTCTTTCCGCATGTAACAACTCGGCTCCCACTAGATGGATTTTCATGAAATTTAATATTCGAGGGTTTTTGTAAAACATGTCGAGAAAATTCAAATTTGATTAAAATCTGACAAGAATAACGAGTACTTCCGTAAAGAGTTATGTGTAAATTTATGATATCTCGCTGAATTCTTCTTACAATGAAGAATATTTGAGACAGACATTCTAGAGGAAATCAAAACACATGTTTTATATTCAATAGCATGCTATTTTCTTGCCGTATAACTAAGGCAAGAACGCAGACATACATTCATAATAGTTAATATTGATTGCTTCATATTTGATTAATTCCGTCTGATCTCCTAAAATGTATTAAGGCAACACTTACAAAAACTGAGAAACTGCGCAACGACTTATCTGTCATTACGATCTGTTTAGACAAATTGTGCGTCTAAAGAAGGCCATGAGCAAACGAACATTCTTTTGTTTTAATGCAGCCTTTATATGTAACATGTGAAAAGAGTACAAATTAGTTGGAATATAATTTTTTTCAAAAACTGGTATAATTTGGATTGTTGCCGATGACGTAACTTTGACAAAAAAAAGCATTGTTGTGCAACACTCAATATTTGTACATTGTTTACAGTGACATGCAGCTCAACAACACACACAGAATGCAGTGTTGCTTTTCCACCGCGACAATGGGTAAGAGAACGCGCCACATTGTTACATTATACGTGCATTACCTACCTTGTTAAAAGTTATATCTCGTAATTGGTCTCCGTCTTATACAATATATTCCTGCAATCGTGATCAGAACGGAAACATAACTCCTCACAATAGACGTTTATCAGTGGTTATAATCTCGTCTCCGATATTTTTTTTTTCAACTCCGTAATCGTGTGAGGTTTTTTCGCTTGCACTTTGCCTTTCAAGCATCTCCAAAGAAATTAACACTCTCCAACTTTTTCTCCTTATGCCTTCTGGTCTGATCCACAAAATAATTGATGTGTTTATCTTTCTAAACATCTAATATACAATTACTAGCAATTAGTTTGTCATATAACGAGCTGAAAATATTCAAGCAATGTGCGTGATTTCAGGCTTCCTCCACGGGGTAAATGAGATCGGCGCTCTTCTGGAATGTTACACTGCGTAGTTTTTTTTTTTTGCGTGGTGAAGGGCCCCGCAGCAGATGCTACGGACTCACCGCAGCCTTAAGGCTTCTTGTGCAACCCTGTGATGAAGATGAGCAGTTTTTTTTACCAAGTTTTACAATTAATGGAGCATCAGTGGAATGAAATTGACAGGGGGAAAACCGACCCGCTGCGTAGTTGGTAGTTATTTACAGATGTTTTGGGACAACTATCGGTCCCAACTGCAAGGGTCAAGCAGTCCAAAAAAGAATATTCTTAGACTGCTTGATCGATACGTTGTCCCATAAATCGGTAAATACATACCAAGTACGCCGTGTAATATGCCAGAAAAGCGAAGAACTCACTCACACGCTACTCCAAGACGTCTTTAATCGGGAGTTTCTTTGTTAGTGATTATTCATGATGTTATTACTATACCGGTGACACCACGCACAAAAAAGCTTTAGTGAATTATATCGGACATTTAGAACAAAGCTGCTATCTGGCGGTGTTAGCATAAGCAACTCACATTTTCATGTGATTTCCTAGGCAAGCATGGCAACACTGGCAGCTCCTGTATAACTCAAGCACTCAATCAGTCGCAATCCTACCGTTCTGGTTGCATAAAGGGATCTACGTGGTATATGTGTAGGTGCTGCTGAAGTAAACAGCTTGATGTCACAGCTTTTTTTTTTCCTATGGCTCGACATCCCTATATGGGCCTGGGCCTCCTCGTTTCGTCGACGTTTCACGATCACACACATTTGAGACACACCACAGTCGGTAGGACTCCTCTGGACGAGGGACCAGCTCGTCGCAGAGACCTCTACCTGACAACACAC
Organism: Reticulitermes speratus; assembly: GCA_021186555.1. Taxonomy (NCBI): domain Eukaryota; kingdom Metazoa; phylum Arthropoda; class Insecta; order Blattodea; family Rhinotermitidae; genus Reticulitermes; species Reticulitermes speratus. The sequence continues at coordinate 12,137,354 of JAJKFL010000427.1, read as the reverse complement.
AACACTTACAAGAGACAGACATCCATGCCCCCGGTGGGATTCGAACCCACGATTCTAGTAAGCGAGCGGCCGAAGACCCACGCCTTAGACCGCACGGCCACTGGGATCGGCAATGTCACAGCTTTAGCTTCCGTAATGTCAGTTCAATGATAAGTGGAAATACGTTTCTTTTTAATGCAGTAACTGCTGTGTATCAAACTTAATATTATTCATTCCGTACATTTTAAGTTTATATTTAAAGTCCTACAAATTTACAAAGTGTACATTTGTAGGACTTTAAATATATGCTGTGTATCGTTTAAGGGGTTACTGTACCGCTTTTACCTTTTAATCTTTTGAATTTTCGTGATGCTTATTGAATATACACATATAAAATTAATCGCTGATCCCAGTGGCCGTGCGGTCTAAGGCGTGGGTCTTCGGCCGCTCGCTTACTAGGATCGTGGGTTCGAATCCCACCGGGAGCATGGATGTTTGTGTTGTGTTTGTTGTAAGGACGGTAGTATGGAACGTAAAGTGACATGAAGGACGAAAGGATTTAAACAGTACAAAAATGGATCAAAGGGGGAAAACCCCGGACAGGCAAAAAATAAAAAATCCCACCGGGGGCATGGATGTCTGTCTGTTGTGAGTGTTGTGTGATGTCAGGTAGAGGTCTCTGCGTCTAGCTGATCCCTCGTCATGAGGAGTCCTACCGAGTGTGGTGTGTCTAAAGTGTGTGATCGTGAAGCCTCGAAAAATGAGGCGGCCTAGGCTCCCAAGGGGCTTTCGAGCCATTGCAAAAATGAAATAAAAAATAAAATTAATCTGATGCATGTAATTACTCTAATTAAATAATAATTTATTTGAACCTTCTTATTTTACATTTTTATACGTGATGCCATTGGTAATGCTTTATAAAAATTAGTAATCTCAACATTTTAAATCCAAATGAGATAACTTTTTGGTCATTGATATAAAACAGTCACTTATTAATTTCCCTGTAAAGGTTATAATCTTCTGGTATGTGACGCCGTATTTATTGGCAATTTGTTGCCGACGTTTCGCAAGAACTTAATGACCTACGTCTTCAGGGTAGCCAAAAGAGGAGTAGTTGCTGGGAGGATTGTGTGATTCATATACGGAAAGAGTGGGTAGAGTGGACGTAGCTAGCCAATAGGAAGGCAGGTCTTCTGGGGTAGGCGGAGTCATGTGTAGAGCCTGCTCAAGGTAACAACAGCGGTCTAAGAGGGTTATTAAAAATATTACAAGTCTAATCATAAACCTCAAAACCTCAGGAACTTTCTATATACAGGGTGATTCAGGAGGAGTGAAACTCAGCTGATTTTGAGTGAAAACCCCCTTGTGATCCAAGATCGTAATGCTTGGGTTCAGTCAGTATGAAAGCTAAAGATTAATGTAAATGGGCACAGAGGAATACTGAAATCCTTATAAATGGGAGGGTGATTTCCAATATTATACACAGTATCCAAAGTATTGTAAGAGTGCATTTATGTCAATAGCGCATTTTGCTCCTTCATGTACCGCGAAAGATAGTAGTCTGGGAGGTTCATATGGGGGGATTTCGCTTGCCAAGTGTGTCTTCCTCTTCGACCAATCCAAAGATTTGAATTTTTGCCACAAGTACAATCCGAAATATGTTGCTGAAAACATGAGTACGTGAGTCTATTATGTTTGAATGTAGACATAAAAGCGATTTATTTTTTATGGGAAGGAATGTCAGTCAATTCTTTGAGAATAGTCTTTGTAACACGTTTCGTTATTAAATAATACTTGTTATATTTTATCATTGTATTTTTGTGATTTTTGTTATTAAAGGTCAGTGGTTTATCCTCCATATATGTAGGTGGTTCAATGAACTGGGGTTCAAATGCTTCAGAGTTATGTTTTGTTAGCATTTGTATCAGTTTGCTCTTGTATATGGTGTGGATGGCTGTATGTCAGGCGTGTAACCTACCTGAACGTGTTCTACTCTCACACCATCTTGTGGCAATTTCAAACTGAATGCGGACGTGTTAAACTGGCTTGTTTAATCTATTTCAATGAATGACGCACCACGGCATGAAGCGGGTACATTCCTGCTACTTTGACCATCGGAATTCTAGAATTCAATGCATTCATTATTGAATAAATTATGTTATGTACATGGTGAGTTATAAGTGTGCGAAGTGGTGACAAACTCATTGGCTTGAACGTGCCCCCGTCTCCTTCCGTTTAAAGTTATGCCGCGGTTAATATATTTTATTTTCGCTACGCCTTCATATTAGTTTCAAATTGCCATGATTCAATAAACTTTAGGAATGGGAATACATTTTTGATTATTATTATTATTGGCGCTATGAATCCTCGGTGTGTCATTACAAAATGGCGTCAAATTTGTTTTTGTGTTTCCCAAAACAGATCTGTTTCTCTGCCAGTTGCCGTCTCTTCAATGTTTCCCTTCGAACATGATGCATCCCCACGCCTTTAAATGATGAAGTAATACTGAAAGAGAAGGATAAAAAGTACATGTTAAACAATATTTGTTACCTTGTTTTGTAGAGTGTAACAATTTTACACTATCTCTCTGTAGAAAACATTGATTGCAGGTGTGAAAACATTGAAAAACAAGACAAATAAAATTTTGAAATCTGTGTTCTTCTACCACAGATTTCGTCAACATCGCGGCGAAAGACTGAAATCAAGGTTAAAGAAAATTTTGAATAGGATGGGAAGTGTACACACACAGAACACAACAATAGGATGGGAAGTGTACACACACAGAACACAACAATAGGATGGGAAGTGTACACACACAGAACACAACAATAGGATGGGAAGTGTACACACACAGAACACAACAATAGGATGGGAAGTGTACACACACAGAACACAACAATAGGATGGGAAGTGTACACACACAGAACACAACAATAGGATGGGAAGTGTACACACACAGAACACAACAATAGGATGGGAAGTGTACACACACAGAACACAACAATAGGATGGGAAGTGTACACACACAGAACACAACAATAGGATGGGAAGTGTTCACACACAGAACACAACAAAGATGTTTTTTCTTTGCTTGATTTCAGGCTTCTGCCGCGATTTAAATGAGATCTGCGCTCTTCTAGGATTTTACGCAGAGTAAAATGTTAGTTCCGTAACGACGTTTCGGGACAACCTATCAGTCCCATCTTAAATATGGGACCGATAATTTGTCCCGAAACGTCGATACGGAACTACCATTATATTCTGCGCAAAATCCCCAAGGAGCGCAAATCTCTGTTTTTTTAAAACGGCGAGGTATCACGTTTCATTTACTTCTCTCGTAAAAGGCGAGACCTGTAGGTCATCAAGTGTTTCTTTGGCCTCAATTATTTTGCACAGAATACAGTCTCTCTCCATTATAAGAACCATTGTGGAAAGTGTCTGCCTTTTTGTGTCAGGTTTTAACCAAAGCTGGACTGCTTGACTCTGTAGGTCAGGACATTACGATCCTTCTAAACTTCAGTAATTATTTGCCACTTGGCGCTGCGTAACGTCCAAGGAGACTTGCAATATTGCAATAAAGTCTTCGTTACTTTGACTCACCTCCGGATCTGCTTTATAAAGGCACTTGTTAAGTTCGAACGCCGTTCCCGCCGCGGTGTTTTCTCCTGCAAAGCCAGAATTGTAAGGCAGCTTAATCAACAATTTGATTCATAAAACGCATACAAATAATGTAGTATAAGCATTTATTTTCTACCCTCAGAAAGCATATTGTATCCCCATTACAAAGACTAACCTCTTGATGGTGTTTGTATGTATGTTCCAAACAATAACTCAAAGCCCACGAATGCAGTATGTATAAAAATGTAGAGTTTTTATTTATAAGCAGGAGGTGCATATAGTAATTAGAGAAAGGTTTAGAACTTTTTAGTTTCGTCCACACGATATATTTATATGCCCCTTACGATTCCCACAATAAAGAGCTATTCTGTTCCTATACAACACCATCCGTTTGGTGTTCAAAATTGCTACTGTCATTGCTTATTGCGATGTGATAACTGAAGTTTTACAGGCAATTTAGATTAATTTCTTTGTTCAATCCAACAATTATTTATGCTCATCTTCATCTTTATGTTGCTGTTATAAGGACAAGCGGGCGAAGACTGAGAACGTTTAAACAAGGCAATATTCTTTAGGAAATAAGAGAACTAAAAGTACTTTCTTTCCATGCTTCAGACGGTTAATGAAATGATGGTTTTATAATAGTAGATATACTTTCAAAAAATTCAGTCAATAAACCTTATGGTCCACAACTTAAGATTTATTGACTGAAATGTTTGTTAATTCGTTGTCAGCAATTTTAATAACATCTGAGGAGCAATGAGCAAGTCTGTCGTGTGTTGTCTGAAATTAGTCTTATATATACATACAAGTGTGTTGCACTGTACTCACTGATGTGCCTGCATTTGTCTATCATATAGATACAAGTGTGTTGCACTGTACTCACTGATGTGCCTGCATTTGTCTATCATATAGATACAAGTGTGTTGCACTGTACTCACTGATGTGCCTGCATTTGTCTATCATATAGATACAAGTGTGTTGCACTGTACTCACTGATGTACCTGCATTTGTCTGTCATATAGATACAAGTGTGTTGCACTGTACTCACTGATGTACCTGCATTTGTCTGTCATATAGATACAAGTGTGTTGCACTGTACTCACTGATGTGCCTGCATTTGTCTGTCATATAGATACAAGTGTGTTGCACTGTACTCACTGATGTGCCTGCATTTGTCTGTCATATAGATACAAGTGTGTTGCACTGTACTCACTGATGTGCCTGCATTTGTCTGTCATATAGATACAAGTGTGTTGCACTGTACTCACTGATGTGCCTGCATTTGTCTATCATATAGATACAAGTGTGTTGCACTGTACTCACTGATGTGCCTGCATTTGTCTATCATATAGATACAAGTATGTTGCACTGTACTCACTGATGTGCCTGCATTTGTCTATCATATAGATACAAGTATGTTGCACTGTACTCACTGATGTGCCTGCATTTGTCTATCATATAGATACAAGTGTGTTGCACTGTACTCACTGATGTGCCTGCATTTGTCTATCATATAGATACAAGTGTGTTGCACTGTACTCACTGATGTGCCTGCATTTGTCTATCATATAGATACAAGTGTGTTGCACTGTACTCACTGATGTGCCTGCATTTGTCTATCATATAGATACAAGTGTGTTGCACTGTACTCACTGATGTACCTGCATTTGTCTGTCATATAGATACAAGTGTGTTGCACTGTACTCACTGATGTACCTGCATTTGTCTGTCATATAGATACAAGTGTGTTGCACTGTACTCACTGATGTGCCTGCATTTGTCTGTCATATAGATACAAGTGTGTTGCACTGTACTCACTGATGTGCCTGCATTTGTCTGTCATATAGATACAAGTGTGTTGCACTGTACTCACTGATGTGCCTGCATTTGTCTGTCATATAGATACAAGTGTGTTGCACTGTACTCACTGATGTGCCTGCATTTTTCTACCATTTTTCCTGCTCGCTCCTTGAACTGATCAGGCAGCAAGCCAAGCATTGTGTCGTAGTCCGCCTCACCATCGTCACTGAGCTAAACAAAGAAACATTAAGCCCTGGGAAGATCTAATAACGCTATATTTCAGAAGTTTTGATGTAGTGTGGTAAGACGCTCAAAAACTGTAGTCTACATCAATATTTCGCCTTTTGTTGCAGAAATATTTACACTGAATATTCTTTGTTTTAGTCGTGTCCTAGCAAAGACGCTACAATCGAACTTTGGGTTTACCTCGAGCATGTTAGGGATTGTTTGTACCGAATTCCTTCGTGTTCTAACAAAGGCGCTAGTTTGGGGATTTCCTGAGTGTGTTTGGATTGTTTGGATTGTTTGAGTGTGTTTGGATTGTTCTATCCTCTTGCAACATAACAAAGATGTTTGTACGTATTTGCCGATCCCAGTGGCCGCGCGGTCTAAGGCTTGGGTCTACTGCCGCTCGCTTGCTGGGATTGCGGGTTCGAATCCCACAGGGTGCATGAATGCCTCTTTTTGTGAATGTTGTGTGTTGTCAGGTAGAGGTATCTGCGACGAGCTGATCACTGCTCAAGGGGAGTCCTACTGAGTGTGGTGTGTATAACTGAGTGTGATCGTGAAACCTCGACAATGAGGAGGCATAGGCCCACTAGGGCTGTCGAGACATGAAAATATAAAAGATTTATACGTATTTAAGACAATAACTTGTATACATATATTTTGTTTAGAAAGAACAGTCTTCTAACGTTATTACGATAGCATGCAAAGTGAAGTATTTATTGTAATTTCTCTATAATTCTTAGCTGTAGCTTTTTATAATGTACTAATTTACATATACCAACCGCTCCAGTCTGCTGATAGGCACATCCCAGGTAATCCTGAAACATGAGGACATGCCTTAAAGTTCATATTTCCTTCTTCATTGGGCTAAACAGATAAATGGAACACGTAAAACCTAATGCAAATATTCGTTAATAAATATTAGGCCTACTTATACACTGTCAAACACAGCTTCTTCTTATTGTCAATAAACAACTCGTCACATTGTTTTTGGCGCTGTATACGTACTGTTGAGTAATATAAAGAGCACAGCTGGATGCCAAACATCATTAACACTCGACTAACAGTACTGTCTTCTGGGATGTGACGCCATGTTTACTGATAGAAATTTACCGACATTTTCGGAAGAACGTTCTGCCCCCATTTCGACATTGAAAATGGAGGCTGAAGGCTACTACGACACGCCAGTGAATTTCTAGCAGAGAGCAAGACGCCACATATCACAAGACAATATTGTTTATAGTCAATCAGTGATGATCGCAGTGTCTGTGTCGGTACAAACCGGTCTGCTATTGGCATCTGTTTGCGCTAGTGTCCAACTAGTGTTTGAGCCGTTAATAATCTCATCGTAGGGCCGTGTCATGGCTCAGGCGGTTTGTCGCCGGCCTCCCACCGCGGAGGCCTGGTTTCGATCCCGGGTCAGTCCATGTGGGATTTATGGTGGACAAAGTGGCACTGGGACAGGCTTTTCCCCGAGTACTTCGGTTTTACCTTGTCAATTTCTTTCCACCGGTGCTCCATTACAAGGAAAAACGCGGAAAGTGATCATCTTCATCACAGGGTTGTACAATAAGCCTTAAGGCTGCGGTGCGTCCGTAGCATCTGCTGCGGGACCCTTCTCCAATAAAAAGAAATCTCTACGTATATGGTAACAGACAGCTCTTGTTTTAGCACTGGTCACAGCAAAATAAATTTACCAATTTACTGAAATTAAATAATCGACATCTGATTCGACCATAGAAACTTATATCTTAGTTATATCGTACCTTGAACTTGGGATTTTCAGAGAAGTCTCCGTGTCTGGCTCTGTCAATATCACCTACAAACAATGACTCATAATTACATTCAGTACTATGTTGAGCCGTTGGCATATTGGACGGTTGTTACACCTCCACATACAAAATCACGATGGCATTATCTAGTTCTACAGTCATAGAAAATAACGGCATGTAAGTAGATACAGTGCACTTTACTGACAAGTATAGCAAACATTGAAACACATTTACTGATAGAGTAGAGACATTTATTTTCAAATATGCCAATCAATTTATATAGCTTTCTTAGGTACATCTAATTACGAAATGTGTCAAGCAAGGGATTGCTAGGTAAATATGGCGACTTTGGCTAAATACATAAATTGGATACGGTAAATTATTACAAAATTCAAGGCTCCATTTTCTCCTTTGTCGCCCACAAATAACAGTATTTAAAATCTATATACACTTTGCGTGATTTCAGGCTTCACCGCGGTGTAAATGAGATATCCGCTCTTTTGAGTTGTTACGCAGCGTAGATTGGTAGTTTGTTACCGACGTTTCGGTAACTAACTACCAAGCAGTCCAAGAATAAATTTTTCTTGAGCTGCTTTGCCCTTGAAGATGGAACCATAGGTTATTCCGAAACGTCTTTAACTAACTACAAAGCTACGTTGCGTAATAACCCAGAAGAGCAAAAATCTTATATAAAATTTGCAACTACTTGACCAAAACACTCTGCCTAAATGTGCACTCAAATTGTTGGTGGAGAGATTGAACAGTTTTTAGGCGGGTTTCGCCAAATTGCGAAAAGCGACTATTAGCTTCGTCATGTCTGGCTGTAGGCAATATACAGAATTAATTAATGTTACATCACGTGCTACGTATATTTACCGCTGGTTCGAAAGTCCGTTTGTACCTGCATTACATACCTTCGTCCACTCCAGTTTGCTCTACACATGTATCATGCAGCATCTGCAACATTTCTCTAGTATCGGCGTCCAACTCTGCCAACTGTAAAGACAGAAAATTCAAAACATAACTTTTCTTTTCTCCATTTACTAATTTGTATCCTTATCAGAATGGGACAAGCTTGTACAGATTCACAGTCGTTGTATCTCAGACCACACGGTGAAGTCACGCACAGGAGAGCAAATAAAACCTTATCTGATTTAGTAACCTCATGCTTTTGAAGGTGTGAGGTGACGTTAGACGTGCGGTCGGCCCTTATTCGAGGACATGTCCCTGGATGGAACCAAACCTCAGTTCATTTATGCCTAGCCTGTGGCCCCGTACTCTTGGTTAATGTAAATTAAGAATTAAAATAACAATTTTCTTTACCGGGATGTATCTCTGATGTTTAAAAACAACGACTAAAAATACCGAAAGAAGAAATTTGATACTGAAAGACTCAAGTCTTCTGTGGTGTGTGTCGGCCATGATAAAAAGTTAGCGGCGATTTGGAGGAGCTCTTTGCCTTCATCTTCAGGGGCTGAGATTTCAAGAAGAGTGGACTGCTTGGCCCTGAATATGAAGGCAATGTGCTTCTCTGAAACGTCGATCACTATTTACCAATCGACATGTAACAAACCACAAGGCTTGAATCTTTATCAGCACGTTTTTGTGCGTATCAAATCTGAAAATGTGGTATTACATGTAGACTACTAAAGTGAAACTAAAGGCGAAACGGAAATGTAGTTATGAATTCAACGGAATAAGACATAAAGAACTAAAAAAAGGAGAACTGAGAGAGACGTAGATACAGCAAACACTTGTGACTTCATTTGAGCCAAAGTTGACATAGACACATGGGGCATGAACTGTGCAGTATATTTCTATCTAAAAAAAGATACCTGTATACACTAAACCCTGTGTAAAAGAAAAGGTATTTGTAATTTCCGTCGTGATTCCACTGTAGGCAGGTGTAGTGTGTTTCGTACTGACTCACCCTCGAGTCTGCGACAGCTGCGCCCACGCAGAAGATGGCAATGGTCACAGGGATCAACAACATGGCGCATCTGTGTGATGCCTTGCTCCACATTAGCCCACTAATATACCCTCAGGTTTGCGTTTACTGTGTCATTACAAGTTAGACACGCCCCTTACAGCCGGAGGAAGGACACTTCTAGTATTAGAATGCCTCGAGACACATAATTGCTGTTAGAAAAGGGAAGTCTGAGATTTTCTCATTAACTACTTCCGTAGTTTTTTGTTGTTGAAAGAAAATTCATCTAAACGAACAAGAAAACATAAACACCTTTCGAAGTAATGTTAACTACTTGAAGCACTTGCTGTAGCATTAAATTAATTTTTAATTTTATCCACATACTTTTCATATGACTCTCAGAAAACAAAGATTATTTCACTAAACACAATTATCCTGTTGGTATTTATATTGTAGTTGTAGTACTTTTTTTTTGTGAGACGACAATATAATTACTATGTCTTACGTACATTAATACCCGTCTCGAGACCGATCTTTCAGTATCAGTGTTACTGTATTATATGAAGCTGTATAAGCCCGGCGCCGATCCCAGTGGCCGCGCGGTCTAAGGCGTGAATCTGCGGCCGCTGGCTTGCAGGGATTGCGGGTTCGAATCCCGCCGGGCTCATGAATCTCTGTCTTGTGATTTGTGTGTTGTCAGGTAGAGGTCTCTGCGTCTGGCTGCTCACTCGTCCAGAGGAGTCCTACCGGGTGTGGTGTGTCTGAGTGTGATTGTGAAGCCTCGATGATGAGGAAGCCTTGACCTACTAGGGGCTGTTGCGCCATGGAAAGAAAAAAGCTTGGCCTAAGCGCTGAACTAGTCTAGACCGGCTCGCTTTTACAATTATATTCGCAGCGTTATAGTTTGAAATATCGTACCAACGTATCAATCAAGTCAACCACCAAGCAACAACCAAACACAACCGGCCAGCTGCTGTTGGCTAGTGCAGTCCGACACGTGTCAATCCTTAAACCGTTTCTAGTGGCTTCAAACACACATAAGGCGCTGCTGCGATTTTAAATAGACATCACATTTACGGTTAAAACTAATATATAGGGTGCTAGTTTTTTAGGTTTTCGTAGCGGTGTAGCTGGGATATGACGCCGCGTCAATGGGTAATATGTTCCCGACGTTACGAGACATCTCTTCTCATTAAATTTACGTTGTGTTCACCGTGGATCTTGACATTAATTTTCAGTTTCTTTAACCAATGAATGCACTTATTTATTTCTGTTTAATTCACCCTACCCCTGATGATGGCCAAGTCACGGCCGAAACATATGTAGGGTGAATTAAACAGAAATAAATAAGTGCATTCTTTGGTTTAAAAAACTGAAAATTAATCTCTTCTCATTTTCAAAAGTCGAAAGTACAAGAATAATTCTCGAAATGTCCGGAACCGATAAACCAGTGACATATCTTATAAGAACGGTTTCCTATAATATATTTTAAGGAATCCCATTACAGGCCTGGACAGGCCCTTAGGGTTCCAGGAGGTTGAGGCTCCCAGATTTCAAGACAATCGGCACATGAAGGTGGTAAGGTTGTCAGCCATACGCACCGGCCGCCTTTTCCCCCAGGAAATACTCCTGGTACTCATTTTTGTTAAGAGGCTGAGTCGACCCCAGGGCCATATTGCGACCGGAAGGATTATGTCAATGAAAAATTCCAATGACACCATCGGGAATCGAACCCGCGACGTTCCGGCTTGTAGAGCAGTGCCTCAACCAACTGCGCTACCGCGTGCCCCCTTTTAATATATAGCATGTTAAATAATTTCAAATGTAAAAGTTCAGTGCTGTGATGTGCCTCTGCTCATGCAGCAGTATGCTTGCCTACGTTTGGCACCGACAGCGTGTGTCCACAACACGTAACTAGTGGCACAGCGTGTGTCCACAACACGTAACTGGTGGCACAGCGTGTGTCCACAACACGTAACTAGTGGCACAGCGTGTGTCCACAACACGTAACTGGTGGCACAGCGTGTGTCCACAACACGTAACTGGTGGCACAGCGTGTGTCCACAACACGTAACTAGTGGCACAGCGTGTGTCCACAACACGTAACTGGTGGCACAGCGTGTGTCCACAACACGTAACTGGTGGCACAGCGTGTGTCCACAACACGTAACTGGTGGCACAGCGTGTGTCCACAACACGTAACTAGTGGCACAGCGTGTGTCCACAACACGTAACTGGTGGCACAGCGTGTGTCCACAACACGTAACTGGTGGCACAGCGTGTGTCCACAACACGTAACTGGTGGCACAGCGTGTGTCCACAACACGTAACTAGTGGCACAGCGTGTGTCCACAACACGTAACTGGTGGCACAGCGTGTGTCCACAACACGTAACTGGTGGCACAGCGTGTGTCCACAACACGTAACTAGTGGCACAGCGTGTGTCCACAACACGTAACTAGCGGCACAGCTTTCGCTCTACATTCCGTTTGGGCTCCAGTTTATCTTGATTTCCTTAATCTGTCCTCTGACATCAACACATGCTTCTGTCATCATCTGGTGTAGGCCGTGTTACGTTCTGCGGTTTATTGAGCCGCTAGTATCATCATCATCATCATCATCATCGCCATCATTGTTAACTTCCCACGTATGGGAGAAAGGAGAGATGCATACTATGTTTTGATGCGGAAACCTGAAGGGAAAATAACACTTGGAAGACTTGGCTTTGATGGCAGGATAATAATGAATTTTAAAGAAATCGTTTGGGAGGCGTGGTGTGGATTGATGTGGTTAAGAATACGGACAACTGGCGGGCTTTTATTAAGACGGTAATGACACTTCGGATTCCGTAAAATGCGAGGAAATTCTTGACTAGCTGAGCAACTGTTATCTTGATTTCAGGCTTTCGCCGCGGTGTAAATGAGATCTTCGCTCTTCTGAGATTTTAAGCAACGTAGATTGGTAGTTAGTAACCGACGTTGCGGGACAAAATATGGGACCGATAAGTTGTCCCGAAACGTCGGTAATTAACCACAAATCAACGCTGCGTAAAATCCCAGAAGAGCGAAGTTCTCAACCACTATCTTCTCAAGAAGGGCTCTGCTTCGTGGAGTTGTTTATTTATTTGTTTATTATTTTTGTTTCTACTTCTGCTTTGTTTTTTGTCCTGGCTTCTTCCTTCTCTTGTTTTGTCTACTTGTTGGCTGCTTGTACTTCGTGTTGGCTTTGTAGTTGACCATGTGACTGTTCATTCAGCACGTAAATAATATTTATTATTATTATTATTATTATTATTAGAGTACGCATCTGTTGTATGGAATTCAATTACTTCTACTGATGCAAACAAGCTTGAGCGCATTCAAAGGAAGTTTGTAGCTTTATGTTATTATCGATTCCTCTCCCGCGACAGCAATGGTTATAGTTATGCTAATGCTCTTCAAGTACTTAATTTACGTACTTTACATGACAGAAGACATCAACTTGATGCGATTTTTGTCATTAATGTTTTATTAGGTTCTAAATTGTATCCGTCTACCTTAGACATTATTGGTCTACGAGTTCCCACTCGAAACCTCCGAGACTTTTCTTTGTTTTATGTTAGCTCATATTATAAAAACTGTCCCTCCGGCCGGTGTGTTATTGCGGCTAATTCTATTTGTAATAATATGGATGTTTTTAGAAGAGAATTTGTTACACTTAGTGAGATGTAATATTTTATTACATTATTTTAAGGTGTTCTTATTAATTCTTTCAGTAAGTCATTTTTTGCTTATTTATTTGTTTTGTTGTGTTTGTTTATTTTGTCCTGTTCCTTGTCCATTGTTATTTGTGTTTGTATGTTGTGCTGTTTCTGTAATTGGCCATCTGGCTGTTGACTCGGCACATTAATAAACCAGAATTGAATTGAATTGAATTATTAATGTAATCTGCAGAAACATGAACGTTTTCAACAAGAGTGCATTTCGCTAGCAGATACGTGTACTTCGGGTTTTCTTCATCAATTATTTGCATTTGACTCAGTCGATGTCCAGGCAGCAATATTTTGTTCCCTTCACTTTCAGTGGAGGCCCTAAAGATGTAAGCAGCAGACTTATTCGACTCTTTGTTTTACTTCTACTAACATAAGCAATATCAATCCCTGATGACTAGGGTTTGTGAGTTCCGCTTGTACCTTCTTGTTTAGTTCTTACAATTGTGGATTATAGGCTAAACGTCTGACATTTCGGAAGGCGACTCACGCGAATTTTACGTAATCAGTGTTCAAGGAACTGGTCTGTACTTGCCAAGCCAGCAAAGTCATAGACGTCGATGATCATAACTTGCTTGGGCATGGCTTCACTCATGCGCCAATTTCCGGTCAGCTTCATACTCTATAATTTTTAGCGAGCACTTACGTAACGAATTTGCTGATACGGAACTCATCAGCTTCATTCATTACACGAGGTTTTGTCTTATTTTAACCAGAATTCCTTCTTTATTTCTTGGTCGGACTACTTCTACCTACTCATTGTAGGTGTAGAGGGTTACTGTTGCACCTGATCACACTCAGTGACACACACACACTCGGTAGGACTCCTCTGGACGAGGGATGGGCCCGTCGCAGACACCTCTAACTGACAACACACAACACTCACAAGAGAAAGACATCCATGCCCCCGGCGGGATTAGAACCCACAATCCCAGCAAGCGAGCGACCGCAAACCCACGCCTTAGACCAAGGGATCGGCTCAGAATTTTAGAGCTGAAATAAGAGGCGGATGACATGACTTGTGGCCACGGATATCTGGAACACTGTAATCGCTGGTCTGAATCTCGCTCTGGAGATATATTTGAAGTTGAATAATTAATAAATTCCAGTCATATTTATTTGTAACATTGCGCTTCGAGAGAAACGACGAGATGTAACAAATTGCATGCTCCATAAATGTGATGTATTTTGGCAGAAATATGAATTCAAATCCGTTGTTATTAAAAATGATCCTTGAGGCAGCATATGTCCAGCAGAACACACAGCACAGCACATGGACTAGATCCATACTGGTTCATGCAAAATAGACATTCGTATGCCACAAAGTATAAAGCAACAATTCATCAAGCAGTCTGAAGTTAGAGCACACGCGTGCCACAGTGCTTCATAGCAGCATCTTACCAACAGTTGTTGGTCACAGCACGCTACAACATGCTTATAGATTAGAATTAAGAAAACTGCTAATGGGGCAATGTGAAACATATTTTGTATTAATACTATGTGTACCATGTCTCTCTCTGTTTTATATTTATGTACTTTAAAAACACTGCAACTTATTATAATACCAAGTATTTAAACACTGCAAGTTTTATCATAATTTATTGAGTTTTTAAAGATTGGTGTGCCTTCCTGATGATGGCGATCGACTGCCGAAACGTGTAGGTTTGGATTAATATTCTGTATAAGTATTTGTTGATATCCAAAAATACAAAGATTAAGGTATACAGAACTATAATTTTGCCTGTTGTTTTGGGTGGGTGTGAAACTTGGTCTCTCACATTGAGGGAGGAACATAGGCTGAGTTTATTCGAACATAGGGTGCTGAGGAGGATATTTGGGCGTAAGAGGGACGAGGTAACAGGGGGGTGGAGAAAACTACATAAAGAGGAACTTAATGATCTGTACTCATCACCAAATATTATTCGGGTGATCAAATCAAGAAGAATTAGTTGGGCGGGGCATGTAGCACGTATGGGGGAGGGGAGAGGTGCATACAGGATTTTGGTGGGGAGACCTGAGGGAAGGAGACAACTTGGAAGACCCAAGCGTAGATGGGAGGATAATATTAAAATGGATCCTCAAGAAGTGGTATGGGCGGCATGGACTCAATTTATATGGCTCAAAATACGGACAAGTGGCGGGCTCTTGTGAATGCGGTAATGAACCTTCGCGTTCCATAAAACGTGGGGAATTTCTTGACTAGCTGAGAACTGTTAACTTCTCAAGAAGGACTGTGCTGTATGGAGTTAGTTGTCAGCATTTGTACGTGCAAGTTGCTAGTTTAAAAAATGAATTACATCACATAGCACGGTATGAAGAACATTAAAATAAAATTGTGTCATGAAGTTTTTTAGACTGAAGGATTTTCTAGGACTGACTATTATCGATTGTTGATATTACATTTTATAGGACTCCGTATTTGTTTTCGCCGATCCCAGTGGCCGCGCGGTCTAAGGCGTGGGTCTGCGGCCTTTTCCTTGCTGGGATTGTGGGTTCGAATCCCGCCGGGGGTATGGACCTCTGTCTCTTGTGAGTGTTGTCAGGTAGAGGTTTCTGCGACGAGCTGGTCCCTCGTCCAGAGGAGTCCTACCGACTGTGGTGTGTCTAAGAAGTGTGATCGTGAAGCCTCGAAAAACGAGGAGGCCTAAGCCCCTGGGGGCTGTTGAGCCATAGGAAAAAAAGCTGATCAAGTGTTAATTACTAAAGCTGGGCTCTTCTCCGAACAGTCAGCTAAGAACGCGAACAGCAGTTTCTGTGTAGCAGAGAGCGAAGTTTGGTTCTCGGGGCTTTACGGTTGGTTTACGTCGCGTTAGGAGTCTTTTAAGGAAGTCCATAACGACTGTGTTGTTCAGTTCTGTCTACTGGAACGTATCCAGTGGCTTTACCAAGATCTGAGTGCAGAAGGTCGTTATGTAATTGACGGATGTTGATGCAACGCAAAAATGTTAATTCACGAAAGAATTATTTGTTTTAGCAGCGAAATTGTGTACTGAATTACTATTGTGTTCTCAACGTTGAACTATATTATATATCTGCAACAGGATGTCGTCGTTAACAAGCAAATAGCTTGTCCATTATTCGTTTTCTAAACGTCATTCGGAAAATCTTAGGTAACAGTGGTGAGTATTGCAGAGCTCATGTACAAATCTCAAACGTATAATATATGAAACTGCCACGATTTGTACTAAACATGTATTTTCATGGTTATCAAATCAAGGAGGATAAGATGGATTTGGAATATGGCATGAATGGGGGAGGAGAGAAATTCCTACAGAATTTTGGTGAGAAAACGTAACGGGAAGAGCCGGCTTGGAAGACAGGTGTAGACGGGACGATAATATTAAAATGGACGCTAAATAAATAGAACGGTAGAGTCTGGGCCGGATTCATCAACCAGGTGTAGGTTTTTGTAGACACGGTGATGAAATTTTGGTTCTGTATTGCAGGGTTACGGCACTTTTGCGGCCAGCAACTTTCTTACGTATGAGGCTCTGCCCCATTCTTCCTTACCTTCCCCCAGCCTAAACTACCCTTTCTTATTACCTGTAGCTAGATCAGTCAAGCACTCCGTGCACAGTGTTTGAGCTGGTAACTTCTTTAGAAACGTCGGTTTACTCACCAGTAAGCAATCTGAAGCGGCTGTTAGCTCGAGAACATTTTATTCAATTTACAAATTTTGTTTGGGACTTCGAATTCTAAGTTATGGCGTGGCTTGAGTAGGCTTGTGTACTGTGTCCTTGCGGGTATTGTGCAGTGTTTTGTTTAATCTGCATTTATCCTTGTTTTCTCCATTTTCCGGCCAAATCGCGACAGTGTTTTGTGTTCATAAAGCGTGTGGAGCATTTCTAGATTCATTAAAGCGTATTGCGTTGATATCGAGACGGGGATTTTCATTCTTGTGTTTATATATATATATATATATATATATAATATATATATATGTGTGTGTGTGTGCACGTGTTCCGACTGACAGATTGTGAGTATTTGCTTAATTTTATGTCTAATGTAGTTTATAATAAATATGCCATTTCTTATCCATTTAATTCTTGTTTCTCATCTGATGTTACTTTCGTGAGATCTCTCCTCCTGCACTTCACACGTTTCTTGTTCAGGTTGGGTGAGTTTTGTGTTGCAAATTACATACTGTGTCATATAGGGATGTTGGGGGGGGGTGAGGTTTCAATGTCAAATGGAGGGAATTTCCCGGCTAGTTGTAGGGCCTGTTAGGTTGAGGCAGGCGCCCGCCCAAATGAGAGGGGGAGGGGGGCTGCCGAGCTGCAGTCCCAACAAACGTAAATTTAAAAAACAGATATGTCATATACACGTTGCTATCAAACGTTTAACGCTATTTACCCATCAGCCGAAATCAACCACTGAAATCGACTGATGACTAGTACATTGGAATTCTGTAAAATAAAATAAAGTTCAAAGTCTTAGATGAAATTAAAAAAAGAAGAAGTTCAGATATTTTGATTTAAATTAGGTGGATCATGGAACATGCAGTTGTATATATATATGTATTATATAAAGGCAGTTGCAGTGTTATGTTTCAGTTATATTTACGACGTGATTTTTATAACATAGTTTTTAAAATCATACATAAAATATATGTAGCTTCAGGGCCAGCCTTTGTCCCCAACGAAAAATTCTGGGTGCGCGCCTAGGTTAAGGACGCCTTTCTTCTCGGATATGACGCCGCCGCACTAGGTAATCTTTTTCCGACCTTTCAAAGGAAAATAGTGCTTTAATTTTCAAGGTATAGAAGTCCGAAGAGTATGTGGGTGCACCGCGGAGTCACATCCCAGAAGAACGGGAGTCCTGAACAACGCCGTGGAAACGGCAAGACTAGCAACTATTAGCATCTCAAAATGGACTCTGCTCAATGGAGTTAGTTCAGTGTTCTGTAGTTAGTCACATGAAACTGAGTCGTATTTGTTGTCATGTTGGTAAAATAACGCGAAAATGTAGGCCAGGATATGTCTCTGATATTTCTTTAACTTTTTACACGAAAAACGCGACATCTTTCTTAGAAACACCTGCTGATTTGAGCAAAACTGTTGTGATTACGTAAATATATAAGTTAAAATACATTGTGTATTTTAAGATTTGAGGTTCCCTCGGCTGTGACTGTAGGAAATGGAATTTTTTACATCATTTGCAATCGTAATTAGCCTAGTTATAGTTACTAGAATAGCCTCAATAACGTATAATTTCTGAGCATTTGTGACGTTGGTAATATTATTAAAAACAAAGCCCAATATTAGATGTTCTTCATCAATAGGTGTTATTGAAGCTCGGTACAGAGAAGACCCTGCTGTTGTTAGGGCGTAAATGAACTTACAGTTGCACGTAAATATCTTGCAGTTGGTTTGTCATGAATCGTATAACCATAAATGACAAGACTGCTGAATCTATAATGTTACGTTCGTCCCTGCCTTCTTTATTAAAACTCTTACCATTTTTCATTCCTCAGAATTCTATATGTCGACCAACATAAATTCAAAATACTTAGTATTGTAATGTAATATTTTTCGAAGCATATTTGAAACATTCTGACTTTTTAAGTTCAAGAAAGAATCGCGAGGTTTCAGACTTGCGCTGCCTGTTAGTTGAGGTTTTTGCTCTTCTGGAAAGTTACGCGGCGTGTTTTGGTTGTTAGTTACCGAATTTTCGGGAAAGCTTAGAAGTCCCGAAATGTTGGTAAACATTTAATAACTTAAGCTAAGTAACTTCGCAGATGATTGAAGGCCACAGACTAAATCCCTTGTCTTTCTTCATTCATCTCGTAACACGTAATCTGGTCAATGCCTAAACGTCCATTATTTCTGTCATTGAAATCTGTTGCATGCCGACTGGACCGTAACCTTGCGTTAAGAATCCTCAGGACTGTAAATAAAGCGGATGTGTCTTCCTTCAGATTTATTTAAGTACTGATTAATTTGTACCGAAGGTCTACTGCCGTGTTCACAGGACCCCGCCAGTCGTTGCTATCATGAGCCAGTAGAATCCATTCCACATCCCTCACGCCATTTCGTTAAGACCACATTTCAATATAATCCTTCCATCTACGCTAGTTTCTTTCAAGTGTTCTTACCAAAGACCTACATGCATTTCCTTTCCTCCAATGCTTAACCCATGATCCGCCCATCCCATGCCCTTTGATATAATTACCCGAATGTTATATGGCGATGAACATACATTGTGAAGCTGCTCGTGATGCAGCTTTCCACAGCCTCCCTTTTCATCCTTTTTGTTTTAGATCCAAATAATTTTATCAGAAATTCATAACATTTTATTAAGTACCTTTATTTTTCCCTTACTGTTGTCAATATTTTGACAGTATATTGACAACCACTTTTCATTGTGTTATCGAAATAGTGTGATCACGGAGAAAAGCAAGAGCGGCTTAAGTGCCTACAAATGATTAGACTATAATACTATTTCTTACAGGAAATATTACCATTCCAATTCTGGCATTGCGTTACCGATTGGGGTTTTGTGTTTAACGGTGACCGGATAAATGCGCACACGACGAAAGCCCACACGACAATTGCGCACAGATAAAACCCCACAGTCATGAATGCTCACAGGAAAAATACCCACACACCGATAAATGCTCACACGGATATATGCTCACAAGGATGAATGCTCACAAGGATAATTGCTCACAAGTTTAAATGCTCACATTGATAAACGCTCACACGGACAAATGCTCACACGGGCGAATTGTCACACAGGAAAGTACGCACATACAAGAATTAGGTTAGGTTAGCGTTCAGGCTATGTCTCTGTTCTGTATATGAAGGGAATGGCCACTGGACACAAACTTAGGTTAGCGTTCAGGCTATGTCTCTGTTCTGTATATGAAGGGAATGGCCACTGGACACAAACTTAGGTTAGCGTTCAGGCTATGTCTCTGTTTTGTATATTAAGTGAATGGCCACTGGACACAAACTTAGGTTAGCGTTCAGGCTATGTCTCTGTTTTGTATATTAAGTGAATGGCCACTTGACACAAACTTAGGTTAGCGTTCAGGCTATGTCTCTGTTTTGTATATTAAGTGAATGGCCACTGGACACAAACTTAGGTTAGCGTTCAGGCTATGTCTCTGTTCTGCATATGAAGGAATGGCCACTGGACACAAAATTAGGTTAGCGTTCAGGCTATGTCTCTGTTTTGTATATTAACTGAAAGGCCACTGGACACAAACTTAGATTAGCGTTCAGGCTATGTCTCTGTTTTGTATATTAAGTGAATGGCCACTGGACACAAACTTAGGTTAGCGTTCAGGCTATGTCTCTCTTTTGTATATTAAGTGAATGGCCACTTGACACAAACTTAGGTTAGTGTTCAGGCTATGTCTCTGTTTTGTATATTAAGTGAATGGCCACTTGACACAAACTTAGGTTAGTGTTCAGGCTATGTCTCTGTTTTGTATATTAAGTGAATGGCCACTGGACACAAACTTAGGTTAGCGTTCAGGCTATGTCTCTGTTTTGTATATTAAGTGAATGGCCACTTGACACAAACTTAGGTTAGTGTTCAGGCTATGTCTCTGTTTTGTATATTAAGTGAATGGCCACTTGACACAAACTTAGGTTAGTGTTCAGGCTATGTCTCTGTTCTGTATATGAAGGGAATGGCCACTGGACAAAAACTTTTCGCCCGTGTGAGCATTAATCCGTGTGAGCATTCATCCGTGTGAGCATATATCCGTGTGAGCATTTATCGGTGTGGGTATTTTTCCTGTGAGCATTTATGACAGTGGGGTTTTATCTGTGCGCAATTGTCGTGTGGGCTTTTGTCATGGAACCGTGTTTAACACAGCCACCTCCACGGACGTCCCCAGAGTATTGTACACAATAGGGGTTAGTAATTAGTAACAGATTATAAATGTATAATGACTAGGCTGTGGGCTGGACAGGCTGCGGTGCGAAATTAGATTCCCAGCAGTGGCAGAAATTTTTCTTCCCTCCAAACAATTCCTCCCGACTCTGGTACCCACACAGCCTCTTGTCTAATGGGTACTGGTGTCTTTCTTGCGAGGATAAAGCGATCGTGCTTGAAGCAAACCAGACATCTGAATCTAGTGCCGGAGTTAGGAATAAGGACATTTAAACTTCCACTCCGAATAATTCTTCATGAAGTGGTGCTTACTTAGAGACATAGACATTTGCATCTGTAATGGGTAACAGTGTAACTCAATATGCTATTACTACTACTACTACAACAAACAAAATAATAATCCTTCCAGTGGCGCAACAGCCCCTACCGGGCCAGGGCCTCCTCAATATCGAGTGGCGCAGTTGGTTGAGGCACTGCGCTACAAGCCGGAAGGTCGCGGGTTCGATTCATTAGAATTTTTCATTGACATAATCCTTTCGGAAACACTATGGCTCTGGGGTCGACTCAGCCTCTAACAGGAAATGAGTACCAGGAATATGTCCTGGAGGGTAAAGGCGGCCGGTACGTAGGGCTGGCAACCTTACCACCTTCATGTGCCGATCGTCTAGAAATCTGGGAGCCTAAACCTCCTGGAACCCTAAGGGCCTGTCCAGACCTGTACAGGGATTGCTTTACCTTAGTAGTAGTAGTAGTAGTAGTAGTAGCAGTATTATTGATTGAGGCGAATTAAGTGTGAAATCTTTCAGGGTTACTTTTTCCGGTTTTATGTTTCTCGTTGCAAACAGAATACCTCATTACATACTCAGATTTCTCATTGTCGATAATAAAGTCAGCATCATTAACAGCATGTGCATCTGTTATGACAATATTTGCTACGTCTACTGGCGGGAATTTTAATAGGGTATTTCACAATCAATGTCGTCAACTAGTTGAAAGTATTACGAGTACATTGTACATAAGATTTTTCGCGACCCATGAACTTTGGGTGCACGTTCTCATAAATAAGTCTTAGGTAAAGGCTGGTGATGCCGATCCCAGTGGCCGTGCGGTCTAAGGCGTGGGTCTTCGGCCGCTCGCTTACTAGGATCGTGGGTTCGAATCCCACCGGGGGCATGGATGTCTGTCTCTTGTGAGTGTTGTGTGTTGTCAGGTAGAGGTCTCAGCGACGGGCTGGTCCCTCGTCCAGAGGAGTTCTACCGAGTGTGGTGTGTCTAAAGTGTGTGATCATGAAACCTCGACGAAACGAGGAGGCCCAGGCCCATATAGGGCTGTCGAACCATACAAAAAAAAAAAAAGGCTGGTGATTAGAAGGGCATCATCTGGACCGGTTGGAAATAAAGTTAAAGCCATATGTGGTCCCTGCCAATGCGTGCTTTATTATGTGCGTTATTTATTGGGTAATATAATTTATATACAGGGTATATAACCCCTCGTGTCCGATGCTAGTGCTGACGTGTAGATGGGTTTCTCACATTTGTTGATTAGTAGACAGTCTAAGCTGCAATTTCTTTGGCGTTCTGAAAAAGAAACAGAATATCCTTTTACATATTTGTGATTCAGACAACACTGAGAAAGGTGCACGATCATATTTACTACAAGAGCAGTTAGATATGTTATTATAATTAACGTCCGTATTTCCATTATTATCATATTGCCACTGTAACACAGTGGAAAGCTGCAAAATTAAATGTTTCCTACTCTGTTCAACAGTCTTACGCCTGGTTCACATTAAAAGCATTAGAGGAAGAGCAAGAAAAAGAAGAGAAAAGAAGGGAAAAGAAAGGTAGAAATCAACGGGAGAAGCAAATGAATGAAGAACAGAGGAAGGAAGAATGAAAAGATTGTGTTGTCTTATAGCAATAGGATACAATGAACATTAACGAAGTGACTTCGTCGGGTCAGAGAAAGAATTCACACATATTCTCCCCAACCTCCGTTATCGATGATTTAATTGCAAAATAATCTCTTTATTCAGTTGATTTTACAAAAGCCCTACATAATTAATAATGTAGAGGGTATAATATTACTAGATATGTGATTTAATTGTACTCGTATCACGAGATGGTAGAGACATACGGACTTTGATATTTAAAATCTATAGGTAGAAATGAAGTATAAAAGGTACGCTGCAAAATTATTAATAATTATAAACAAGTAAAGCCTTTTGAAAGTAAAAAACGGAAGGGGGTGTGACGTTCCTCGAAACCCAACGCGGCCTTCCCCTCCCCGCGCCATGGCACACATGCCCTTGAAGTAAAGTGCAAGTCATATGTCGACAATTTTGTTTTTATGTCTTTTCCCCTACATATTCGTACAGCATATATTTTCAACTCTCTACCCATGAATTAAAATGGCAGCTGCTATGCATGATTGATACACTTCTTTTAGTCCTTTATGCATTTTAGTCTACAGTTAATAGATCAATACACATTTGCTCTGGTGGGTAGTTATTTGTAAGCGTATATGAATGCTTCTTCTAACAGACAGTCGACCACTGAAGAGAGAAACTTATCTGAATTATACGTAAGAATTCGGTTCGTACCTTACATAACAATTCTTTTTATACTACAAGTAACAGTGAAGTAATGGTGTAATGGAAGTAATCAGTGCTGACTGTGCAAATGATAAGAAATACATTAAAGTCAGAGATTTTTTAATTTTACAGAAGGTGGTGCATATATTTACCACTGGAATTTAATAACTAAATCTACGTGTAGGCCAACCATCATAACTGTAAAGCTTACGATTTCTGAGAAAAATACGCCTGAATTTGATAGAGATTTACATTGCCAAGACAGGACTTAAGACTTAACATAAAACATAATAGGAAGTGGAAGTACAGCTCCACTCATATTTGACCTCGGCAAAGGATGTTGGTGAGTGGTTAGATTCACTTCTAAGCCTGTTTTACCCCCGGGGATACAACCTGGTATACGCAGGATAGAGCTCTGTGGCGACCCAGAGCCGGTTTGGACACTTTGGTGAATAAGAAACATCTGTCGCTGCCGGGTATCTAATTCCGGTTCTTCTTTTGCCCAGCCCTTAGTCTAATAACTGTACAAGAACTATTAATACGAAGTAAGACACTCCTATACATTTTTATTAACAGAACGCAATTAAAAGATATTTGTTTTTTGTTTCTCTTCTTTTTAAGGTAATTTCCATTCATTGACTCATTCATTCTTCCTTTTATGAGCTTGCGCCTAAGTTGATTTACTGTGTTTATCTACAAGCCATAAAATAAACTTAGGCATTTATATTTCTCATCTGATTCTGCTATATTTATAAGTCGTATTATGTTAGTGCAGCCGATTTTCTTGCATCATCTGCTAACAGAGAATACAGATTAATAAATCATTTATACCTATGTTTGTACTAATATATCTGTCTTTAGTTATTTGCGACATTGTGTAACTGTTTAGAGCACAGTGGGAACCACAGATGTACCGCCTGCAGTAACAATAAAAACTCTTCTTTTAGACCACACTGCTGTTTATGTGCTTCGTATGAAGCTCACAATAAACAGCAATTATTTCCATACACTACGTCAAATTATTTGTTTTCTCTGCTCAGTAGGCAAACAGTCTACTTCCCATTACCATACATGCTTCCTTCCCAAAGCTGTACCTTTAGCAGAAGGAGAAGCGGGCAACGTCTGATAACCTTCAGACCACTACGTTTAAATTCTCTTTCCCTTGTTACAGATGCAGTGATACTCATTACACTCCCCTGTTTCTTCTTATTATTATTATTTAGTTTTAGATGTGCATTCGGAAGGTCTTGCAATAGACCATCTCGATCATGGCCTTCCTTGGTTTTCCTCTATTGGAGGAAAATTTTTTATTTGTTACCAACATTCTACGCTGCGCTGAATGTTTCCTGTGCAGCCCTTCAAAGATTAACTTCAACACTTACGTCGAAACCAGCCCTCCAAGTACGTAATTCAAAATTAAGCCCACATGCTGACTTTCTTTCCTCTGCTGCATAAACGTACCACTTCCAATCACCTTACTTCCTTCACTTCACAAAGCTCTGATTTACCTCCAGCCTACCTTTACCAGAAGGACGAACAGAACATCATGGGAAATTTCGCAGCGTTAAAGTTTCTGTCTCTAACCCCCCCCCCCCCCCCCCGTCTGCAATAAATTCCGTGCCGTATTCTTTATCTTGTTTCTTCCAGCTCCTTCTCTGTGTCTTTTTCTTTTTTTCTTCTTGTCTTGTTATTGGGCGTCGAATGGTTAAACTGCTAACAATGCAGTGCGTCTCATGAAATGGGAAAATTCCAAGGTATAGCACGACATTTTTAGGTGAAGCCGTCGGGCCTATTTGAGGGTAATGTCCCGGAATTCGCCCGGAGATGCTGGGGGAAACGACAAAAAACAAATTCACGATACCTGTAACTAGTCTGTTCTACTCGGGCCTTGCAGGCAATAAAGCCCACCATAAATGATCCTCCGGCTAAAAAAGAACCCTAGAAAAATAAAAGAAATGGTTTTGATGGGAGTGAATATTCGTGTTTAGAACATCTTTGTACACTCCTTATTTCTACGAACACTCAAATTCATGGGTCCCCAAACTATCCAAAAATCACAGCACAATTTCTGGATTCTAGGCTTTAGAATGGCGACATCAAGCAGTTTTACATTTTGGACAAAAAATTTAAGGGTCTCAATAAAAAATGTGGTAACCACGGCGACTAGGCCCCTGGAATTTGTGTTCTCCTGCTCAAATTACCTATTTTACAAGACACTCAAAAAGAACTCCTTAGTTTCTACATTGAATAAACTTTATTTTGGATATATTTGACAACGGATCCAATCATTATATGTTTAAAAATAAATTTGATATTAAACTTCAGAACCAAGAAATTATTTTTCGACGATCCACTGTACGTAAAACCTTTATGCGGAGGTAACCTTAGACAGAGTCCGTAGGTTCGAAGCCCTGCAAATCTAACTTCCCCTTACTCATCTTCTTACTCAGGCACGGAGCTCAGAGCACAGTGTGTCAGACCGCACGATGTCGTACTTTAGAAAAATAATTGCTGATATTCTCGTGGCAATACTTACTCATACTACTGGGATGCGTTTTCCCAGTAATGTAACACAAGCGAATACAGCTGAAACAAAAACAAATTACATTTTATTCATTACATTTTCCAGAAGATAGCATTTTAAATCTTGTGTGTCTCTGTACCAAGAAAATGGGCCTCAGACTCTTTAAAATAGAGCAGGGAAAGGGGAAGTAAAATGTGCGTCTTAGAAAGTTTGGTTGTAGGCCTGAGATATGGATGGAACTGGTCCAGAATAGTGTCTAGTGGCTTTGGTATTAGCATGTTGGACCTTCGGCTTCTGCTACGATAGTGATGGTTTAGTTAGTTACTCAACATTTGTACGTAAGCTTTGATTATGTTAGTAATTACATGCATGGCGGTGGTATGAATATTTGAGGTTATGTCTGACAAACATAAAGTAAATTTTATCTGCATTAATATAAATTACGCACAGATACGCTCGTATACTCATAGATAGCTGAATTAGAACATACTTATTAATTTGTAGTTGTTATAATCGGCATGTGAAGGGAATAAATATATTAAATTCTTTTATAATTAAGTCGGTTTCGTTAATATATTGATTTGACAGGGAGTTGAATTTATACTATATTGAAGGTAAAGGTAAAGCAACCCCATTACAGGCCCTGAGGGGTCCAGGAGGTTGAAGCTCCCAGATTTGTAGACAATCGGCACATGAAGGTGGTAAGGTTGTCAGCCCTACGCACCGGCCGCCTTTATCCCCCAGGAAATATTTCTGGTACTCATTTCTGTTAGAGGCTGAGTCGACCCTGGCCATAGTGCGACCGAAACGATTATGTCAAGGAATTAATTCCAATGACACCATCGAGAATCGAACCCGCGACGTTCCGGTTTGTAGCGTAGTGCCTCAACCAACTGCGCCACCGCGCGCCCCACTATATTGAAGGTACAACGAAAATTCGCTGTACCATTCACGGATAGAATTATATGTTTCTACTGAGGCCGAAGAAAAAGTTACGTGACTTGGAAACTCCCCTCCCACATCTTCTTCCAGCTGTTACTCTTCCCCCTCCACGGTACTTCCACATATTGCACTCCATTCATCTGGTTAATGTGTACAAAAATTGTAACTATCCCGGGGCTAGTTGACAAAGGCCAGAGCGGGCTGGAGGGAATACAGTTTTAGACGGAATGTGGGAAGACTCAAGAGCTAACATCCAACTTTTCATATAATATGCCTGTACTCCACCCACTTCGCCCCACCCCACCCTTTTTTCTACATCCTTCTCTGTGATGCACTCTGATGCTTAGTGTTAACAACGTGAAAGTTTCCCTGTGCACGCTATGAAAGTCATGCGGGGGAATAGAGGTATAGCTCCACTCATTTTTAACCTCGGTATTAGATGAGGTGAGTGATCATCTTCGCACACCAGCCGCATTACCCAGGAAATGTGCCCCCTTACTTTTTGAATAGGAGTTTGGTAGAGGACCACAGTCATTCTGGACACTTTGGAGAAGGGGAAAATCTCTTGCCACTGTCGCAAATCGAAAAAAATTCCTTGGACGTACAGACATTTTTACTGCGCTATCCCGGCTCCCCAGGACGTACAGCCATTTTGACTGCGCTATCCCGGCTCCCCAGGACGTACAGCCATTTTGACTGCGCTATCCCGGCTCCCCAGAACGTACAGCCATTTTGACTGCGCTATACCGGCTCCCCAGGACGTACAGCCATTTTGACTGCGCTATACCGGCTCCCCAGGACGTACAGCCATTTTGACTGCGCTATCCCGGCTCCCCAGGACGTACAGCCATTTTGACTGCGCTATCCCGGCTCCCCAGAACGTACAGCCATTTTGACTGCGCTATCCCGGCTCCCCAGAACGTACAGCCATTTTTACTGCGCTATCCCGGCTCCCCAGGACGTACAGCCATTTTGACTGCGCTATCCGGCTCCCCAGGACGTACAGCCATTTATGACTGCGCTTATACCGGCTCCCCAGAACGTACAGCCATTTTGACTGCGCTATCCGGCTCCCCAGGAACGTACAGCCATTTACTGCGCTATCCGGCTCCCAGGACGTACAGCCATTTGACTGCGCTATCCCGGCTCCCCAGGACGTACAGCCATTTTGACTGCGCTATCCCGGCTCCCTCAGGACGTTACAGCCATTTTGACTGCGCTATCCGGCTCCCAGGACGTACAGCCATTTTGACTGCGCTATCCCGGCTCCCCAGGACGTACAGCCAATTTTGACTGCGCTATCCCGGCTCCCCAGGACGTACAGCCATTTTGACTGCGCTATCCCTCCCGGCTCCCATTGACTGCATACGTACAGCCATTTTGACTGCGCTATCCCGGCTCCCCAGGACGTACAGCCATTTTGCGATCTGCGTCACATTTAATCCCGGCTCCCAGGACGTACAGCAATTTTGACTGCGCTATCTCGGCTCCCAAATGGTTACAACATTTATACGTATCTTACTATTATAACTATTTATACAACTTTTTTCATTTTCCGCTTATTCTCTGCGTTTAACTTTGTATTAAAAGGCTTACGTGAATTAATTCTGACATCCACTAGCGGACTAATTTAGGAACATTACTTTAACCCTCAAAAGCTCAGTGGTAATGATGGAAAATGGAAATGTCGGAGGTGATTTGCTGGCTGGTGTGTTCTCTGAGACGAAATAAAGTGTGTTTCTGAAATGGGCGGCCATACTTTAGATATGTGCACTATGGACCGAAACAAAGAAGAAACTTCATAACAAACGCGTGTCCTAAGGCGCTTTGTTTTCGCGGTATGACAACTTTAAATATCAGAATATGAGAAGGGCAGCATCGTGTTTAACAGTACAAGGCGGACGCTTCGAATATCTGCTGTGAAGTGTTTACGTGTGTATTGTATGTATTTGGAACTAGCAATAACTATTCTATCCTAGGACCATTGTTATTGATGTGTGAAATACGAATTGTTTTCATTTGTATTAATCACTGAAGGTCGGAAAAAGGCTGGCACAAACGCGTCTTAGCACCGGATCTACGTAGAACTGTTTGACAAGTTATAAGTATATAGACCACTGGTTATATGGCTGTGGAGAGCTCAAGTAGAAGGTGGGAAGATGCCTTGAGAAGATTTCTGTAACATCGGAATAGATCCTTTTAATCTCTCTTAAGTGAACAGGATAAAGAATGTGAATATAAACATGAAGAGAAGATGTAGGTCTGTCACCTGCTCTAATAAGAATATCCCCCCCCCCCCCCGCCCCAAATTAAAGATTACGTATTTCCATTTTCTTATTGAAATTAAAACCGATTATTTCTGTAAAGAGTATTGAGAATTGGAATTTATAATGTAGACAAAGAGTTTTTGTGAAGTAGGAACTGAATTTCTGAGCATTGTTTAAGTAAATTTGAGGCTATGAAAGTTTAGTAATTGCATAATACGGTGGAATATATTTGACCCAACTTTACAGGAACCAGTAAGGTTAGGTTCCTACCCTAGATTTAATGTACAAAGGGAAGGCTATTCAAAGGATAGTTCCAAAGGCGGTATAAGTTTCGGTTTAATATGCAGAGGGAAGAAGAAGAAGAAAAAGGAATATTACTTACCTCCGGATTTTCGTTGTGGTAACATTTATGCATCTGGTAAGCCTTGTCACATGCGTCCTTTCCGGCTGAAAGCCAAAATTAATTCAGTTTTCAACAATCCCTGGAAACTGGTCAGAAAAACATAAGAGGAAAAAGGGGAAACTACCTGCTAAAATAAGTTAATCACGTGACCGATATTGTTTTGCTTTTAACGGTTTTTGAGTGAAGGGGAATTTTATAATTTTTACGTCTTTGATCAATAAGAGAACTGAAGCTGAAAAAATATATTACTGAACAGTTATGCGACTGTATAAAACACTCTTGCTGAAGTGTTCTATATGTCTGAGACCTCTTCTATTAATATTTGACGTAATTCTTACAAGTATTTTAATTAGATCAAATGAAAGGTTTATGCTTAGGCAAACGAAGTGTCTTGTAGCATATAAATTAATTCCTTTACGGATATAAACATAATTCCAGTCCGAAATTTAATGAAGTTTCAAACCTCCTGGGATATGAGGCCTCGTATATTGGCAAATATTTACTGGTGCCTAAATAGTCTTCACTGCCATAGAAACTGGGGCTGCTATTCCTCCGAAACATCTGTGCGCATTGCCATGAAAATGGAGGTGGTTCGTTGGCTATATATTAGTCCACATGGTAACATATCCCTGAAGACTTAAATCTGCAACACTTTGCTACTTTGCTTTCGATTATTGGGTAGCTGTCAGGTAGAATAATTGTGTACGTGAAATTGAAAGCATGTATGTATTATAATGTGAAAAATACGTACGTGTTTGTTGGCACGCCTTGATTATACGATGTCCCTCTTCCACAATCTCCGGTGGCACATTCTCCAATTCTTCGTCGATGTTGAATTCTCCTTGATCATTTAGCTGTGTGGATGCAGATAAAGCAATATATAGAGATCACTGTAATTTCACGCTAAGAGGTTAGTGCATGAAATGAAATGGTTTGCTCTTATCAGTTTTAATGTTTAAAACTACAGTGAGGTTTTTTGTTGTTGCGAGTCCGCGCTCCAGAGAAAGAGTCGGACTCTGTGCTCGTAAAGTCGGTCCTATTCATTAACACATATGTTCTGTCATGGCTACATAAGACTCAATACACAACTTTACCTCCTTGTGAAGATACTTTGAGATTTTGTGTATCTAACAGATGTTTATAGAAAGCAATTCTTATTCACATAATAGTTTATTCAACTGTATACTTACAGCTAATAGTTCCACCATGACGCATTTAACAAAACACTGAAACAGACAGAAACGATTGCGTTATACATTCTTATGTTACGAGTAACAACAAAATGAGGACCAGATATACAGTCTAACTTCTGGCCAAAGTTGGATTAATTTCTCATTCAGTGTTAATTTTTTGTCAGCTATCATTGATCAGAGCTTCTGTCCCGTCCAAATTTAAAATAAATTCAGAAACGTTGAACTACTTACACATTTTGAAATATTTATCGGTTGGTGGATAGGCGTCAATAGATGGATTTCAATTATGTGTGTGTGGGGCTAATCAGGTCATCCGAATTTATTGATTCAGTTATAATTAATTCTACACGATTTTGTGTGTAAAATTCAATAATGCGTAACGTGATAAATATCTATCAAATTAATTACCATTCTCACTGAAAATTGTCCGTGAAATATATGATTTTTCTTAAACTCAACCTAAAATTTATCTGAATTATATTTATATTTCAGTTGATGCCTTTCAAAAAACTGTTTTTATCACTTACAAAGTTCAGCAAATGTTTAGGTAAATAATTTCTCTTTATTTTAAGAACCATACAAAATAAATAGGTGCCCTCTGGGCAAAAGTTTGAGTTTTTGTAGTTCAAAGGTCTGGTACACATAGAGCCCATTATATTTAAACCACTAACATTTAAATCGTGATATTTGTCACATCTTTCGATTATTTGAACGCCCAGAATCTTTATATTTTGCCCGACGAATATATTTATGGGTTTCATATGATTTTTACTACAAACAGACATTACGTCATTATACAGGTCAGTTTATATGTATATGTAATTGATACGACGTTTTTAAAGCGTACTGTACGTTAATGGAACTTCAGAACGTCTTGTCTTGCAGTCTGAAGACTTCCCATTAAATGCCAGACACATATGCAAAACCATGTTGTAAATACAGGTTACTTCTTTTATACCCGAGCCGAGAAATTCAATTTTATCGCAAAGAAAGCCTGTTTCCTCCGGGACTTGTTCTGAGAGCTGCGATAATAAGATCAGAGATAAAAGAAACGTACTGTATATTCTCTGGCATAAGCGGTGGGCCTTTTTTTGAATAATAATAATAATATACGTAAATCTGAGCTCACCTTATAATTGTCTGGAGGGTCTACCTTGTCAATAGTTGCTTTAATGAATTTCTCAAAGTACGCTGAAACAAAAGATGTCAATTGTTACATTTATTTAACTAGACAGTTAATCGGTTGGTAGTAGTGCCTAGATGGGGCATCAGACGCTGACAGTGTCTCTACACTTACAAAACAACAAACATAATATTCGTGGCCACGACCCGAGCTGCAATCAAAAGCACGAAACTCATGTTTGAGGAGTCCAGCAACGCAGCGGTACCGGATTAACCTGTAGAGTCTTCACATAACAACACACAAGATAGGCGTTTCTGAAGGATACAAGCTATATCGTACAGTCAGGCTACATGTTTCAAATCCAATGAGTCCCATCAGGACAGACTCTAATAGAAGAATTTTTTTTTAAATTATCGGTTTTATTTCAGTATATTTTAAGTTAACAGTATCTGCTTATATAACTTAACGCTATAAATTATAAACTAAAATTATTTTACTAATATTGATCTGTATTAACCATTTGAATAATATATTTTGTCAGAAATATATTCAATAATTAATTTCCCACAACAGGAGAACAAATTATTTCTGCAATACAAAAACCAGCCTTTTAATGCTAGATAGGGTAAAAAATAGTGATTATTATGAGAATCATAAACAATAAAACTACACTTTGTGGGGAAAGTATAAAGCTTGTAATGTTAAACGTGGTGCTGTATATTATCCACGGAGTTTTAAAGGATTAGATTTTGATATCTCTTAGGCCCATATCATTTGACTATAAACTTTTAATATCAATAACCGATTTTTTTAAATATTTTATTGTTAAAATATTTGGAGCTTTATTGCGGTTTATTGTAGTTACTTTTTGAAATTATTACAGTTACTCTTTTATGCTTCTTAGTGATTTAATTTTATAGGACTTCGTGTGGTTATTTGTGTCAACAGCACAATCTATGTGCTAGATACTAGACTGTCAATATATTAACATTTCTTTCACGGAAGTGTAGAGGTCTCTGAATTATAGATATGTTTTATTGCTATATATATTCCGAATATTCATGAGAGCTCAAACACTCGCTGTGTTGTGATGTTTGTACAGAAGTTAAACTTAAATTATACAGCCTTTGTATTGCTATATTTTTCGAATATGCATGAAGGTCATGGAACACCCGCTGTAGTGTGATGTTTGTACAGAAATTTAATTTAATTTTCTACTGACAACCGTTCATTATTACCAGTGTGGTTAAGGATGTTTAAAGTGTACGGTGCCTGTTTTTACTCTGTTACTTAACGACGCTGCCAGTTGCTAAGTTTACGTAGCGTCTGTAATAGATACATGAATGTGTACGGGGCACTGGCGGAATGATAGTGGGAGAGTAAAACTGAAGTAATCTGTGAAAATCCTGTCCCAGTGCAACTTTGTCCTCCATAAATCCCTC
The DNA here is from genome assembly GCA_021186555.1 of Reticulitermes speratus. Lineage (NCBI taxonomy): Eukaryota > Metazoa > Arthropoda > Insecta > Blattodea > Rhinotermitidae > Reticulitermes > Reticulitermes speratus. The sequence goes on along the minus strand of JAJKFL010000427.1, from coordinate 12,103,947 downwards.
ATGGACCGGCCTGGGATTGAGCCCAGGCCTGCGGTGAAAGGATGCCTGCTGTTGTGTATAACCGATGTTAGGGGAAGAGGAGACAATAATAGCGCGTTGATTTTACATAAATTATTTCCTAGGATATGTTATGTGTCTTCTTTTAGGGTGAGACATCTAATTTTGATGCATAAATAAACAAACAGGCGGATAAACACCTGTACCTAATGATTTTTTAAAAAGCCGAAACACGTAGCACATTTTTTACAATAAAGGGAATTGTCTGAAAATCTGCTTGTGGTTGAGACTCCATTAGTTTATTTATTTTTTATATAGACATGTTCGGAAACTAATCACTCCCTCCTTGACCCTAGCTTTCATTCTTATGCTTATGAACCCCTCATTTCTATGCATTATTATAGTAGCATTGACACGTGGACTTCCTGAGTGCCCCGTTTTAAGCCCATTGACTGCTCAGGGGAAAATCACCATGCAATGTCACGTGTAGAGGAAATGAAGAAGCTTTTGAAATAGCTATAATACCTTAAAGAAAGAAGAAAAATTGAAAAGTTTAGGAACCGGATACTAGAGCTCCCTAACTAGACCTACGTAAAAATGTTGTGCTCTAAGAAATAAAGGAGTAATAATTATCATCAAAATTATGCATCACTCTTCTCACCTCTCTCAACCTGATTTTCGTTTCTACATTTCTCATCCACTTCCTTGGCTCTTTCAAAAGCACGGCCTGACATCCCCTAAAAAAAGAGAAACATTACATGCACAACAAAACCAGACTGACAAGTTGCATATCCGTCAATTATGCACCATCCAAATGGCCTTCATATTTATTTATAACAGGTGAAGTTAAAGCAATCTCATTACAGGCCTGGACAGGCCCTTGGGTTTCCAGAAGGTTGAGGCTCTCAGATTTCTAGACAATCGGCACAAGAAGGTGGTAAGGTTGTCAGCCCAACGCACCGGCCTTCTTTACCGCCAGGAAATATTCCTGGTTCTCATTTCTGTTAGAAGATGAGTAGATCCCAGGGACATAGTGCGACCGAAAGGATTACGTTAATGAAAAATGCCAGTGACACTATCGGGAATCGAAACCGCGACCTTGATAAAATTGAAATTGTATCTACTACACAGGGTTGCAATGTGTCAGATTTTCAACTGGACATTCCGGTATTTGAGCATTCTGCTCGGGAAAAGAACTTACTTGATTGTAACATACTAAGAAGTGTTTTAAGTCCGGTATCTTCTAATTAAGTAATTTTGCCTTGTCACGTCATGACGTGCTTATGCACGAGTAATGCCGCTCAGTCTTTCTTGAGAAATAAAAACTTGATAACCGTCGTACCATCTAATGTAATATATATCATTCATTGTGGATTGGCGTCAATAAACGTCCCACACCATACATGTTATTTTCCTTCATTGACACAATATTTTCAAGTGTGCCTGGCATATTTGTTGAAACCACCTGGCTAACTGCTTAAAACATCTATAGTTCTAATAACTTAAATTAAAGAAAGTTTAAGCGAAAAATATTTTTTCACGTTATTGGCTTAATTTTTTGGCAAACCGAGCACAAGCGTTGCATTCTTGAACGTTGACCTTAAAGGCCCTTTATGTTATTCAGAGGGTTTGGTGTCCAGTGTTAAAGTTATAAATAAATAATGACTTTCAAAGGGCGTGCAAGGAACCAATGATGGCTGATTTAAGTTTTTTTCATACATTTATCTGGAGGGAATGAGGAAAATCACAATTTATAAATCAATGTTTTAAATGTGCTTGCAGAAATGTGAAATAAGGGCTTATATAACTTGAAGTACTAAGCAGTCAATTGTGGTTTTCGTATTGTTATAGAAAGATCCAATTCTCACGCCTTTACGGTTACTTTTTCCCTGCTTACTTCGCAACTAAGAACAAACTCACCACAGCAAGGTCTGCGATTCCCAGAAGCAGCAAGATGGCTGCCACTAGTGTAATTTGTAAAGCCTTCATGTTAGTATCCAATGTCGACGTTACAGTAAGGTATTCAGGTAATGTCACTAGGGATATATACATAACCATCAACCTTGAGTTTATCTCATTGCTGGGAAATTAAAGATACAATGTTAACCAAAGCATTATGGGGAGGAAGTTGTTAAAAGGTCACCGTAAATAATTGAGTGGAGAATTGTACACCGAATGCTAATTATAGATATTTGCTTGCTCATGTGCAAATAACAGCTGCGGCAGGTCAATAAAGAGCAACCCTGTCTGTCAACATTCATTCCAAATTCCATGGAGCAGAATCTTCCTTTAATGTTGTCTAAACTAACGATTCAATATATCTGTAATGTTACGCTTTGTCTTTGGTTAAATAATTCCTGGCGTTTCGAAGGACCATAGTACCTGCATTTTCAGTGTCGAGTACTCCAATCGTCTCGGCCTGCTTTTCTCTGAAAACGAAGATGAACATTGAAACTTTGGGAAATATTTGTTCAACGACATGGCGTCACCTCTTAAAAGACGCGAAACTTCATCGACACCGAAGTGAGAATCTGAAGACTGCAAATCTCTTAGCTAGTTATGAAGTTGCCCACCATGAAGGAAAATCCAAAAGAACGCGCTTTTATTTATCATCTTTAGCCAGATAAGAAAGAAATGTGCTTTATCTAAGAGGCCAAACCTGATTACAGAAACAGAACCTCTTTCCCAAAAGTTGTGTTTGATTAACCTAAAGGACGATCGAAATATTCAAAACACAGGCACGAGTTTTGGTCAGAAAATAAGTTTACATTGCGTGTAATTTTGTAACTAAGGAACCTACGCTGATTCCGATTATATAAGGGGAATTTGTTGCCGATCAAATGTCGTCTGTTTCGAACATTGGAGCAAAGTCTTGGCGGCCACAAGTGTAAAGAAGATAGCGAAGTAGAAACAGTTGTGACACGCTGACTGATAAAACAGGATGGGGACTGATATTAACAGGGAATAGCGAAGGTAATTCCACGATATGTCAAGTGCCTCAGTTGTGGCAAGAACTGTTCGAAATGGTACGAGGATTGCGGTACAATTAAATGTGAATTGGCTTTATTAGAGACGAAATCAAATATTCAAAACATGTAACCTGTAAACTTCTTTTGTGATCGATTCTCTTATGTGTCAGTTTAGTGGCACACGTTTGTCAGAATCCCTCAGACTGTTTACATGAATACATTACGCAACTTCATGTCCAGTTTCTTTAAGACGCATTTTAATATTATATTCCAACCTAGGCCAGTGTCTCCCAAGTAGTCTCCACTTCAGGCTTTTCTACTAAAATTCCGTAAACAGTTCTCTCTCACCCATGCGTGTTACGTGAACCTCCCATCTGTTTTCCCTTGATATGACCACACTAAAATATGTATGGTGAAGTAAATACAAATTCTGAAACTTCCAAATATAAAACTTTATTAGAACTAGACCAATACGAACAGGACAACAGTGGGACATACGGTGAATTAATTAATCGCTGTACAACAAAGATGTATGGGGAATGGAGATGTAACTCCGCACATTCTTAATCTCGGTACTGGGAGGAGGTGAGTGGAGAGGTTCACTACTCGACCCCCTAAATCCCGATACCGGTTCTATAGGAGGCTGTGTGGGAACTACAATTTGTTTGGAGAATGTGAAGGAAAGGACAATAACCTGACGGAAGTCATACACTTTTTCCGCGGTCATCCAGCCCACATGCACACAGTACACTGACTGCATGTGGGCTGGATCTCTGCAAAGAAAATGGCACACAGTACACTGACTGCATGTGGGCTGGATCTCTGCAAAGAAAATGGCACACAGTACACTGACTGCATGTGGGCTGGATCTCTGCAAAGAAAATGGCACATAGTACACTGACTGCATGTGGGCTGGATCTCTGCAATAAAAATGGCACACAGTACACTGACTGCATGTGGGCTGGATCTCTGCAAAGAAAATGGCACACAGTACACTGACTCCATGTGGGCTGGATCTCTGCAAAGAAAATGGCACACAGTACACTGACTGCATGTGGGCTGGATCTCTTCAAAAAAATGGCACACAGTACACTGACTGCATGTGGGCTGGATCTCTGCAAAGAAAATGGCACACAGTACACTGACTGCATGTGGGCTGGATCTCTGCAAAGAAAATGGCACATAGTACACTGACTGCATGTGGGCTGGATCTCTGCAAAGAAAATGGCACACAGTACACTGACTGCATGTGGGCTGGATCTCTGCAAAGAAAATGGCACACAGTACACTGACTCCATGTGGGCTGGATCTCTGCAAAGAAAATGGCACACAGTACACTGACTGCATGTGGGCTGGATCTCTGCAAAGAAATGGCACACAGTACACTGACTGCATGTGGGCTGGATCTCTGCAAAGAAAATGGCACATAGTACACTGACTGCATGTGGGCTGGATCTCTGCAAAGAAAATGGCACACAGTACACTGACTCCATGTGGGCTGGATCTCTGCAAAGAAAATGGCACACAGTACACTGACTGCATGTGGGCTGGATCTCTTCAAAAAAATGGCACACAGTACACTGACTGCATGTGGGCTGGATCTCTGCAAAGAAAATGGCACACAGTACACTGACTGCATGTGGGCTGGATCTCTGCAAAGAAAATGGCACATAGTACACTGACTGCATGTGGGCTGGATCTCTGCAAAGAAAATGGCACACAGTACACTGACTGCATGTGGGCTGGATCTCTGCAAAGAAAATGGCACACAGTACACTGACTCCATGTGGGCTGGATCTCTGCAAAGAAAATGGCACACAGTACACTGACTGCATGTGGGCTGGATCTCTGCAAAGAAAATGGCACACAGTACACTGACTGCATGTGGGCTGGATCTCTGCAAAGAAAATGGCACATAGTACACTGACTGCATGTGGGCTGGATCTCTGCAAAGAAAATGGCACACAGTACACTGACTGCATGTGGGCTGGATCTCTGCAAAGAAAATGGCACACAGTACACTGACTCCATGTGGGCTGGATCTCTGCAAAGAAAATGGCACACAGTACACTGACTGCATGTGGGCTGGATCTCTGCAAAGAAAATGGCACAGAGTACACTGACTGCATGTGGGCTGGATCTCTGCAAATAAAATGGCACACAGTACACTGACTGCATGTTGGCTGGATCTCTTCAAAAAAATGGCACAGAGTACACTGACTGCATGTGGGCTGGATCTCTGTAAATAAAATGGCACAGAGTACACTGACTGCATGTGGGCTGGATCTCTGTAAATAAAATGGCACAGAGTACACTGACTGCATGTGGGCTGGATCTCTGTAAATAAAATGGCACACAGTATACTGACTGCATGTGGGCTGGATCTCTGTAAATAAAATGGCACAGAGTACACTGACTGCATGTGGGCTGGATCTCTGTAAATAAAATGGCACAGAGTACACTGACTGCATGTGGGCTGGATCTCTGAAATAAAATGGCACACAGTATACTGACTACATGTGGGCTGGATCTCTGTAAATAAAATGGCACAGAGTACACTGACTGCATGTGGGCTGGATCTCTGTAAATAAAATGGCACACAGTACACTGACTGCATGTGGGCTGGATCTCTGCAAAGAAAATGGCACACAGTACACTGACTCCATGTGGGCTGGATCTCTGCAAAGAAAATGGCACACAGTACACTGACTGCATGTGGGCTGGATCTCTGCAAAGAAAATGGCACAGAGTACACTGACTGCATGTGGGCTGGATCTCTGCAAAGAAAATGGCACACAGTACACTGACTGCATGTGGGCTGGATCTCTTCAAAAAAATGGCACACAGTACACTGACTGCATGTGGGCTGGATCTCTGTAAATAAAATGGCACAGAGTACACTGACTGCATGTGGGCTGGATCTCTGTAAATAAAATGGCACAGAGTACACTGACTGCATGTGGGCTGGATCTCTGTAAATAAAATGGCACAGAGTACACTGACTGCATGTGGGCTGGATCTCTGCAAATAAAATGGCACACAGTACACTGACTGCATGTGGGCTGGATCTCTGCAAATAAAATGGCACACAGTACACTGACTGCATGTGGGCTGGATCTCTGCAAAGAAAATGGCACACAGTACACTGACTGCATGTGGGCTGGATCTCTTCAAAAAAAATGGCACAGAGTACACTGACTGCATGTGGGCTGGATCTCTGTAAATAAAATGGCACAGAGTACACTGACTGCATGTGGGCTGGATCTCTGCAAATAAAATGGCACAGAGTACACTGACTGCATGTGGGCTGGATCTCTGTAAATAAAATGGCACACAGTATACTGACTGCATGTGGGCTGGATCTCTGTAAATAAAATGGCACACAGTATACTGACTGCATGTGGGCTGGATCTCTGCAAATAAAATGGCACAGAGTACACTGACTGCATGTGGGCTGGATCTCTGTAAATAAAATGGCACACAGTATACTGACTGCATGTGGGCTGGATCTCTGCAAATAAAATGGCACACAGTATACTGACTGCATGTGGGCTGGATCTCTGTAAATAAAATGGCACACAGTATACTGACTGCATGTGGGCTGGATCTCTGTAAATAAAATGGCACACAGTACACTGACTGCATGTGGGCTGGATCTCTGCAAATAAAATGGCACACAGTACACTGACTGCATGTGGGCTGGATCTCTGCAAAGAAAATGGCACACAGTACACTGACTGCATGTGGGCTGGATCTCTGCAAATAAAATGGCACACAGTACACTGACTGCATGTGGGCTGGATCTCTGCAAAGAAAATGGCACACAGTACACTGACTGCATGTGGGCTGGATCTCTGCAAAGAAAATGAAGAATCTTAAAAGACAAACTTTCCTTGCGAAATTTGAGTTTCTCAGAGCAGAGTCGATAAAATTCAAATATTCAGGGATATGACATCATGTCGTTTAGCAAATAGTTACCGACGTTTCGCAAGAGCTTGTTGCTTCCATCTTCAGGGTCTGTGGAGCCTTAGACAACAAGATCCTTAGAAATGTTGGTCACTATTTACTAATGTACAAAGCGTCATATTACAGAAGATTGGTTTTCCAAATTCTCTTGTTTATGTAAAAATAAGATACATTTCCGACTGCAGCTACGTAATTGGACTGCCGTTACGTAAGCACATTGCAACAGCACTTCGTTGCATTCTTATTTGCTATGTCCACATTTGTGCGTTTTACGTGCGCTAGACGCATGCACCGCAGCGCATGCGTCTAGCGCACGTGATGCATGTGCAAAGGCATGCCTCAAATCAGTTGAACGGCGCCGTTTTCAGTGACGCACGCAGTAGCGCACGTGCTTCCACCAGTAGTGGATTTTTGTTCAACATTCCGTGTAACTTCGTAGTTTTTCGGGAAGGTTTCATTCTGTTTTTGTAATTATTGAGCCTGTGTTTTTTGCTCACCATGTCGTCAGAACAAACATTGGCCTTTATTGAAGGTTATAGGTCACATAGTTTGTTCTAGACATTCGCATAAAGTTCTTAAAAATAACGTTTTCATTTAATTCCAATTCCCTCATTATTCCAAAATTCCGCGTTTTAAAATAATCTTTCATCCATATCGATCGCCGGTATTTTTCACGTCTTTTTCTAACTTTTTTCAGCACTAAAATAGCAGCACTCATACCCGTTAACATAGCAGCATCAGTTACGTCCATTGCAACTTCACGTCTACACTGGTGAAAAATTGACAACTATTTGACGCACAGGTGTAGACAGTTGAAGACATACGTCCAACGCATTCAATCTACGGCATGCGCTAGACTACTCGGTGTTGAGAAGCGGAATTGAAAGTTGAAAGCGAAGTTGAAGATGAAAGCGCACAAGTGTGGACATAGCTATTGACGTAACACTTGCACGTGCCGCATCTTGTAAGACATCTCTATGAAGCGAACACCTCGTGCGACTACTGTTTTTTGAACACAACTCCAGTCGGCGATTTGCAAAGCTTTGCCACTTTTTTGAACCTAATATGAGGTTTTTGCACTTCGGTATTATTCAATTACATAATGATTAATTAATTATGTGGTTAATTGATTATCCTATATGAGTTACAGAAGATATATGACCCTCCTGGAATTACACAGCAACAACTCAAAAATTGTGCAAAATGATTTTTTAAATCTTTGTACTTTGCGCAAAAAATTAATGACTGAGTCTTACAAAGATCATGGTGGGTAGGTTGTGTATCAGTTCCAACGTATATCTGTATGCATCACGCTGCAGACCGAACAACGCATGGCTAAACCTCTTCTGTTTTTCTAATCTGGTTTGTAGAAAACTGCCAGGACTCCTCTGACAAGTGATCGGCCAGCCGTAAGGCCTCTGCCTACGAAGGCCGTGCCATGGCTCAGGCGGTTAGTCGCCGCCCTCTCACCGCGGAGGCCCGGGTTCGATCCCGGGTCAGTTCGTGTGGGATTTGTGGTGGACAAAGTGGCACTGGGACAGGTTTTTCCCCTAGTACTTCGGTTTTCCTCTGTTCCACCAGTGTTCCATTACATGGAAAAACGAAAGAAATAATCATCTTCATCACAGGATTGCACAATAAGCCTCAAGGCTGCGGTGCTTCCGTAGCGTCTGCTGCGGGGCCCTTCACGATAAAAAAAGGCCTCTGCATTCACAGGACAACAGAAACGTAGAAGACACGCAGATATAATTTTATATCCACGAAGAAATTATCCCAATTTTCGAAAGGTACACAACACGGACGGCGCGTCCGCTGTGATCGGCCCAGTTTCGGTGACTGTCCCATTACTGTCCTTTGCACCCTAAAGAACTTCCAAAATTAATGCAGTATCCGGGACAGCTTATCAGTACAGTGATCTGGCTGTGTGCGTGATGCCCCATTGGGTACCGGGGGTTCGTTCCCTGGAAGTAAAGCGGCTGGAGCGTGAGGATAACCACTTACCTCCATCTAGTACCGAGATTAAGAATGAGTGTTTTTTAAAAAATTCTTAATCAACTATGCTTGTGTATTTTTAAGTGTTCTGTGTGTCTCCCCTGAGAATGGTGTGAAGTTACACCGAAACATGTCGAAAGTCTTGTAAAGTTTGTTACATTGTACTTCAGTATTGTGTATGAGTTGGTGGTAACACTTATCCTTCATACATATTTACTCTTATAGTACGGTACTGTGGGATAAGACCCCGTCCTTTTGTGGCCATCCTGCCGGTAAAAAGGTAAAGGTCAGACAGCAACATGCCTTTGGGGGCACAGAGGGGGATTAGAGGTAAAGCTGTACCCATTCTTAACCTCGTCGTTAGAGAGGTGCATGTGGCCAACGCCACGCCTTGGCCGCTTTGCGACAGGCAAATAATCCCAGTAACCCTTTTACAGAAGTTTGGGTGGGCTCTAGCGCCGGTCTGGATGGGTGCGGAGAAGAGAAACTATTTTGCATCAGTTGGGGTTCGAACCCTGAACTTGATAGCCGGTAGCTATGCTATCCATCCTCAGGCTATAAAACTCTTCTACACCGACAATACAAGCAACTTGTTTCTTCGATAATTTGGTGTTTATCCTCCAAGATACACGGCGTCATATTCCAAATATCGTAATCCGAATTCTCACTGTTGTGGGAACCTTGTATGGATCCAATTCACTGCAATTAAAATGTCAAAATAATTGCCTCTCTGCTTTCGTCTCCCCTTTTGCCATCCGTTGTCAAATGTCTACCTTCCCGCTAATTATTGTTTATTCTCATGTGTGTTTCCTTTGGGGTTTTAGTTAATGTAAAGCTATTTTTTTGATGACAAGAAAATTAGCTGCAAATTAACTTTTAAACTCTGTGATTTATGTGGGCTGTTCTGGAACCCTCTCATTTCGTACAGTTTTGTTACACAATTTCCCGTCTTACAAGGACTCGTAGTTAATTGTTCATTAGCTGACAGATTTTCCAGCTACAGGACCTAGATTATTTTCAGTTTTCTTATTCTTGTGTTATAGAGTATGAAGCAGCATTTTAAAGAGCCTATTCTTGTGTTATAGAGTATGAAGCAGCATTTTAAAGAGCCTATTCTTGTGTTATAGAGTATAAAGCAGCATTTTCAAGAGCCTGTTCTTGTGTTATAGAGTATGAAGCAGCATTTTCAAGAGCCTGTTTTTGTGTTATAGAGTATGAAGCAGCATTTTCAAGAGCCTATTCTTGTGTTATAGAGTATGAAGCAGCATTTTCAAGAGCCTGTTTTTGTGTTATAGAGTATGAAGCAGCATTTTCAGGAGCCTATTCTTGTGTTATAGAGTATGAAGCAGCATTTTCAAGAGCCTATTCTTGTGTTATAGAGTATGAAGCAGCATTTTCAAGAGCCTATTCTTGTGTTATAGAGTATAAAGCAGCATTTTCAAGAGCCTATTCTTGTGTTATAGAGTACGAAGCAGCATTTTCAAGAGCCTATTCTTGTGTTATAGAGTATGAAGCAGCATTTTCAAGAGCCTATTCTTGTGTTATAGAATATAAAGCAGCATTTTCAAGAGCCTGTTCTTGTGTTATAGAGTACGAAGCAGCATTTTCAAGAGCCTATTCTTGTGTTATAGAGTATGAAGCAGCATTTTCAAGAGCCTATTTTTGTGTTATAGAGTATAACGAATCATTTTCAAGAGTCTATTCTCGTGTTATAGAGTATAAAGCAGCATTTTCAAGAGCCTAATTGTAAAATCGTAAATAATAAGGAGATATTTCGTTTTACTACGCTGTTGATTGCTAAGGTTTTACAACATAAGTCGAATGTAAGGTAGTAATATTATAGTGAATGGTTAATTTAAATGTTTATGAAAATGAAGATACCGTTGCCTATGACTAAACTGTTGTGTAATATTTGATTAGAGGAATATACGGAAATCGCAGAAGCTTCTATTAGGACAGCCCTTGCCCACCCGGATTAAATTTCGAAATCCGTATCTCCGAAATACCAAATCACTTAACAGACACTACATGTGGTCAGTTGTAGTGCTTTTACGACTATTATAAGAACGGGAGAATATCACTGTAGTTTTACCACATTACCTTTCCTTTATCTCAAGTCCTGGGAAGACCGAGGAAATTATGAAAAATACAGAGACGTCCAAAAGTCAGTTAACCGGTTGCTAAACAGTACACTAAAATACGTTGCCAATTCGTCAATTTGTAAAACGGTATTTAAGGTTGTGAAATTTAAACTGAACATAGAGGATCACATTTCGAAGAATTTTTGTAAATTTAGTAAATAATCAAGTAATTTACACCGCATTATATTTTACATTTGACTAAATTGTTAACTGAGTTTTGGGGGGCTCTGCACATTACGGTACCAATTAACCTGTTGTAAACGTGTCCTGTGTACAGTCTTCATATTTCAACGGCAGTGCTGCAGTTCCTTCTCAGGACGCTCTTTCCTGCTCAGTCTAACATCTGGAAAGCTCATCGTCTCTTCCAGAACTCCCTTCTTCCTATTTGTCAGCGTCCAGATAAACATTCAGACTATCCACATAACCAGCTTTTATAAGAATGCCTTTTTTAAAATTAATTGAAAAAAAACTTCAAATTTTTATAACACTTTTAATTTTGTCATTATGAATACGGTATTAACCTGTTAAATACACTGGTCAACAGTGAAAATGTTACGGAGTTGAAACTAGTTAATCTTAACTAATTTGAGGTCGCTGAGAACGAATATGATGCTTAAAATTGTTTGTTAGCTCTTGTTTTGAAGTAACAGGCCTTTATTAATGTGACCGATTTTTATTATTTTCCTTACATTTTGTTTATACACGAAAGACTGAAATGGGTCTACATTTCCATTCCTAACCGTAATTTATGCTATAGGCTTATACTTACACTAAGATTGTGTACTTGCATATTCACAAAATTATATAGGCCTATATATTGAGCCGGTTCTGGCGTAGCGCAACTGCAGTGACTTGGTGTCGGTCATCGTCGGATAGCGTCGGGTCGCGCTAGCTAATGGTCGGGGATTCCCGCGCCTTTTCCACGGTGTGCCACGTGGTATTTAGAGTTTCAGTGTGCTTTCTCGCTGCATCCGTGCTCGGTTACAATATCTTGTTTTTTAACGCGAAGAAAACTAAGATGCCTCGTAAATGTGTGAACCGTTCAGATAGTTTTTGTTATGTTTGTGGGAAAGTGACATTTGCTTCACAAAAGCGTGCTCTAACTCCAATTGTGAAAAAGGCATACCATCTATACTTCGGTTGTAAAGTTGGGGATCAGGACAAGAGCTGGGCTCCACACATATGCTGCAACTCTTGTTCGGCAAATCTTTGCGGCTGGTTAAATCACAAGAAGCGTTCTATGCCTTTTGCTGTACCCATGGTGTGGCGTGAGCCAACAAACCACATTACTGACTGCTATTTCTGCATGGTTCCTCCACTGGAACATGGAACGTCGAAGAAGAAAAAGTGTAAACTGAGCTACCCAAATATACCATCTGCTATACTACCGGTGTTCCTTGGAGACGATCTACCTATTCCAGAACCGCCTGACTCATTTGAAATCGAAGATGATGATGAAGATGAGGAATGCAGTAATACAAATGTCTCAAGTTCTAGCGATCCAGATTTTATATGTGATGAAGCATGTACTGAGCCACACAGAATAACACAGAACAAATTGAACGACCTTGTGCGAGATCTAGATTTGTCGAAAGGTAAAGCTGAACTCTTGGGCTCAAGATTGCAGCAGTGGAATCTACTTGGTGAGGGCGTCTGCGTGTCTACATTTCGTTCACGTCATAAAGACTTTGTTTCATTCTTTTCAATGAAAAGTAATCTCGTCACCTGCCATGACATTGATGGTCTGATGTCAGCTCTCAACATCAATCATAACCCTGATGAATGGAGACTTTTCATAAATTCCTCACAGTTGAGTTTGAAAGCAGTATTATTGCATAATGGCAACATTTTGCCATCGATTCCAATCGGTCATGCAGTTCACATGAAAGAAACATACAGCAACATGAAGCAACTGTTGGAGTGCATAAACTATGATAAATATAAATGGCAGCTTTGTTGTGACTTAAAGGTTGTTGCCATCTTACTCGGACTGCAGCAAGAATACACAAAATTCTGTTGTTTCATCTGTGAATGGGACAGCCGAGCAAGGGCCTCGCACTATGTGGTCAGGGACTGGCCTTTAAGACAACGTCTGGAGCCAGGTTCAAAGAATGTACTACATCCGTCTTTAGTGGAACCAAGCAAGATTCTGTTGCCACCGCTGCACGTTAAGCTTGGCCTAATGAAGAATTTCGTCAAGGCAATGGATCGAGACGGCCAAGCATTCAAGTACCTTCGTGATAAATTTCCGAGGATGAGTGATGCAAAAGTCAAAGAAGGTGTTTTCGTCGGTCCACAAATCCGAGACATCTTCAGAGATGAACAATTTGACCGGCTTATCACTGGTGACGAGCAGTGTGCTTGGAATGCTTTCCGGTTGGTTGCTAATAACTTCCTCGGAAACACCAAGGCTGACAATTACAAGGAAATAGTGGAGGACCTGTTGGTTGCGTATCAGAAATTGGGCTGCAGTATGTCGTTAAAGATTCACTTTCTGCATTCTCACCTGGATTTCTTCCCTGAAAACTGCGGTGCGGTCAGCGACGAACACGGTGAACGCTTTCACCAGACCATTGCGGAAAACGAAAATCGTTATCAGGGGAAATGGAGTCCAGTTATGTTAGCAGATTATTGCTGGACAGTAGTTAGAGACTCTCCAGAACTTGTATACAAAAGACAGGCTAAGAAAAGACGCCTTTAGCCGAAGTGATGACGGACAGCAGTGAATAGTAAGTATTATTGTGTTAAATATGCTACATGTTATTATAAAATTTCACAAATCTTGGAAACTGTAGCTAACTCATCATTTTAAGGCCTATTTTCATGTTCAGCATACCCAATTACATAAAGGAAAGTGGATTTGATGCTCGTAACCGAAAAAAAGTTAAAATTTGTTGCCCAGTGATATTTGTAAATAAACGTTATGTTAGTCTTCCATTGAAAGATTGCATGGAGCTACACCACCGCTCCCCCATATATCTTCATGGCATGCACAGAGATTTTACTCCTATCTTTTAATCTTATCTTAATCTTATTTCTCCACAGTAACAGAATAATAAATAATTTAGTGCTTATCCGAAATAATACATAATATTTCGTCAGACCTGATTTGGGGTAAAGATGACTGAAATTTCCAAGTCGCCCTCTTCTTAAGAGTTTAAAGCCTAGTGGTTTCTATACGTACCATATGCTACAACTTTAATAAACTTTGCATTTTGCGACGCAGTGCGTTTCGGTGCTCCATACAGTTCACACATTGAATGCTAATTATTTCCCTGTACAACAGCAACCTGTTTAATGCTTACAGACTTTGTTCTCTGTGAGGAACGAACTAAGGTTTAATATGTAATTCAGATGAAAGTTGGTCTTCAAAAGTTAATATCGTGTAGATATGCTTACAATGACCTTCGTCTTCAAAAGAAACATATTCTTCTCCATAAGAATGAATAAAAAACCAGTGATTCAGCCTATAAAGACTGATTATTTAATCGTTTTTATTCCCATAATTTGATTAATTGGCACAAAGCACTCAGTAAATATGAACACAGTTAATACGTAAAGACTTGCGTTCATGTACATTATGTAATTACAAGCACAAAGATTCAGTTTGTACCTCACAGAGAACACATTCCGTCACCATTTTAAAAACCAGTTCATTATTGACGTTTAAGGAAATAATCACAGTTTACTCTGAGAGTTATATGAAACATATAGACAGATTGTGTAGGCAAAATGGAGGGTTGTTTTAGTATTTACGGCAGGTGATAACACTGGCGTTTCAACCATTAAAACTATCCATTAATTTGAAAAGACCTCATTTGAAGCAGCAATACTAATTGAGGGCGCAGACTTCATTGCTGTGTCGAACATTCGTAACCCTAGAGCCAGTCTGGACTCGTAGTTATATTTTGCCCGCATCCACAGATACTACGTAGACAGAACCTCAGCTGGGCTGGTCCCTTGCAGTGACAGGCATAAAGGAACTATGTGCAAAACAAACTTAGCAGAATCTTACAATTTCACTTGACTCCACTTTTGTTGTTGTGGTGAAAGGCCCCGCAGCAAAAGCTACGGACGCACCGCAGCCTTGAGGCTTATTGTGCAACCTTGTGATGAAGATGAAGATGAAGAGAAAGGTGGTCAGTTTTTTCATTTTTCCAAGTAATGGAACACCGGTGGAATGAAATTGACAGGGAAAACCGAAGTACTCGGGGAAAAACCTGTCCCACTGCCACTTTGTCCACCACAAATCCCACATGGACTGACCCGGGATTGAACCCGGGCCTCCGCGGTGGGAGGCCGGCGACTAACCGCCTGAGCCATGGCACAGCCTGATTCCATTTTACTCGATTTGGTCAGTGTGATGGCAACCCAGCTGCCATGATCTTGAAAAGAGTGATAAATGTCAGTAGCTTAGAAAGGACATGTTATTCTTTCCCTGCCAATAAGTGGGTTTATTGCGTGCATAAAACGATTACAGAATGAAGCAGATACGATAAGCAGCAGAGCTCAATATGTATGTGTCTCGTCGCTGCAGCACGGTAACGTGTATATTTCTGAAACAGAAATCGGATTAACAGTGTTAATGGGTTGTAACAAGATACAAATGAACAGACAGGACATGCTACATTATTTGCAATTAATATGTGAGGAAAATTGAATGACTGAAAGCAGATTATATAGATAATTCATAATTTTGCTTAAGAACTCTTTGAAGATCTATGCATAGGTGGGACATAATGTTAAGATTTATCTTAAATATATAGAATGGAAAGGTAAAGCAAAGGTAAAGCAATACCATTACAGGCCTAGACAGGCCCTTAGTGTTCCAGGAGGTTGAAGCTCCCAGATTTCTAGACAATCGGCACATGAAGGTGGTAAGGTTGTCAGCCCTAAGCACCGGCCGCCTTTACCCCCCAGGACATATTCCTGGTACTCATTTCTGTTAGAGGCTGAGTCGACCCAGGGCCATAGTGCGACCGAAAGTATTATGTCAATGAAAAATTCCAATGACACCATTGGGAATTGAACCCGCAACCTTCCGGCTTGTAGCGCAGTGCCTCAAAGAATGGAAGGGTGTGTAATGGATAAATCTGGCGCAGTTTACGGGCCATTGGCGGTGATCTTGTGAGAATGGTAGTGGATGTGTCTCATAAGTTGCTTAAGATCTCTTGACTAGCTGAGACAGAAGGCAAGTAGAGGAAATTCATACCACGATGTACTGTAGTGCCTTTGCTAAGATATAATAATTTTAAGACTGGGAGCATGGAACATATGTCCAGTTGGTGAAGAAGTTGCTGTAATGGATATGGTGCAAATGACTAAACTGGCAACAAAATTCATTCAGGGGATCCTAAACTGTCATGTTAAGTGAACAAGTACATACGTTTTTTGAGGATGCGGAAGATCCTCAGCGAACAGTTCCCTCTTTTTAAGGAACCAGAACTTTCTTATACAAAACAGTCTGCCTTTGGTTTCAGTGTTAAGCTATATTAATACAGTCCACATCTTTATATGTAATTGATTCAGAAATATTTTAATATTATCCTACCCTCTACACCTAGTTTCGCCAAGTGGCACCTTCCATTTACAATTATACAGTGCCACTTACAGTAAGGGAAGGTTGAACTTTAAAAGTTAAACTCTTCATGGATGTATATAAAATCACACGTACCAGTCATTCGGTCGTCGTAATTTGTACATCCTGATGTCCGGGCAAACTGCATCTGTATATGCAAAGTACATGTAAAGTAAACATAATGGGCCTACTTACTGAAATAATGCTTGAGGATAAATCCGCACAGAATATCGAGGAAGGGGTTTTGTTTTTCGTGAAAGTTAGGCCTACATTTAACATCTGCAAGCTCTATCAATATTCATTTGTTTTCTAGGCGTTTCAAATTCAGCCCCTTTGCACATCGTCACACCATATTCAAATCGGGTTATCCAAATATTGTATATTTACCTATATCCTAGCAACAGTCTTATAATAAAGCGTGATAGGGATATTTTTTGTGGGTTTTCTCGGTAGTCTAGTGAAGTCCGTAATATGGGTTTCTCGCCAAATACTGTTTTTCCTGTATCGTCATTTTATTTAATATAAGTGCTTTCCCCAAGTGTGACAGCAGTTTCAAAACACAACATGCAGGTGTGTTACTGTGGACTCGAACCATCGCAAAAGTGTAGCAGAAATACAAGAGTATGAGCGGCTCCTTTGCTGAAAGGAACGATTTTATTTATACATTCGTAATATCATCATTAACTTCCGACATGCAGAGAATGACAGACGGACAGACAGCCGGATACTGCGAATTATATATATGTACATACAGGGCATACACAAAAGAATGGTGCAGTTTCAAAAGTGAATAAAAAATTTATGTCTCACATTACACGGGCACAACATACACCGTCAGCAGCGGCAACTGTCCAAGTTTCTCATGCGCTACCAGCAGTTCGCTTCTCATGCTTACTGCGTGGCCGCGGCGCCAGTTTCAAAGATGGCGTTGCAGCAGGAGAAGGCTTTCTGTGTGCTCCGTTTTGAGGTGTCCAGATCTGTGATTACAATGCAGCGTGAGTTTCTCCCTTGGCCATCCCGTTCGCCAGATCTTACACCGTGCGATTTCTTTCTTTGGGGGTTCTTTAAAGACAGCGTTTATGTACCACCATTGCCTACGTCCATCCATGAAATTCGTGATAGGATAACGCATGCACTGCAGGCCATTACAGCGGACATGCTACACCGGGTCTGGGATGAGTTTGATTACCGTGTGGATGTGTGTCTTGTGACCCAAGGTGCACACATTGAATGATTGTAATTACCAAATGAGAAACTTGGACAGTTGCCGCCGCTGACGGTGTATGTTGTGCCCGTGTAAGGTGAGAAATAAATTTTGTATTCACTTTTAAAACCGCACCATTATTTTGTGTATGCCCTGTATATTTGATAGCGGGGAGATAAGAAGTGTGAAAATTGGAAGAGGAGTTAGACAAGGTTGCTGTTTGTCGCCGATTCTGTTCAACTTATACAGCGAGTACCTTACCAAGGAAGCTCTTGAAGGGTTTGGAGACTTCAAAATAGGAGGACAAGTAATTCGCACTGTGAAATACGCAGATGACCTTGTGGTGCTGGCTAGGGAAGAAAAGGGACTACAGGGCATGGTTAATAAACTAATTGAAATTGGAAGACGCTATGGAATGGAAATGAATGTGAAAAAAACTAAGATAATGAGAATCTCAAGGCAACCATCCCCAATAAAAATTATGATAGATCAAAAGAAATTGGAGAATGTGGAATATTTCAATTATTTGGGTAGCATGATAACAAGTGATGCAAAGTGTATACGTGAAATTAAATCCAGAATTGCCATGGCAAAAACAGCATTCAACAAGAAGAAGAATCTTTTCACCAGCAAACTGGACTTAATTTAAGAAAGAAACTAGTGAAGTGCTACATTTGGAGCCTAGCTTTGTATGGTGCTGAAACTTGGACACTTCGGGAAGTAAATCAGAAGTATCTGGAAAGTTTTGCAATGTGGTGCTGGAGAAGAATGGAGAAGATCAGTTGGACCGATCGTGTGAGAAATGAAGAAGTATTACAGAGTCAAGGAGGAGAGGAATATCGTACATACAATAAAAAGAATGAAGGCTAACTGGATTGGTCACATCTTGCGTAGGAACTGCCTTGTAAAACACGTGATTGAAGGAAAGTTAGAGGGAAGGATAGAAGTGACGGTAAGACGAGGAAGAAGGCGTAAGCAACTACTGGATGACCTTAAGGAAAAGAGAAGATACTGGAAATTGAAAGAGGAAGCACTAGATCTCACCCTGTGGAGAACTTGCTTTGGAAGAGGCTACGGACCTGTCGTCAGACAGACTAAAAATGAAACGAATGAATTTGATAGTAGCGTGTGTTAAAATATCAAGTACACTACGTCACATCCCAGAAGGTCATAGTGTAGGATAATACTTTACATTTTGACTTGATGTGGAGCTGTACTGTAAAAGGCAACTAGGAAGACTGAGGAGGAGAAGGACAGATGATAATAAGATGGATCTTAGAGAAGTTGTTTGAAGGATTGGAAATGGTTGAAACTGACAAAGGATCTTGCGAATTACGGACATTTTTGTTAGCGGAGTTGCACGCTCGCCTTAAGCTTATCAAGGTGTTAATTACGGTGTTTGTATGTCATTTCATGCTGAATATTCACCTCACACCTTACAGGGAATGAGAACAAAAGGGCTTTTGAATTTCGGCGCTGGAAATACAGACTTGGGGATAATATTTGGAAGCATAAAATTCATATAAATTTTACTTCATAATTCAGTTGTACCTCTCAATACACATCCTGCATATTCAGTTTAAATTAACCAGTTGAAGTTGTTTAGATAAATTATGGCTTGTCATTGTGACAACCATACGTAACACATAAACACAAGATGTGGGGAAAGAATTAAGAATTCTTAAATGTTAATCGAGTCCACAAATCTTAAAAAGTTGCAGTGCCTTATATCTGTGATGGATAGTAGTGAAAATGCATGTCACCTGGCTTAAAGTTAAAGAATTCAGTGTTTCGCCCATAGACATTCAGTTGTTCCTCAGAATGAACAATTATAAATTTACTGAAACTCCAGTAGAAGAATAAAGTCCGTAATCGATGTCCCTCTATTCAGTGACGTGTAATTAAAGTTTTATACACTATTCAGGCCATCCTCCCTTTTTTACGGATTAAGTTGTTAATTTTTTCCCAAATCAGAGTTGACAAGAGACTGGTTCCTGAAGTTAATGCTGAAGTGTATGCCAATTATAAAACAGAATTTAGAGTCCGCCTATTACACTGGTTGACTGTTAGACTGTTAAGTCGGAATTTTGATAATGACGATCGTGTCTATTACATAACTCTGAACATATGTATTCGTTTACTTATTTATTTACTTTTTTGTGTTATCTTTAATGGCAGTATCTGTGACTCAGGCCGATCCCAGTGGCCGCGCGGTCTAAGGCGTGGGTCTGCGACCCCTCGCTTGATGGGATTTGGGTTCGAATCCCGCCGGGGACATGGATGTCTGTCTCTTATGAGTGTTGTGTGTTGTCAGGTAGAGGTCTCTGCGTCGGGCTGATCACTCGTCCAGAGGAGTCCTACCGAATGTGGTGTGTCTGAATGTGATCGTGAAGTCTCGATAACGGGGAGGCCTTGGCCAATTAGGGGCTGTTGCACCGTGGAAATAAAAATTCTGTGTCTCAGAGTAGGTACCGTAGAATTTAAGGACTTTCGATGAATAGTGAATGGAAGAGGATGTGGAAAAGAGAAAACGTGGCATAACTGAAAGAAATTTATCAGTAATTTCCTGAAGGGACTGAGTAAAACCACAATATATACCAGTTATGGCAGTCGATGTCTCTGCCCCAGATAATCATATAAAAATTAAAGCTAAAATTTACTCCACAATAGGCCATGAAGGACCAGAGGGGGATTGGAGGAATTGTTCTACACTTTCTTTAACCTCGGCACTAGATGGGGATGGGTGGTCAACGCCATGCCCCGGCTGTTTTACTCCCGGCAAAAAGACCCGGTACCCATTTCGCAGGAGACTGGTTGGTCTCCAGGGCCGGTGTGGACGGGTGAGGAAAATCTCGCCCCCACCGGGATTCGATCACCGGATCATCCAGCTCGTAGCGAGTCGCTATACTGACTACGCTATCCCGGCACGTAACTTAGGATAACTGTAATGATGATAGTTTAGTGGAAGTGTTAATTGGAAGACGAAGACCCTTCTGTAGCGAGTCAAGCCTGTTTATCGTGTCTTGTGTATAGGAATATTGTGTCCTGTTAGTTTACTGGTTGAACCTACCATTAAGCAGCAGCAATGGCGTCCCAATGATGCAAAACTCTTCTATACAACTGAAATTAGAGAGACATTGCACATTAAAACAGAGCAGCACTGTTATTTTTTTGTGATAGTCAAAGAGCATATGACAGGCTCCTACATTTGCAGTTACTTTACACGCCACATGGAAAAATGTTTGAAATCAAAATCATAGATCTTGGGCCTGTGTAATGAGCAGTTTTTTGTAGTACATATAAGAAGCTTATGGCTGGAATGGCCCTTCATATGTAGCACGATTTATACTGGACAGACTCGGACGTAAATTAAAGTCGCCTGTCACCCACTAACAAATTTCGTCGAATTCAGTAAAACATTTCTGAAACTTGATGTACCAACAAACATGTAAATATTACCTCCAAATTATGCCTTAAATTTGTGCTTCGCTCTAAGATGGAGTAAGTGATTCCGGAAGTAGGCAAACACATCTGCCTTTCTGTGCTTACCTCAGGGTTTTCATCATGGTAACATTTGTGCAGTTGGTATGCCGTATCACATGGATCTGCTCCCTCTGAAAAACGTAAAAATACATTTATATTAAGTTTAAATAGTACAAGCGTAAGCACCCAGTATTCGCACTGTATGTGGTTGCTTTCGTTTTCAATATCAAAATATTTATATATATCTTATGCAGACAAATGTACACTGTTTTATGTTATTTAACACAATTTTTATTAAATGCTGCCGAACATGTTTCTAGCCTATATAAAGCCCATCTTCAGGGGCTTTTTCGTTGAAATTACAACAGCTATATTATTGGTATATAGAATTCTTAAAATACCGTTAGATGTACTTGGTTATTGATATCTGAAAACGATATTAAAACGTCCCTAAGTTAAAATATTTAAGAAAAAATTGCAATTAAAATTCTGTTTGGTAGAACGGTTGTTGATCGTACATACCTGTAACAGTCATTCTGCTTTCACTATAGATTTTTTGGAGGCCTACTGACTGTACAAAGATCAGGGTGGGAGTTTATATAGGTCAAAGTCACGTGAAGTGACGACTCTGAAGGTTGTAAATAAACTTGAATAGAGAGTTAAATTCTCCTGGTATCTGTTCTGTTATTAGTTTTTTATTGTGTGCAAATAATTGGATGTAGAATTGTTCTAGTGAGTTCATATGTGGTCCTTTGTTAGCTTGTTTTAGTAGGGCCATATTATTATTAATACTTCCATATTCATGTACGTTATTGAGAATGTGTGTTGCGTAAGCTGATTGTGGATCGTTGTCAGATACATCAGGAACAACGATCCACAATCAGCTTACGCAACACACATTCTCAATAACGTACATGAATATGGAAGTATTAATAATAATATGACCCTACTAAAACAAGCTAAAAAAGGACCACATATGAACTCACTAGAACAATTCTACATCCAATTATTTGCACACAATAAAAAACTAATAACAGAACAGATACCAGGAGAATTTAACCTCTATTCAAGTTTATTTACTACCTTCAGAGTCGTCACTTCACGTGACTTTGACCTATATAAACTCCCACCCTGATCTTTGTACAGTCAGTAGGCCTCCAACAAATCTACAGTGAAAGCAGAATGACTGTTACAGGTATGTACGATCAACAACCGTTCTACCAAACAGAATTTTAATTGTAATTTTATCTTAAATATTTTAACTTAGGGACGTTTTAATATCGTTTTCAGATATCAATAACCAGGTACATCTAACGGTATTTTAAGAATTTTATATACCAATAATATAGCTCTTGTAATTTCAACAAAAGAGCCCCTGAAGATGAGCCTTATATAGGCTAGAAACATGTTGGGCAGCATTTAATAAAAATTGTATTAAATAACATAAAACAGTGTACATTTGTCTGCATAAGATATATATAATTAAAAATGTACGGTACAAGTAACGTAAAATCAAAATATTTATTAGCTACAAATTTAAGAAAGAAGTAACACTCAAGTTAAGAAATGAAATTTATTCGCAATTAAAGAAAAATTGGAAATAACATCCAGAAAATTTCCTGAAATATTTGCATTTTTAAAACTGATCCCTACTCTTAACTTCTCCGCGCAGTTTGTAGCTGTCGTTTTTCTTACTCTGCTAAAGCTATGCAAATAGGTAAGAGGATCAGCTGGCTAGCTTTTACAGAGGAGAGCAAGGCTTATCTCAGGGATTATGACGTGGAAGGGGTGTTTGGTAATGGACGCACAACTATTATTATTCATGAAGTAACACTGAGACGACCATGTCACTAAAATGATAATTGATAACGAGATATATTTGATAAAAATGTACCACGACACTATCTGTTCACAGTTCACAACACGCACATGCTTTTACATATCTATCTGGTCTCTACCGGCACAACGAAGGTTTGGAAAGCTTGGCTTAGAGTGCCATTATTACCCTAGTATTGTCATCATTTAACTTCCCACGGCTAGCTTATTCGCTTTTTCTGACCCTAATATTCCAAGTTGCCTTTGATATGGGGCGCCGGCGCTATATCCCTCCACTCCAAGCACACTACTTCCATCCTCCCTCGCAAGCACTAATCTAATCGGTTATACTTTCCTTCAACAGCCGTGGCTTCCGTAAGATTTGTCTGTGAATTTTGGAATATCATTAGATGTTCTCTATCCGGTCCTCTTTCGAAAGTGGCAGCAGAGTTATATATATTTGGTACCAGAACTGGGAGAGCAGAGTCGATATAGTGCCTAGGCTACATGCTTTACGGTCGGGGTTCTAAACCCGGCAGGAGAAGATGTTGTCTCCACCTCGTGACACAGTGCGGAGAGGCCAAGGAAATGTGGTATTGAATCAGGAACTGAATCGCGACATTCAACGGATCGATTATAGGCATATAATGATAATTTTCTTTTATTTCTCTTCTTCATGCTGTGGTCGAAATCTTAACGTCGCCCTTTTTATTCTGGGTCATGTGTCCCACTACACGATACGCGGTTATCCTTCTCTGACCAAGATATATTATAACGATTTACTACGCCGATCTCGTTGGAAAATGTACCATTGGCACAAAAGACGGCTGAAGACGGAATTATGTAAATGTACTGTGGCTGTAGAAACACGTAGGACAGGTGTGTCAATCAGAGCAGGACGTGCCGAGGGAAACTAAATTTGACGGAATCTCCCCGCTCGGAGTGAGTAATGCCGTCAGCGACAAGGATGTCTCTGTGTTGAACACCCAGCATCAAGCCCTGCCGGATGACCCTTTGGTGTGTTGCAGAATACAAACAGATAATAACTTCTTTAAAGTTCTGCCTGTATTTTTTTGTAAAGGGTTGTTTTCTTTGAACAAAAACGCGTGTTACAAAAAATTCTCGGCATGGGCAAGTAAGTCTTCTCATCTCCAGGACGTCCAGACCGGCTCTAGGGCCTACCAAGCCCCCTATTCAGTGGGTACCGGGATTCTTTTCCGGGGATAAAGCAGCCTGAACGTGATGTTGACCACTCACCTTCATCTAGCGTTGAGGTTAAGAATGGGTAGAACTACAGTCGAGCCAGGTTATAACTACATCGGTTTATACGACACCTCGCTTATACAGTCAGATATTCTGTGGGACCAATTTTTCGTCACTGTTAAACATAACATCGCACTCCTCAGTTATAACGACACTCGTTTATAACGACACAAAATATTCAGTCCCTTTCATGACTTTATAACAAAGTTCAACTGAATATTTCTACTCATGCTAATGCCTTCATGGCGTGGATAAGGAAACATTTTATACATTAAATATAAATAATCTTGAAGAGAGAGCCCCACGTTCACATTGTGATGGAGGCTGTGTGGGCCCCAATCCTGTCAGGATGTTTTGAAGTGGAGGAAAATTTCCCCATCCGCCGGGAATCGAAATCCGAGTCTCCTGTCGTCCAGCCCGTATTCTAGTCAAGGTGTTGAGTGAGTCGCCCGGCTCACAGATGGCCATAGTGTAACAACGTCATATAACACCTTAATTGTCAATTAAGATGGCCGGCCTGAGACGTGTGAGGGCCCCGGGCAGGCTAATAATTTAGCGACCCTTCAAACCGACATTCCTTCATTTTTTTTACTTAGGACAGGGCTGACAAAAATTCTTAAGGATGCGTGCCCAAACTGTGAATAAATTTCGGAGAAATTCTTTCGTTTATGGAAACCTGAGTTTGCAGGCACTGTGTATCGAACTATTCCAATTATGTTTTTGCGCCCCTTATATATTTGCGCCTCGGGGAAATGCCCGGCTGCCCCGCCACTTAACCAGGCCCTGCCAACTGCATGTGAACATCCTCACAGTTACTTGGTGCATTCCGCTTTGTTGTTTGTGGGTAGCAATGGTTATTCGTGTTTACACCACTATTATGACATGCAGAGCATCAGTTTATACTTGATGTCTGATGCATTGTATAATGTGACTACATGTTTCGTCTGGTACATCCCTACGTTTAAGTTAATTTCAGACACTTTCTATCCAAAATGTAAGTACCTTGAATATAACACATTAAAATATCAACTTGTGGTTTAATATTTTAATGCGATATCTTCAATTTACTTCTATTTAAGGGAGAAACTATCTTAAATTGACTTCAAAATGGATATCTACTGGCCGAAACATGAATTCACAGTGCATATCCTTTAAAAAGTGTAGCCTAATATTTCACATAAATAATAGCTCCCTAAAGGAGGTTTTAGATTTGTAATCGTTAATAGGCGTACAGAGAGTTCGAGGTTTATGTCTGGGTTTTTCGCATGGCACTTACTTGTGTCTTGGCATTTGTGCAGGATTCTGTGTCCCTCCTCTAAGATCTCTGGCGGAATATTATCTTTCTCTGCGTCGATGTCATATACTCCATCGTGAGACAGCTAGTAACGTAATTCACATGTAATTACATGTACAGTTGCATCATAGCGAGTCCTTCAGTTGAGTACATGCAATAGTATTGCACACACGGGCACTCAAAATTATGCACACGAGAACAAAGAAATAGTAAATAAATAAAGTAAATAGGCATAAATAAATAAAATTACGATTAATATTAAAGAGTAAAATAGGTAAAAGTTAATAATAATAATAATACGTCGTGAGCTTTCATTTGAAAGTAATTTAAGTACCTTTCGCAGCCAAACATAAGGTTGCGTGAGAGTGAAATTCAAATTGGCAAATAAATAATTTAAATTGCATACAAAAAAAGACACGCATAAACACGTAAACACATGGGTCTACACACATACGTACGTACATACACACATGCATACATACACATACATACATACATACATACATACATACATACACACACAAGTCTAGAAGGTAATCATAAAACATCCTGTAGATTTAAACGTATGTGTATTAAGGTATCTTGTATTTAGAGCTGTGGTATTCAAAGTAAGCCAATAAATAATGTTGGATTCCATTCACATAGGAACACGCTCAATAGCCAACCCCTATTTATGCAGTACATTGACGTTTCCTATAGCTGCAGTCAGTGTTTGTTCAGTGGTGCTCTCCACAGCAGCATAGCGTACAGCCAACTGACACTGAACTGCCTGCTGCTACCTGCTCCGTGACTTCAATTTCATCCAAATAAGTGAAACTACTGCATCTCTTTTTATAATTCTGTACATTCATATACGGGGTGAATGCACCCTAAACACACAGCAATTTCTTGACATAACTTACGAGTGTTTTGACACTAAATCTTCCAGGATATTAGGTGTACATTTGAAGCGTTCACGGTGACAAATGTTCAACAAAATATTCTCGGTCTGACAGCGATTTTAGGTGTTTAAAATAATGTAAAATATTGAGTGAATATGTTCAACAGTTAAAAGAGACATGTATGGGTAACTCTTCAAATCAAGTGTTTAACACTTTCCTAAATTCCTGGTGAATTATGTAGGTGTCTTACAAACATTTGGATAAGTTTTTTCCCACATGCATTGGTACTAAGACACGCATAGCGTAAAAATACAAAGTTTACGTAAATCATAAGATTTGTAAACAATAATGACATACTACTAAGTGCTATAGCAAAATCGTGCTTTTTGACATTAAATTTTTGGTTCTCTCAGGCTCTTCGACAAAATTGTAAATGTAGAGACAACTTACGGAATTCAGTTGAACCATCACACACTTTACGTAGCACTGGAAAAAACAACAGAAATTCACATGAGTGTGGAACAGCAATATATGTATAACAATAACAATAAAAATAACAATAGGTTTTTACTCCAGTTAATTCGGTTTTCCTTTTCAGGATAATTTCACCTGTACACCATACTCATTTTTTACCTTAATGCTACAGTTATCCCAAGGACAATCAAGCAAAAGCTAAGATATTTCATACAAAGCCACGCTTTGTCAGAAATCGTGTTCACTGGAAACAGTGGCGAAGATAGGTTTCTTAGTCGCCTGTGTCGATTCATTATAATGGCAATCCCTACCAGACGTTTTGAACTTAAAGTATAAGAATTATTTATTTAATTTCCTTGTAAATGGCTCAGTGATTTGAAATTTTCTGAGCTCAGTAAATCGGACTTCTTTTCTATTAAATTATACATTTTGCTGCCCTTAGACTCTGCCACCTGGGGGGCCACTTCAATCACCGCCGCCCCCCTACCCAGCTACTCCCCTCATTGGAAACGACTTTTTCTTAGTTTTGGGACGATTAAAATTTTGTCAACTTTTAAGCGCGTTGTAAAATTTAGTTTTGCTTCTAAACATTTGCTTCACAAAAGCACCCTAAACAGCTTCTAGCAGTATCCAGGCTCTGTAAGAGTGAGATAAAATGATGTAATATGAAATGTTGCCTCTTGTTAATATTCTGGAACCAACTAGCACTTGGCAACAAAGGGACATTACGATTAGGAAGAGAGACACTCGTAAAATAAATATCTTACCTTGTATCTGGGCAGATCATCGTCATCAACTTCACCTTTGAGAAATTTAGTTATGTATCCTGAAAAATAACCCATTAATACTTGATTAAAATTGGCATTAAGTGAAGTTAGGTTGTATATATATACACATATTTGTTAATGAGACAGCTACCTTACCACTATAAGTTATTATAATCTATTTGATGCTATCCATGCAGGTGGAGGTGGGCCCCGAAAAGTTCGCTTTACACATATTTTAGATTATTATATTGTTCTAGCCATACTGTCAGTTCAGGGTTACGTGCAGGTGTGGCCCTCTGGGCTCAGAAATATCTTACACTGACACATATTTATTTACAACAAAATATATTCACATTTATATAAATTTACCTTTTTCGGCACCACCTGCATCTGCCCTGCATTTCGAATCGACCTCCTTGGCTCTCTCCATGGCCTTCCCCGAAAATTCCTGAAATCCAAAATTCACATAAAAATGTCTGATGCAACAATTTTAAAAATTTCTTCATAAATAATGCGTGCAATTGTGGACAAACGAGGAAGTATAATGTAATCTTGGGCGGGTTATTCTTTTTTTTTAATTTTTGAGCCGTCTTTTTTCAGGACAGTGTCAATATTAGTAATTCGAACAAAACAGATTTTTACGGAATTTGTATTGGGTGTAATGGCACTAGGAATAGCACTATTTCTTGTTGCTTTTACAAAGATCTACTGCAAAAATACCTCTATTGGTGTCGCTATGTATGTTTGTCCTTGTGTTCGCATGTACCATATTTTGACCCACGTAAAGGATTCTTATGAAATTTTATAATGGGGGTGTTTGAAATTGTATGTTGTAGCCTGCTTTGTGCTGTCTGATACTGCTGCATGGTTTAGACACACAGAGCCAAGTTTACTGAAAATTGTGTCACTTTTACAAATCTCTCTTTCGGCACTACTGTACCTTCTTCAGATAATGCACTTCGTCTATCTACAAACTTTTTACTTGTAGTAGAATGTAGATAGGATGAAAGTTGTTCACCTGATGACGACAAAGAAAGGTCCAAAATATAAAGTAATTTTAAAATGTTGAAGAAACCTTCTGAAGTTTGTTGTTTTTACCTAAACCTTATATATAGTATTGTGGTGAGGCATGACTGAATCTTATCCGTGACACTGTTGTGCGTGACAAAATTTTCTACCTTATATCGTTGTGCATGATTAAAACTTCAATATGATAGTAAGGATATATACTCAAAATTTTCAATACATTGCAGTGTTACTTAAAATCGGACAAAAATAACGGACGTTTTACAGGACCACAAAATACGTTTATGAGCCTATTCTAAGTGCAATTTCCTAAATATTTATCGAAGGGGAAAATGTTTAGAACAAAATATGTAGAGCTAGTGAAAAGCACATTTTTTACCCACTACCCTTTTCCTTATCTCCTGTGGATTTCGAAGTAATTAAAAATTACTTTTAGGCACGTTCACAAAATTGCGAAAAGCGACTATTAGCTTCGTTATGGCTATCTGTCTGTCTCTCTGTCTTTCCCTCTATCCGTCTGTCCATCCGCATGGAACAAGTTAGCTCCCACTAAAATTGTTTTATTGCAATTTGATATTTGAGTATTTTTCGAAAATCTTTCGGAGAAATTCAATTTTGTTTAAAATCTGACAAGAATAACGGGTACTTTACGTGAATACCTATATATATTTACGATAATATATTACTGAATTATTCTTAGAATGAGAAATGTGTCAGGCAAATTTGTAGATAAAATAAAAACTCTCATTTTACTTTCAATAATTTTCTTCCAAAAATCGTGCCCTTTATGGGATAATGTAGGAAAAATATGGTACATCCAGAGAAGTCACAGATGACAATACAATATGGCGCATGCGCTTTGCGTTTTGGATAACTAAGGCTACAGACTC
Source organism: Reticulitermes speratus (assembly GCA_021186555.1). Classification (NCBI taxonomy): domain Eukaryota; kingdom Metazoa; phylum Arthropoda; class Insecta; order Blattodea; family Rhinotermitidae; genus Reticulitermes; species Reticulitermes speratus. The sequence continues at coordinate 12,074,207 of JAJKFL010000427.1, read as the reverse complement.
ACTCTGAATATGTAATACTTATTGCTTCTCCGTGACAGCAGTAATTATGCGAACGCACCTCATTGTTACGTTATACGTACATTGCCTGTCTTCTATATGCTGTGTGATTTCATAACCAAAGAGCTAGTGGACAAATTTTGGTTGTTAATCACACCTTATCATTCACAAATTTGCCATCTAAAGACAATAGCAGAGCGAAAGCACCAGGATACGCCATTCACAAACTTTCTCCCATGATTAAATTTCAAATATATTCTTTCAGTAACGTAGTCAAACTTGTGACCAGGCTACGGGCTGGACTTTCGAAAAATCGTAGTTCGAATCCTACCAGTGGCAAAATATTTGCCTTCTCGAAGGCATCCAAACAAACTCTGAGACCTAAGCAGCCTCCTGTTTAACGGATACCAGGGATATTTTCTAAGGAGTTAAAGCGGCTGGAATGTGGGCCTGCATCTAGTTCTGACGTGAACAATGAGTTGAACTATATGTGAACTCCACCATATGCATTCGAGGCGTGTACAGGAACAAACTCGCCTTCTTACTCAGTTATTCCAAAAGTGCTGAAGGCCAATATTTGCCCTTCAAAAATGCGACGTTGAAAACTTACCGCTGAGATGCATGACAATCCCAGAAGAAGAATGGCGGCAGTGGTAATGAATTGATTCTCCATGGTTACGGCTGTTAATATGTTTGATGTCACATCACTTTGCCTTTATACTGATCCTATAGCCTTGGTACATCCCCCAGCCCTTAGACGGAAGTTGCAACACAAGCGAACCAGGTGCTCAGTGCACAAATCACTGTATTCCACTGCGCCCTCATGCCACAAATAACATGTTCCTTTCTTATATTACACTCGGAACATGTAATTCGTTGCAGATTTTATTCTAAAAGAATGCAGTTCTACTATGGTTTTGTGTATTCTGTACTGAAATTAGCTTATACTGGAAATGTTTATTGCATTATTAGGGTGATCTAAAGGCGGCTACAAAATACTGGTTGTGATGCTCGTGCTCTGAATTGCATGTCTACGTAACTGTGAACTTTTTATATACTGGGCCCAATCAAAGCGACCCAGCGTCCCCCTGAGATCGTGTGGCCAGTCACAGATGAGTTATTTCAAAGAGGTACTTGCAAAGGCTTATTGTAATCTGCGTATTTTAAGCACAGACCTAGCAGTGCTTACACAAACAGTAACCATCACAGCGAGCATCACGAACACAAACATTTTTAGTCTCCACGAACCTTAAATGCTGTTGCATACGTAGAACGCATAGGAAGGATGAGATAATACACGACGTTGGTTAGGAAATCTGAAGAAAGGACATAACTTTGGAGATTTAGGCGTAAAATAAAGGTGCTAGTAAGATGACGTTCGAGGTTTTGCTGGCGGAGAATAATAAGACAATGCTCGTCAGGTATGTGATGCTGTGTGGCAGTGGTATTCAACATTTTTTGTTCGCGTACCCCCACATATAATATCCTTCAACTTTGTACCCCCAAAGTTTTTGGTGCATAATTCAAGTTATACATAGTCTATAATCTACATCTAAAATAAGTTAAATAAATTACATCCAAAAAAAGTATTAAATAATAAGTTTTAAATGAAAAAAGGAGAATCAAGCTATTAAATAACAAATATATTATTGCCTATCGTATAAAAATTAATAAAGTAACAAAGGTATTTTAGCAAAGCAAAATTCTATGCACTATGTGGAATAAAATGAAACTAACCGCCCAGATAAGAATCGCATAAAGGAGAGAGAGAGAGAGAGAAAGAGAGGAAATGGCGCTGCCAAATCGCATGTCCTTACTTCCGGGTCTCTTGTGGCTAACCCTAAATCTGGCCCTGATTATTCAGTGTTTATCGTGAAATAATATATTTATTTCTTTTATTTTACGTACCCCCTAAGATGTCTCCGCGTACCCCTGGGGATACGCGTACCCCAGGTAGAATACCACAGAGTCTGTGGTACCAAACAATTCCTTCTACCCAGAAGGCAGCAAATTCCTCAGAGACACTGGCGGCGCCCTTCTGCCGAAATACACGGCGTCGCGTCCCACAAAATCTTACTCATAATATTATGACAAATCCGGAACCAGGATAGCTCAATCAGTGTAGTGACTGGCCTATGAGCTCGACGACAAAGGAATCGTTTTTGAATTCCTGGCAAGGACAAGAGATTTTTTTTCTTTCCCGATGCGTCGAGACCGGCTATAGAGTCCACACTGCCTCCTTGCTTATGTGTATTTGGTTTTTCCCATGGAATAAAGCAGCCTGGGCGTGAGGTCGATTACTCACCTCCACCCAGTGCCAAGGTTAAGAATAAATGGAGCTGTACTTCCATTCCCCGTATATTTTCATGGCTTGTTGCTTGAATTACACTCAAGGACAAGTTTTTACCTTGCTTTCTCGTTTAATGATGTGTAAAATATGGAAAGATACTTCCAATACTTTTTTTCGCAGAGAATTACACGAAGTCTCAAACACAGAGAAGGCCAGATCTCAGAAAGAAGCGCCTCCTTCTTAGCATAGAAAATTTAAGGCAAGGAACTGTATGAATCTTTGACTATATAGAATGCTTGAAGCTTGAATCGTGTGTGGTTTTGAGCTATTAAGCTTTTATTTACTGTATTCTTTACAGATAAAGGTAAAAGCAACCCATTACAGGCCTGGACAGGCCCCTAGGATGCCAGGAATTTGAGGCTCCCAGATTTTAAGAAAATCAGCACATGAAGGTAGTAAGGCTTTCAGCCCTACGCCCCGTCCGCCATTACCACCCAGGAAGTATTCTTGGTACTCATTTATGTTAGAGGCTGAGTCGACCCCGGCCAGAAGGATTAAGCCAATGAAAAATTCAAATGACTCCATCGGGAAATTAACCCGCGACCTTCCGGCTTGTAGAGCAGTGTGCCATCGCGTGCCCCATTCATTTACTGATACGTCACTTAAATGGTTGAAATAAATTCTCAATGAAGGCCTATCAGCATACGTCACGCATGCTTGTTGAATCTTACGCATGACCTGCTTTGGTACTCTTCCATCCTGCAGTCGACTGAGGCCGGTGGGCCGTCAGAATACTGTAATTTATGTTGAAGCCAACATTTACGTAACAATATAAGGTCATATCTTGTTTATAATGCGTTTCTTGCAATTAAATTCACCGAATGTGCTCACAGTGGTTCTGATCGCCGTCTGCCTTTTTGTTTATGTTTCATTTATCCATGCTGTGGAATTATAGGGCGATAAGTAAATCATGCTACGTTAATGGGTAATGCAGCACGATCACTCATGGAGTAAACGTCTTGTATCAAAATCTTGGATTTGCTCCCCACCAAAAACAGGCGATATCTAATCCGGTAAGTTGTTTGGAGACAGTTTCTTTTACATTTTTACATCTTATATTTTAATATTTCACTTGTATTTTAATCTGAATAATTTTTAATATTATTATACATCAATTGACTGTTGTATAATGCTGATGTATATATGTTTACTATTTACTGGTATATGATACACATCTTGTGTCTTTATAATATCATAGCTCCCTGATAATGGCTACAAGTGTCCGAGGCACGTAGGAGCGCAAAAAGTAAGCTTTGTGCAGTAGTTGGAAATAAAATTACTTAGTGGATCCCGAAGTTTCGAAGTAACATGTTGTCCTCATCTTCAAGGGTGTAAATGTCAAATGTTCAATGTCTTCTTGAATATTTCAACTGTTGAAGACGGGAGAATACGTAACCTCGAAACGTCGGGTTCCGATTACCCAGTGACGCAGCTTCATATACAAGAAGAATGGAATCCTCAGCTACTCGAACGTCGCTGCGGAAGTATCAAAACTCGCAAAATGATCAGCTGTCTTTGAATTTCTTTAGCGTTTGAACTTCATGCAGGCAATCAGTATGTTTTGACTCTGATTACTTTAAACCTAAGTTTGCAGTTGTCTGTGCGGTCTTCATTGTCTGGAATTCTGGGAAGCATTTATTATGATTGGGAGCCGGGTTAGTGCAGTCGGTGTAATGACTAGGATACGGGCTGTTCTGATCAAGAAACTATTTATTTCTTCATCAGGTCCGGACTAACCCTTGAGGTTTGCCCAGCCATCTATACATTGACAACCAGAGGATCTTTCCCCTTGTTAAAGCGGCCGGGACGTGAAGTTGACCACTTCCATCTACTGAGGAGGTTACGAAATCTGTAGATCTGCTCGCTGCATATGCTGTTATGGCGTGGACAGGGACATGTTTACTTAGCTATACTTATTCATTAGGATTGAATCATGTTTACCTCAGGCTTCTGTGTGCGATACAAATACTTTCTATGTACTAAGAGAATACTCAGTTTTCTGTGAACTTTGGGCGTTTGAAGTTCAGAAAGGCAATCATTATAACAGGGCTGGCCAAAAAAGCGGCCCTCGAGGGAAGTATTTGCTGCCCTCGATAACGTGAATCTTTTAACAAATACAATTTTTTTTGCAAATAAGGGTGATCTAGTTAGTTTAACCCCTCCTTTTCGACATATGTATACACGAGTGCGGCCCTCGGGCGAGTCCTTACGAATTGTGTGACCCTCCTTTGGGTTGAAGTTGGCCAGCCCTGCATTATAGTTTGATTATATACGCTTCAGGCTTCATTTGAAATACATATTTATTTGTGTATCAATAGGATGCTTAGTTGCCTGTGGAATGTTCAGTTTTAAAATTTGAGTAGACATTTGCTGTGTTCGGATTACTTTCACTCGATATTTGTTCTTGTAACAAACATTCGTTTGGTGTTTGATTATGTTGCTTTCTATTCAAATATACGTTGTCTCCACGGTAATAGCCTTTTAGTTCAATCTCTTGAAAGAGGGGCAAATCTTGATGCATATCATCTCGCTGATCTTGTAAGAATTTTGAAGCAGAAAGAACGTCTGGCCCGAAAGCTTCTTGAACCACGACTCCTGAGGCAGAGCTCAGCGATTCTGCACCCGGGCAACCGCCGTTATACATTCTGGACGCAGAGAGCACGGAGTTCAGTACGACAGGCAGGCTTTGGGCTGAATCTCTTTTAGGCTGCTCTCTTTTATGTTGGTATGACCTCCATTTGCGGACAATTTCAGCACGAACTTCTGAGTTCAGCAGACAGTAGAGCAGAGACACGAAGAAACCCTGAAACAGACGACTGTCTTAAACTTGTTCATGTTCCATCATGTACTTCAATCAAGTTTTCTCAACAAACATGACAGTACAGGTGCGCTGATGTTTACAGTTCTCCTTTCTATCGATCTTACAAGTCTGTTCCCTTCTGGACTACCATCAGGAAGTACATTCGTATATGGTTTTAATGGCGTTAATAAATGTCACAATAATATATTGAACACAGATTTGGTATAGTAATGTAGTATAAAATGAAACGTCGTGGAGAAAGGGAACATCCTACACGCAATAAAAGGAAGGAAGGCTAAGTGGTTTGGACACATCTTGCGTAGGAACTGCCTCCTAAAACACGTTATTAAAAGAAAGGGAGAAGGAAGGAGTAGACGATGAAGAAGGCGTAAGAAGCTACCGGAAGAACTTAAGGAACGGAGAAGATACTGGAAGCTGAAACAGGAAGCACTAGCTCGCGCTGTGCGGAGAACTCACTTTGGAAGTGGCTATGGACCTCTCGAAAGACACACTACAGTGTTTTGATGTTTCTGAGAGCATAAACAAAGGACTTCGTCACGAACAGATTACACAATGAAGATGAATGTCAAATTAAAATTATACAACACTGTAACATAATAAAACACAGAACGTCTCCACTGTAAAGACCCTTAAGTTAATGCTGTTTAAGGAAATAATTAATGGTGGTTTTAACCCTCACACGAAAAACACAAAATGCGCTGCGTAGTGAAAAGTAAGAATTTCTTAAAATTAGAGCAGGTGGTACGTATAATTACCACTGGGCTCTAAAATGTTAATTGCACTAATAGTTTAATATCGTGACTAAGAAAAACTTATCACTATGATTAATTGAGTATCATGCTATGAAGGCATTTGGGGACATCGAGGCATAGGTCAACAATTTCTTAAAGTCGATGTTAGATGGATCTGGGTGTTGAGCTTGAACTTACGAAATCAGAGGCATAGGCCCATTGTATCAATTGAACAAGAGACTGGGCGGGCCATAGAATCGGTCTTGGCCTTTAAAATAAGAGAAAAATCCCTTGCGTCATGCTGGGAATCAAACCCCATTTTCTCGGTCGGCCAGCCCGTAGCCGCAACTATAGATAATTGTGTGTCGTAATGTTATGTAATAGCTCCTTACAGTTATTACCTGCGCGTATTTCCGTTTACAAGACTTAATTTTGAAAACTTCTTTTAAATTTTTAAAACTTCTTTTAAATTTTTAAACGCACATACTGTGACTGTGCATTACTTATTGGCCCTGAAGGTCACTTGTATAAACTATGAGAATTTCATTGCAAGCCTGCCAACATTGCATAAATTACAATGCTGATACACTACGAATACTGAAAACTGCGTTCTTTATGCATTACATGATATGGTTGTACTTATCCACTGTAAGTACCTTACATTGCTGTGCTAACCTGTAAAGATGCGAACAGCTGATCGCAGAAGAGGCACAGGATCTCTAAACTCGGGTCGACTTGCTGACTGGGAGACATCCAGATAAACAGCACATAATGAACCCCAAACAGTGGCACCAGAACCAGTGTAGATTTGGCCCATCTCCTGAAACATAACGTGAAAATTTTTATAAACAAAATTTCTGTTATTTGAATCAGGATAGGCACTGTACGTATAACATAACATTGTGGCGAGTTCGCTTACCCATTGTTGCGTTGGAAATGTAAAATTGCTTTACGTGTGTGTTGTTGAGCTACATGTCACTGTAAATTATACGTACATAGAAATATTGAGTGTTGCACAACAATGACTTTACGGCAAATTTATATAGGCGGCAACAATAAAACGTACGTAGGTCTTCATGTAAAGTGACCGATGCTGCATTGAAACAAAAGAATGTTCGTTTGCTCATGACCTTCTGTAGACGTACAATTTGGCTAAACAGATCGTAATGACAGATAAGTAGTTTTGCATTTTCTCAATTTTATATAGCTGTAAAACATTTTACGAGATCAGACGAAATTAATTAATTATGAAGCAATAAGTATTAAGTATTATTAGTGTGTCTGTGTTCTTGCCTTAGTTATCCAGCATGCAAATCGCATATTTTCTGCGCCGTATTATATTGTCGTCTGTGGCCTGTCTGACTCTACAATATTTTTCCACATTATCTCATAAATGGCACTATTTTCTAAAAAAAAAAATAAATAAATTGGGCATAAAATGTGTGTTTAGATTTTCTGTACAAATGTTCCCGAACAATTTCTCGTTCTAAGGAGAATTCAGCGAGATATTATCATAAATGTACTTAAGTGTTTGTGTAAAATACCCGTTATTCTTGTCAGATTTTAATCAAACTTTAATTTTCCCGAAATATTTTTTTTTTAATTCTCGGATATCAAATTTAATGAAAAACCTTCCAGTTGGAATCGAGGTTTGCATGCGGACTGACAGAGAGACGGACAGACAGACATGATGAAGCTAGTATTCGCTTTTCGCAATTTCATGAAAGCGCCTAAAAATGAGCGAAAAATTAAAACGTTAATGAACGGATACAGCATTCATTCCTGAAAAGCTGATATTAGGTGAGCTTTTCAATAAATTCCTCCTACATTATGCAAAATTTTCACTATAAGAAGCTGCTTAAGCCCGTCGTAAGCACTGAACTAGTCTAGACCTGCTCGCTTTTACAAGCAAGTTTGCAGCGTCATAATTTGAAAACCCTTTATGACTCGACGCTTAATGACCGACTCCATAGGTTAGTGCCTCTCTCAGCAATATTATTGTAGTCCACAACCTCCTACTCTGTTTACTTAAAAGCAATTTTAGCATTACCCAATTGTCTACATTTAGGTTGCCAACACGTCGCTTTGCTTCGAATGTAGGTTACCAGTTGGATATCTGTCAGTGTTCCTGATCTCTCCTATTCGTACTACATTTTCTGTCCATCTCGTTTTCCTTAATGTCTTTTGCCCTAATAATTTAGTTTGTAAAAATATATTTTGAAGATCCCGTTACAATTTTCTGCTCTCTCCTATTACGTCCTTTTTTCATGGATCAAAAATTCTCCGCACTGCACTCTTTACTCTCATGTTTCTTTCTGTATTCTTTCCTTACTTAAAAATCAAATTTTCACATCCATATTGCTGCTATTTTAAGATTATAATGGGTCTTTGAAAGAAAAAATATATTATTTTTAATCAAATTATTGACTCCAGAAGTGACTGAGTCTGAATGTCTGAATGTTCAAAAACCCTGTTATTTTACCATTTAATCAGTCTACAATACAAAATAACAAATTCGAAGTTAAGCTTAGTCATTATATGATGTAATATCCTAAATTACTCTGTCACTTCCACCTCCTTATATCGAGACATTTTCCTTAGTGTCTTCCTGCTCCTGTGCCACATTGTATTACAGGTTTAAAAGAAAACATAACAATAAAACATAGAGAGTTATCGAGAAAAAAAGATTAATGAAATTTAATGTAAAAAAGCAAAATAAGAAAACACTTAAACGTTTTGCTAAAGACTTACAATTACCTTAATTTGAAAAAAAATATGACAATACGTTTCAAGGATTCTCATATGTTGAAATTGACCTTTCTAATCGGTTAGTTGTCCTTAATCGAAGATATCCGAAAAGGAATGGGAGAATGCTATTAATTTCAATTATACTTTCCAAGATACCAACCTGTAGCGCAGTCTCCTCCTTTCCAGATAGACGTTGGATTTCATTTTCACCAGCAAAACTCGAACGATATTTATGAACAAAGCAAAACTCAGCTGCAGAGGAAAAATACGTATCAGTATTATTTCATTTAGTATTGTATGTCGTTAAGGTTTTAATGGGCAGTGGTAGTCACACATGCCAACTGGTTTAACGATAAGGAATTTAACTTTACACGCATTTTATTGTTTTCTGTTCTGTCTCGTAACAAACAACGAGAATTATCCTGAATGTCATCAGATGAATTAATTTCATAACAGACATGTGACATGTTCTCTGTGAGGTAAGAACTTACGTTACTTTACGTTAGGTTAGGAAGGATAAGTTCTCTTATAGCTTACAAGTACAGATATGGTGACTGGCAGCCTAATGAGCAGGAAGATGTAAGGGTCATCGTGTGTGGTCCAGCACATGGAGTCTTCAAGCTTGGCCCGCGCCACGACCCACGGAGCCACAAACAGGACTGGTAACCCTGTGTATAAAACAGTAATTAGGTATTGGGCCAATTCTATGTAATAGAAACCCGTGTGTAAAACAGCGATCGGATTTTGGACCATTTCTAAGTAGCAGTAATCCTGTATGTAAAGAGTAATTAGGTATTGGACAAATTTTATGTAATGGTAACCCGTGTGTAAAATAGCGATCGGATTTTGGACCATTTCTAATAGCAGTAATCCTGTATGTAAAGAGTAATTAGGTATTGGACCAATTTTATGTAATGGTAACCCATGTGTAAAACAGCGATCGGATTTTGGACCATTTCTAATAGCAGTAACCCTGTATGTAAAGAATAATTAGGTATTGGACCAATTTTATGTAATGGTAACCCATTTGTAAAACAGCGATCGGATTTTGAACAGTTTCTAATAGCAGTAACCCTGTATGTAAAGAGTAATTAGGTATTGGACAAATTCTATGTAACGATAACCCGTGTGTAAAACAGCGATCGGATTTTGGACCATTTCTAAGTAGCAGTAACCCTGTGTGTAAATAAGCGATCAGACTTTGGACCATTTTAAGTAACGATAACCCTGTGCGAGTGATCCGATGTTGAACCAATTCTAAGTCGGTAACCCTGTGTGAAACTAACTATCAGATTTTGGACCATTTCTAAGTAACGGCAATCCTGCGTGTAAAAGAGTAATTAGGTGCTGGACCAATTGTAAGTAACGGTAACCCTATTTGTAAAACAGTGATGTGATCAGATGATGGACCATCTCTAAGTAACGGTAACCCTGTGTGTAAAACATGGAACAGATGTTGGACCTTTTAAGGCAAAGGTAACTCTGTGCAAGTAATCCGATGTTGTGCCAATTCTAAGTAACGGTAACCCTGTGCTTCCCTAATTCTTTTGCTGCTATGATTCGGCAGAATAAATTTATAGGCTTTTACGGCGACTAAAAAGGGATGAAACCTCCCCTGGGCATCAGCCGCGTTAATTACGTTCTGAAGCTTAACGTTTCGAAGAACTGCTCTTTCTCCATCTTCAGGGAATGCTGCGATAGTCGTTCCTGATGACGCCGGTTATCCGAAACGTTAAACTTTACACCCTAAGTGACTCTATTGTTCTTTCTGGAAGATATTTTCGCAAAACTAGATTTCTGTTGGTCGATTTTTGCCTATTTAAAAACACTTTTCAACTGTAAAGCTTTTGATCGCCGACTTTTAGAATGATTATGAACGATATATTGAAAAAGAGATGTAATGAATAAGAACTGAAAGTAGGTAAGGATCTGTCAGGCGACACCCATTGTTTAATTTAGAATGCTGTCTCGGCATTCTGCTGGAAAGCGAGGATAATTAGATAAACCTCAATCACGAGAGCTTGTCTCAATTCCGAAATTCGAACCTGAGGCCTTTCCAGTATGGGACAGGTTTACTACCCAGGCATACCTAATTTGGTGGAACAGTAGTTCACTTCTAAGCCACGACAATACGTGATAATACGTGACAATACGTGAAAATACGTGACAATACGTACCCCATCCAAGAGTGACGTACAGAGTGATGGCGCTAGTGTCCGAGAACAGAGCGAGGAAGATGAGGTTATGTAAGTACAATCCCTCCATGAAGATCCAGGTGTAGTTTGCTATGATGCAATAGTTGCAGATCGTTGTCAGTACCTTGCACTCCCAGTTCTGTTTAAACAGAAATTTGTCTATGTTCGTTGATGGTCTTCCTTTGGGTTTCTGCGCCATGTAGTAGGCAAGTGTTTTGATGTCTCGTACAAACGTACTGCCTCCAACTTCAGAGTGATTGATTCTGTTTTACCCTGAAGATGGAGGCAGTACATTCCTCCGAAACATCTATCACACGGCGCAGAAACCCAAAATGGAACCAACATTGCTCATTAACCGCCATGAAGACCTGAAACAAATTGTCTGTGTCCTTTACTTTGCAGGGAAAGAGGCATGCAGAAGAAAAGTTTAGTCAGGCTCATGTCAGGTTTGATGTTTTCAAGACGGTGAAATATAAGATCACATTTTTTGAGAAAGTGACGCCTTTTATTTCGGTAAACAGACATCAAAGTTCCGGGGGAATCTGCTGCCTCCTTCAGGTTAATTTGTCACTCTTCTACACTGAAGACGTAGGAAGTACTTCACAGGAACTCATTATCCTTATTTTTGGTACATTGTTATGTGTTCAACACTGCATGTGGCCATTGCAGATTTTGTTTTGCAACTCCTGCTTTAAACGATGGCCAATAACTGCATGACTGGTGTATCTCTGTTATGAACTCACGTTTCTGTCGGGCTTGAAGTGCACCAGGCCACCTTCATCAAGTTCTACATCCTTCGCAAGTCCAACACCCTTCACAAACAGAATGTCTATCAGTAGCGTCACCAGAGCTCTCATGATGAAAGACAAAAACAGATGAAGGTGCAACATGTTGCGCGGACAGCGCAGCTTTCTGTAACAAAATGGTGGAAATAATTTGCAGGGAGGTGGCACGAGTTTCGCTTCCCGACAGTGGCAGATACCACTCTTCGCCGTCATATCCAAAAGGAGTTGGGACACTGTCATTACGTAATGGGCCTAAAGCGGCACGAGCGTGAACCTGACAAAACCTCTAGCCCTGAAGTTTATAAAGCGTAAAACTTTACCTACTCCTCGTTTCTCCATGGCATGTCCTTTACTCTCCTGTAAAACTTTAACTGATTCCATCCTAATTAAAAAAAATTTTGAAACTTGACTTTAGACAAATGTAATTTTGGTATAGATTATTCTGGTATGACGCCTGATTTGCGCGAAGTCGAAGCATGACCTTACATATATATATATATATATATATATATATATATATATATATAAAACCATGGCTCAACATCCCTATATGGGCTCAGGCCTCCTCTTTCCGAGGTTACTGGGTCGTGAACATTCGTGGCAGTTATGACCATACATACTTCCATAAAAACACCTACAAGAATATGCATTAGGCCTACACAAACATTAAGGAGAATAACGTGTGCAATTGATTTTGATCTACAAATTTTAATTGACACAATTCGCAGTGTAACTTTTAACCCTAGACCCAAAAGATTATTCCCAAATATACAGGATGTTTTAGGAAAATCTGTTATATTCCGGGAGAACGGTACGCCGTGGCGCAGTTGGTTGAGGTCACGGGTTCGATTCCCGATGAGTTCATTGGGATTCTTTTTAATCCTTCCCTATAGGTCGACTGGGCCTCCAACAGAAATGAGTACCAGCGATGTCTCCTGGGGTTAAAGGCGGCCTGTGCTTAGGGCTGACAACCTTGCCACCTTCATGTGTCGATTTTCTAGCAATTCTGGGAGCCTCAAAATCCTGAAGCCCTAATGGCCGGTCCAGCCTCTATAGGGATAGATTTACTTCGGGAGAACGCTCCTTACACCAAATTACATTGATATAACCACACATACCTGCATCCGAAGCCGAATGTTTACGGAGATAATTATGAAATTTACTTCCTGTTCTTACCAATAGATAAGGTAGCCAAGCGATATTCAAATATTGTGATACAGATTTTGATACGAATCCTAATTTACAACTACTTCAGTTGTATGAATGAATGTTAATGTCTTAAATTGTGTTGTCTTCTGTAAATCTTAGCTACTCTGTTAATTATAAGTACATTAACCACATTTCGGGCGCAGAACTTGTACTTTTGAGTATTTTGTATGTTAAAAGAAACATAAAATAAAACTATGTGTGTCTGACTAATGTTTGTATCTATACCAACGATGATAAAAATACGGTCCTTTTAAATTTGGAGTGCGCCAGCGATATAATTTCAAAAACACAAAACAAAACAGTATAAAACTCGACAAACAATTATATTATCTGCATTCAAGCATAAATTATTCAGAAATACCTCGTGTTATTGACAATACGACATATGTGTCATACCAATGTATGAACATTAATTACATCGCTCATAAAATAAGTATCGCTTTAATTGCAAAATGTGACACAAATAAAATTATTTATGTGTTTACAGTTTATTTTACTCGGGATTTATTACAAAATATGCTAAAGTAAGGGCTTAATAGGCAAGCTTAATTTCAAATTTTGTACGGTTGTTTCAAAATTTTTTGAAGATTAATTCCAAATAAGTTTTTGGTCCCAGTGTTGGCACTAAGGACGACAGGGTGTTGTCATTAATGATGTATAATTAAAATATATGGTTATTATATTTAATGTGGCCCGCAAACATTTCTTCTCTTTATTTGACCCTGGTTCGCAGAGAGCTGCTTAACATTGTTCTGCATAAATACTTCTTAAATGTTTCTGGTGCTTCTGACCCCTTAAAAGTCTCAATAATTCTGCGGACCTTCTCTCCAAAATTATCTTAACTCCCGGATCCCTTACGCAAAACCCACCTTAGCGTTACATTTGGAATACTTGCAGACAAGAAATACACTTACAATGTAAAAACCTGTAATAATTTGAGGTAAAAGTATATTTAGAAACAATACTTTCCTAGTTGTAATACCAGTAAAACTCAGATTAGGAGAATCCTGAAAGGAAAAGAATTACGTTCTACTGAATGGAGTCAAGTTGCGGACTCCTGGTTGAGGAATACTGGGCTCTATGTTCATTAGCATTATCAGCAACATCGCTTATTGGCTCTGTACAAAATTGTTCCTCAACTATTGCATTTGTAATGTATGTTTATTATCAACATATTTCACTAAAAGTCGCGACTGGCTCGAATTAGAATATAATTAGTCCTCGGTAAGCTTAGACATATGCCATACGTGTACTTACGTTCTCCATAGCAGTTGTGCAGTATCGTGCAGCCTGGCAGGTGGGCGCCGACGATTCGGAGAGACATATTGCTTCCATCCTTAAGACAGAAGGATAGTGGGTTCTTCCGAAAGGTTTTAAGCGCCTACCAGGCCACAAGATGACATAACTCAAGACTACCGCAGTGTAAGTCACTTCATACTTGTTACTGACTTACCTCATGTTGCTGAGGAGGATGAATGCCACGGCCAGAGTCACTGCAGAGACACTGTAGCCCACTTGAGACACTATTTTGAGTACTGGGACCCATTTCTGTGAATACGAAATGACATTCAGACATGTAGACCACTAGCGTTTTATGTAATTGGAACAACTAGTGGAAAAAGTTCGTTGATATTCCAACAGAAGTATCTTGTAGACAAATATATACATACACATGCACACGTATATGTGTGGGTGTGTGTGGAGGTCGTATGATGATTAACATCATCCATCAGACTCTGAGCCTCGTATAGGTGAAAGCATGCACATTCCAAGGCCGTCTGACGATTAACGGCATTTGTCACATATACAGAGTGGGATTCGAACTCGTTATCCGCGGCCTTATACGGTAAAGACAAGAAGCGCGTGAAATCGGCGAGCAGAGTTTTTTACTTGTTGAAACGTGGAAGAACGAAAGAAAGACAGACAGAAAATCGTTTAATGGAGATACTACCATTATTACAGAGAAACAGGCAATTTTAATGGCTTTAAGTATCGCTATATACCTCCGTTCTTCCTTCTGGCAAGGATAGTTTGCAGGCAAGGTAAACCGTTGGGAAGAAAGTTAAGGGAAGGTACCGGAAATTTGACTGGGTAATTAGCAGAGGAGAGAATTTGAGCAGCTGTTGCATTTTGGCTGTATTTTGGTATTTATGTTGGGGGGGGGGGCTACATTATGGGGAATTCTTGTATTGTTGGGAGTGCTACAGTGGAGCAAATATTTTTATTTTTTTGGTGTGGAGTTTTATTACAACCATGTAGTGTAAAATACGAATTGGGTACCAACTCAGTATTTGCCCTAATGCAGAGGTAAAACCACGGAAAAACCTTATCGAAATAGCCGGTCACAGGACCTTCTGGATTCATACTGGTTCTAGCCAGCAGTCTGACATTCAATACCGTAAAACCTAAGGCCACTCTACAAGGAGGTTATTAACACTTTGTTGGTTGTTAATAGTGAAATATTATTCCTCTTGTAAGGCTTGTGTTTTTAAACATGTACAAAATCTTTTTACATAAGCTTTTATGTATGTTACTTTGGATGCGTAAAAACATTTGATATAAAGATGCGGTTGGTAAAAGCCAACAAAAATGTTCAAAATTTTGTTGGTAATAGTCAACAAAAATGTTCAACATTTTAAGTATTTTTTTCAGGCTCTGAGATTATCCTAAGAGGTCTATTGTTCATTGAGTTACGGAGATATAAATATATTTTATTGACAAATGATGACGGCTCTTCAAGCCGACATTCCTGTCAACTCAGCTTTTGTTAAGTTTTATGTCTTAAGTGTTAAAGTCATTGCAATTAACGTGTTAAGATATTTTATTTTAGTATAATCCACTACTCAATCGCCTCTTTTCTAATAATTCAAGAGAGTAAGTTCAAGCCGATCCCAGTGGCCGCACGGCCTAAGGCGTGGGTCTGCGGCCTCTTGTTTCCTGAGATTGAGGGTTCGAAGCCGATCCCAGTGGCCGCACGGCCTAAGGCGTGGGTCTGCGGCCTCTTGTTTCCTGAGATTGAGGGTTCGAAGCCGATCCCAGTGGCCGCACGGCCTAAGGCGTGGGTCTGCGGCCTCTTGTTTCCTGAGATTGAGGGTTCGAAGCCGATCCCAGTGGCCGCACGGCCTAAGGCGTGGGTCTGCGGCCTCTTGTTTCCTGAGATTGAGGGTTCGAAGCCGATCCCAGTGGCCGCACGGCCTAAGGCGTGGGTCTGCGGCCTCTTGTTTCCTGAGATTGAGGGTTCGAAGCCGATCCCAGTGGCCGCACGGCCTAAGGCGTGGGTCTGCGGCCTCTTGTTTCCTGAGATTGAGGGTTCGAAGCCGATCCCAGTGGCCGCACGGCCTAAGGCGTGGGTCTGCGGCCTCTTGTTTCCTGAGATTGAGGGTTCGAAGCCGATCCCAGTGGCCGCACGGCCTAAGGCGTGGGTCTGCGGCCTCTTGTTTCCTGAGATTGAGGGTTCGAAGCCGATCCCAGTGGCCGTGCGGTCTAAGGCGTGGGTCTGCGGCCGCTCGTTTACTAGGATCGTGAGTTCGAATCCCACAGGGGACATGGATGTTTGTGTTGTGTTTGTTGTATAAGGACAGTAGTATGGAACATAATTGGCATGAAGGACAAAAGGATTTAGAAGTACAAAAATGAATCAAAGGAAAGAAGAATCCCGCCGGGGGCATGGAGTGTTGTGTGTTGTCCGGCAGAGGTCTCTGCGTCAGGCTGATCACTCATCCAGGAGTCCTACCTAGTGTGGTGTGTCAGAGTGTGATTGTGAAGCGTCGATAATGAGGAGACCCTGGCCCATTAGGGGCCTTTGGGCCATGGAAAATGAAAAGTAAAATTTAAGATAGATTTTTACATAAAGTGTAGCTTTAAATTCGACTCAATTAATGTCTACTATCGAATGACTTTTTAAGCTTCTTTTCACGTCCAACCCAGCTTTGATATCACCCTTATAGGGGTGCATGGGATAAGCTGAAAGTCAAGTTCCATTCTTAACTACTTGTCACGCCTATACCAGCTTTCACTTCACCATAATTAGACCGGCTTAAATGTTAAGTGCCAAAACCTAATCCAGTGTTAAAAATCGCCCCAGTTACTTCCACAATAGTTTAAACGTAGCTTTAAAGCGTCGTTTGATCATCACACCCAAAGTTTTTATTACCTAAATTCTGTCTCTGCTACAGATCACAGAAAGCTTCAAGCTTAATTTTCGTCCAACCCAAAGTCCGTGTCACCTCACACGCTCCCATTTCAGAACTCAAACTAAGGTCAAAAGTGTCGCAAATATTCGACAAAGCGCCGGATCCTGATAGAAAAGCATATGCCATAAGAGGACCCCTGCAAGAATGTGGTAGTGTTTTGTCATCTTGTCATCTGACAGGACAATCTTAAAATGACATCTGCGACTTACCTAAATAACACCCAAAATTCAACTCTATATGGTTCTGACGATGGTAATGACTCACTGGCCTGGTGTTCATTTTTTTGACTTTGTCTATTGCCTAATTTTTTAATGAAACGTGACGTTTCGTAGGCCGGCTCTGCTTCCATCGTCAGGCAAAGAAAACACAAGGGATCCATCAGATTAGGTTTTTCCTTACCTGAAGACGGAAGCAGAGCCGGCTTCTGAAACGTCGAGCTTCATTAAAAATTAGAAGATGAACAAAGTCCAAAAAAGAATATTGTGTCAGTGGTTTTGAAATTAATTTCCTACCTCACAGAAAACATGCTGTATATCCATGAAAAAGCAAAGCATTTGAAACTCTTAGAGAATTTATAATATTATGAGAATCATATCAAACACATAAACACAATCTTCTGGCAAAATGCAGTTCATTTATATCGAAGCAGATGACAAGCACTGTAACCACCGTACGTTAGAGTGTTGAGATGCATCTTACCGCCAGTAAAACAGAGTCTTCTATCGGACCGATATGAACCACCTGAGTTGCGTTTTTTTGTGGGATGCATTCGTTCTCCTGTTCGAAGGACCAGGAACCATTGTCTGAGCACAGCCTCCTTGCAACCCCCTTGAAGATAAATAGATATAAAAATACTAAGCTCGCAGAAGAAAAAAGTAAGCGATAAAAGGTAACTAGTTGAACTCAAAAGTGGTGGTTAAGTAGCGAGCTGCGGGAGCAGTCTTCATAGACCTTACTCTTATGTTTGTTTCGTTTAATTTATTTTATGTGAAATGTGGTTTTTTATTAATTTGTTACCGTATGTGCCTATACAGTAATTCCTATGTTTACGAGATTATTCCCTTCCTCTGTATCTGCTCATAAGGCGAAAATTGATGAAATGGAGTTTTTTGTACATGGTGAAGGGCCCCGCAGCAGATGCTACGGACGCACCACAGCCTTAATGCTTCTTGTGCAACCCCTGTGATGAAGATTAGCAGTTTTTTTTACCAAGTTTTACAAGTAATGAAGCACCAGTGGAATGAAATTGACAGGGGAAAACGGACAACTCGGAGAAAAACCTGTCCCAGTGCCACTTTGTCCACCACAAACCCCACATAGACTGACCCGGGATCGAACCCAGGCCTCCGCAGTGGAAGGCCTGCGACTAACCGCCTGAGCCATGGCACGGCGTAAATGGAGTTTAGTTTTCCATTGTTGGCCATGTGATAAATTTTAATTGTTTTCAGAGGTAATAAATTCTTCCCCTTCCATTTGAAATGTATCTTAATACAAAACAAACGAAGAATACCAAAGTATGGAAAATAGAACATTAATTATTAATTAAATTACAGAATTTAAATGGCATTATTAGTCATTAGCCTGTGCACAAAACATTATTACATTTTTAAATTTGTAAAAAAAAATTCATAGATATTGTCATCTTTATTATTAAAGTAAAAGTTAATACGACACAAACATTTTAATTACTTATAAAAAAGTAAATTCTTCAGTGCTGGGGTTGGTGGGTTTTTGTAACTAGAATCTGCCCATTCGAGACATCTAGAAATCTGGGGTTTATTTCAAGCAGCAATTTGATATTCTTTTCTGTTCCACATGTCGTCCAGAAAGTCTATGGGGTCTGCCCAGGCTTATTCAATGTGTATCAGGACTAAAGCGGTTGGAGCGTAAACCTGACTCCTCACCTTTATTTAGCACCAAGAAAGAATGCGTGGGGATGTACCTTCACTCGAAAGGATAACTTTACATACTACATAGCCTAACAATATGGAATAATCTTGTATGGTGTTCATACCTATAAGGCCCACAGTTCTGAAGAAATTGTACCGCCCTGATTTAAGTGATAAAGAGTTCTTAATTGTTCATACTTTTCGTTACTCAGGAGTAAAGCTTTGACCTTGACAGTGTAGGTAAGGTTTCCTTATCTCTGGGCGAAACTTGTAGAGAAATCATAGATACTCGTATCCTCTCAAAAACACAAGTTTCTTTCAACTTACACTAGTCACCATTTTTAGTTGTTCAGTTTGTAACAAGCCTAGACTAAAATTTATACACGGCTTCAGCCAGGCAGAACAAAACAAAAAATTCCACCTCGCATAACATAATTAACACACCCTCACAAAACACGACTCTACTGCAGCGGAATGTATTTTAAACTGGAATGCATTAGTTACTTGTAATAAACACGTGACAGTCGCCGGCCTCCTGTGAAACCACTGCCAAGATCAAATCTAATCTGCTGAATAAACAGTATTACCTCGGAGACGTAATCAGGGCAGGGCTGAGTTACGAGGGCTCCAGGCGCAGCAGACTGCCAGCACATCACACCGTCCCACATGACGTCACAATATGCCGGGTTCGCTGCTAACAAATATCCACACTTAAGACATGTCTGGTGTTTTGTGAAATATTGCCATTTCTGCTATGATTCACGTACTGAAATTTAGAAAACTATATTTTAATTGTGAATGATTTTCAGGGAAAGTGTGTAAGCCTAAAAATACAAAGGTTGGGGTTTTAATTGTCGGCTATAATGAAGGCAAAGCTATCGTGGAATATTTCAGCTATTTGGGTAGCATGATAACAAGTAATACAAGGTGTGCACGTGAAATTAAATCCAGGATTGCCATGGCAAAAGCAACATTCAACAAGAAGGCTCTTTTCACCAGCAAACTGGACTTAAATTTAAGGAAGAAACTAGTAAAGTGCTACATTTGGAGTATAGCATTGTATGGTGCTGAAATTTGGATACTTTGGAAAGTAGATCAGAAATACCTGGCATGTTTTGAAATGTGGTGCTGGAGAAGAATGGAGAAGGTCAGTTGGACCGATCGTGTGAGAAATGAAGTATTACATAGCGTCAAGGAGGAGAGAAATATCCTACAAACAATAAAAAGTAGGAAGGCTAACTGGAATGGTCACATCTTGCGTAGAAACTGCCTTCTAAAACACGTGATTGAAGGAAACTTAGAGGGAAGGATAGAAATGACGGGAAGACGAGGAAGGCGAAAGTAGCTACTGGATGACCTTAAGAAAAAGAGAAGATATTGTAAATTGAAAGAGGAAGCACTAGATCGCACTGTGCGAACGCGCTTTGGAAGAGACTACGGACGTGTCGTAAGACAGGCAATAGAATAAATGAATCCCATTACAGGCCTGGAGAGGCCCTGATGTTTCCAGGAGGTTGAGGCTCCCAGAACTTCTAGACAATCAGCACATGAAGGTGGCAAGATTGTTAGCCTTACGCACCCGCTGACTTTACCCCTCATTTCTGTTAGAGGCCAGAAGGGTTAAGTAAATGAAAAACCCCAATGACCCAATCGGGAATCGAACCGACGACCTTCCGGCTTGTAGCGCAGTGCCTCAACTAACTGTAATAAGAGCAGTTCAAATTAATTGTATTGCTGTTTCAGTATTTTTCACATAGTTCCAGCCACATCTGAAATATTTATTGTGTCCTGAGGCGAGATTTTCTTTTACCCGTATCCTGTATTATCAGCCATTGCGTCACATAACTGTATCATCTTTAATTCTGTGGCCGCCAAAATTTTGCTTCAGTGCTTCAGAAAGCTGACAGTCGCTCGGCGACGGATTCCCCTGTTATAACGATAATCAGTGCGAGTGCTGCAGTTACGAATTTACATTCCATGTAAGCTAATTTTCTTACCGACCCTCTTGTACCCTATTAACCATAATACACCTCATCGCTGTCCATTACATAGCACTTCTGCTTCGTGTTCTTAAGGTTTAGAATTCAATTCCCGGCTCGGAAACTCTTTATCCTGACAGAAATTTTCGTAGCTTTTCACAGCCTCTGCCATAAAAATGCCATACTGGACCAAGACCGCGTCCTTTCAGATTCTTTTCAATTCATTACTCCATAATCATTTCATCGTTCAACGCTATAGCATCTTAGCAACTCAGAAAATCGCTAACCAAACCAATAATACATAAAAACATGTTATGACGATTACTGCCTTACGGAATGTGACGCCGTGTAGTTTGGTAGATAAGGCCAAAATAATGTGACAGGACCTGATACCTTTATCTTCGGGGCAAAAGAATGAAGATGGAGGCACGAGGTTTTTCTGAAACGTTCGTACATACCTCTCAAATTACACTGCGTCATACACCGTAACGTAGAAATAATCAAATAAAAATACTGTGTTTGTCCTGGCATTATTAACATCAGCAAATAATAGGCCTATAGACCTATGTCTTGATGATTTCACGGTGACTAATTTTAAAAAAAGTCTTGGCGGGCTCAGGGACGTGTCAGTTTGTTCAAGGCCGATATCAGGACCCTGATGAAGGAGACGGAGTCGATCTCTGAAACGTTCTTTTGCCTGAACACGTGACGCAAATGTGAGCCCACGATGTTATTAAATACACAAATAACTCGGCGAATCCTGTTCTATGGGACAGTAAGCAGGGTGACTGTAGGTATTTGACAGCTGAGGTCAGATAGTCTGCAAACGGCCTACCACTTAGATAGCCTGGTGAAGACCAAATATTGAGATATGATTTTATTCCTACTGGCTGCGATTTCCTTACAACATTACAAGAAAGCACCTTGTGTGCGAAAGGAACCATAGATCCATTTGTCATTCAATATTAAAGCGCATGTTACACGGATGTTCGGTAATTTATTTTTTTTCAAAATAGAGTCTAACTCTGTTATAACGTCATGAAAGGGACTGAATATTTTGTGTTATTATAAACGAGTGTTTTCTAACCGAGGAGTATAATGTTATGGTTAACAGCGAGGAATTAATTGCTACAACAGAACACCAGAGTGTCGGACTCAAGATGACTTCTTTTCATATCCAGCTGTCCTGTGACAGATTTAGGATCTAAGAAATGTATATGTATGTATGTATGTATATATGACATTATAGACGATGTGTCGCTTAAACCGATGTCGTCATAACCGGGTTCTACTGTACATATAAATATCCACATAAATGTCACGGATGTAAAATTCAAATCTTCTGAGATATGATGTCATGTTAGTTTCTAAACAGTTACCGACGTTTCGGACAAGTTTTCTTCCTTCATCTTCGTGGTCTAACAGTAATTTTCTTGGTATATTTATACCTTAAAAATGGGGCAAGAAGCTCCTCCGAAACGTCAAGAACTATTTACCAATCTATGCGACGTCATAACCCACACGGTTTGAATCTTCATAAAAACCGCTGTGAGAAACTCTAGTCTCGGATTACGTTTGTGCCTTGTGGTACTGACCTCCTGGTTCTGGATTTTGTGCGGTGGTACATTTTTCCATCTCGAGTTCCAGTCGTCGATTGTGTTTGTCCATAAATATCTGCAACAGTTCTTCTGGTGTCTGCTGTTTGCGTTCTGAAATATAAGTGAAATAATCTCAGAGTTATGGACAAATAAAATACTGACAGAACAGAATAATTTGCGGTTTAAGTCAGACTGACAAACCGCGACAATTTTTACAAAATATTTTTTTGTTCGAAGTTTGAAAAATGAGCCCCTAAGCACTGCACTATATCCGTCCGCAAATCGTATATTCGAGACTAATGAAGATATTTCGATAAAACTTTATCCAGCGCAAAAGATAAATATTAGTTCCCAAATTTTAATTTTTGTGTATATCGGCCTTTTATAATTTTATTTTACCTACATTATCACATCTTCTCGTAACAATAAATCCAGCAAAAAATTAATTTATGATAAAGGATACAGGCCTCATTAAAACCTACAACTTCTCTTCGCTAACAGATTTTGATATGATTAATATTTAATCAAGCACAATGAAAAATAATTTCTGATAGACCATTGTTACATGTGATTTGTGATTGGCTGTGCAAGAATGGATTTACTAATGCAACAATACCTTGTATGTACAATAAACGAAAATCGAGTTGTATATAAAATCACAAGGCACTTTTCCAATCGTCTTAGTTTAGTTGTACGAGACGTTTCGGAAGGTGGTTCTACGTTTGTCATTAGCAAGTCTATATTTCTTTAAAGCTTTAAAGAACAGTTGTGACTATAAGAACCACTTGCTTTAACGTTCAGAAATTTTGCCTTTTGCCCACAGAGTGTATTTATGTGCTTCGTAAACTTCTTACGATAAAGAACAATTTTTCCTTAATAGTACTGGCCAATTGATCTCTCTAATGGAGATGCATTATGTTGTCTGTGCTATCGGAACTGAATTTTGAAATACTATGTTACATTAAGTTCATACTTCGATACTTTAACCAATTCGAGGAGCTGAATATTATGCAATGTCGCTTTCATATCGAACCTCCGTCTCAGATCTGTAGACGTATCATAAAACAATTAATTCCACTGGACTAAATGGCTTTAAATGTTGCCAGTCACAAAAAAAAAAACCTGCCTCGGGATGGAAGACAACCGAGCGCTCCTTGCATCATGATGACGGACCACAGAAGACAGACTGCCAGCATCATGACCTGATGGTTTGTCCGGTTGTCTTGTATGAACTGACTTACCTGAACTCTGACCTGCACGCACGTCCCCCACTTTGATTCACAGAACATGCGAATCGGATTGTGACGTCATTGTAGAAGTGTTGCACGGTGGCGGACCTGCGCTCTGTCATCCCACTGTTAAGTCCCTCAATGGGCGACAAAGAAGGTATTTAGCGAGAGATGAGTTTCACTTCGCGGTGACTATGAAGGTTGATATCATCTGGGATGTGACGCCATGTAGTCTGGTACAGATGTACGAACATTTTGAAGGAACCTCCTGCCTTTATCTTAAATTATAATTAAAATATAATTAAATGTAACTAATTTATCATTCTTTATTACCATTCACAATGCTTTTGTGTTTGTAGATTCAAACAGCACCATCTTGGTAACCATTCTGAATTAGACACAAGTACATATGAACCTTTTCTCACAATTACCAATACAATCGCATCCCAAAATATTGATTTTCCGTCCTGAATCATCCTGTATATCTTCAAGGACATTATAAATACGCACTGAAAACAGCCTGTTTTATCACAGGTGTGTCCTTGACATAAAAACGAGTTCGAGCCTCCTAACAACAAGGTCCATAAATTCTGATGAGTCATTTTGAATGTGTGATATCATAACATAACCTACCTAGAAGAACTATCAGTTGGCCTTGATTAACCCGTGTTGATCGTGCTGTGTTACTAAGACCATAGAAATGTTGTGCCCCGAGAGCAGTCGGCCTTGAAAGACAGATGTTTGCTCGTCCATTCGTAATTACACAAGTAATTGACAGCCTGCGGTCGGGCGTTGTGTGTAACTAATGCTTGTGTTCGAAAATAGACCGTATATCATTGGATGAAGAAGCTGGGGAAGCGTAGTCGGTTCACTGACAACCGAGGTATCAATGTTTCAAATCCCGGCAGGGGCAATAGATTTTTGTCTTCTCCGAAACGTCGAGACCGTATCTGGGGCTCACACAGCCTCGTATGTAACGAGTACCGTTTATTTCCCAGGAGGTGAAGCAGCCGGGGTGTGAAGTTGACCACTACCTTACATCTACTGCTGAGGTTAAGAATGAATGGAGTTATACCCCCTCTCCCCCATATGCCTTCGTGGAGTGTAAAGGGACAACAGTTGTCACTGTGATGTACAGTTGTACGATACCTGATATTACTAACTAACTCCATGGAGCAGAGTCCTTCTTGAGAAGCTAACAGGTCCTCAGCTAGTCAAGAAATTCCCCGCATTTTATGGAACCCGAAGGTTCATTACCGCATTCACAAGAGCCCACCACCTGTCCCTATCCTGAGCCATATCAAACCAATTCAGGGCCCCCCCTCCATCCCACTTCTTGAAAATCCATTTTAGTATTATCCTCCCATCTACGCCTGGGTCAACTGATACTGCTATAAAAAGTAATTGTTTATGTGTGTCACTGGGTATCTGTAAAAATGGTTTGTTTATTAGTGACGTATAAATAGGCAATGACTTTATAATTTTGGAGTTCAGCCAGCATAGTCACAGGCCAAGGCATACAAACGTGATATGATCTACTCAGTCACACCTGTTCAAGGTACTACTAGTCGACAGTCCTGTATGGCCAATAGCGCTGCCTTCTCTAAGTTTTAGTTGGGTATTATGAACCTGTTTCGGGATCGATTAAACCAAACTTTCGTCTTCTGATACTAAATTGGAAATTTGACAAGAGCGCTACATTCGTCTGTTTGACCTAGGGCTTTATATGTCACATGATAGTGGAGGAAGGTATCATCAAATCCCGGCGAGAGTGTAGGAGATTTTTTTGGAGGACTTAGGTGTATCCGTTCCTACCTTACAGAGAACACAGTGCAGGCCCATTATAAAGCCCAAATGTACGATCCTGTATAGAGATTTGGCTTGTACGGGAATCACAAAGAACACAAAATTCAGATCTTCCTAATGTTACAGCACGTGGTGCTTTTTTTTTTGTGAAGGGCCCCGCAGCAGATGCTACGGACGCACCGCAGGCTTGAAGCTTATTGTGTAACCCTGTGATGATGAAGAGAAAGAGGATCAGTTTTTTTTTATTTCCAAGTAATGGATCACCGGTAGAATGAAATTGACAGGGGAAAACCGAAGTACTCGGGGAAAAACCTATCCCAGTGCCATTTTGTCCACCACAAATTCCACATGGACTGACTCGAGATCGAACCCGGGCCTCCTCGGTGAGAGGCCGACGACTAACCGCCTGAGCCATGGCACGGCCACGTGGTACATATAGTTACCACTGGGATTTAAAAGGTTAAAAAGTGTTTGATAATTAGGAATTTCTTGCCGTTTTCGGGATATGTCAGCAGAAGGATGTTATAGTCTGAAAAATGACGCCTGGATTGCATTTGTATTCACGTAACCCATATATAAAATTATCTTCCTTTCCATGTTTTTCATTTTCTTATTCATAAAGATCCGTAATTGGCAGTTATTTTGAAAAAGAAGTGGAGAGGTTCTGTAGCATCAAATGAAAGACAGTGATAAAGAGGTTCTGTAGCATCAAATGAAAGACAGTGATAAAGATGTTCTGTAGCATCAAATGAAAGACAGTGATAAAGAGGTTCTGTAGCATCAAATGAAAGACAGTGATAAAGAGGTTCTGTAGCATCAAATGAAAGACAGTGATAAAGAGGTTCTGTAGCATCAAATGAAAGACAGTGATGTGGATTGAGAACAGGTAAGGATATTTGAGGATGTGCTCGTGGCCTATTTGATGATTCTATATCAGATTTCGTCTGGAGACATGCTGAGGAAAGTCTCTCTCAAAATAGACAGTTATTTGTCCACGAATCTATGTGGAAACACGTTCACATTACTGAACTGTTTTATGATGTAGCAGAATAACATTCGTGTTTGTTAACACCATGTTGACAAAATCTAATCTGTCTTCTCACTGCACACTAAACTCAAAAACATTGTGACACATAAAAATGATTGATGGTATTTGTGAATTTAACTCTACTTTTGCTGTATCAAATTCCTCTGCACCGCCCCTTCGTAATAAAATTTATTCTGTTAGGTTGTGTAATGTCACTAGCTAATATTTATCAGCACACAAGTGTCTCTTCCACCAAACTGCCCTTCGATGTGTGGACAGTGGGAAACACAATTACGTAAATTGATGTACCTATTATTTTTAATAAATTTGTGACCTCACATACTTCACTCTTTTTCGGTTGAAGTGGCCTAACTTGAAATGAAAAGAGGAGTGAGTAGCAGACCACAAAATTCCATTTTTCATAACTATTTTTTGGCACGAAAACCTATAGGTCAAAATATAATAACGGAATTTCAAGCGAAAAATACAGTAACCGGAATTGAATTACAGCATAAAATTAATTTATTACTTTCAACTGCTAATCCTATGTGGGCCGGTATAGCGACTCGCTACGGGCTGGACGGTCCGGGGATAGAATCCCGGTGGGGGCGAGATTTTCCTCACGGGTCCAGACCGGCCCTGGGGCCCACCCAACCTCCTGTACAATGGGTACCGGGTCTCTTTCCCGGGGGTAAAGATGCCGGGGCGTGGACTTGACCACCCACGCACATCTAGTGCCAGGATTAAAGAAAGAGTAGAGCTATACCTCTACTCCCCCTCTGGGCCTTCGTGGCCTGTTCTAGGGAGAACTTTACCTTACCTTTTACCTTTACCTTTACTGCTAAGCCTATTCCATCTACGTCAGTGCAAAATAAGAAACACGATCATTTGAAAGTTAAAAGGCAAACGTAATGTTGCTCCTGTATACAACACGAAGGCAGTGTGTTACAGCTGCACTGATTCCTAACCTCGACACTAGATGGAGGTGACTGGGCAATTTCACGCACTCGTCGCCTTACCCGCGGGGAAGGAGCTCTTGGCAGCCATTTAATAGTAGGCTGGGTGAGCCACAGAGCCGGTCGGAACGTTTTGTAAAAGTGAATAATCTCTTGACTCTGTCGGGAATCCGGGAACGTTCAGCCTATAGCCTATTCACTATACAGCACACATTCATGAAATTCTGAAGAGATTCTGATTGTGGTATAACGTACAATTTACTTCTAGACCTTGTCCATTTCTAGTCTTCTACTAAAGCACACAAAGTTTGGGAACTAATTATTTTCCACTTCTTGAAATGTTGTTTCCTTCTTGTGAAATACTAGGCCGTACAGGCCGTATTTACCCGAATCTGATTATAAGACCATCGGTGTAATAGAAGTTTCTCTGTAAACAATGGCTCTTTATTGCTTCGTTCTTCCGGATACTTTTATAATAATATGATTGTACGCTTCGTAACAAACTTATCCTTACACACGCCTGGAAATCTTTTGAATATGAAATCTCCTGCGCCAATCCGCGAAAGTGGGCCAAATACTTAGTCTTACATCTATCCTGTGTTGTTGTTATATACAGTTGAGCCCGGTCATAACGACATCGGTTTATGCGACACATCGTCTATAACGTCAGATGTTCTGTGGTACCAATTAATTCTTCGCTGTTAACCATAATATTATACTCCTCTGTTAGAACAACGCTCGTTTATAACGACACGAAATATTCAGTCCCTTTCATGACGTTATAACCTAGTTCAACTGTATTTAAGTCCGGGGTAAATGAACAACTTTTCTATAGCGGTATGTTTCTTAGTAAAGGTAAAGCTATCCCTGTTCAGGCCTTGACAGTCCCTTAAGACTCCAGGAGGTTGAGGCTCCCAGAATTTCTAGACAATAGGCACATGAAAGTGGCAAGTTTGTCATACATAAGCACCGGCCGCCTTTACCTTTCAGGAGATACCCCTGGTACTCGTTTCTGTTATAGGCTGAGTCGACCCCAGGGCCATAGTGTGATCGGAAGGAATCGAAACCGCGACCTCCAGCTTGTAGCGCAGTGCCTCAACAAACTGAATCACCGCGTACTCCGTGTTTCTTAGTAACGTGTGTCAATTACATGCGAAATTATTTTGAGCTTTCGGGTCTCTTGCCGAAACTTTGAGCAAATTCAGTTACTTAGTTTCACGGACATAAATTAGGGAAGGACTGTCCAAATATTTTCAAAGACACTAAAGCATTCTGCCTATATCTGAGGTTGTCCTGGAAAATCTGAGAGCTGGCTGTTGTGAGTGCGGTAATAAACCTTCGGGTTCCATAAAACGCGGGGAATTTCTTGACTAGCTGAGGACCTTTTAGCTTCTCAAGAAGGATTCTGCTCCATGGAGTTAGTTAGTTAGTCCTGGAAAATCTGAGAGCTGACCACCTAATTTTAAAATTTCTTATTTTTACGGAACGATGGACATAGTTGGTAAGTAAGGATAGCTTTTCTCTAGGATATGACGCTGCCTCAACGTATAATCAAATTCCAATGGTTCGAGGCAAATTAGTGTCTTCATCTTAAACAGTCGATAGGTCTTATCAATCCTCGAGGACACTACGCTGCCTCGCCACCTCTGGATCCGATAACCCGTCGACGCCGCGTCATGTGCTACAGTTCTAGGTTATGTTGACACTACAAGATAGGAACACAATGTTCCTTAAAACGTCGGGATCCGATTACCCAGTGACGCAGCGTCATATCTCAGAAGGACGGAATCCTCAGGTACACCGCTGCGAAAACTTAAAAAGTTGCATAATCTGTACATATTTTGTACATCAAAATTGTCAACTGCATTATAATTATCCCTATCCGTTTTATTTGTTTCCTGCAAAGAAAGGATCTGACACTGTGTGGGTGAATGTCGCAGCCGAGGGATTAGAGCTCCTGCTTCGTATTCGGGAGGTAAAAGGTTAAAATCTCTGCCTCAGGCCGATTCTTGACAGTGTTTTTTTTATATTTTCCTGTCCCTCCGGGCAGCTTCCGGTGTAATGCTGTAATGAAATAAGAGAGATAACAAGTTCAGTTAACACTTTTTTATTTACTATCCTAACGTTAGAAGTTATATAAGTTTAGTAATTCAAAGCGTCGTACAATAAACAAAGAAAAAATAAAATCAGTGAGCACAAGAAGACGTTGGTCCGTACCATGGCTTAGGCGGTTAATCGCCGTCTTCTCACTTCGGAAAAATGGATTCAGTCTAAGGTGAGTCTATGTGAGAATTGTGGTGGACAAAGTGGCACTGGGACAGATTTTTCTCCGAGCACTGCGCTTTGCCTGTCAGTATTATTCCACCAATACTGTACTGCATACTCGTTCGTTCATCACCGATGTTATATATACTTAGCAACTGACAGCGTTGTGAAATAACACTTAAGAAGCCCGCGCTACTGCTGCGAGCATACAAACTGCATATCTGTAAAAACTCCGTGGCATTCGTGCTGATATCATCTGTGACGTATGGCCAATATGGATGGTGGTGGTTGGTGGAGTTGGTGTAGGGAACGAATTGTGTGTGATGTGTATATTGACGTACTTGTCAGTATATAAATTTACTGTATAATTTAACAACATTCTTCTACAAATGTAATTGTAAGTGGTAAGTAACGTTCGTAGTACTGAAGAGATATGAAATTAGATTTTGTATATATTACCCGTGTGAATATATCACACGTATGTGTGCTTAAAATTCCGGTGAGCGCAAGGGAATGAAAATATTTAAACTCTGAAATAATAAAATGGGAAATATAAAATTGTCCCTGCCCACGCCATGAAGGCATATAGGAGGAGTAGAGGTATAGTTCCACTCATTCTTAACCTCGGTGCTAGATGGTGACTAGTGGTCAACTTCACGCCTCTGCCTCTTTACTCCTGGTAACTAACCCCAGTACCCATTGAGTAGGAGGCTGGGTCTCGACGTTTTGGAGAAGAGAAAAATTTCTTGCCGGGATTCGAACCGAGGACAGTAAATACCATGGCCTAGTCACTATGCTGAGTGAGCTATCCCGGCTGTTACTCAGAACTAATAATTGCATTATTGCGTCATTTTCCGAGTAGTTTTAATTGCACAAAATGATACCTCCAGTTATTTGTTTTTGTTGTCAGAGCATATCAAGTAAAATAGAAATTTTTAAAGTAAATTGTATTCACACATCAGAACCGAGAAGTCTTTATTTCAGAATAGTTTTTGAAAATGTGTGGCCACTAATAATTATTTCCTAATTCAAGCATTATTTGCAGTTTTTAACCTATCATAACTACTTTAATCCAACAACTCTTGGAGTTTGGGTTTTATTTGCAGATGTCACCCAAACACTTGAATCGAGCTTATCCATACACACATTGGCATTGTCTTTAGTGTCCTTTTGGTTTCATTTCCAGATGGCTGTCAGTTTGGTGGTTTCAGTGCTCCTAAACCACAGGTGGTTTGATTGGATGTACTGCAAGGTTAGTTTTACTTTCACAGCCATGCTAGTGAAAAATTATGCTGTAAATATATAGGGCTCTTAACGAGTAACTTTGACAGAAAGTGAATGTTGTCGGCTATTAACGGCTTATCTGACAAAGTGCACACTGCAGATAATTTTCTTGACGTACCAGATGTGTTTTAAATAGTAGAACAGTGCTTTCTTTGTGATGGTACACACTGGTATGGTATACCAATACCTCTGTTGTCAGTGACACATCAGATGAATATTACAAATTCACAACTCAGAGAAAATAGATCTTATTTGTTGTTTTATTCAAACAATATTATGACGGTATGAAACAACAGGATCAACAGTTTTTTTAATATGAATACAAGGTGCGTGTTCAACATTACCTGCTGTCAGGGAGTGAGTACTGTCACTTTTCTTTCTGTCAAGAAGTGGATACCAGCACCCCTTTTTTGTATAAAAAACTGTGGTAGATTATGTTTACATTTTCTTGTCACAAAATTTCTGTGTGTTGGTGAATGCCACACCTTTACTTTGCTGATAATATAAGTCGCATACAGTAGTGTCATGGCCCAGTTGTTGAATGACGTGAGATAAATTGTTACAGAAACGAGTTTACTAAACTAATGCTTATACAGTACAATCTGTGATGTCTGGCACTGGATGATCTAGGAACCTCTGTTAACTGGAAGTTGTCTAAGAGGCCCGTTACATTTTATTATTCCATCAGCCACCAGCAAGGCTGTGAATATGGTGATTGAAAGAGTGAAATATTCGTGTCTTGTTGGTATTTTTTAAGATTATATGTACCAGGGTCCCACAGATTTTCCAAAAATCTGGGAGCCACCTCCAAATTGAAAGCATTAGAAAAGTGACATTAAGCAAATTTCAGGTGGGGGGGGGGGGGGGGGGGACAGTGAACTGCATTATTGATGCTGAAAATGTTGGGTACCACTGTACAAAATTTAGGCTCTTTGGATTTGTGTGCCCTTGATATATGTGAGTTTCAGGAAATTTGGGAGAAAGAGATTAAGAACTTATGTTGTTGGAATGTAACTCCCTCTTTATATAGTTGTGAGGATGAGGTTGGCTGCTTGAAACAAATTAAACGTCTTTTCTGCATTTGGATGCGTATCTTCCTCTTGTACTAGACATGGCAAATTAGTATCAGATGTGGAAGTAACAGCAGACAAACCAGAGAGTGTTTAAGAATGTTATAAACAACAAAATTGAAAATCATGTAATTAGAGAAGAACTGTGTTTGCAGAGTTCTGTTTTGTATGACACAAAAACAGAACATGTAATGTCATGCAGATATATGCAGAGAATGGCAGACAGCAGATGGCCAGAATAAGTGCTTTAGTGGATACTGCCAAGAAGGAGGTAGAGGGGGAGACCAAGAGATAGATGGCTGAAGGGAATCCGTGATGCATTGACAGAGAAAGGACTGGAAGAACAGTGGATGGTCAGAGAAGAGTGACAATTGAGAATTGGAAGATATCGCTGTCATTAATAAACTGATAGCTTTATATATATGAGTGTAAACAATATTCCAACTATACAGAATTTGGAAATGACAGTTGTCCAAGAATAAGTATTGTCTCTTGTATAACTGGTATTTGAAGTCTTGTAGTAGGAAACTTGAGGTGATATCTGTGTGAGGCTACTGTTGTTAATAATATAGATTTATTCTATGTGCAGGGCCCGCAGTGGTGTTAGAATCTGCATCCCATATGTTGGCTGACTGAATATGGGTGCTTCAGGTGTGGAGGGTGGGCCCTCCACGTTCCAACGCATAGGATCAGCTGCTGTTTATGGGGCTGCTAGTTTCTTCATTACAGTGGTCAACAAGACTGTGCTCACCACTTACCACTTTCCATCTTTCCAAATCTTGGGGATTGGACAGATGGCAGCTACAGTTGTCATACTGTACATTTGCAAGCAACTTGGATTTCTTTCTTTCCCTCATCTTGATTCCTCTGTCTTCCGAAAGATATGGCCACTTCCACTCATTTATATAGGAAATCTGGTGTTTGGTCTTGGTGGAACTAAGGTGAGATATACATGTAGTGTCTAAAACTTATCTGAGGGTATGTCATTATCATTTAGTGATGTAGATCATTGTTGTATCATTATAAAGTCAATATATTCTACTTCAACATACATCTGGCGTACATATACCAGTGGGAAATTTAAACATGCTGGGTTAATACTGTAGTGGGGCACAGTGGTTACATTTCCACTGCTGCCACTAACTTGTAAGATTTTGCTACTAACAGACAACACTGTGTCAATTTCATTGTGTATATTATGATCTAATTTTACTACAGTCACTACTCATAAACACAAACAACGTACGGTAACTAAGCTGTGAAATGAAATAAAATAAAAATAAAAAATTTAAACAGAGCAACTGAGAAAATGTAACCATGTAACATTGATCAACAGTCTTTTGGGGAAGAAGCTGGATCGCCACCCATTTCCACAAATTGTTTTTACTTTTTACAACTATAAATTTCGGGGTAAAATTTGGAAGGAAAGTAGAGTGAAATAGAAACAAACAAAAGAAATATTCTGTCTAAATTAGTACTGAATGGCGTGAACAACACTTACCTTAAATTATCAGAAACAGAAGCTCTGCCCTCATCATCTCGCACCTTAAAGTTTACTGTTACAAATCTCGACATGTCTAATTTCCTTGGCAGTTCTTACGAGAATCCCCCCTGTAACTGCCACTTTCTAGAATCCTACACGCATTCTAATCTCAAATCAGCAATTTCTTTGTCACTTAGCAACAGCTTTCAGCAGTTTCAGCAGATTTACTGTTGCTAAGTGACGGGTAGGTGATCCAGCCTTCCTGTTTGTCCAACTGAGGAAATGATCTCAGCTAGTTAATGACTTACTATACTGGGAAAGTATTCTCTTAAGGACAAATTAATTTCCAATCATGAACAGGTGAATCTAACAGCATATGAAGTTTAAAAAGAAAATTATACAGGGCACTACAATACTTTGGCAAGAGCTACTTTTTGCCATAGAACTAGTCTGCTTCCTGAAGTCCTATTTTGCACCAGTGAAATGGCTGGTTGGGGCTGACCATGTTAGTGCCACAATGACAGAAAAAAAATTCACAAGAGAGAACTATATTAACAAAAATAACACTCAGTTTTTTTTTTTTTTTTTTTTTTTTTTTTACGATAATACATTTATTTTTAAGTTTTGTGCTTGTATGGTAATGTCTGACAACATTATTTACAGACATAAAGAAGCAGTTGAGTTTGTAACGGCTGGTATTAAATTGTGAAATGCTGAAACAGTGGTTGCTAGGATTGAAATGCGGCCTGGTCAAACGCCCAGGGCTTTTCTTCTCTGAGGTTGTGTACTCAGCATGTATATTACGTACTTACAGAGATGTTATAGAAAAGTCTGTAGTGAAGTGAATAGAAATTGTAACAGGATTTAGGAAGGATCCTGGTGATGATACATTATACAAAAGTTTTTAGTCTTTCACATTGGTGCAGTTGAGGTTTCTGTTCTTTTGGGATGTGGCACTGCATCACTGTGTGATTGATGCCAGATGTGAGACAGCATGGTAGTCTCATATTTAAGCATCAGTGAAGATGAGACCATCATGCTGTTGAAATGTCAGACAGCAATGACCCAGTGACATGGCACCTTATCCCAGAAGAACAGAGAACTGATAGATGATACTTAGGTGTATTGAGTTTCTTGACTTCCATCCATCGTGTTTTATTCGAGTCAGAACTTGTTAGAAACTGGATGTGTGACTGAGAGTAACCCTTTCAAATGGACCCAGCTCAGTGGGTGCTTCCCCACCTCTCCACCTATTGCTGGACAGACACTGATCCAATTTCCTGAACCTTGTGTTCAGAATACTAAACAAGAGACGAAGTCCAAACAGTCAGTAATTCAAGTGCAACAGCATAGTTTGTAATGTATAATTTATCATTGTTTTGTTCATTGCTTCTGTGGTTATTTATCTGTCAATGACAGCATAAAAGGTGAAATCTTTGTCAAAGGTGATATTGTGATACTGTGTGGTTTAGTAAACTCTAGAAGCTGCAAGCATCTCTAGGCATCTAGAGACCAGTAAAGAGACCTTTTAGTAATTCACAGATTAGGAGTATCAGTGAGTATTATGACTTCTTTTGCAAGGATGGTTACCCATCTCAGGCAGTCTGAAGTGAGGCAAGATGCATTTGGGTTAAAGACATTGAAACAGCAGAATGTTTAAACTTCTTGTAAATGATTTGTACTTTTATTGAGGTTATGTTGATTTCAGGAACTAAGTCTTCCAATGTTGACGGTGTTGAGGAGGTTTTCAATCTTAATGACCATGATAGGAGAACTGTACTTTCTTGGCACCCGTCCAACTGTTGCAGTGCAGTTTTCAGTGTACACAATGATTGCTGGTAAGTTGAATCAAGTCGCTTGTTTACCACATTCAGTGCAATGAAAACTTGAGAATGAGAATGTAACAGGAGGCTGAAGAAGACTTCATGATGAAGAGTACCATAATTCATCTTCTTCACCAAATATTATTATGCTAATAAAATTAAGGAGGATGGGTGGAGCATGTAGTACACATGGAAGAGGTGACAAATGCATGCAAAATTTTAGTTGGAATATCAAAAGCAGAGGCCACTTTTGGAGATATAGGCATCAATGGGAGGATAATATGGGCATTAAAGAAAGAGGCTTGAAGTTTGTGGACTGTATTCATTTGGCCCAAGATTACTGTCATATTATGCCGTTTAAAATGGTAGATAGGTACTACTGTTTCAGAGAGACCTGCTACCTCCATCTTGAAGGCAGATTGTATTGAGCACTGAGAAAGTGGTACATACAAGAAGGAGGACCAGAAGTAGCACACTCCAGCCTTAACTACTGGCAGTATTATTGAATAAACCATAAATAAATAAAAATTTGCTGAACTAGTTAGTGCCCTGCTTTAGACCCAGATCATCCATTATTGCATTCCTATTATCAGATTCTCAGATATGGTTCTTGTAGCAGAATTCTTGAATGTTGGAAGCAGCCTAACACATCTGAAACCTATGGTAGTCCTGGTAGTGTAATAATGATCTTGTATTTTAGGTGCAGTGATTGCTGCTACTAATGATTTGGCATTCAGTCCACTTGGCTATTTGATGGTCCTGCTAAATGATGTATTCACAGCAGCCAATGGTGTAAGCATGAAATCAAAACTGGACTCTGCAGAGCTTGGTAAACATGGACTCATGTTCTACAATGCACTGTTTATGCTGGTTCCAGCAACTGCTTTGGCCTGGCTGACAGGAGATCTGAATGTTGCTTATGCGTATACTGGCTGGAACGATAGCTTTTTCCTGGTACAGTTCCTTGGATCATGTGTAATGGGATGTGTACTGACATACACAATTATACTTTGCACAATGCATAACTCTGCACTGACAACAACAGTCATTGGATGTCTGAAGAACGTTTGTATCACATATTTGGGTATGATCATTGCTGGTGATTATGTGTTCTCATGGGTGAACTTCACTGGTATTAATGTTAGTGTTGCAGGAAGTCTGCTTTATTCGTGGGTCACGTTCAAACGTCCAGATAAGCCAGTACCAAAAGAAACACTTACTGTTTAGCATATGAAGTACAAGTAAAAAAGTGAACATGTGTGTGAAGAATGAGCACTGTACTGTATTTGCCAGTGTATAAGACATAATTTTATGTTGCACATACGGGAGAGCGAAGAAATGCATACATGGATTTGGTTGGAAAACTTGAAGGAATGAGAGCACTTGGAAGACCTATGCATAAGTGGAAGGATAAAATTAAAATGAATTTGAAAGTAATATGGCCAGAGGGTAAGGACTGGATTTATCTGGCTGAATAAAATGTGGGGAATTTCTTGACTAGCTGAGGACCTATTAACTTCTCAAGGACTCTGCTCCATGGCATTTGGGAATTTTTCCTAAAAAATACCTTCCAAAATTACCCTGTACCTTATACACTGAAGGTATGTGATGTAAATGCAGTGAATTAGCTAAATGTGGTCAGTTTGAAGCAGGTTTGTGTATGCATCATGTGTGCACATCTGTGTGTGTTGTGAGAAATCATGCACACAAACACAGCACAAAAGAATGTTAGGGTTATTGAGTTACAGCAGCCCTTCCGTGTTCACAGTTTGCACATTCATGGAAGAATTATTATAGCAACCCTCGTGCATCATGGTGTAGGTCCCTCACCCATTCACGCTTATACTTGTGTCAGTGGATGGAGTAATACATATGGGGCTGCATCTGCACACCCGTCTGACTCAGT
Source organism: Reticulitermes speratus (assembly GCA_021186555.1). NCBI lineage: Eukaryota > Metazoa > Arthropoda > Insecta > Blattodea > Rhinotermitidae > Reticulitermes > Reticulitermes speratus. The sequence goes on along the minus strand of JAJKFL010000427.1, from coordinate 12,036,863 downwards.
AGCTGCCTAGGTATCATGCAATATGGAAAGTACTTGGCTGTACTTTTTACAGTTTTTAGAACTAATTCTTACATCTTGTTTTAATTATGTCTGGAAGGTGTCCTACATGCCGATGGTCAGTTTCTGCAGTCAGATATGATTATGATGTAAACACATCACCAGTTTGTTTACATCAGAAAAATGAAGACAAGATAAGGGGAAGTGTAAGGGTCAGCACTCCATCAAGTGCAAAAAAAGTTTCCTGTGTAAGTTGTCATGGCCTGTTCCTTTAAAAGATGGAGAGGGCCTCGTATGGCTGGAAAATGGAGATGGAGGCTGTCATGGCACCATACAAGGAGATGTATGAGGACATGCAGAAGAAGAGAAAGCAATCGAAGATCACCTCTTTCTTCACTTAGTCCTATACCTTGCACTCTGTCATTTGATCACACTGACAACCTTCAACCATGAGGAGCACCATCATTCCAGTAAGCACCAACACAAATGTTTTCATGTTTGTTTATCATTAATTTACATATCTTCATGTTTCATTTGTCTTTGGTTCCCCTAAACCTGGTATTCCCATAAGGTCATAATTTTGCACATCATGGTTTCACTGTTTGTGGGATTTTTCAAGAATGTAACCCCTTGCAAACAGCAAGGGTTTGCTAAATTAATTCAGAAAATATTAACATATGTTATTGGTGTTTTCAGAAGTGCTTTTTATTTACACTTCATTGGTATATTTGGTCTTACTATACTATGAATAATTGTTACGTTTCTAAAGTAATGTACGCTCAAAGAACTATTTTTTTTCCAAATATTTGCTTCGTAAATTGTGATGCTTCTTATACACAAGCAAAACAGTAAGGTATGTTGCATGTGAAATGAGAGTTCTAAAGTAATGTAGTCCATAAGTCTAAGTTTTTAATATGTACATATTTCTGTATATACGGGCACATTTCCTGATAATTCTTCAGCCTAGTCTGATACTTCAAATTCACTGTCTTATAAATGCACGAATTCATTCCAGTCTGCCTTGCCATGAGGACACAGTGATTACAGATATTCATCATGAGGAATCGTAATTTTTTGAATGCATGTAAATATTACTTTAAAAGTCGCAAGTAATATCCTGTTTGGGGAAAACGTGTGAAAATTAGTTTATCTTTTGTATATATCTGTAGGGTCAAAATGAAATTTTCCTCTGCGCTGTGTGGAGTTTTTCATTGCCAGTAACCTTTAGCATAGGGCCTATGAAATGCAAGGTTTCTGCTTCTGGCCAAAGCACTGTTCAATTTAAATTCACACTGCAGGACAGTGTTTTCCTTTTCAAACAAAAAGGGTGTACATTTAATGGACAATGTCACATTCGTTTGTTAAAGGCTAACTGTTGAACCTTTACTGGCTGTATTGCATTTTTTCAGTACAAATACCACTACCTCCAAGTTAAAATACAGAATATAGAACCAGGAGATTTAAAATCCCCAATTACTGGACAGTAAATGTACCTTGGAATTAGAATATAACCACCAACCCCATAATACTGGAAGATTAAAATCCATATTGCCAGACAATACAGGTTAAACAGATATGCTGTAGATACTGAAAATTAATTGAGCATGTATCTGTATGTAACGATTAAGAGGCAGGATAGCATAGTGGATACGGTGAGTAGGCTATGGGTTGGACAATCAAGGAATCATGGTTCGATTCCTGCAGGGGCAAGAGTTTCTGTTCTCGAAAGCATTCAGACTGGCACTGGGGCCCACCTAGCTTCCCATTCAGCTGGCAACAGGGCAGGATAAAGTGGCCAGGGTGTGAAGCTGATCACTTACCTCTAGTGCCAAGGTTAAAAATTCATGGAGCTATACTTCCACTACCCAATATGCCTTCATGGCGTGCATGGGGACAGCTTTACCATTGACCTTCTGTAATGGTTTGGTCACAGAGAACGCGTTTTCTGTCTTAAAATAATGTTCATTGTGTGCAGAATTTTGGGTTATTTGAATTTTTTCAAGTTACCTAATACATGCATGTTTTAGCACAGTAATATTGTAATTAAATATTACAACACAGTCTAATCAAGTTGGACAGCCATAATTATATTAAATTGTTCACACTCTTCATTTTGCCCAGGTGGCAAGGTTTTGCAATAATATTTTTGAACATATCTTAAAGTATTGATACTTGATAGAGATACATATTTACCTGAATATAAGACAACCCTGCATATAAGGGGACCTCTGCCTCTCTCACCCCCCCCCCCCCCCCCATTTTTCAGGTGAATTAGGAAAAAACATCTTATATTCAGGTAAATAAAGTATTTTTTATGTATTGTGTAAACTGTTGCCATATTTTGAGAGCCATATAATGAATTACATGTACAAGTACACATATTAAAACTGAATCATGCCATATATTCCTGAATGTAGCCATGTCATGAAGGAAAAGTCACTTCGAATGTTTCTGACTACATGTGTAATGTGTTGATATAGACAAGTGTGCGCGTGTGTGTACCGGTTTAACTGTGATTCTGCTTGGAACATTTGTAAGTTCTGTTGTGGTTTGCTTTCATCCTCCATGCTAGACTATTAGTGACAGAGTTTGGGAATCTGAAGACGATCACCCAGTGCATTTTCATATGGTGGTTCTAAATACCTGAATTACAACATTTAAAATTTACAAATGGTTATTGTTTAATATACAGCTGTAAGTAGAATCATATCAGAATATATGGAAACATTGCTCAAGAATTTGATGTCACTAAGAAGACATACTCAGCAAAGTTTATGCCATTTCCAGTTTCTAATGCTTTTGTGGGAAATGTAATTGATGTTCCTTTTAGAGTGAGACTTGATGGTAAGATTGTGAAATGTCTTTACAACTGTCTGTGTAATTTGATCCTTTTATCAGTGATGTAAAATAGTGTAAACTAAAGGTAATATATAATAGCAAAATAATGTATATTTGTTATTAGAACACAAATATGCATATGTAAAAATGAAGAGGGAACTGATATGTGATTTATTTATATCAAGTCTACTAGGAATGAGTCAGTCAAATTATATGTTACACAGTGCAACCACATGCTGGATTTCTGAGGTATGTTGAACTACAAAGTTAAATTTATCATGAAGATTTGCCACAAAGAGGGAAGAAAGGTGATTCCTTTCCATAAATATTGTGTGTTGTTCAGAAAGTGACAACGAATTATTTCTATATGCTCCCAAAAACCCTGTGGAGCACATATTAAAATGGCTGAGTGTCACCCTTTCATCTGTCTGTAGATATAAAACAAGTCAAGAACTGCTGGAATTGACTCATGAAAATTGATACTGGGGAGTTTTAATAACGTTTGTCACACCATTTCTATTTACATTCAGATCAGATGATTTTAATGATCACTTTACATGAAGACCTACTTGCATTTGTATGCACAGTTATACGTCCATATATGTATGAGTATATTTAATAAAGATACTGTTCATGACATCCTGCTGCAACCATTATGTTGTTAAAATTTAAACTTCGTGTCAAGACAGTTGCACAGACAGACAAGAGCAAGTATGCCAGAATTGTTATGCCATGCATACACTTTGAATTGTCGTGTATGTGTAAGAATGTATGGCTGTTTTAAATCTCATATAGCCTTGTCTGATATGAAATGTTCCAAATCACATTGTAGTATAAACAGTAGTTTTTATACTTCCTGGGCTGTACATATTCTGTATCTCTGAACTGGAATAACAGTAACCACCATGATCCGTATTGTTTGTCCAGGATCTTAAGCTGCTTACATTCCTGCCGCCATGGCGACTTCATGGTCTAGCTCTAACACTTGTAAGAACAATGGTAACATAGTGATTTAGCATTCACTAGTTTCTAAATTGACAGAGTATATTTATGACTTTTGTTTGGTACTCATAATAAACCATGATTGTTTTCCTAAACATTAACCAATCAATGCATGTAATGTAGGTGTGGTATGTTTTTGTGGAGGTAAGAACCAAATTTTCATGTATGTAGATGAGTTTTCTTTTCAAGTCAATTTGATATGCCACATCTCATGCTGTACCTAATGCAACCATTTTTTGTATCCAAACAGTGTAACTGCATCATATTACTGTAAGATCAGCTGCTATTTGTGACTCAAGAGAAGGACTTTGACACTGCACTAGCTTTGTGGTGAAACATATAGGTCCCGTTAAAAGTACAAGTCTCTATCACTGCGTAACATAGTCTTTTAACAAATATGATTCAGGTGACGAATTACACATTAGAATTATCAAAACTTTTTGTGGATGCTGATGGATTTTGCAATGTAGCTGCTTAGGTTCTGTTTCCCCATTTTCAGTCTAAAATATTATTAAATGTTATGTACTTACTGAGAGGCTAATCCAGGGGACATGCTACGTCACAGTCTCAAGAATCTGACTTTGTATCTCCAGATGACATCACGGCATGCTCTTTGTCTCATGATTAAACCTCTTCATTTTGGTTTGATATTACGGTCCTATATGTGACATCAGAAATGATGCCTTGCTTTTTGTAATATGCTTCTTCAGTTGTCCTCACATGGTGACAGTAGCCTTTCTTGTCAGTCTTCTTTAGTTACTGGAGATATTCTAGCAGTGGTTAATTTGCGCAAATGGTTTAAAGAGAATTCCACACCTATATTTTGGATCTAATGAAACCTTTCACTTTAAAGGCCATGTGATCTCATGTGTTCAGAAAGTGGTCAGTCAGTCAACTCAATTATCTTGTACACCTGATGTTTCTTCATTGTAAATATGCTATGCACGCATGACAAAGCCAGCCTCTGAACTGCATGACTAGTAAGTAAATAGACTTTCCTCCACTGCTTTTTGTTTACACTGTCAATTCATACAGTTTGTTACTTCCCTAACGTCACTGCGAATGGTTTCACCCTTCTTTCCACTGGTTGCCATTTGTTAGGTGTTAATTCTATAACATGCCTAAAGTTAAATTTATGCACAGCTCTAACCAGGTAGAACTGAGAGTTATATTCTGTATATACTTATTATGAGAATAAAAGTGCTGTAATTTGTAGTATGGTGGAATGAGTGAACTGTAATGAAATGTTGACCTGTGATTGATCTAAGCCTAATGATTAGAGATTTTACAAGTGCATGTTATAAAATGTTTCTTACAAATGATAAGGTAATTTGATCTGCATTACTGCTAATTTCCTTACTCTAGGGCACAGACTTTGAGTATGTGTGCAGCACTTATCCAGCAGTACCGGCAGTGGTTTTACCTTCTAAATTTTCTAAAGTAATTTTCCGAAGTACAGTTGGAACAGTGGTCATTACCAAAGGTAGACAGGTTTGCACATCAGATGTTTTGTATAGTGTGTTTTAAACTGTGACCAGAATGCAATAAAATAATTTAAAATATTTTCTGTGTTAATGCATGTTAACGTCGTGGTATGACATCTTTGGGCAGTTACTGAAAAAAGTTCTTAAAGTTCAGCACTGTCATTACAAAAGTCCTGATCCACCTTCACTTAATTTTCTCCCATACTGTTTCCCATGTTTTTCCCCATGAGTACTACATTATGTGGTCCATCTGGACATTTTGTATTCAATACACTCAAAGTGAAGCATAGTGAGCTGGGATAGTACAGTCAGTATAGTGACAAGGCTACAGACTGGACAATTCAGAGTTCAAATCCTGACAGGGACAAGAGATTTTTCTCTTCTTCAAAACTTCTAGATTGGCTCTTGGGCGCACCCAGCCTCATATTCAATGGGTATCGCAGTTCCTTCTGGGGGGAGGGAGGTAGAGGTCAGGGCATGAAGTTAACTGCTGGCCTCCATCCCCTAGTGTCAACATCAAGCATGACTGGAGCCACCTCTACACATTCTATGTGCCTTTTTGGCACAGACAGGTACTTTACCTGTATCCTAGGTGAAGTATGTGAACTGCAAAGCCTGTTTCACAATGAAACTTCACTGGGCAATGTCCACTGCAGCAGCGGCAGGTCTTTAGCTTCTGGGATGTGTAATTATAATTGCTGCCCCTAGGAGAAATTATGAACTTGAAAAAAGTCATTAATTTAAAATTTGTTGAGCGCAGAAAATCAAAGGTTTTTCATTTAAAGTATTAATTTTGCTGCCCACTTTGCCGCCCCCTGGACTCTGCTGCCCGGAGCGGTCACCTCTCTCTCTCCCCCCCCCCCCCCCACCTAGGCCGCTGCATTGCTGTACATTTAAGAAGTGCGGTTTTTGATAGTTTCTCTACCGCTGTTACAAAATGATTCAGGTATCACACCTTAGTACATCTTCATACTGTATTACACAAGATTTGAGGTTCTCGCAGCGGTGACTGAAGGTTACAGACTTCTGGGTTATGATAAGAATAAGCTTCCTTTTCTACCAGACTGCACGGCGTATTGATCCACAAGAAGGTAATGCATATTTATTTTTAATAATAGTTGCACTAATCAAGGTAATCTTTCCAGTTAAAATCTCACTCCTAACCTCTTATCGGCTAATAAGATCTTGGACATTGACTGAACTCTAGAAAGGATTCATTTTACTTCCCATATTCGACTTTTAGAACAAATGCATACAGTGTGAAAACGTGTAATACACAACAATTGAAGTAATGTTACTACTTATTTATTTTACAGTGTTCTTCAGTCCGTAATCAAAATGAGACGAAACACAGCCACCAGGATCTGTGCAACATATGAACACTTATGATTTCGAGAACGTGTTCTGGTGAAAAGGCGAAGTGCAAGTGTCATCCTTCCTGTTTGCTATCGTGTATGTGCTGCCCAAGTCACTGCCATTGAGGTTTCAGTTTAGTAACTTCTAATCTTCGTAGATTATCGCGTCATAGTACTGTTCGTATTATGTGTGGTTATGTTTGTTGAGAATGGGGTGGTAGTTACAGATGTGCCCTGTTGGTGTCATTCTAGCGTCAAACGATTTTGTGGTTATGGCAGTTTTGTTGTCACTTACAGTTAAAAGCGAACATTACGAAAAAGAGTTTAAAAATGTATAGCTTCGAGGGTGAATTTCGCCGAAGACCACAACAAAATTTGTCAGGTGCAAGCAAGAAGCAGGAGCGAAATGAATTACTACAAAGAGCACAAAATGAACGGCATAAAAGAGAGGTTAGTTGTTGGTGTTTTTGGTACTCTAATAATACGTGAGAGTAGGTTTATATTGCTGCACATGAATCATTACGTTCTGTTATCTTGTATGTTTCAACATAAACTTTACCATACTGAAACTTTCTGCAATTACGGTGGAATTAATCTATTCATTCGACAGGAGCTCCTTTTGCTGCCCAAAAATATGAAGAGAGAACTGTAATTTTTCCTACTGTTTTATATAGGTGTAAGACTTTGTCTTGCATAATGAGGGAGGAACTTAGGCTGAGGGTGTTTGACAATAGGGTGCTCAGGAAGATATTGAGGTCTGAGAGGGACCCAGTAAATGGGGACTGGAGGAGATTGCATACTGGGGAACTTCACGATCTGTACTCCTGATGAAATAGTATTAAGATGATCAAATCAAGGAGAATGAGATGGGTGGGGCATGTGGTACTATGCAGGAGGGGACAGGTGCATACAAGGTTTTGGTGGAGAAACCTGAAGGAAAGAGATCACTCATAAGACCCAGGCATAGATGGAAATAGGATGGGGGGGGGGGGGGGGTTTGCATGGAATGGATTGATATGGCATAGGTTATGGACAAGTGGCAGGCTCTTGTGAACATGGCAATAAACCTTTACTTCCCCAAAGTGTAGGGAATTTCTTGGCTATCTAAGGAGCCGATAGCCCCTTGGAGTTAATTATATTTGACAGGAGTTACTTAGGGAATTTTTAAAACATATAAAACACCTATAAGTACATTAATATATGTGATTACAATTGTTTGAAACAGGTAGTACTGTAGTTGCTTGGAAAATCATTAATCATTTCCTTGTACTGCAGACTAGGTATCCCATCTCCTTTCACCATTTTCTCTGCACTCATGTCCCAATAAAATGAAGGATCTTTTATGTTTAAGTGCCCTCGCGCTAAAATTGTTTAAGTACAGTGCCGCAATCATACTTATAAGCCTTACACAATAAATGTATTACATGCTTAATTCTTAAATTATTTACATTGAAAAACTTGTTTTGGTGAAAAAGTGACTGTCACCAATCATTCTTTTTGGTTGTTTATACCTGTAGGGCACAATTTTGGATGAAGGAGAGTTTTGAATTCTGTGATTAATTGTATTTCAGTCATCAGAAATAATAAAGAATTTTACCATAGTTTTTGTGAGTTAGATTTTTGTGTTTTACAGAACATTGCAACATTGTTCTGCTCTGCCATTCACTACACACATTAACTTAATATTTTATGTATTTATTTAATTTGATTGCTTGAAACAATCTGTAAATCTCTGGGAATAAAGGGAATGAAATTTGGGTGTCATTAAGTTATCTACTGAATTTGGGCATAGGAAAGCTAAGTTTGTTATCATGAATGTGATTTACTTCAGTATATATATGTGTGTGTGTGTGTGTACATATTAAGGTTCTTCATTCAATAGTATCTGCACACTAATTATGATTTCAGGAATTGCGTAGAAGATACAGCAGCACAATCCTTATCCAAGCATTTGTGCGAGGTTATTTAACTAGGCAGCTTTACAAGAAAATACAGCGAGCAGAATTTGACCAGACTGTTCAGCACAAAAGCAGTGTTGGTCAGGCACCTGATGGACAAACCCTAGCTTTGCTCATTCAAAGGTTGCTCTTCTTTTATTCTGAAGAGGAAGATGCTAGCAGGCTTGTATGTTTATGACAGTTACTGTATGTGATTCATTTGAAGTTACACACTGTTATTAATCTTCAGGTACATAGATGCCTTTTATTACATTAGTAGTGAAAATTGAATGAATTTCACACAGCTTATTTATAAAATAGTGTTTGCATTAACACAAAGGTGACATTGCAATAATACATGTTTACATAGGGTGGCAGTGGCCCTTTAGCTGTTACACAAGTGAGGCTTCAGGGTGAACATATGTACAATGCCTCACTCAATGAGTTACATATATAATTTTGTATCAAATGACAGATTGTAACATTATTATGATGATTTGCATTGGATGTGCCATATTTCATGATGGAATTTTGGCATTGGAGTGCTATAAACTACAATGGAATCTTAGGATATCCCATGATTTGGTTGTGAATTTTTAACTCAATTGCTGTCAGAAAATATCTTCATCCCTCATCTACATCTCTCTTGTCTCCCTTTATCCATTTCATACCTTTATTTTTTTCCTTTCCTGCCCACATTCCTTTCGAGGCCCTCTACCCACATCTGCCCTATCATCATTCCTGTTCTCATTGCTTCCTTCCTCTTCTTTAGGTTAAAACGGTTTTGGTAACATCACTCAAAATATGCCATTACAGGAGAACTTTAAAAAATATGAGTCATGCTGCTTGTACGTACTGCATTATTTCGTCATTTTCTCTGAGGTCTGCATCCTGTCTTGAGTGCAAGCAAACATGTGGTATATACTTGAACTGCCTATTATAATTATTGATACTTGTGATGGTCAGAAAAGTCACTGGTGTTTATTATCATTATTTATGTGTTGTATTGTTACTTACATAAGCACTAGGTGTTCAAACATTTTGTAGTAATGTGGTTTCTAATGTATTTTGAGGTGTGGATATCTCAGCTTTTATTAAAACAACATGAACATATAATGGTAGCAGCAGAATGTCCAGGAGACGTCTGGACATTACGCTTGTGCCGCCTGTTGCATATGAATGTAGCTCACATGGCAGCTGCAACACAGCAGGCTAACAACAGGGAGTCATTGGCTGTTTCTCTTCGAACCATTGAAGTCTTCACATCTTGGGAAATATCCCAGCGAATTTTGGGAGAATCAAAGGTAATGATAATGAAACTTTGGAATTGCTTGACCTGCAGAGTGACTGTTGGCCGCTGTCCTTCATGGAGTTAATTAGGCATTTGAAAATTTAAATTTTGCACATTTTACTAACTTTTTGTTGTAGGAAATTAGGAAACCACACACCATTTACAGTGGCTGTGTGGACTAAGGCATATGCCCAGACACTGGCTGTGAGTTTTAATCTAACTTGGAGGAAGGGTATGTCTTTTTTTTTTGTCTTTTTTATCCTCTGAAACTGAAGGGCTTGTGATGGGCTGATCCCCCATCCAAAGATTGCTACCATATGTCTTGCAGACAGGTTCATGAACCTGGAGAACAGGCAACTCTGGGCTGCACGGACCTCTAGTGTAGTATGGAGAGAAAGAAATTAACATGTTGATCATATTGAGTATTTATTAGTCAGTGTAACTAAATTTGTGAAATTGAATGACATTATAAAACAGCCAGTTACTAATGTTATTGGTGTGATAACTTACAAAAATCAAATTGTCAAGAACATTAGAATGTAGCACAGCATCAAGGGATGTGCAGACTTGTCTGTTCACATAAACCGGACTTTCTGAAGTAGCCTGTCAATATGAGGTACCATGTATGTACTCTACATATTCAAAATTAGTGATGTGATTGAATGATATTAACCATATGAATGTGTGGCACTTCTGCAGGTATTTTCTTTTATGTTGGAGTTCATTTCTTTGCAGTATATGTAGAGATTATCCTGTCCTTCCTCTGTTGAAACTTTTTCGAGTATTCTGGTACTGACATAAGTGTATTTTAATTAAATATCTAGTAAACTAAGTGCCAAATAACACAAGTATTTGTTTCCCCCACAGGCAAATGCATATCTCACTCATCTGTTCACATATTTGGTGAATAGGGGATATTTTGAACAAGTGCGCTGCCTTATTGATAACAAGATTCCACCACTTTTGGAAGCGTCACCTCGTCCGCCAACACAATTGGCTGCCTGTCTTTTTGATATGATAACACGCCCACTACAGTTGGTTACCACTTCACAAAGCAACAGCTCAGAGTTTAGGTCAGTATCAGATAAACTTGGAAGGGGGGGGGGGGGGGGGGGGGAGTTGATTTAAATTACAGTTTTAACCCACTGAGTGCTAAGTTTTAGATTGTCTCTTGTGCACTGTATACTGAGTTTCTTTGTTACTAGCTGGTGGGGCTGTTTTTGAAACACAAGAGATTTGCCTCAGTGAGCCACTGAAAGGTTCTGCAACTCTCTCTCAGATGGCAGGTTATGTTACATAAGTAGGCTGATTGATATAAACTGGGCAGTCCGTACAAGAGGGAAGCAATTGTGTGCTGTGCATCAGTGCTTCTGTAGAAATGAGTGACACTGGTGACTGTGAAGTGGTGTCACATCCACGGATGGAAGTGTTAGTGAAAGTGTTCAATCGAATTATTAACTAGAAAGTACCAACAGTAATGCACAAATTTAATATATGACACAAAGTCTTTACTTTAACTCCGACATGTTTCGGTGGCATATATTCCACCATCATCAGGAAGAGAGTTCACACTGAAAGCTGGAACACCACTGGTAAGGTAAAGTCCTTCTTGCTATGTACACATTGCCAGAGTCACTTCCCTGATGATGGTAGCATATATGCTGCCAAAACATGTCAGAGTTAAAGTGATCCTCTAAAGACTTTGTGTCATATATTAAATTTGTGCATTACTGTTGGTACTTTCTAGTCAGTAATTCAATAAAATGCGCTGTTTAAACGATGCAGTGAAATTTGTGTTAAATCAAACTCCAATTGTCCTTCATTGTGTCTTGGTAACCTTAATTCCAGCATATTGGTGTGTATGTTAGTGTGGGTATGTGCATTTCATAAAAACATCTTGTATATCTGTTAGTTTTAGCAGTAGTGAATACTGATCTGGAGGTCAGGTGCAGCGGAAGGGTAATCGAAAGGCATTGTGTACAGACCTGGCCTCTGCATCAGGATTCACCACTGAGTTTTAGCCTTCAATACAGTTTTCTTTCCAAGCCATTTTTTAGCCAGATATTGTTTATGTAAAGCAGAGCATAGAACACCTTATGAGATGTCTTTCCCTCTGGCTATCCCCAGCTTTCACAATAAAATTATATAATTGGGGTTTTGAAGTTTGTTTCACATTTTTTTAAAGTTAGGTACTCAATCATGTATATTTAATTTTTCTTTATGGTTTCATAATGTGAAAATTCTTGCAGGCAGTTGAGCAAGCCTGCCAAATTCTTTTAATGCCCTGTATACCAGTGGCTCCCAACCTCAGTACCAGAAGATTTAAAGTTAGATGCTCTGGAATTGAGGATATTATGGGACTCTAAATGTGATATTTATGACATTATTTTCTATTTCAGTGGGCTCATTCTTCATGCTTTATGTCGTCACATCCTGGCTCCACCACTTACTGAACCGGTCAAACTCTTTATTGTACCAGCCTTAGCTGAACTTGCGTATTTCCCATTCAGAGAGCTGCTGGAAGCACTGAAGTTAAATGCTCATAGTGTGCCTGCCTCCACCTGGCTACTGTTTGCATTGCTGTCTCTAGAACAGAGACACTTTGGTAAGAAATGCTACTCGGGTTTTGGAGAGACGTAAGAATATGACGTTGAAAGTAAAAGTTTTAGGTAACAACATTTAGAAATGAATTCTTGGGATGGCTAATGTGGATGTCATAATGGGCAGCTGTAAATAAAATATTTTGCATCTGACAAGTAGGACATAAAATTGGAATACAGTGAATCATTATGCCATCTTATATATAGATTTGAAAGAAACTGTTATTGTTAAGAAGGGACTATTATGTGACACTGACTGATTTTAGAGTATCTGCCAAAGATATTGGTCTAAAAGTAAATGCAGATATGAAATTAAATATAGGATGTTTGTGAAATACATGGCTCTACTGTAAGGGCATGTTCTGTGCGTAGGAAGAATGAAACAAATTCATGTAAATATGGTCCTTTGGATGTTTTGTAGTATGAATACTGTATCACTTACTGAATTTTCAGTTATTGTTAATGTTAATGTACTTAACAGTTGGGTTGCAGCAGCATAACTTAATGCAGCATTAAATTTGGTGATGAAATTGGATTATGAATTGGGAAAGAGGTGAGTGGCCTAGTTTAAGGTGTTAATGATGTTGAACTCTCTAGTTCTGTGCTCAATAAAAGGGAAAGGTAAAGTTCACCCTAGAACAAGCCATGAAGGCCCAGAGGGGGAGTAGAGGTATAGCCCTACTCTTTCCTTAACCTTGGCACTAGATGGGGGTGGGTGGTAAACGCCATGCCCCGGCTGCCTTACCCCTGGAAATAACCTGGTACCCATTGTGCTCAATGACCAAACAAATCAGCTCAATGAAATACTTCCTGTTTGTATTCAGGAGGCATCCCCTTTGGATCTCACCAAGATGTGACTGAAATTTTTCTGGTTTTCCAAGGTCCTAGATGCAAATGCAAGGGTAATACCACAAATTAGACCACTGTTTCTTCCTTACAGATCCTTTCCAATTCACTGACTTGTCATTCAATGATTTGATGGTATGTAGCCTGAGCTACTGACACCATCATTAAATAACCCACAAATAAGTACTGTCATTGAATTAGTAGGATGACAGTTTTGAGCTCAGATCACCATCACATGGATGTCTTATTGTTTTTAGTTCCAGGACAGCATGTTGGAGATGGCCTGCTTTTAATTTACCTGCAGATATTAGCTTCTCTAACTGTAAATATAAGTAGGGTGTACAGTGTGTCAAATGGTGGTGCACTGCACAACAGTCATGAGGCATCAGGTGATGACTCAGATAGTGAAATGGACCACGAAGAGAGCAATGTAGAGGAGCTGCAAGTGAGTAGTGGTACTTTGAGATGTTCAGGATGCCTGATGTTTTCTTAACACTGGTTATTCTTTCAATGTACAGAAGTTTACATCACATATCTATAACTCACAAGTGTCTCATGAACAGTGAGTCAGACAAATTAAAGAGAAAACATACATGTTTTGGAAGGAGGACAGACAAAATAGTCCAAAGAAAATAAAGTAAGGTGCAATTGGTGGCCCATAAAATTGAGTATGATATATGTAGGCATGGGACTACCATTGTACTACAACTAGTAATAATGTGTTGTTTGTCCCTATCATTTACCCCATTAGCAGCCTTGCACTTTAAATACTCTGCTTACTGCCACATTATAAGTCACTAGGATTCAGCAGATAAACTCATAAGTTGCAGGACTACAATACTATGAACACTGATTTGATAGAGTTTTGATGTGTATTGTAAGTGGGATCATCAACTAACACCAGTTTATGTGTGTGCTCTTTTAAGTGACAATAATATAAAAAAAAATCCAAGAATTTTAACCTTTAACAGACACATGGGACAATATTGTCCCATTCAGTGTACATTATTTTTGTCCGAAAGGGGAAACACTGTCTTGCAGTAAGTAAATTGAACAGAGCTGTGGCCACAGCAGAAACCTGGCATTAAGAGGCCATACCCTGAAGGCTAATGATATCCAGTTAAATAAAAAATGTCATGAAAGCAAAGAGAGGGGTTGCAACTATGAAAGCCATTGAGATCTGTCCAGAACAGAATCTTGTTGGGAGGGGGGTAATAATGCATTAAACTTACTTAGACACAGCATTCTCTGTGGCATGGTGCTGAGGTAATGGGTTATTACCGTTTTTGTGTATCAGAATCCATAAATGTTGTTGCACTGGAATTTTAGAGTATTTTGCATATCTGATGGTCACACAAAATTGTCTCATATGTGGGGAAAATCCTGGGTAGTTATATTGACATTTTACTTTGTATATTATAGCAACATGAAAATCTCAATAATGTAGAGAATTGGACACTGGTAAAGTGTATTAAATATAAATGTAGAGGTAAAGTTGTCATGTGCTTTAAGCAACACACCATGAATTTTTGGGTGTGTAGAGGTAGAGCTCTACACATTCTTAACCTCGGCAGTGCATGGAATTGAGTAGTCAGCTTCGTGCCCCAGTCACTTCACTCCTTGGGTAAGGAGCCTTCTGTTTCCATTGGATAGGAGTCTGAGTAGGCCACAGAGCCAGCCTGGACATAATGAAGAAGATAGAAGTCCCTGTACTTCCCATAGATTGGATGCCAGTGCACCAGGCTGTGTAGCCTAGTCACTGTACTGACGGACCCATCCCAGCTGTCCTAAATATAAATGTCGTACCTGTAAACTGAAAGTGCCAAAAGTAAATGAAGCTGCAAGATTTAAATGTTTGTTGACTGTAAACTGTATTTTTGTGATGGAAATGTAATATGAAATACAAATTGTGCCTGAATGAGTTTTATAAAAATTGCACTTTATATAAGGCTTTTAAAAATAAATTTAAGTTGCAGATGGAAATTTTCATCCATGCTATTCATTGTACATAGCTCACATTTCTTCACAAAATGTGTACATACTTGTGGGCAGTAACAATGGCCTACATAATGATTTGCAAAGCCAAACTCTTATATCAGGCTGGGACTCTGTGTACATGAGTATGTCATATTAAGGATCACATGCAAATTTTGATGTTTGTACAAATTTATTTGTGTAATTCCAGGTTCTGGAACAGTGTGTGGAGATGCTGAATGAGTTATCTCGAGTTCAGACCTTGTTGCTGGCAGTCGATCAGTCAGAGGACCCACAAGTTCTCCAGGCTTTGTGCCAAGTGTGTCATAATCTCCTTATAGCACATAAATTTGCCATTCACAAATATAAGTAAGTTTTTTTGGTTATCCACAGCTTCCATATTCCATAAAAAGTACAGTGAATTATATTATCTGAATTACTGGTGGGATGGGAGTACTAAAACTTAGAGAGATAAGCACAAAGAAAGTCACCTGCTGTTGTCTTGTACAGGCAAGTCGTTTGCAAACGTGGACTGTAGCGGGCCAGTCATATGCACGTCCTATCAAGTTGTACTGACCCATAACAACTAATTTTATGTCATGGTTTTGTTGTTTGGGAAAGTTACTGTACCTGTCTGTGTGTTGAATACCCTCCAAGAGCTTTCCTCACCAAAGCTCTTGTTGCTTTGTTTTTTCCTTCGACAAGGCTATATGTTATTTCCATTATAACTACCTTAATCCTTCAATATTGAGCATCAAGTATACATGCGTGCTGTGCACATCATTTGCCGTCGAGCATCCAGTATACTTGCAAAATGCAGGTAAAATTTAAATACCCTAAATACTTCTTCAGCATTGTGCTATCGACTGGGGTTTAAATTTCCCCATGTTGAATGATTAACGTAACTAATGTAATAATACATACTGTTTGGAAAAGATAGAATAATCAACAGAGTTTGAAATGAAGAATAAGTTGTCCTGAATTTATTCTTCTCTTAATTTCACATGCACCTCAGTTGGGCCTCTGTGTACCCATTCTTCTTATTTGGGAGGTGCCCAGTCCAAATCTCTACCAGGACACTGGCTGTACTGATTTGTGTTTTCATCATTTTCTTCAATCATGCCAGGCAAACACCATAATGGTACCTCATTTAAGCAGTGACTGCTTCCTTCCAAATCCTTTGCAAATGACTATTTACCAATAATTCCACCACTGAACACTGTATGTCTGAGCTACTGTCATTGTCATTAAGTGAACCATAAATACATGAGGGTTATTTTATTGTGAATGTGAGGGAACAACGCAGATGAAGGGCCATTAACGGACTGGGATAAAACACTGTTTATATGAATACATTCTGAAACCATACTCAGCATAGTATCCATTAGTAACAGTTGACAGAAGTCAGTTCTGAATGATTCTGATGATGGTATGCTGCCTCAGGCCCAGGATTAAGATCAATAGCCCTTTTTGTCCAACTGAATTCAGTAGGTGCCTTTCTATCCATTCACCTGAGGACAGAAACAGCAGCGTTGTCCAAAATACCGGGTTCTTTTTAGAATACTAGACAATGGACAAAGTCCAGAAAGCGAGTAATGCTAAGTTAACAGCACTGTTTCTGAAATACACAGAATTTTGGGTACATGAGATGACAATGACAAGAATTATATTATAGAAGAATTTAAAGGTAAAGGTCTTAATTTTGTGAATACATCACAGATGTTTATCATATCATGTATTCTATAAAAATTGAAGATTTTATGCCCTTTTTGTCATAAGCAGAGTTATTATTTTCATTAATTTGTACATTGGTCAAGAATTTTACAGAAATTCTTTAAAGTTAAATATTCTTGCATGATTTCAGGCTTCTGCTGCAGCATATAAATGAGAGCTTTGCTCTTCTGGGATGTTATGCCATATAGATTGGTAGTTAGTTGCCAACGTTTCAGGACAACCTGTCGGTCCCATCTTGAAGGGTCAAGCTTCACCCTTGAAGATGGGACTGATAGGTGTTCTGAAACGTCAGTAACCAACTATCAATCTATGCTGCATAACATCCCTGAAGAGCAAAGATCTTAAATATTTTTTTTTATTGTAGGTTACTTTACATGTTGGCTTTTAAGCCGACATTTTTACGACACCTTTGGACAGCCATATTGTCTGTGTGTCAGACGTCTTTATTTGGAGGTGCCACACCATTGCTACATGTTATTTCAAGAGGAATTGCAATGTCTCACGAGGACAGTGACCGCATCGTTCCGCTTCTTGCTGTTTTCTGTTCACTCTTCAGTCTCCTTATAGCTACACTTCACGATTCTGAGTTTTATGCCGGTGATAACCCAGCAGGTATGTGCACTGCTTTATTTTTTAAAAAGTGTTGGACCATACATCCTAGTTAAGTGTTTAGACGTGCTGCTTCATATTTCTGGGACCCTGTCTATAAATATTGCCCTAAACGCCATCCACCCTTACCAAGATTTTCTGTGTTTTTTTTTTTACTTCTTATAAATGCCAGGATAGTATCTTAAATCAGGTGATGGCCATTTCTTTCCACATCTTTTCCAATTTATTATTCACTGATCATTCTCTCATTATGGAAAGTGTAATCAAATGCTGATTGTTTGAGGTAATTTACTTTCTAGAGTATTGTGAAGGTAAAAACTAAATTACACCAGTGCAAGGCACCTAGTATGAGTTGGATATGGGTATGGTGGGTACCAGAGCTGGTCTGGATGTGATAAAGGTAAAGTTATCCCTGTGCATGCCATGAAGGCATATGGGGGAATGGAGGTATAGCTCTACTCATTCTTAACCTCAGTGGTGGAAGGAAGTGAATGGTCAACTTCACATCCTGGCTGCTGTACCCCAGGGAAATTGCCCCTGTTACCCATATCTGGATGTGACAGCAAAGAGAGAAATACCTGCTCTATCAGGGATAATTTACAAATTAAAGATCTAGCGGCAGTATCAGAGTGAATACTCTAGAATTGTGATATGCATACATTTCCCAACTTGTTGATGTAGTGTTGGATTATGTTTTGGAAAGGAAACATGTTGCACTTGAGATGAGCTATCTTGTTCCACTCACAAGTCAGCATCCAGTTATTCAGATGTGAATGGATTCATTGTATTTATCACTTTTGTATTTATATTTATTTCTTTGTCACAGGTGCATTTTTAACGACAGTGCCATTTAACTTACCTGAATTAGTTCCTTTGAGCCTGACACTGAAAGAAGTGTGCCTTGGGTTAGTGGAACTGGCATTCCCTGACTCTCGACCTAGCGTACGGGATGAATATCGTTTAGCAGTGCATGGGCGAGAGCAGCATTCTGCTGTCAGAAGCCAGGAAACACAAATGTGGGCACATCTGTTCAAGGTATACCGTCCTCTTTCATGGCAGTTAATGATGCCCTAATTTGTTTAGCTGTTGCAAGAAGGTTGTGTGCCATGAGTCATTTATTAGAAAGATAGCTAAATTTGATTAGGGCTTTGTGTGAGGTCGAGATCGTGTTGGACTGTTATCAACAAGCGATGAGCTTTGTCTGATGGCTGTGTAATCTTACCCTTCTGGGTTTAGCTGCAGCATATCGTGCAGCTGTTTCGACATTTCAGCATGTCTCTCAGTTTGAATGAGGAGACTGGTGTGTGATCATACTGTACTCCCAGCATGATACTATGTGTCATGTTATATCCTCCTGACAAATTCATCCTGAAGATGGCAGTTGCAGTGTTCATTACAACAGCTTTAACACATGACGTGACTAATCCTTGGAAAGCTTCCAAGGCCACAAAAACATGAGGATAAAAATTGCCTGGTAGCTTAATTGTAGGTATCCAGTACCAGAGTGCATAAAATTCTATTGAATATTTTTAGAGATGCAGTGTGTAGACAGACAGACACAACCTCTAGTTGTGCAACCATTTTATGTCCTTTGTTCAAACTGTGCATGCAGATGTATATGTGAGAGATACAGCTGTTATGAGTAAATGTTTTATGACTTCCTGTGCTTTGCCTAATTGGGTTTTCTTAATACAGGTGACTGTTGGTTTGGTGCGACAATTACATGCTCGAGACATTCGGCGTCCTTTCTGCCCTGAAGGTCACTGGATTTCTAAGCATGTGATGTTACCATTAGAAAAACCGTCAGATTTTACTCTACGAAGACAAAGGCTTAGGAATTATCGTCCGTTCCAGGGGCTCAGAGCATTCACTAGAGAAGAACTGGGTAAATGGCTGACATTTAATTGTGACTTTGTATACCCGTAGGTTGATATGTATTCCAGATGATCCACATATGAATTTCAGTTGTAGTTACTATGTTATATAGTAGAGAGACATGCTGATTGTTGAGAAACTAGAGCATTGTTTCATTGAACACAATTTGCATCTGGTATCAAAAATATTTCCATAATTTGTGTTATAATTGTCCCTTATTATTATTGTTTTTTTTTCGGTGTTGTATTTAATATCTTTGCTTTAGATATTCAATGGCCTTTGGTGAGGTAAAGTAGGGAGGAGTTCAGGTGGTTTTCTGGGTTGTTATATTATGTTATCTTTTAAGTGGATACCATTTTGTCAGAGGAACATGTCTTCATTAACAGGGTTTAAGAGTGCATGGTGTCACAACCCAGAAGACCACAATCTGATCACTTATCACTGTGAACACTTCCAAATCTTGGATGTGGCAGAGATTTCTGTTTACTGGAAATGATGTTTGCACCAGGGGTGCACAAATCCCAGGTGCCAGATTACGTGGGACACTAAATTTTGTATGGTGTCATTTAATATTTTTGGGTCCTTAGTGTGAAACTTGTTTTATGTCACCCTTCTGGCACCTTGAATTTTGAATTGGCACCTAGGTATTTGGAAAATATGTGTACCCCTAGTTTGCACTGTGTATGTATGTTTCAATGTAAATGTATTGCCTGTGTGCATATTCATGCAGATATAATATTCATCTTGCTCTTCAAATTATCACTGTGGATGTTGTTATACTTTGTGTGCAGTTTTGATATCTTAACATGTTTTTAATCTCATATTATATGGCCCTTTTACCATCAGAGTAAGTGTTACTTACACTGAATGAATATAATTCCATCTTGTAAGTGGCAGCTGATCCTATCTGGAATTGAACTCTATCTGTTTAGTCATAGCTCCTAATGTTACCAACAGTTATCATGGCTCTTCTAAGGAAATACAGTACATTGTAAGTACCATATCTATTTAAAGAAATATCATGCAATAAAAGCCAGCTAGAATCCCCTAAATATTGCCTGTTTTCATTTGGACTTCTAGATTTAGTAAAAATAAGAATTTTGTGTAACCTAAACAGTAAAATTAATCTGAATCATATCATGCTTTCTCTGCAGAGGAAGGCCCTCCTTTATCAACAAAAGAAGTACGGACCATGACCATTTTGCGAGAACTTCCTTTCCTGGTTGCTTTCCAGGAGCGTGTGCTGGTGTTCCAGAGCCTGGTGCTAAAAGACAAAATGGAACATCAGGGAGAACACAGCCATTTCTTGCAGGGGCCAAGCATACAGTTGGCTGTGAGACGCAATTATTTATATGAAGATGCCTTTGATAAACTTTCTCCAGAGAATGGTAAACTCACAGTTGTGTGCTACAGTGTCTCAGCATTCTGTTCAGATATGTAGAATTGTCACAAACAGTGTTCTTTTAAAATTCTATGCACTAATCGTGTCAGTTGTGACTCATGCAGAAGAAATAGAGAATACTTGTTGTAGTAACCCATCTGGCATGGACTTATGGGCACAGATTTCAAAGCTTTGTATTCAGGGTAAGTAGTATTAACATAGCCAGGCTGGTTTAAGATTTTCACAATTTATCCGGCTGCATGGGGCCCCACCGGTGGGGTAGTGGGTAAAGTTTTCCCTGCGCACGTGTGAAGGCATATACGGGGAGTGGAAGTATAGCTTGACTCATTCATAACCCTGGCACTAGATGGAGGTGAGTGGTCAGCTGTATGTCCTGGTAACTTTACCCCTGGGGAAAGAGCTCCCTGGACCCATTGAATAGGAGGGTAGGTGGGCCACAGAGCCAGTCTAGACATTTTTGAGAGGACAGAAATCTCATGCCCCTGCTGGGATCCAAACCCCCAATTGTGTAGCTTATAGCCTAGTCAGTATTATGGGGTTCTGAAAAGGCTGGTTACGTTTCAGATCTTGTGTCAAACATGTTTTGTACGTAAGATCTTACACTGCTGTATCTGCATTGTCAGTTCAGAAGTACACATTGGTAGGGCCCCCAAATTTATTTTTGTGTTGCTCCCAGAGATGTGTTGGACTGGCCTTGAACTTAGGCAAACTTCCTGTTCCTACTGAACTCAGTTTACTAAAATAGCCTCCCATTTCTTTTAGTTTCTGGGTAGGACATTGTCTGAACCAATACCTGCACATCTGCAATAATGAATACTAGCTACATTATGCTCTGTTAAAATTGAACTGTCAGCAGAAAAGCTTTGTAACCTTATACATACTGTGATGATGATGATGATGATAACCTCATCATCATCATCATCATCGTCATCAAACATTTTAGTGGCCTGTGTGTTCTTTGACATTTTTCTGTATAATATGTGTTCAAGAGATCCTTACCACCCACATTGTAGGTCCATGATCCATGATGGCATTATCATATTTTTTCTTATTTTCTTCAAAATAACATTCTCTCTTTCAATTTGTTCATGTGTGGATTCTGTCCTCCAATTTGAAGTACAACTCTTACAGTTTTTGATTTAATAAGCAACAAAAATATTAATAAATTAAACTTCTTGTATATTAATTAATAAAAATAAGAAAACCTGTAAGAAGTTTTAGTGAGGAGTGGTTTTCATTTAATGGAAGCAAAACTACTTCTTT
Organism: Reticulitermes speratus; assembly: GCA_021186555.1. Taxonomy (NCBI): domain Eukaryota; kingdom Metazoa; phylum Arthropoda; class Insecta; order Blattodea; family Rhinotermitidae; genus Reticulitermes; species Reticulitermes speratus. Next base: position 12,014,656 of record JAJKFL010000427.1, on the reverse strand, counting down.
GGAAGCCCTTTTTGTTTCAGCTGCTTATGAATTTCATTTCACGTCTAAATGTGTTTGTTCCTAGTGTGGACAGTTTACAAAAAATGTTTGCCCTGAAGTAAATTTTTAATGTTTAATATTTGATTACACACTGACAAAATTACAAATATGAACAAATTAACCTTGCATTTTGGTATTGCTAGAACCTGAGCTGAGGCTGAAGATGAGGGTACAACTAGTGAATGTGGCGGGGATGGATGAAGCTGGTGTCGATGGAGGGGGAGTCTTCCGGGAATTCCTGTCGGAGCTGCTGAAAACAGCTTTTGATCCCAACAGGGGTTTCTTTCGCCACACAAAAGACAATCAACTTTATCCAAACCCAAATGTTCATTTACTTGTAGATGATTTTCCAAGACATTATTATTTCATTGGACGAATTATAGGAAAGGTAAGTTAGACTGTATAACAGCTTTCACTTTATCATGCTCACCATGAAGGAAATCTATTAATGGTGTGACATTAGGAGTTCTCACATCAGTGAGTGTCAGGATTATAGTCTTCTGGGATGTGATGCTGCATAGTTTGGTAGGTAGACACCAGTGTTTTGGTGGAACCTACTACTTCTCTCTTCAGGGTGGAAGAGTTAACCATGTTGGGAAAAATGATGTAGATGTAGGGAAGAGACAACCAGGACTGGGGCTGTGAACAAGTCATTACAAACCCAAGTCATGGTAAGGGAATTTAAGGAAAAGGGTATTGTCTCATACTCCAGAAAATACTGTAAGGAGCAGTATTCAGTAACCAACAAATGCACAAACATAAACTACTTTATAGTTGGTCATAGATGAGGAATTGTGTGCTTGCTTCATAGACTGGCAGAAGGCATTTGACCGTGTCAACTGGACCAAATTAATGCAGATCCTAAAGGGAATTGGGATAGACTGGCGCGAAAGAAGATTGATCAGCAAACTGTACATGGAACAGAGTGTCAAAATAAGACTGGACCAAGGGGAGACGAGAAGTGTGAAGATTGGAAGAGGAGTTAGACAAGGTTGCTGCTTGTCACCGATTCTATTCAACTTATACAGCGAGTACCTTACCAAGGAAGCTCTTGAAGGGTTTGGAGACTTCAAAATAGGAGGACAAGTAATTCGCACTGTGAAATATGCAGATGACCTTGTGCTACTGGCTAGGGAAGAAAAGGTGCTACAGGGCATGATTGATAGACTAATTGAAATTGGAAGACGCTATGGAATGGAAATGAATGTGGGAAAAACTAAAGTAATGAAAAGCTCAAGGCAACCATCCCCAATGAAAATTATGATAGATCAAAAACAATTGGAGAATGTGGAATATTTCAATTATTTGGGTAGCATGATAACAAGTGATGCAAGGTGTACACGTGAAATTAAATCCAGAATTGCCATGGCAAAAGCAGCATTCAACAAGAAGAAAAATCTTTTCACCAGCAAACTGGAATTAAATTTAAGGAAGAAACTAGTAAAGTGCTACATTTGGAGCATAGCTTTGTATGGTGCTGAAACGTGGACACTTCGGAAAGTAGATCAGAAGTATCTGGAAAGTTTTGAAATGTGGTGCTGGAGAAGAATGGAGAAGATCAGTTGGACCGATCGTGTGAGAAATGAAGAAGTATTACACAGAGTCAAGGAGGAGAGGAATATCCTACATACAATAAAAAGAAGAAAGGCTAACTGGATTGGTCACATCTTGCGTAGAAACTGCCTTCTGAAACACGTGATTGAAGGAAAGTTAGAAGGAAGGATAGAAATGACGGGACGACGAGGGAGAAGACGTAAGCAGCTACTGGATGACCTTAAGGAAAAGAAGAGATACTGGAAATTGAAAGAGGAAGCACTAGATCGCACCCTGTGGAGAACTCGCTTTGGAAGAGGCTACGGACCTGTCGTAAGACAGACTACAGAATGAATGAATGAGTTTTTATTAATATCGATGCATTCCCCTACAAGTGTTTTGGTCCGTAGACCATCTTCAGGGGAGTAACAAGCTACTACACTTCACATCGCATGTTTAATGTGCCGAAGAACACACTTGTCTCAGGAGTAAGTTATAAAAACACATTTGAATTTGTAAAATATGTAAAACTGTATAGTAACTTAAAATTTTTGTTATCATGTAAGTTAAAATCAAAAGTTAAAATAGCAGTGTTGTCACTTGATGCACAGAATCATGGTATTGTATGTGCTGGTGATTATAAGCGTGTTGTTACTCGTGCTGTCATGTGGAGTGGTAGAAGCTGAACGTTCAGCTTGTACCACTCCACACGACAGCACGAGTAACAACAAAACTATACGGTTTTACATATTTTACAAATTCAAATGTGTTTCTATAACTTACTCCTGAGACAAGTGTGTTCTTCGGCACATTAAACATGCTCTGTGAAGTGTAGTAGCTTGTTACCCCCCATGAAGATGGTGTACGGACCGAAACACTTGTAGGGGAATGCATCGATGTTAATAAAAACTATAAAGTAGATTATGTTTGTGCATTTGTTGGTTACTGGATACTAAGTGAAAATGCATGGTGAAAGCAATATAAAACTATAAGAAACAGTTTTGTCAAGATAAAATACATGCACACCAGACAACTTAAACCAAAGGACTGGCTTGTTTGATACCTAACACTGATAAACACAATGTTTTTTTTTCCTCCCAAAATTTTTTAATATTGTCATTGTTATACAATATGTGTGGGGGGATTCTGTTAGGTATTACATATTTTTGTTTCAAAGCATGTTTAATATTGTCATTGTTACACAATATACTTTGGATATTTTGTTAATGTTATAGTTTGATTTCAAAATGTGTTTAGTATTGTCATTTTTATGCATTGTATTTGGGGAATGTCAAAAAATTGCTTATTTTGATAGAGAAATGTGGAAATTTAAGGAAGTGTGGCTTTTGTCATTATTGTTAGATGTTATTTTCAGGCATTATATGAAAACCTCCTTGTTGAAATCCCGTTGGCAGAGTTTTTCCTCTCAAAGTTGGTTGGCCGATATTCAGATGTTGATGTTCATCACTTGGCCTCACTTGACCCTATAATGTATCGCAATCTGCTGTCTCTCAAAAGTTATGAAGGTGATGTCACTGACCTTGGCTTAGACTTCACTGTTCTGAATGATGAACTTGGGGAAAGAAGGGTAAGATTGACTTTATGTTTGTTCTGCATCATATTGTCATATTAAATTTACATTTGTTACTCACACAACCACTGGCAGTTACATGAGTAACTTATATAATACACTGCTTTCCATTGAACACGGTTGTTATGGTACTAACTTCGGACATCAAAAGTGCTTCTGATAATATTTACAAATTTAAAAAATTACTAAAAAACTTCCTAGCAACTCACTCCTTCTATAGCTTGGAAGAATATTACAATAGAGAATACTTGTGGTAGATAAATTAGTTTCATTATTATCTTACATATCTTTGATATATTATAAGTTATTGGTCGAATTATAGAAGATTTTTGATGACAAATTAGAATGCTTTATATTAGATGATTATACTAGATAATTTTAACACTTTTAAAAATAGACCATTTATTGTTTTTTTTTATTCATTTGAATATATTTATAATACTACATATGTGACAAATTCTGTATCCAAACGATCTTCCTGTATGGATTGTGTGAATGCATAATAAAATGAAATGAAATGAAATAACTCGAGAGAAGTTCCAACATTCAAGAGTAGTTTTCTTAAATAGTTGTGAGGAAATATAACACAGTGACAACTTTATCCATCATTTCTGAAGGAACCATGAAAAAAATGATAAATGCTAGAAAATGGTGGTTGCAGGGAAGTTTTAAATGTGCCACATTTATAGGGACCAGAAGGAATGAACAATATTTGCAGGAAGATGATGTGTAGGGGTACAATGGATACAGGTTTCTCTGTATATGCTGACTATGTAAGTGAAATATCATGGTATGTTAGTGTGGTCTGTACAATGACTAGGCTGTGCTGGACATATGATGAATTTGTGGTTGAATTGCTGGCAGGGGTAAGAGATTTATCTCTTCTCCACATTGTCCAGACTGGTCCTGAGCCCCCCCATCCCACATTCAGTGGGGTATGGGGGGCTCTTTCTCTGGGCGTAAAGCAGCTGGGGCATGAAGCTGACTACTCATCCCATTCAATGCTAAGATTAAGAATGAGTGGAGCTGTACCTCCACTCCCCATCTGCCTTCATGATGTTAACAGGATCAACTTTTTTAGTGACACTGAAGAAGAGCCAGGATAGCTAAGTCAGTGTCATAATTAGGCTTTGGGATGGATGACCACCGAATAATGGTTCAGTTTTCAGTAGGAGCAGAGGTTTTTCTCTTTTCCACATCATCCAAGCTGAATCTAGGGCCTACCCATTCTCATGTGATAATGATAATGAGGTACCTTTATCTGAGCAAAGAAACACTGCTGTTCTATTAATTATTATTGGTCTGATTGTATTTTTGTTTTATTCTCTAATTGCACATTAAATATTTCTGTGGCCTCCTTCAGACAGTGTGAAAATGGCTTGATAGAATGAGTAGTGTTACTGTGGGATTTAGTGTTTTTTTATACCAGTATTTGACCAATAATACCAACTAAAGCATGCATTCCAGTGCCATTTATTGCTGCCATCTGGTGACGCTATTGTAAGTAAGCATGATTTTCATTTGATTTGTATGGAAGTGAACAACAAGCTGATAGACAAGCACTGCAACAAACAGTGCTCTGCTTGCATGAATTGGGTATTGATATTCTTACAGATTTTGGCAGACTGCAATGGCATTTTGTTTTTGAATTGCCTGTGCTACAAACAGTGTTTTTGTAGGTTGATGAGCTGAAATCTGGAGGATCTAACATTCCTGTCACGGCTACCAACCGTATTGAGTACATCCATCTTATGGCTGATTATAAACTTAATAAACAAATTCGAGCACAGTGCAGTGCTTTCAAACAGGTGAGTACAGTACAAAGTTTGGATGTTAAGATTGGTGCTTCACACAGTGTAATATTCTGCTGTTCAACACAGTGTCTTGTTCTGGTGGTCCATACAGTGTCATGTTCTGTTGGTCCACACAGTGTCATGTTCTGCTGGTCCACACAGTGTCATTCTGGTGGTGCACACAGTGTCATGTTCTCGTGGTCCACACAGTGTCATGTTCTGTTTGTCCACACAGTGTCATATTCTGTTTGTCCACACATTGTCATGTTCTGCTGGTCCACACAGTGTCATTCTGGTGGTGCACACAGTGTCATGTTCTCATGGTCCACACAGTGTCATGTTCTTTTGGTCCACACAGTGTCATGTTCTGTTTGTCCACACATTGTCATGTTCTGCTGGTCCACAGTGTCGTTCTGGTAGTGCACACAATATCATGTTCCAGTGATCCATACAGTGTGATGCTGGTTCATTCACTTCTGCAGGCCAGTATATTTGCAGGTTCTTTTGATGGTTTTCTTATTTCATATGAAGGTACAAAAGGCTGTATAAATCAGGTCTTTGTGAATATGTTAATAAATTACTGAGCATTTCTTGATAATTGAGTGGCTGTTGGCTTGTTAAGGATTCTGCTCCGTGGAGTTAATTAAATATAAGTAAATTTTAACATCTTGTTTCAGGCCTATACAATTATTTACTGTAAATTGTCTGTTTGTCACCATATTAGCTTTCATTTGCACCATAATGGAACGTGCTGGGTCATCAGACATCTGTGAGAACAATGCTTACTGTTCTCTGGGATGTGATGTCATGTAGTTTGCTAGACAGATACAACATTTTGGAGGAACCTGTCTCCTTGTGTCCTGAAGGCATTCTTCAGAAGCAATGGTACCTCTCTATCAAACTGTGTGGCAGCACATCCCAGAAGACAATAATCTTCATAGTCACCTCTGTGACACCCTCAAATCACTCTGTGATGATGTTTTCTGCAATAATTTTTTAATTTTAGTTACTCATCTTTTACCAGCCATATGTTATAATTTCTGCTGTGGTAGTTATGGTGTAGGGTTAATAGTGCCATCTGAATGTTGGTTTGTTCGCAGGGTTTGGCAAATGTGGTGCCTCTTGAGTGGCTGCAGATGTTCAATAACAAAGAATTTCAGGTTCTGATCTCTGGTGCACAGATTCCAGTTGATGTTGAGGACTTAAAGCAACACACAAACTATACAGGAGGATATGCATCAGATCATCCCACTATTCGTCTGTTCTGGAAAGTATGTCATGTACAGTAACGTCTGAGAATATGGATTATAAATTCGTCAGTGCTATGGGGTCAGTGGTTGTATTTAATTTTGGGATTAACAGTTTATCATCTAGGAATAGGGGATTTTAAGTTTCCCAGTTGTATAGGGTTTGCAACAGTGGTGTAGCTAACCAGTTGGGGGCCCCCATGTAACTCGGTATTGGGGGGTAAGTTACTCACAGATCTCATAATAGGGATCCAGAATACTGCCTTCTCTCAGACGAATGGCATGCAATCCAAAGAACTCGCAACAAATTTAGTATTCTGCATGTTTTGGGGCTCCCCCACCCTACAGGGTCCCTGTGTGCTGTGGGGTATGCAGGGGCCTTTATCTGTGCCATTGGTAATACCTGTTTAACCTTCATTGTCTGAGAGTACTATGGGATAATTTTGGCATTAAAAATTTATCATCCCAGTGGGGGTAAGATTTTTTGCCGCCATCCCGACCAGCCCTGGGGCCCACCCAGCCTCCTGTACAATGGATACCGGGTCTCTTTCCCAGGGGTAAAGTGGCCAGGGCATGGTGTTGACCACCCACCCCCATCTAGTGCCAAGATTAAAGAAAGAGTAGAGCTATACCTGTACTCACCCTTGGGGCCTTCATGGCCTCTGCTGTTTATCATTTAGGAATAAGGGGTTTTAAGTCTCTGAGTTGTATAGTGTTGGAAGTCATGTCTTGACTGAGAGTAATGGTACTGGTATTAAATACTTGAGGCCTTAGTCAGTTGGACAAAGCATGACAAATACAGGATTATGATTCACTGTGCATGTGAGAGGTACAGGTTGATTGTTCTTGGTTTTGACTGTTAACGGTTGAATTTTGTATTTCTGTGCAGTCATTACACAAAATGCATAAAACAAACATGTGTTTGGTAAGTTACGTTTGTCCATTTGGCTTCATATTTTGTCTCCAGAAGTACTGAATGAATGTTGATGAAGCTTGGTGTTTGTCAGATTTTTTGTGAAAGACATCATTGTGCAGACCAGTAAAGGAAGCAACAGATTAACTGTTTATGGTGAGGATTTTTAATATAATATGATTCCTTAACTTTGAAGTTGAAGGGATGCTGATAATTTGTGAAATATTTATTGCAACAGGAATCATTAGTAAGATATCAGCAATATAGTTGCCATCTTGCCAGAGGAGAGTTGATGTTGTGAGCTGGCAAACAGAAATTCTCAATCATAATCGATTATATTAAAGTGTCATAAGTACTACTTTGCTGTACTTTTGAGAGACTTGGAAACAAAATGTATTTGATAATGGAAAATATAAATATATTCAATAATAGTCTTCTCGGGTGCACAGCCGCGTCAATTCGTTTGAATACGTTTCGGGGACTAGCTCCGTCCCCATCCTCAGGCAAAACTGAATCAGTTTTGCCTGAGGATGGGGACGGAGCTAGTCCCCGAAACGTATTCAAACGAATTGACGCGGCTGTGCGCCCGAGAAGACTATATTGAATCATGTCGCCGCGAAAGTTTTAAAACTTATATAAATATATTCTTCTTTTTAACTATAATATTCAATGTTTTGATTTTAATTTAATTCCAGTAGAGACAAAGGCTTCACCAACTAAAAAACTAAACAACCAGCAATTTTTCAAAAGCATTTAGTTGTTATTATCATCTTTGTTGTTTTAAAGTCATTTCTGTAAAAAGACACCTGTTTTATAAGAATTCAGTCACTAAAGCAGGTCACAGTGTTGACTCAGAAATTGACATAATATACAGCATCATACAGTTTTATTAACACTCCGACATGTTTCGGTGCCATAGCACCATCCTCAGGCAGTTGATATACCAAGTACTCTAAAAACCAGCTAAAATATAGTGAATTACATTCGTAATATTTGTATATACGAATGTAGAATGTGTCCCAGCTAGGTTCAATCTGTTGAATGATGGTCTATATAATTGGTTATACATTAAAATAATATGTATGCATTATATCATCTTCACATCAGTATAAAACAGTTGAATATAAAATTTAGTTAAAATTCAGAATGTTAACTAAATGGTGCTATAGCACCAAAACATGTTGCAGTGTTAATAAAACTATACAGTTATGTATATTATGTGTGCATTTAGTTGGTCTAACAAAATAAAATAAGTTAGAATAAAAAATGTGCAGAATGAACAGCTTTAAAATCAGAAATTGACAGTTCCAAAGTCTTTGAAACTAGATCTTAAAAAATTCTTCCTATTGTCAGTCATTGTAATAAGTTAGTGTAATTGGTTTAAAATAATTTGGCAGTGGAAGGGTTAAACCCTTAGCTACAGAAACAAGTAAGATTTTCTTCTCAAAAGTGTTCCCATTGTGAACCAATGCTGAATTTAGGCTGTAGGGCTTGTCCCAATTTTCTAAGCCTTTATTACTGTGTGGTATTTCACCCTCTTGTGTTCTTCTGGCATACAGGTCAGGCTATTTTGTTCTTTCTAAGGACAGAAATTCTTTGAGTGATATTACTAAGTAATGGTAATGACTGTTTGGATATCCTGCAGTAATCTGATATGTATTTTCCTGAATTGTCATAGGTTGTGGAGAACTTCACAGATGTCCAGCGAAGTCAGCTACTTAAGTTTGTCACTAGCTGTTCAAGACCTCCACTGTTGGGCTTTAAGGTCTGCATTTGTACTTGTTTACTTCTGATTGTTTTATAAACCCTTGATTTTTCCATATTTAATTCATTATACATTCAAGATTTAAACATTACATCATGTGAATGGTAGCATGTAGCAACCAAAATGTAAGTAAAAAATACTGGGGAAGTGAAATTTGTCTGCTTCAGACATGTCTACTGTAGAATATTCGTATCAGTGAGGTTAGACATTTGATGTTGCGAAGAGGGAATTTTAAATTTCATGCAACAAGATTTTTATCTGCAATCAGTGAATATATAGGTGAATGAGATATGTTAAATTGCATACATTAAGTTCAGAACATTTTTGTACCTCAAATCATGGTATGCCTTTCTAGTCTTGATTTCTTTACAAAGTAATTACTTGTGCTAATTATACTACATACTTACATACTGTATGAGATTTGAGGTTTTCACGCTGGGGATTATGGAAATTGCTGTCTTTTAGGATGTGACACCATATAGTTTGGTATCTCAGTGCCAGATCCCTCCTCTGTTTACTCAGCCCTGCTCTTATTCATCCTTTTCCCTACATCTGTACCTCTTTTCTGTGTGTGAGGTGTTCTGGTAGGTTCTTACAGCAGTGTTTATTAAGATCACTGTCTTGTGGTATGTGTCACCACTAGGTCTGGTAGAAGTGTACCAGCATTTCAAAGGTACTTTCTGCCTTCATCTTTTACCCTGATTATGAGGGCAGCACGTGCCTCTGAAATGTCGGTATGCTTCTACCAACTACACTGTTTTGTATCCCAGAAGAATGCAATCTTTGTTTTTCCTACACTCAACTTAGTCTGCTACTTTGAAGACAGAGGCAGCATGCTGTACCAAAACATTGGTACATATCTATCAAACTACATGGTGTCATATCACAGAAGCAGAAGAGATTAGTGTTTACAGATGTACTGTTGAATTTTTCAGTTTTTGTCATTTTTAATGCTCATCTTGTATTTACCACTGGATCTCATTGCAGGCATTGGTTTAGTGAGTTGTTCACTGTTGAATTTGTTGATGATTTATTTCTGATGTAGGAACTGGATCCACCCTTCTGCATTCAGCATGCAGGGTCAGTCGATCGCTTGCCAACAGCTAGTACTTGTATGAACCTGCTTAAACTACCAGAGTTTGGCGAAGAAGTCATTTTGAGAGACAAACTGCTGTATGCTATTCAGGCTGGTGCTGGTTTTGAACTGAGCTAAGTAAGCGTCCACCTGAAATATTAAGGTCTACTTCCTGATGCTTTATATTGGAGTAAAACTGCATATGATATGCTCAAATGTGGATGGAATTGTGGAGTGAAATTTTTGTAATAGGAATTTGCTTCTAATTTATTTTGCTGTGTAGAAAACAAAATACAGCGAGGAAATGAAAAGGTGAGCGTCATTGTAAGATATTTTGCTATAGTTTTGGTGGGTATAGTAGAGATCACAATATTTTGATGTTTATATTAAGCTGTTTCATTTGGAATTTGCAGGTGACTGTGTGGGTTGTGTTAATTGTAAAATACATAAGGTACTAAACAACTCCAGAGGATATTTGATGGTACACATCTTTGTAATTTTGAGATTATTTAACTGGTAATATTGGAAATACTAAAAGCAGAATTTTTGTAATATCCAGATGTTACAGTGTAAGTTGAAACATCAAGCTTAAGATAAGATAGTGCAACAAGAGACAGGACAAGGCAGTGGAGTTATTGACTTTATTGTCCAGTTGTCCAGACTGTGTACTGCCCAGTGTTCCATCATGCTTGTGTGAAACCCATTTTCATTCCATGTAATATTCTGATACTGGAGTACTGAAAGTGAGGTTGACCCTCAGCCTGAGATTTTCACAGCCTCTAGCTATGTAACTTAATCCTGTGGGGTTTAATTGTGTGTAAAAGCTGTTCCACTGTTTCGGTGTATGCCATGTTTGTCATTGTGGTTCATTGATCTGCTCTTCTGCTCCGTATTCAAGATGTCCTGAAACACGTCGAAGACTAGCTGTCCTGATTAAGACTTTCGGTGGTTTTCCTATTTTCTTCCTGGAAAGTTGTCATATACAATATAAGCTGGTTTACCTGGCCCCTCTGGGACCAAAGAAGGATTGCCAGATGTAGTTCTCTGGATATTAGAATGTTATACCTAATATGTATCTTAGTGTACATAGCAACCTCTTGGACAGACCTAACCATATGTCACTTGATATCCTGTCCTGTTTTCCCCACCACACTTTGTATAACCTTCTCATCGTTACGTATGTCACATGGTGTGTATGTAATCTAAATAACTAATGACATCAAGACACACCTTGCTATTGCTGTCTTAACTGTTTGTTTACATAACATCACCCTGTAAATAGTCTTTCTTGATCACCTTTTGCTTTTTGAACTCTCAGAATCAGTGCTGGGTGCTGCTGGTGGATGGGCTAGTGAAATGTACTGGGTTTGTGTAAATTTGTGGTTAACAGCGCTCTCCAGACCATACAGTTCTGGATAAACCAGCTTTACCATAGTACTTTAAAGTGAGCCAGGATTGCTTCTTTCCAAATCTCTGTTTTTTAAATGAGTACAGAAATTTAGGAAGTTCTGGAGATTTTAGAAGATTGATATGGATTATGTGATCTGATATGCGATTTTTACTCCTTTTGTAAGAAGTTCCTTGACTTGGAAGGCAGATTGTTGAACATGGGCTGGTTATCTCATATTTTAAAAAGCATTGGAAAACTATTTTGGTTTATTAGAAAAGAAAAGAATAAGTAAATTAACTCTGCAATGTATTATTACATCAGATTTTGATGGCTCTGGAATTTAAGGCACTGGGACAGATGAAACGCATGGAACTAAAATACAGATTTGTTACTCAGAGTGTTAAATAAAATATTGGCACAAAAATTGCTTAGAATGTAATATGCCAGTCAAAACACAATCCCATTATAAAATTCAGTAATATTGGAAATAGTTCTTAAAGTACTTGAGTTATAGCTGTGTCAGTATTTTCAGTCTTACTGATATAAATTAATAAAGAGATACTTTTTGATTATGCCATACTGCAGGTTTTTGTTTGTTTATTGTCATACTTTGTAAAATTATCTGAGATATTGTCAGGGTTTGGTTCACAGACATACAAAGTGAAGCAGTAAATGAATGTATGTGTTAATAAATGAATCTTCAACTATACATACTAGAAGCTTGACAAAGTCTTCTGTTGCGTCATTCACAATGACACGTTACTGTTTACTGGCATTGCATCAACATGCAGGAACTTAGCTTTAAGAAGTGTCAGGTATGGTAAGCTCAGGGGTGTGTGGATGATGTTGGTGAAGGTACCCACAGCTATGTATCATCCACAATTCCAATATGTGATGTTTCAGATTGTATTACTGGTAAATGTATCAGATAGTGATGATGCCTGACATAATTGTTGTATAATGACTACACTTTTTTACAAACTTTAGAGGCTGTTTGACTCATCCTGTGTCCATTTTGTATGACATGTTCTTTAGATCGGTAAAAATGTGTAAACATTTTAAGTAAAGTAAAATATCAAATTATCATTAAAAAAGTTTTGATTTTAACTCTGAACTTAATACGCTACATAATTCTAAAACTGGATTAGACAGTCTTCTAATGTCTGATTGATATAATAAAAGAAGGTGTCTGTCTGTTTGTGGTTGCCATATATATCGTCAGGAAACAGAGATAGGAACATGAAATTTTGGTTTCAGTTTATTTTATTTTTAAAAGCAGTGCCACTATTTTTAATTACTGTATATGATATGCTCTGGTTTACTTTTTTCATGAAGACAGTAGCAGACGTTTCATTGATATCTTTACTATGTTTCTGTTTCTATCAGAATGTACTGCTACACTTAAATTACGCTAGTGCAGCAGTTCATAGTGTTTGTACTGTTGCAGTACTTTTCTGCATAAGATTACATATTGTATGTTAACCCATTGTGTGTACTGAGGAAGATTATGACTTCCAGTATTCACTGTTTGTCTGTCTCATGCAAGAGCTTCATTATGTAAACCGTTTGGTTTGCTACTGTATTTGAATTTATCTGCTCAAAATACATACAGTGAAACGTACAAGATTCTTTTCCTGAATAAGAAGTTAGAATGAAATGAGTTGTCTTAAAAGGGATTCACTGTATATGAAATTAATACAAAGGTTTTAAAATAACTGCTTTAAAATACAAAACTTTTCATTAGGTTCACTACTTATATTGCCCAATTTTTTAATTATTTTGACTCATATTGTGACATTTTGCAGTTGCAAAAGTAGTTAACATCACCCATGGATAAATATCTGATAGTGGTCAATCATCAAATTGTGCCACAAAGTTGCCATTTTCGTTATGAACAAAAACAAACTGAAGTAAATTTATGAGGGTGAATTAATTTTGTCATGTTAAATTTCTGAATCGAAGATAGAGTGAAATTCAGGGCATTGCATTTCGAAGGACAGCATAATAACAGAAATCTCCACTCCCCTTTTTCTCTTAAAATTTAAGGATGATGAACAATGTTTAAGTATCTAATATCATGTTGTGTCATCTGTATGAGTTGCACAAAATATCTGCCTGAATAATAAAATTGGCATTTGCTGTTATGGAATATGTATCAGTGTTAGTGAAATGGCATTGAAATGTCCAGTAGGTGACAAGCACTTATGCTTTTAGTAGTAATTCAAGTAACTGAAGACAAGTGGAAATGCTGCATGTACCAGATGTTGCAAAGTGTGCTGTTATTTTCATATCACCTTCACACTGAGGTAAGTTTATAGTTCATAAGAGTTTGTAAAACTAAGTGGGCCATGCCATGGCTGAGGTGACAGTTCGAGCTCCAGTTTTCCCCTGTCATTATCACTTCACCAACGCTTCATACTCGGTCATTTATCTGTCACCAACACTGTACTCTAATCTTGGTATCTGACAGTGCTGTTATGCACTACACTTAAAAAACAATTATGTGGAAAAGAGTTTGTAATCACTGTTAAATATTTTGCCCCTGTACTGTCTGTTAATAGCATGTTTTGAAGAATCTATAACCGTAAGAAAATACTTAGTGTAATGGCTGTTAGCAGCAATTAATGAAGCATGGAGAACGTTGTGATTAGTTGACTGTGATGGATATGGTTAGAAAGGAACACTAAGCATAAAATAGAATATCCTGATATCCTCTCTGCTTTAGAAGCAGGTCCTACCACACAGGCAAGTGTTACCTTTTTTGTTTTGTTCTCTGCCCAGGAAAGAAACCTATATTTTGAAGACAAGGAGGAGGATGACAGGGAAGCTGTATCAGCATATTCAGATCCAGCAAGATTCAACAATAACTGCCATTTCTTCAAGTGGAAATTATGCCCAGAAATTGACCACTTAATAGCATCATTATTAGATTATAGTTCTTGCCCACCTGACCACATACATGGAAACATGTGAGGGAAACTAGGTGTTACAAGTTTTTGTCTGAACTTATTATTTTAACTGCAATGTTTGACCATAGCCCTCCAGAGAAACTGGTCTCATGAACATTTATTTCTACAGGGATGTGATGTTATCAATACAATACAACTTACACAGTAAACACAAAAATTGGATAGAACAGTTGGCCTTGGAGGCTGAAACAGCCATTACCAAAAACTATGAGAAAAGACCAAGAATATCAGTTTGCAGTTGCCAAAAACATTAAGATTTTGATCCAAAAGAACATCCAGCAGTAAAGTAGCAAAATATGGAATAAACATAATGAGAATGGTAATGACTAAAATACAAAACCATTTAATAGTCGCAGAAGCAGACAGATGGAAACTTTTGGTTGTCATACATAGATATGTGCATGACAACAAGATTATGTTATGTTATTCATTCGGGTTGAAGATAAATTTGAAACCCTCAAAATGATAATAATGCAATCAAACCAATTGTTTATTCACTGCAATTTTTGGCAGTAAATTAAAATACTGTATAATAGGGAATTTCTTTTCGCAGACTTTCATGAGCACTGATTGGAGGTGGCGCTGTATCGGGGTTCATAATTCCTAAACAGCAAACATGGAAATTGAGTAACACAAGAACAACCATGTGTTTCCTCTGTGCTTCCTATGTCACAATTCCACGAGTATTACTGCTACTACCCACAACATTTCCCAGTTTTTTATGTAATCCTTCAGTATGGCCCCTAATGCACAGGATACTCTCAATTTCCTTTTCCTGTAAACTTCCCAAGAATATTCAGCATATGACTCATGAAATGGCAATTTGTCATAACCCACAGAATTTGTCAAATAGGTTTCTGCATTACTAGACATGTTACAAAAACACGTTCTGTCAAAATGTTGTGTCCACAAAAAATTTGCTTGTCCTTGTATTTTCATAAAAACGTAACATACTTAAGTGTTGGTGTATTGAGGATTGGTCAAGTTTTTTCTGTCTCCTGTAAAATTGTTTATTTGTGGGTTACAACAAATTGCTGTTTCATGAGCAATATTCTCAATTTACTCTTCATATAAACCTTACACGAGTACTGCTGCTAATGCCCAAGACACTGTCCATTTTCTTTTTATGTGGCACTTCCATGACTATTGCTGGTAAGTCCAATGAGAGTGTGATTTGTTGTTGAGTGCTCTGTTCGATGATTTATGGTATGTTTTGCTTACAATTGATCTCGCATATCAGGACCTATGCTCTATGAAATTTAAATTACATTTGTCATATTTACATGACTGTTGATGCTAGTGCCCAGGATACTCTTAATTTCCTGTCTTTATTACTTTCATTCATTTCTCATGATGTTGTGCAGGTATAGCTGTGAACACAAACTCCAGACAGCACCACATCCCTATCTGTATTATGTAGTGAATGTGGTGAAAGAACAAAGTCTGGGACTGGCATTCTGAAACATACTTATTGTAATTCATAAGTACAGACAACAAGCCAAGCAATAAGTGGACTTTTCAGTTAATGTAGGTGTGGGAATTGGCAATAGCAGAGAGGGATTCTAACATTTAATCTTATTTCAGATTTGGAATCCCCAGTCAGGACTTCATATCCCCCACCTCCATGTCCTGTGTCTCACCATAGTCAGGGATTTTAACAATAAATAACACTCTTGTCATGTTATGTAAAGGTGCAGGTGAAATACTAGATGGTCTGTGCAGGTGAGAGAGGCATTGCAAGAGACGTTCGATGCTGGGCATTTTGAAGCTAACTAACCTGTATACCTGCATCACCTACCGGAATTCTGTGGTCGGGTCATTAGATGTAGATAGTGCAAGCAGTACCCACAATGGAGCGCTGTAATCAAACTATGGAAGACATCGATTATGAAATCGATTGAACCCAATCTTTGCCGCCAATTGTAATGGGTTCGTGGACAAGGTTGCACATGTTGTTTGCACTTGAGTAACTTTTTGTTTAAGATTAATTTGCTTTGCGAGAGATTTTGAGAATTAAGTGGTTTACTTTGACTGAATACGAAGTTAAAATGGATAAGAAGCGTAAGCTTCCACCAGGAGGTACAGGAATTAAGAAAATTAGGTACAGTGTTCGTGCTTTTTTGTTTCCTATTGTTTTGACTTGCTTTAGCCCTATAAAGTAGTTATGTAGTGCTATTCGTCCTACGGTACTAATAATTCGCAGTGTAGCTAAAAAGCTTTAAATCAGTAAAACAAGTAATCTATGGGTTAACGCTTCTGTTGATGTTTGGAATTTTTCTGGATACACTTTTTTTTTGGTTTCATGCAAATAGAACCATAAAATAGGCTACCTGAAATATGCATTACCGGTTATCCGTTCCATTTACGCGACATATGAGGAGGAACCTAAACTGCGAGTCAAGTGTAAAGAAACTCCTAGTGGTTAAAGTTATAGTTACCAGTGACAATGGGAATTGTGACTTATGATGCTGAAGATGAAGCATAAAATAGGGTTACTCCACCACACTTCCTTGATTGTCTTCTACTATGGCGGGTGGATTTTTATGCATCATATGTCACGTGGGATTTTTTTCTATGTAATATGTATATGTTTTATCAGTATATAAACTCAGTCATTATTTGCAGGATCTGTAGCAGCCTTTTTAGCCACTGAACATTATTAATCAACAGATTTAACTTTTTCTAGCCATGTATACCCAATTATGTTTCTTAAACTTTTAATTTTTGCTGCCTTTATCTGTGTTCTTTCGTTGCTCCCCATGTACATGTCTGAAGACTGTGTTTTGCAAGTTTAGCCACTATTTTGTTCAATTTCAAATAGGTACTAAGAGCAACCTACCCAGTGGAAGCAGTTCCAGACATCAGCATAAAGAAATATGCATCCAATAACATGCAAAAAAAGGCAATACAATTTTATTTTATGTTGTTAGTTGGCATAGTGTGTGTGTTACTTTTTCAGGGTTTGAGAGGTTAACTGCTTGTCTGCAGTGATTGTCACCACTTGCAACAGTTTTTAAAATAGTATGCAGTAGTATTAAATACACTGTAGTATTACTTCCATGCTTCCCTATACATATGGATAGGATGCAGATATGGAATTCTCTTTTGCAGTGTATGGGAAACAAGATTTTTATCGAAGTTGGGTCTAATTTAATTTGTTTCATATCTTGTAGAGGTTCATTTGATGATGATGACAATGACTTCCCTGGTTCATTTGAGGAGGAGTTGGCATACATGGAGATGGTGGAAAATGAAGTATCACCAGCCATGGACTCTCTGGAAATGAGTGGACAGGTTTGCATTTATAGTAAAAAACAGCAATGATGACTTGAAATTGAAGTTATTTTAGGCACTAATGGCAAACAAAATTCTCCACACATGTGGTAAATTTAAGAAGTTTTGATGAGAATTTCTTTTTTGCTAAATATAAAGAACTTGGAACTTGCATGTAACATGTAAATTAAACCTTTTCCATCACTGGTGATAACATAAATTTGTAGTTAAATTCACAAGTCACTTAGGTAGTCACACATAGGTTTACATTTTGAATGAGTTTTGAAGCAATTATCAAGTGTTCTGCTTTTACAAACCTGATTAGGAATATAAGAATGATAAAAATTTTATAACATGCCTTCACATTTGCATTGAGTAACATTATTTTGAATTGAAGTCTGTGATTGCCAGTATCAGTTTGCAAAATATTCTCCTCACTTTTAAGAAACTTTTATACACACCATAGCACAAGGGTGCCCAAATTTTCCAGAATCTCCACATCAAAATTCTATGTGCTAGTAGGGTGACAGCAATTTCCATACTGAGGATCCATAAATATTAGGTGCTACTCTACAGCATATAGTCACCATGGCGACTTGGCACCTGGGGTTTGTGTACCCCTGACTTAACATTCATTTTAATGCAGTAAGCAACACAAATGAGAAATTTAGGTAATGGTCTTGTGGGATGTGACACTGTAGACTTCGCTAGTTGAGCACGTACCCACCACACAGCATGATAATATATCCTAGAAGACCGTAATCATAATAATCACTGCCATGTAAACAGAGCTTCAGTTCTCATAATAAAACAAGCCAACTCTGTATTACAATATTCAGTACTTGCACTGTTACATTCTGAGCTGTTGATGTAGTTTCAGTCTGAGAATTCTTTGTGCAAAGTAAATACTCCGTATTGTAGAAAGGTAATGGTGAAGTCGCTGTACATACCATGGAAACATACGGGGGGAAATGGATGTATAGTTCCACTTATTCATAACCTTGGCACTTGATGGAAGTGAGTAATAAACTTAACAGCTTTGTGCTCTGGCTGCTTACTGCCAGGGAAGAGATCTTGGTACACAGTGAATAGGATGCTGGGTGTGCCTTATGCAGCCACTCTGTGAAACAGGAAATCTCTTTATCCTGCTGGGAATTGAATGATGATTTGTCAATCACCCAGCTTGTAGCCTAGTCACAGTACTGACTATGCTGTTTCAGCTTATATCTGATGTGGCCGTTTTAAAACTTTCTGTGATTGTCAGTATCCCACTGAATGTCTTTGAAGGCATGTGGATCCCCCCTCCCACAACTGTGTCTTGAACATCTGTTGTACTATCAGTCTAATGTAGGTCGTAATCTCATTAGACAGTCAGTGGGTGGTGAAGACATTGTCTACTAAATCTCACAATTAAACCACTAAAATTGTAAACAAACACGTGCAGGAATATCACTTTCACCACATGAAAATATACATTAAAATGGTAAAGATATGAAAAATAATATATATATGTACAAAATGGTCTACGGGGGGTTTTTTTTTTTTTTTTTTTTTTTTTTTTTTTTTTTTTTTTTTTGAGTCTTCCATTTATTTCTCTGTAATTACATCAACAGGTACACATTAATCTAATTATAATTGTTCCTTGATACCAATTGCCCCGTCATGTTTCGTTAGAATTATCTTCCCTCTTGATTGTTGAGCTGGGATATGCCATCATCGTAAGAGTAGTGAAAAGACGAGCAAAAAACACTACCATTATGGTCTACTGTAAGTGACATAATATGGCATGTCAAGTAGTTTTTTTGTACAAAGACTGTTACCATTCTGTATACAGTATATCAGCATGTTTAATCACTCTATTTATTTTTATTTAATAGTGTGAATCAAGTGTTTCTTGGGTAGTTTTCTTCATATGTATTTATCTTAAGCACCTATTAAAGGTTAATATGGATGGCTGAAAATAAATCCAAGTATAATAAAATTAATGCACACTAGAATGTATCCATTTAATTGAAGATATGGGTTGTGTGTAGAGGTTAGAAAATAATGTTTGTGAATCAGAGTTTACATTTTGTTAATAATTTTTTTGTCTTTAAGTATGTTGCATAATTTACTTGTATAATTGTTTACACTGTTTTTTGTCTATACTTTTAACTTTATTTCAAGGTTAATTCTATTGCAAATCACATGCACAGTTGTTCTGTATTGATTGACCTTAAGTATCAAAGTGGCTGTGATCCAGGTGCAGTAACCTTAGTTCACCATGTGCAATAGCACTGTGCTGAGTATTTTGCACAGTTTTAAGAACAATGTAATTAAATATGGTAATGAAATATGTGAATCAATTTCAGATAGCAGTATATATCATATACATTTAGCAATACCAATTTGCATTTTGTTACTCTGCATTTTGCAATATTGAAATTCATTTAATTGTAGTATGACAAATTTGTATGTTACACATAACCTCACATGTTATAAAGACTAGTATTATTGCATCTGTCTTGACTCTGATCTCCCTCGAATATTGCCTGTAAGTGGCAGAAGGTCAGCCTTACATTTCAGAGGTCTTGGGCTCTAATCTCGTCTGCCACTGGAAATCCTGATGGAGTTTTTATGTTGTTTTCTTCAGCCCTTAAAGATGAAGTGAAGACTTATATTATGAAATTGGCCCAGGTGTTTCCTTGTCATGATTTACAGTCATCATATCATTCAGTGTTATGTGGCCTATGTAGCTGAAAAGTGACCAATCACATTACGTCTTCATATCTTGACTAAAGACGCCAGAAGAATCAGCACTCTTAACTTGCAAGCCTAGACATTGGATGAAGCACAGAGTAAAAGGGATTGATTGTGATGTATTGCTGTTGGAAACATTCAGAAATGATGGTACCTAGTTCAAATTTCAATCTGTAAACTAGTTTTCTCTACTGGTTCATCTCACTTCCTTGAGAAAGATGTTGGAGTAGAACCCTGAAAGAAGCTGCGATTGAAATGAGTCTAATCTGGACGTTTCAGGTTCAAGAAATGTGTAATATTCACATCTTATTTTATGCTGAGTATTTTCCACACTTCATACAGCATTGTTAAATTACCATCCATTGAAACTGATGTCCCAGAGTGGAAAGAAAGAGACTTATTCCCTCTCTATCTCATATCACTAGATAAACTTTCCTTCCAATTCCCCATACACAGTTATGGTATCATTTGATGTTACATAACCTATGCAATTGAAAATGAGTCATTAAATAACATGTAAGACTCGCTCTATCTAAACACCAGTCTTTATACTGTGTCAAAATTCTTTGTATGAGGATCGGTCAGAAAATAACTTCACGTGGCATGTACAGTAGTCCCCCCGTATCCGTGGGTGATACGTTCCAAGACCTACCACAGATGCCCGAAACCGCGGATAGTAGCAAACCCTATATATAAAAGTGCAGAGTAAACTTTAGATCGACTAAAGTCGACACTGGCAAATTAAAACGTAAATACTGAAATCGACCATGGTCAACTTTGGCAGTGAATGTGTTAATATTTTCGGGCTGCGGTAAACCGCGGATACCGAATCCACGGATATGGGGGTTCTACTGTAATTTAAATTATGTCAGGGGATTTTCTTGCCAAGTGATTATCATCTGTTTTCAGCACTGAAGCAAAATTTTGGCAACCACAAACTTCATGAGGCAGAAACAGTCATGACTTGATGGCTGATAACAAAGGACACAGACTGATATATACAGGGAATATATGATAAATATCTCATTAGTAGCAGAGACTATGTGGAAAAGTAGTGGGATAGTACTACTATTAAATCTGAAGTGTTCTTATCATAACTGGAAATAAAGATCCCAAATTATATCAATTGTGAACCTATTTTCTGACTGATCCCAGATTTTACATTCCTGTCATTATGTAGGTAAAATTCTGGGAAGAAAAGATGGTGCCTGAGGTGGCTGAATAATGTGTTGAAGGTGGTAAAATGTGTTTGGGAAACATGTTTACTGGCACCAATGTTTTGGAGGAACATTCTGTTACTGTCACTGCCTACCAGCCCACATGTGTAAGACCACAGTGTGGATCTTCAGCATAATGAAAACTTCAAATCTGATATTGCTTACAGGAAATGATTATGAAAGCATGAAGAGGACTGTGAAAAATAAATTACATGTGATGTGTTGTAATGAGAGTACTGAAGATGGTGTATGCGCAATGTCTTTTTTGTACATTATTAGGGCCCAGAGACACAGCAGACAAGTGTGAAATGGAGTCGACCAGCAACTCCACCATTGAATCCAGCAGACCATGCTCTGACCTTTCAACAGTTAGATATCGATCATTACACAGGTAACGTGTCCACTGGCATATATTTGAACTATAAGAAGAAACAGATATTAGAAACTTAAATCATAACAAGAATGTTTTTAGCTTAATGGGAGGGTGAGTTTGTTTAATTCGTACTTGTAATAATTTTTGTATATAGGGCACATTAGTCCATTTTTAGGATAGAAGAGATGGAGACAGCAGGTGCCTGTCGTCCAGACTACACAGGACTGTATTCCAGTCAACTGCTGTCTTAGTTATCACTGCTATAAAAGTGCCAGTTCTCATATAGCACTTCACTGCTTATTTAGTTGCACGTGTTAAGGAGTTTTTGTCATAATTTTTTAGGCTGTCCAATAGCTGGCATGCCAGGAAGTCAACAGGGCCCAGTGCCTATTATGAGAATGTATGGAGTGACCATGGAAGGCAACTCCGTCTGCTGTCATGTCCATGGCTTCTCACCGTATTTTTTTGTGTCAGCACCAAGTAACTTTGCCAATTCAGACTGCCATCCTTTTAAGGTGAGAATGTTCTCATGTTGTGGGTTAGGAGTAGGAGGCTGGGTGGGCCCTGGAGCTGGTCTAGACATTTTGAAGAACAGAAAATGCCTCAGATTGTCTGAGCTATAGCCTAGTCAGTATACTGATTACTGTATTCTGGTGCTCTTAATGAATTCGATTCCACTAGCTTCCTCCTCATCTTCTGATATTTCCATGTCCATTTCTCCCATAATTTGGTTGTTACTGTAATATATGTTAATAATGGGTCTAAGTAGTTGTCATTATGCTGTTGTTATGTAGTTTGTAACTTGCCTTTATGTGTACAGTGACAGCGTTGAGGTATATAGTTGATAATCTTTTAGTTTTGGGCTCCATTTCATAAGAACAGTATAAATTTTACCAGTATAACAGGAAACAGATTTTGGTAACTATTAGCACAAAAGTGAATAAACACAGTTTTAAGAACCTGTGATATTTTAGGTGGTACAGAACAATGGGATGGGGGTTCTGTTTTAGATTTTTATAGATATGATATAGTTGTACACATCCCCATGACTTAGCAAAGACAGCGGTACTGGAAGTTTGTCTTTGCCATCTGTAATACTATACTTGAAATGGGTTCTGAAGAAAGGAAACAGAGTTCAAAGTTTTTAACATGTGTTTTCAACGTGGGAATGGAATGTTTTATTTTCTGATTTGTTTGAGGAATGATATTGAAACATGTTCCAGAATAATCCAAGTAGTGTAGAAATTTGCACTCAGCTCTCATTCACACCTTTGTTTCAGATGGCACTTAACAAAGCTGTGCTTGCAGACATGCGTTCGAACAAGGAAACAGTACGAGAAGCAGTTGTAGCAGTTGAGCTTGTACAGCGTTTAAATGTTATGGGATATAATGGAGAAGCTAAGGCTCGCTTTATTAAGATTACATTAGCCTTGCCTCGTTTAATTGCACCTGCCAAACGACTGCTAGAGAGAGAAGCCATTTACCCATCAGCCGGCTCACATACTTTCCAGGCATTTGAATCAAACATAGACTTTGATATTAGGCGAGTAACTCTTCCATGTTGCTCAGTGTTGTAGGGTGTTTTGAAAATATAATTTCTATATTGTCTTTGCATAGAGCACATGAAATGAACACATAATGAAGATCAGAATTTCTTAGTGGTGACCATAAAGAGAAAGCAAAAGCATCATTGTTAATCTACCAGGTGAAAAATTCCTCTTTGGAAAATTCCATTGCAGGTTTATGGTGGACACAGGATTGGTGGGGTGTAGCTGGGTGGAGCTGCCAGCAGGCCAATGGACAATGCAATCTACTCAAGATCATGTGTCACGCTGTCAAATTGAAGCAGATATCTCATGGGAGAAACTAGTGTCTCACACACCAGAAGGAGAGTGGGCAAAAGTGGCTCCATTCCGAATCCTTAGTTTTGACATTGAGTGTGCAGGACGGAAAGGTGAGGAAGAGTTAAAAGCAAGAAATTCTTTCGTTGACACTTTTTCTTGTATAATTTCTCCTTTCGTTAATTTAATTTCATGATACAAACTTGAAATGAGTATTTGAATTGCATCCAAAACCGCTAGTGTATAGTGCATATCACCTTAACAGCCTTGGTTATGATATGTACTGTTAAGAGTGTCTGCAGTAGCAGATAAGAAACGAATATGGAAGTTTTAATTTTTAAGTATATTAGAAGAGCAGCTAACAATACCATCCATGCCTTGCCTATCACTAACAGCTAAAGAATCTGGTGATAGATTTCAGTGTGTCTTGGTATACATATCAAGCCACAATTAATACCCCACGTTTATAATTTGTAATCACGTAATGTCATTGTTACCAACATGGTATCCACACAAATGTCTGAGGCGAGAGAAGTCTAGCAAAGCGAATATGAGGAAGACTGAGGTGGTGCTTGGATGATAACTTTGAAATGGATTGTAAGGATACGGCTTTCTTTAATGTTGACTGCGTTTAAATTACTCAGGTTTTAATGTTGGTGGTGCTCACCTTTGAGTTTATATTGGGTTAGGTTTCTAATATGTTGGGCTGCATCAGTTGTAATCAGGTATTTCAAAACAAAGCGTTAAAAGAAGTGTATGGACATAAAAGAAATTAAATCAGCCCAAAATGAAAGTTAATCAACTGCCAAGGTTTTTTTAAAATTTTCCTATATTTGTAAAAGTAGTAAAATCAGGAGATTCCATGTAGGTGGTTGTAGTTTGGTTAGGAACAACAAAACGTACATACGTAATTTTGATGTGCAATGCATTGATATGGCCCCGACCTTGTCAAACCCTTTGAAGCTAGAAATTCATCTAAATTCATTGCCCGCATCAGTTCAGGATAGGGATGAGTGGCAGGCTGTTGTGAACACAGTGACGAACCTTCAAATTCCGTGAAATGTAGGGCTTTCTTGACATGTTGTGAAACTGTTAGCTTCTGAAGAAGAATTCTGCTCCATGGAGTTACTTAGTTTCTAACTCAGAAAACACATTGCATTTCTATTATACAGTGAAACCTCTATCCATCGTTTTTCAGGAGACCGGAAAATTTGAACGATACATACGGGAAATGATAGTACCGGGAAACCATTAAAAATTATAGATAAGAACAATTTAATGATAATTATTACTTCTTGCTGAGAAAATCTTTCATTGACGTTTGTTTTGAGCAAACTTTACTCCTCCTCAATTCAAAGTACGATTTTTCAAGGCCTAGAACACTTTCACGACCACTGTCACTCGTGCTGTGCGCATAAAAGAAAGATCTTACTTCCATCAGCGCTTCATGCGTCTCAGCAAAGCTCGCCAGCTTCTTCTTCTCCTTCCCGCTCCACACTCCCGGACGTCACGAGGCTCACGCACAGCTCCTGCACTGCTTCTACACCACAGGTTGCCACGTGACTGTCCACAGAGACGTAGTCCTCGAATTTATCTTTGTTCATGCCACTGAACTTTTCCCAGTCTTGGCGGAAATCGTCGTCATCGTTGGTCAATACGACGTCACTATCGCCTGAAGATTGTCCCTGCACGTAACCAGCTTTCCGAAAACAATTTTCGATTGTCTGCTGGGTTAGTTGTTGGAAGGCTGCCACAGTGTAGTGCAAAGCTTCCAACACGTTTATCTTCTTTTTCGTATCTTTGCCTGCATCCATTAAGCAAACAGCTGTTTGCACGAGGCGTTTTCTATAAAGCTGCTTATAACAGTTTATTACCCCTAAATCAAGGGGCTGGAGCACACTTGTACAATTTGCCGGGTACCATATGACTTTTACATTTCTTAAAAACGATGTATCCTTTGGATGTGCGGCACAATTGTCCACAAAGAGGAGAATGTTCCTGTTTTGTGCACCCATACTTGCGTCTAATGAACGCAGAAACGAAGAAAAAATGTCTGTGGTCATCCACGCTTTATTGTTCGCGTGGTACTTGGTGGGTAATTTTTTTACATTCTTGAAACATCGCGGTTTCGGAGATTTTCCGATAACAATCGGCACTTGCTAGTCAGTTCCATCACTGTTAACACAAAGTAAAACAGTAAGTCTGTCTTTACAGTTTTTCCCTCCATGACAAGACTCTCCTTTGAGAGCCAAGGTTCTATCAGGAAGCACGTTGTAGAAGAGCCCCGTCTCATCCGCGTTGTAATTATCACGTTCGTAGCCCTCCAACAAAGATGGCAGTCTTTCCAGCCACGCTTCCGTGTTTCGCTGTCCACTGCCGCACTTTCTCCGACTAACTTCTTGTATACTAGGTCATGCCGGTCCTTAAACCTCGCTAAACCATCGCTTCAAATTAAAAAAAAAACTATCAATGCGGGAAAATGTTTCGTCAGGACCGTGATTTTTCAACTATTGGTGCAGGAAAACGACAGTTCGAGGAACAATGGAGGCGGGAAAAAATAGTGTTATTTATATGGGGCTAATTTCGGGACCAAATAAGGCAGACGATACATGCGGGCGAACGACGGTAACGGGAACGATGGATAGAGGTTTCACTGTACATACAAACCACTTAATGCTGCTTAGAAAAATGATTGCTATTTATTTTGAGAATTATGCAAAACATATAGCTATTTTACAGGCCGTGTTTGACCTTTATATGCCACAATTACAGGTATCTTCCCTGAGCCAGAACATGATCCAGTGATTCAGATAGCCAATATGGTGGTTCAGCAAGGACAGCCTGAACCATTTCTGCGTAATGTGTTCACACTAAACACCTGTGCTCCAATAGTGGGTTGTCAGGTTCTGAGCTTCACAGAGGAACGTGAATTACTGGAGGTTTGTTTAGTAATTATAAAGACTTTATGTAAGCATTGTTAAATTTGTGATCAAAGTGAGGGCCATGCTTGAGCCCAGGCAGTTAGTCACTGCTCACTGGAGGCCAGGGTTTGATCCCAGGTCAGTCCATGTGGGATTTGTGGTGGACAGAGTGGCACTAGGATCAGTTTTTCTCTTTTCTCTTGTCAGTATCATTCCACCAATGCTTCATACATTCATTTATCTATCCCCGGTTCTGTATAATAAATAACACTTAAAAATTTGACGAGTAAAATATTTGTTAAATGATTTCATTGAAAGGTTCTTTAGTTTTGTGTTCTACTACATGCTACATGAATGTCAAAGTTATGATCTTCTGTGATGTGATGCGATGTAGTCTGGTAGACTGGTTGAACTCCTGGTACAAATCTGTGAGCTTGGTGTTCAGGTGAGTGGCAGGATATGTTGATCACTTGCTACAGAACCTACAAGCATTAGTCGAAAGTCCTGCTTAGGCCATGAAATAAAGTATAGTGTGCCTAGCCTTTCATGTAACAGTAT
Organism: Reticulitermes speratus; assembly: GCA_021186555.1. Lineage (NCBI taxonomy): Eukaryota > Metazoa > Arthropoda > Insecta > Blattodea > Rhinotermitidae > Reticulitermes > Reticulitermes speratus. The sequence goes on along the minus strand of JAJKFL010000427.1, from coordinate 11,987,419 downwards.
TTACTGTATACAAAAGGGCATACAGTGAAGGTGAAGCTTGCAGATCCATACCGTGAGCCCAGCAGCTGTTTTGGAGGAACCTGCAGTCTCCATCATCAGAGTAGAAGAAAGATTCTGTTTTTCTGGAATATGTATTGCTGTCAGTGGATAATTGGACCCAGACATTTAGTGGTTGATAGATCCTAGAAGGACCTATTGGCCATTGAAAATGAGGACACTATTGCCTCGAAACGTCAGGATTTTATTACCCATTGATGCTGTGTCATACCTAAGGAGAATGTAATACTCAGTTGCACTGCTGTGAAAACCTCAAAACTTGAGGGGTAGAAGAAGTCTTTTTCTATGAGGCAGGCCACAGAAAAAGTTATTACCCTGTAGATGGAGGCAGCAGGTTGTTCAGAAATGCTGATACCTCTGTACCCAAGTACACAGCATCATATCCAAGAAGACAGTAATGCAAACAGCTGCTGCCGCAAGAATGTCAGATCTAACAATCAGATATTCTTGTGCATAGAAATGGGCAGCATTTGTTCGAGAAGTGGATCCGGATGTGATTACAGGCTACAATATCAACAACTTTGATTTTCCATATCTCATCAATCGTGCAAATCACCTCAAAGTGAAGAACTTCACATATTTGGGACGTGTTAAAAATATCAGGTTAGTGATGCTGTAACTGTGACAGTGTTTGATTGAACTTTTATTTAGGAATAGGGATTTGATAGTGTGTAGTTGGCAACTATATTTATTTCAGGGCTAAAAGTTTATGTTGCATGAATAGAGGATTATAAATTATCTTCTACAAGACAGGTGACCTGTAATAATTTGCTGGTATGTCTGTTGGTACATATAAACTATAGTGCTTGGTGAGCTGGACCATGCACATAAAGCAGTGCAGTAATGCGACCCATGGACGATGAAGGTTAAACAAACTCAAACTTTAAGTGCCTTATACCTAATCGTCTTGCTGCCTGACAGTGCTCATCTCCATGTGGCTCATAGTTCAAGACCAGCTGAATGGCGTATGATGGGAGGTACTCAAACACCTGCGTAATGCCCAGACTTAGTGCCGTGCAATGTTTGTGTCTTTGGAGTGTTGAATAAAGCCGTCAAATACTATATGTTCAAGTCAGACAGTGACGTGTTGGAGTCTGCTGTATAGTGGTTTAGGTAGTAGTCCAAGGAATTCTTTGCAAACAGTACGGTGACTTGTGCATCAGTGGGAGTCCTGGCTAAATGCCTGTGGTGACCTTTTGAACTGTTGCAGTACGTTGACCCATGAGCATCCTTCAGTTGTACATGCTTCACACTTTATTTGAAGTATGTATAATTAATTTCTTTGTTATTACAGATCAGTGATTAAAGACCAGGTGTTACAGAGTAAGCAGATGGGTCGCAGAGAGAACAAGAGTATGAATTGTGAGGGAAGAGTACCGTTTGATCTTTTGCTGGTGAGATTCGTTTTGTGCTATTTTGGAATCTGTTTTAATGTTTTTCCACTTCATTTAAATTCACCACGTTCTGATACTATCAGACCTGTCCCTTTTTACACCATGTTACAATTAATTAAGCTTGGAAAAGATGTTGATTGACACTGTTAGGGGCAGCAGGTGATTGTTTCTAATTAGCCTCATTAACCTATGCTTTTTAGGCGGTTGAAGTTCTAATTTGGTACCAGTTTCATAACCTGTTCTGGATAATGGTGATGTAGACCTATGCTATTAAGTCACATGTTTTTAAAAGTTATTTCATGAAACTCACCTTGATATTTATTGTACTCTATAAAATGTGTATAATTATTCATCGGTTTTTTGTTTTCTGGCTAATTAGTTAATTCCATTGTTCACAAGAGCCAACCACTGGACACTGTCTTCAGCAAGATCAATTCAGTTTGCATTCTCATATTCTGTTTAACATCCATTTTAATGTCTGTCAGTCTGTGCTTTGGTCTCCCAAATGGTTTTGGTTTTCTGGTTAAAGTTTTGTATGCATCTCATTTCCCACTTCCTCCACCCATCACATTACTGGTGTAATATTTTGTGAAAAGAACAAACTATGAAGATGCTCATTGTTTCATTTTTTTTTCTATTATCTCCTATCTCAGGTTTAAGTATTTTCATCAGAATTTTGTTCCCAAATGCGCTCAGTCTGTGTTCTATTCTTAGGGTGACATGAAGTCACACCCATTTGAAACAACAAGTTATAGTTCTATTTTAATTTTTATGTTTTTTGATAGGAAATGGAAATACAAAAGATTCTGAAGTGAAGCGTAGCGTTCATTCTCGGAGTTATATTTGCTCTTAATTTCTTTGTGAATGTAACTTTGTTTTCTTACTGTTGTTTCCAATTGTTTGCTGGTATCTGCAGCCACAGTGTGCAACACTGGTTTTCACTTTTTTTATGTGATTATTAATGTTATTGTTGCACATCAAAGTGGTACCAAAAACTAAGGTAAAGCTTGCTCTGTGCATGATGGGAAGGTGTATGGGGGAGTAGAAACACAGCTCAACTCATCCTAACCTCTGCCGTAGGTAAGGTAAAGGTAAAGGTTAAAGTTTACCCTAGAACAGGTCATGAAGGACCAGAGGGGGAGTAGAGGTATAGCTCTACTCTTTCTTTAACTTTGGCGCCAGGTGGGGTGGTTGGTAAACGCCACGCCCTGGCTGCTTTACCTCCAGGAAAGAGACCTGTTGCCCATTGTATAGGAGGCTGGGTGGGCCCCGGGGCTAGTTTGGACGGGTGTGGAAAATCTTGCCCATATGGGAACCTGTGCCCTAGATGGAGGTGAATAGGCCACTTCATTTCCCAGCTGCCTTACCGCTGGAAAAGCATCCCAGGTACTCGTGGAATAGGAGGTTGGATGTGCCCCAGAGCTGGTCTCAACATTTTGGAGAAGAGAATCATCTCTTGCTGCTGTCAGGAATCCCACCATAATTTCTCAGTCACTCAGCCTGTAACCTTGTTACTGTACTGACTCCTCATAGGGACCAAATATATTTTGTGTTGCAGAATGTACTTATACCACTTTTTGTTTTGCCAGATTCTGGTTCGAGATTATAAGCTGCGTTCATACACACTGAATGCTGTCAGTTTCCATTTCTTGGGTGAACAGAAGGAAGATGTGCATCACAGTATTATAACAGACCTACAAAATGGCAACCCACAGACTAGACGCAGGTGAGTGCTCTTTATGTGCTGTGATTTGATCTTAGATTTTGTCAGGATCCAAAGTAAGTAGCATGTTGAGTTATCATTGCATTTTGCAGCCTTCAAATGACATTAACATTTATGTAAATTGTGACTTGTATTGCTTGAGCCAGCTATTTACTCGCAGTATCTTATTTACTTCTGTTTCTGGTTTTTATTTACATAATATGACTAGTTAAAAAGGCCTTAGTGCAGAATTAAAGCAGCCACTCCACATGTTTCAGCACGCCATTTATGCCCTCACAAGGGGTTATGTAGAGGAAGCATTAAGTAACTTTACTGGGTATTACTGTGGACCTTTGTAGGCTGGCTGTGTATTGCTTAAAAGATGCATATCTACCATTGAGACTCCTTGACAAGCTGATGTGTGTTATCAACTATATGGAAATGTCACGTGTCACTGGTGTGTCATTGTCCAGTCTGCTGACTAGAGGGCAGCAGATCAAGGTTGTATCTCAATTACTGCGGAAGGTAAGTAGAGTAATGTTATAGTAGCATTTGTCAATACCTTCAGTGCTGTAGTACATACAAACGTTTGGTCAGAAAGACTGAAACAAAAAGATCACTTGGTAAACATAGGCGTATATGGCCCGGTTATATTAATACAGCAAAATTCCGTTCATCTGACTCGCAGGGGACCAGACTGGTGTCAGCTTATCTAATATTCCAAATTATCAGACAACGCCTGTACTGACCTAAGTTTTACAGGTGATTTTTTGTTACTGCTCCTATACTTGGGCTGTACAATTAATCACAGGAATATTCCATTTGGATATCTCCTTCATCTGCTGGTTCAGGGCGATCAAGGTCCTTTTCTGTGTTTTTTTGAGTTTTCATAGCTAAAGAAGTTGATAGAGTAGGAGACAAGGGGTCAGGAGATACCACAACAGTTTATGTACAGACAAGGTTGGGGGCCTTTTTGAACATGTCCATTTGGGCTTACAATACCGGGATTCCTGTCATTTTTTTGCGGTATTCAAATACAGTACCAGTTTTGATACAAAAATATCGGTTTTTCGGTACTAATTTAAAAAATAATTGTTTATGATTTATTTACGTGAAGGTTATCAAATCGACAACAATAGATCAGTAATATTACTGAATTTGCAACTGAGGGATTGTTATACACAATACAAATGTAACGAAAACCTGAAAACGTCATGAAACTCAGACTTGGTTTACTAGACACTTTGTTGCACACAAAAGCAAAGTAAATTATGCATGTTAATGAATAATTTCACAGACTGTTGTATTATAAAATTTTAAAAATATTTTTCTGTGAGCGAGGCAGCTTTATAACAACAATGTGTGACGGTGAGTCATGACAGACTTACAACCAAGATAAGACACAACAACCAACTGACTACCTTTCCTGGAATTGGAGTGCACTGGAGCCACGTGATGCACAGAACTGGCCCTCAATGCTACGAGTGTTGATGAATCTGTTCGTGAAGTTGTAGAAGCAGAATATGTACCAAAATTAGATCCAGTTTAAACATTAACACTATTGATTGCTTATGTTTCTTAAGAGCTCACTTCATTCGGACAGGTATTGTGGATGCTTAAACGTAACTAAAATTTGCAGTTTCAATATGTATATTTTTTTATTTTTAGAATAACTGTATTTGTAATAATTTTTTGTCAGAATATTTATCATTGTAATAAAAGTTTGATTCAAAACATGAATTGATGTAATTACTTGTTTTTTCCTTATGTCATTGCATCTAATTGTCATCAAAATTTATTGAATGTCCAATCAAGAATAAGATAATTGTGTTGGTTGAAAGGAAGCACAGGGCCAATGTGATTTTCAGGCTAGGGAGAAAGGGTACCTAATGCCAGCTTATGGTGGTGGAGTCCAGGAAGAGCAGTATGAAGGTGCTACTGTTATTGAACCTAAGAAAGGCTATTATTCAGATCCTGTTGCAACACTTGACTTCAGTTCGCTGTACCCCAGCATTATGATGGCACACAATTTATGCTACACCACACTGCTGCAGCCAGGGGCTCCAAGCAGACTGGGGTAAGTGCCTTTGTATTTTTTCAGACTCACATTTTTGTTTCTGCTAAGTAAATATTTTCTGGAAAGAAAATAGTATTATCATGAGATGGAAACTGCTGTCCTCTCACCACTAAGAAATGTCTCCAAATATATTATAAAATTGCAGTTCTTTTTGTATGTAGCAATTCAGATTTTAATGCCCGGATTCTAGGGACAAGTGGTGGGCTCTTTGAACATGGTAACGAAACTTCAGGTTCCATAAAATGCAAGGAATTGGTTACTGGCTGGGGAACTGTTAGCTTCTCTACAAGGACTGCTTCATGAAGTGAGTTACTTAGTTGGTCCACATCCAGTTTTAAATTCAAAGGAAAGCTTCTGGTTATCTCTGACCATCTGTACGCTTCAAGACAGTCCATTCTTTTCAAATTGATTTTCATGAAGTTTTCTGTTTTGCAGTGCTTAAGTAAATTTTTATTTGTGAGGCTTAGTTTTGATCCATATTGGATGATTTAGATTACCTTGTTACATGGAACCTCATATTTGGAGGAGGGAGTAGAATTTGTACATTATATTAAGTAATATTGATGACATGTTATGAAAGAAAAAAAACTTTTTGTGAAGAGTATTTAATTTGATCTTGGAATGTGGCGTTTCTGGGTTATTACGCGGAACCAAATTTTTAAAATTTGCTGATGTCCCAAAACGAGTCAATTTTAAAACAATTAATGCTGGGCAATAACCCAGAAGTGCCAGATTTGAATATACATCGTGGTGAAGCCTGAAATCTCGTAATTTGAGCTCTTTTCACATCCTTGAAGATTATTACTGAAGTGGCAATCAAGTAAGACAGCATATAAGAACAGTGTGTTGTACAGAGAGGCAGACAGGAGTAGGATTTTTTTTTTAGCTTTTCTCTACCCAGAGTTGTTATGCAGCATAATGCTAAGAATATCCTGTAACAGTTTTTCTTTTTTTATTTCTTTCTTTTTTTATTTTTTTAATGTTATCATGTTACTTATTGCTCCGTGTGTTATACTATTTCGATAGGAATCAAACACATAGGTGGTTCATACTTGACTCCAATTTTTCATTGTTTATTTTAACCGGTGATGTACATTGCTATCATTTATACTGCTCATTGATCCTATATATTCCTTCACCACTTTGTAAGAGCGTGTAGCAGTTATGTGTATCAGATTTTTTGGTGAAAGAATGCTCTGAAGTGGCTGGTATTCACCAACAACTTTAAGGCCAGGGTTGAGGATAATGCACTGTTGAAAACAAGGGGGTATAATGGTGTAGTGTATCCAAGGACAGCTTTACCACTGTCAGCAGTCCCCTGCATGGCTGTGGTATCCAGTGAGCCATGTGGACAGTAACAGAGATAAGTTTTTCTGGACAGCTGCTGTGTTTCTGTATGTAAAATTGTACAACACATGAACATCAGTGTTGGTAGTACACAGAAAATCATTCAAGGGTACGTTTGTTTTTGAAAAGTGAGCAGTAAGTGGGTTACATTGCAGGGTGACATGTGAGCTGCCCTTGCATATTGCACTGCTTTATATTGCATATTGGGCTTTTAAATTTTCTTGTACAGAAAATATTGACATTCTGTGTTTCAGTTTGTCACCTGATCAGTACATCAAAACACCGGCATCAAATTTCTTTGTGAATAAATCTGTTCGAAAGGGTCTTCTTCCAGAGATTTTAGAAAATTTATTGGCAGCCAGAAAAAAGGCAAAAGCAGACTTGAAAGAAGAGAAAGATCCCTTTCGGCAGAAGGTGTTGGATGGCCGACAGCTTGCATTAAAAATAAGTGCCAACTCTGTTTATGGTTTTACTGGTGCTCAGGTTGGAAAACTTCCCTGTCTTGAGATCTCTGGGGTGAGTGAGTGAGACCTTGATTGATATATCATGTATGTAGTCATAGTCAGTCTGCTTCAGTAGTCAGAAGTTATTATTTAATAAGAGCATTACATTTTAAGTTCCAGTTGCTATGGGATCTGGGGGTACATCAGCACTAGAACGTAAACCTGCCATAAGATACTCACTTAGCCTGCTCAGTCCAGTTCACACCCTTATGTTGGCCATATATTCACGACTTTTGTGTGCTTGTTTCTCCCTTGCACGTCATGTAGTTGCTTAACATAACCTTTTTATTATAATTACCTCATCAGTACAGGATGAAGTGATTTGCCCTTTTTGCCAAATATCAGTATGATCAAATCAAGGAGGATGAAGTGGTTTGGGTATGTTGCATGCAGGGAAGAGAAGAGAGATGCATTCAGGGTGTTGGTGCAAGATCTGAAGGAAAGATACCACGTGCAAGACTTGGGCATAGTTGGAAGGATAATATTAAAATGGATATGCAAGAAATAGGATGGGTGGATGTGAACTGAATTCATATGGCTCAGGACAGGGGCCTGTGACAGGCTGTTGTGAATACAGTAATGAACCTTCAAGTTCTGTAAAATATGAACAGTTTTTGACTAGCTGAACAACAGGTAGCTTCTCAAGAATGACTCTTGATGGAGTTATTGTGGGATAAAGAGTACCAGTCATAAAAATCGTATTCTTTTGGTGAAAGTTTGTGTTATTTGCACAAAATGTGTGAAGTGAAGGCTTGTGGTCATGTCCATCCATCTGCATGTTTTGTATCTGAAATTAGTGAATAGATGTTGTTGAAGTTTTTTATTGGGTTTTAACACTATAACTTGATAGAAGTTTTTAATTGTGTGAGATGCGAGGTTCTGACAATGGTTGGCATCAAGAGTTCAGTCTTCTGGAAATATGACACTGCATTTTATAGGTAGGTATCAGCATTTCAGAGGAACTTGCTGCCTCATTCTTTAGGGTAGAAGACTTATGAAGACTAAGGCTGCGGATTTCTTCAAAACATTGGTATCTGTCTACAAAACTAAATGACCATATATTCCAGAAGACTGTAATCTTGGTATTTATATTTGATTTGTGTTAGTCCAATGTAATCTATACTTTGCATAAATCTGAAATCAAACTTTATCCATCTACACAGTGATTTATTATTATTATTATCATTATTTACTGCACAGCATAATATCTGTAGTGTACTTAGCTCTGTATGAGGGGGTTTTTGTCTGTAGTAAATCAGTATTAAAGAAAATGAGATATACAAAATCAGAGAAATTTATCCAATTTGCCATCTTGTTTATGTGCGGGTCTCTGTTTCAGAGTGTAACTGCATATGGTCGAACTATGATAGAGCAGACCAAACAAGAAGTGGAACAGCATTACAATGTGGCAAATGGCTACAAAAATGATGCTGAGGTACGATTCAGTGATGTAAAGATACACGTTTGCTTAATTAAGTAGCATGACATTTGGGAGGGTAGATATAGCTTTGCTTGCCATAAAAATAGCTTTGACATAATTAAAGATGGCCCTAGACAGAGGTGAGTGACCTTGCTGCTATACCCTCCAGTGAAAGAGCCATAATACCCATTGTACAGTAAGGTGGGTGGGCCCTAGGGCTGTTCTGAGTGTGATGGTGACAGGAAAGATTCTTGCCCATGCCAGGAATTGAATCCTGGTTGATCAGCTTGTAGCCAAGTCACTGTTGACAGCCATCCCAGCTCTGGTGCAAAACTATACAAAGAACTTAAAATCATGTGAAATAATGGTGGTGCTCACCAACCCAGTATTGCACTGCTGTGTGTGTACAGTATTAGTGATAGGTTTGTACGGATATGTACCTGCTGGAGTGTTGAGGCCATGTATGTTAAAAGAGTAAAGTAATGTTTTATGTATCACAGCTAAGCTTCTCCGAAGTTTCCCAGTTGCCTCTCCAGCAGCCTTGTAAAATGTTCAAGCTGTTCAGACTGTGGGTGGAGTCCTGTTGGATTTTTAATTTTATGGAGTTTTACTACCCAAATAAGAAATGCTTCTTTAAAGTAGCAGTATATAGAAAACTGTCACAAATCACAAGGGTTACATTCCTGGAAAATCCTGCAAATTGTAGAACCACGATGTACAAAGTTGAAGACTGTATGGGAAGAATAGGGTCAGGGGTACCAAAGACACATGAAGCGTGATACAAAACATTATATGACGTTTGTATTATTGAGTACTGGAACAGTGTTGTTCCTGGCCGAGAGTTGTCAGTGAACACATGACATAGGAGTGCCTGGCAGTGACAGATGGGGACACTAAAGACTTTGTGAAGAAAGAGGTGATCCTTGCATGTCCTTGTACACCTCGTTTGGTGCAGTGACAGCCTCCATCCCATGCTTCAATTTCTGCCTTCTTATCATGTTTAAGATTTGCTGTGGTAATTAGTCCTTCTCAGTTATCTCCTTGAAATGTTCTGGGTACTGAGAACCAGCCACATGATCGTCAGATGCTGAGTCTTCTATTCTCATCAAGTTGTGCAGGATCATCCACTTCTTAAGATATGCTTAAATTTCATTTGTGTGTAAGACATTAATTTCATACACCTTTATATTTACTTGAAATTTCTCAAAGCAAATATTAAGTTAAAGAGATCTCTATATATTTTGTAGAATAGCTCCATCTGTGATCTGCGTAGTTGAAGCGATCTGTCACTGTTTATGGATTTGATTAAAAATTTGAGTAGTCTGTGTACATTAACGTTTACCAGTCATGTTTTGCATTATAAGGATGATGTTTGCTTATGGACCAGGTGGCTGAGTATTTTTTTATGCTAACATGGTTTTCTCAGAGTTAAAATGGGCCACAAGCCTTTCAGAACCAGAAAATTTAAAATGCTCTATTCCTGCACAATAAAGTGTTACCCCAGATTACAGTACTGCTGCCACACAAATAGAACACGGGAATTTAAAACCCTTATTTCTGGATGATAAAGGTGCTGCTCTGATTCCATATTTCTTGTATATCTAAGCTTGAACACCTGTCTCTGACATTTGAAAGGTGAAGCAGTTGGCAGAAAATTTGTTTATGTATCAACTATTTGTTACTTTCCTGTATATCACAGCATAAAGTGCAATTAAGTTGTATGAGTTGTGTTACAAAAATATGTGTTTGGGACAGGTTATCTATGGTGATACAGATTCTGTCATGGTGAAGTTTGGTGTAAAAACATTAGAGGAGGCCATGGAATTGGGACGTGATGCAGCCAATTATGTCAGTACAAGATTTCCACCACCAATCCGTCTGGAGTTTGAGAAAGTGTACTTCCCATACTTGCTTATTAGCAAGAAACGTTACGCTGGGTTGTACTTCACTCGACCTGACAGATATGACAAAATGGATTGCAAGGGCATTGAGACAGTTCGTCGAGACAACTCACCGCTTGTAGCTAACATGATGAACACATGCCTACAGAAGCTGCTGATTGACAGGTAACACATAGAGTGCCCTGAACATTCCTGTGTTTGCATCTATCTTTTTGATAGTTTTAGTTGTTCCAGTGATTCTTTTTGTCCCTTTTTTTTAAGTGTGAATCAAAAATGACTTATGTTTCATAATATCTGTTCATCTGTTCATAAAGAATGTTATGGTAATTGAAGATTATGTTCTTATAGAATGTGATGCCATGTAGTCCAGAAGACTCCTCTGAAACATGGTACCTAACCACTAAACTACACTGTGTCACATCTCAGATGGCTTAAATCGTAATATTCAGTGCTGTGAGATCCTTATGCCTCGCATAGTATTTGTAACTGCCATACAGAATTCATTGTAACTCTTCATGATCTGTATTAAATTTTGTCAAGCCATTTTGGTTTCTAGTTCATTTTATGGGCCATTTATTGAAGGACATTAACTTTTATGTGGTATGTTTAGTGCTGTAATATATTTCACTTAAACTTAATATGCAAATCATTTACAGGTATTATCTTGACTATGTGCTGAATTAACTTTTATCCCACTTGTTGGGGAGGTGGTATTTAAATTTTAGCACATGGTTTTTGAAAAATGTATTATTTGAACAGAAAAAGATAAAATAATGATATAAACAACATTTTATGGGAAATAAAACAGAGATTATGCAGCATGTCTTAAAATGCTGTAAAATTTAGAGGAGTAGCATTGTGCATTCTTATCCTCAACGCTACGTGGATGTCAGTGGTCATCTTCATGCTCCAGCCACTTCACTGTCACTGAGAGCCCCCACAGCTTGTTTGATAGGAGACATGGGGGCCTCAGAGCTATTCTGGATGCAGTGAGTGCAGCATTAGATTTGCTAGAAAACACTTCCCATAAAAATGGGTTATGTTTCAGAGACCCTGATGGAGCGGTGGAATATGCGAAGCAAGTGATTTCTGATCTGCTGTGTAACCGCATTGATATATCACAGCTGGTGATCACAAAAGAACTAGCAAAGTCTGATTATGCAGCAAAGCAGGCTCATGTAGAACTTGCTGCAAAAATGAAGAAACGGGACCCAGGAACAGCACCAAAACTCGGTGATCGTGTTCCCTACGTGATTATTGCTGCAGCTAAGAACACTCCTGCATACATGAAGGCTGAGGTATGCAATGTGTAATAAAGTAAAGGGTTTGTGTAACATTTGTTATACAGGAAGTTTGTTATTTTAAATTATTTAGTGACCAAAGATTTTAATTCCTATAGAAGTGTATTGTGCCTTGCAGTGAGGTTCATACTGGAAATGATTATCTGCAGGAAGTACTCCATTGCTTCTATATTCCAACATTAGTAAGCTGTGTTTCTTTGTGGATTCGTAATGATATTTGTCTAACAGGATCTTTTGTTGTTGTCTAGGATCCCATCTATGTGCTGGAGAATAGTGTACCAATTGACAGTAACTATTACCTTGAAAACCAGTTATCAAAACCACTGCTCAGGATCTTTACACCAATCCTAGGTGAAAAGGCAGAGTCCATCTTGCTCAGTAAGTTTATCATTTGGAAAAGTGATGCAGTGAAATATGAGAAATATAGACAGACCCAATTATTGCCTTTGACTGCCACCTTAGTAGTGACCAGATCTGCTTGTGATATTGCCAAATAATATCCTCGAGGCAGAAATATTTGTGTTCGTGTCTTTGTAGCTTATATTGCCACAGTGACCCAGAGGTAACTTAAAGATTAATGTTAAATACAAGAAAATTCTGTGGAAATGATGAGTGGATTATGCATGTGGGCATACTACAAAGGTTCTATAATCGATTGCTCCTAGTTGTTACATTAACATCAGCTTGATGTCATCTGTTAATTACATTTATGTATGTATATGTAAAATAATTTATGAATGTCATGGAAACAAAATCAGCCACCCAGTTGTAATATGGTGAAGGCACTTAAGAGCATGCCCCCTCAAAAACACAGAGATTGATTTTTGAGCAGATGGCGACACAGACACATTTTGTTTTGCGGTTCTGTTAGCCATGTTATGAGCACACAGCAGAAAGGGTTTCAGCAACACTTGTATTTGCGTGGATTTAAAAGGTAACTTATTCTTGACATAATGTTTTCAGTTCTTCACTTAACCTACGAGATCAAGAGATATGTTCTGGCACGCTGTATCTGCACATACTTCCGCACACTCTTACGAGCAAGGATGCATAAGATTGTGCATTTGCTTTTTATTTTTTATTTATTATTTTTATTTTATTTGTTTTTATATTACCATCATCATTATCATTTCTTTGTGATTATGTGTCATGGCAAGGTTATTTCTGTATGACTGTAAACGTGCAGTCCGTAGATTTATAAAAACACCTGCAGAACACGTTTTGTTTTATTGTTTTATGGAAGTTCATATTTTATGCAAGGGACTATGAGTACTGTTCAGCTTTGGTGCTATATTGAAGCCATGGATGGTGGGGATGATGATGCTTGAGGGTTCCCACGGTCTTTTACTCTTTTCTTCCTTTCGGCTCTTTTTGCTCTGTGCCAACCAACTGGAAGTGCTTGTTGTAGGCTAAGGCTATCACTTTCAACATTCCTGTGAGCAGAATTGATAGGTGACTGAAGGATGAAGTGTGGCAGCTTGTGGGAGATGTAGAAGGGTCAGTCCATGGTATTTCTTTCAATGGTTCACATATAGTGATGTTGAACCTTAGGTTTTACAACCAGAGATTTGCTTTTTATGGAAAGAAAGTCACACTTTTTTGTAATATATTACTGAACAGGGTAAGGGTAAATCATGTTGTCAGATCAGTAAACACAATGATCTTTACAAGTTAATGGTTGTATGTCACAGGAGGTGACCATACACGTACTAAGGCAGTTGTAACATCTCGAGTTGGTGCCTTATCAGCATTTACACAACGCAAGGAAACGTGTTTGGGTTGTAAGGCTGTTCTGTCTGAAAGTGGAACACCCCTGTGTAAACATTGCATACCAAATGAGGGTCGTTTATACCAACAAGAGCTTGCTCGCTTCACCACTCTGGAGGACAGGTTTTGCAGACTTTGGACTCAATGCCAACGTTGTCAGGGTTCACTGCATGAAGAAGTGCTTTGTACCAGGTTAGTAATTGTGTTAGCAATCCTGTAACTTCAAGTGGCCATCTCTGGAGTATAGAGAGAAAGGATTGAAGTTAAATTGTAGTTAGGGGAAATCAAGAACAGATTGGGTGCCATTAGTACAGGGAAATCAGTTCTAAAGGATTCTGATGATTGTCCATTAAGTAATGTTCCAAACAGACATTTTTCAAAAACTTTGTTACTAAAATGCAAAATTTTGTTTTCACAGCAGTGTTGCTGATGATTACAGTCCCCTGGGATGTTGCACTTTGTAGTGACTAAGTCTTCATGGTCATGCAGTCCAGTACTTCACTCTTTCTTGGACTGCTTGAACCGGAAGATGAACGCACTACAATCCTTCAAAATGTTGGGAATGATGTACTCAGTGACACAGCATATCATTCCAGAAGACTTGAATCTTCTCTTCCTAAATGCTATGTTCTCTTCAGAATACTAGATGGTGGACAGAGTCCAGATGCTTGGTAATACCAAGTAGAAGGAAAGGTTGTGATAGCATAACTGTAGATCGGTTGGGAAATATTAACTGTTAATTACAGTGTACCATGAGGTTTATGGATGTGGTATTGGTCATGATTTTTACTCTGAAATGTCTGTAAATTTCTACCAGACTACACAGTGTGATAACTCTGCAGTCAGCATTCTTCATGATTGAGGATTCAAATGTTCCAGGGTGTGACACTGTCACTGGGAAAGTGGCTTCTGACGTTTTGAAGGGTCATAGTGCCATCTTGTTCAGGACCAAGCTATCCAAGAAGAATGACTGCTTCACCCTGAAAATGGAGGCACTAAAATCCTGTAAAATGGCATAAATTACGCACACAACAACACTGTGTTACATTTCAGAAAACATGAATCCTCAACAACTTCACTGTGAGAGCCTCGAATCTCGCAGTTTTTCATAAATGATAGAGATACATCCCTAGATCTGCAATCAGACTCTGTCTGTTGTTTGGCTGTTTACAGTTTTAACTTGCAATGAATGTAATGTAGGATGAATACAGCAAGGAGTGCTGTGATGCTTGCTGGTGTCGTAATACTGAGCTGTCCACAATTGACCACTTGTATGCAGCTATCAGAAAATAGATACACAAACTGTCTTGTGGATAAGTTTGTGAGGAGACATGCCAAAACTGTACTACTGCTATGTTGGCATGAGGTCCCAGTTTCAGGCTGTAGCCTTCTTATACCAAAACTTCATGTCTGCGTAAAGTAATAGGACTGCTATATTAACATGTGTTTGCTTTGTTATGAGCTCTCATGTTACATGTATGTAGTTGATCCCATGAAGAAAAGCTTTGTGTCTGTAACTTCCTCTGCTTAGTTTTTTAAAGCAGGATTATGATTTGTTGTTTCAGCCGTGATTGCCCAATCTTCTACATGCGTAAGAAGGTCCAGTTAGATTTGGTTGTGCAAGACAAGGCTCTGCAGAGGTTTGGCAACCCGACATGGTGATTTTGTATTTGTATCGAACATAACATGCAGAAATGTTAATAAATGAACAATGTGCTGTATAATATGGTTATGTTTGAAAACTGCATATTTTATATTCAGCTCTGCAGAGCGGTTATCAGTTACCAGTACTGTATTATAATGTCTTTCAATTCTTTTCATGAACTGATGCTAATTTTGGAAGCATTGGTCAATGCTGAAGTGCAGCATTTGTGTAACGTTTGATACTATTCAGTGTTGTGTTGCTGTTCATTTTGATGCTACTAGTTAGTGCATTAGAGACATTCAAAGAAATAATGTTTATGGAGAAGACCCTTGCTATGTTTAGTAGCAGTATATATTGAAGTTATTTTTCCACCTTTTGGGGGACATGAAGGTTTTTTGCTGTATTTATAAGAGCCTGCCACTGGATCCTGTCCTGAGTCAGATTAATCGAGTCCCTATCCACATACCTAATTCAGGAATCTTACTGCAGACATAAAAGCCATAACTGTGATCATCAGAACCGATAACAGTGCTGTGATACCGTGGCTGTTAGCATGGCTGTCAGATCTCTTATAAGCATGCTACTGCAAGTAAGGGCTCTTATATTGTGGCTGTCATTTGATTAATATTCTTAATTGGCTAGTTACCATTTTGGCAAGTCAATCATTAGCAGAAACATATTCTGATACAAAGAAAGTAAGACCTTCGATATTCTTCATGTTTATAAGAAATGGCTTTGAAATCAAAAGTTAGAGGAAACGTCTTTATGGTATATTCAATAAGTAACTGTGTGACAGGACAAGACCAACACATTTTCTGATTAGGCTTGTATAGGGTGTTTTTTTTTCCCCCCTGCTTGACCGATAAGTGCCCGCCTGACACCTTGCTAGCGTTACATCATACGCCGAGTTTTGATGTGGCAAAGTTCACTGCTCTTAACACCATTATCATTACTATCCTGAAGTAAACTCTCATTCCCAATTGTTGGTTTGAAAGTATCCTCCCTCCCCAATTTTGCATTAAAATCTCCTAACAGAATTTTTATATGGTACTTAGGAAAATGATTGAAAACCTGTTCTAATTCCTCATAGAAACTGTCCTTTGAGTCATCACTTATCTCCCCAGTTGGTGCATGCGCATTCAGAACGATGATATTACACCAGCGACCTCTCAGCACTATATATATGACATCCTATCACTAACACTCTACTCTCTTAAATGCTGATACTATTCTCTGGTGTACAAAAAAAACCTATTCCCAATTGATGATTTTTCATTTCCTTTTTCAACCTCCTAACCTCCTGTACACCCACTAAATCTAATTTATACCCCGCTAATTCCCTGGCCACTGTCATAAGTGACCCTGACCTATACAGGCTCCTCACATTCCAAGTGCCAAATCTCATATCCCTTTTCCATTGCTTAGGTTGTACCAAAGAGTCAGTTCAGGTCCGAGGCCTTGTGAAATGTTTCATAAAATGGTAATTTTTTACGGTGAGGAGTCGTTAACACCTCGCCCAACCCCCAAGCTGAGGACCACCCCTTGTCAGCTGTCCGTGACTGCTTATTCAATGTATTCGCAGCTACCCTCCATATCCAGAGGCCGTTCTCCATCCGCAACCTGAGGACACGCCATGCCGTGGTGACAGGTACCCACCTTATGGAAAGCTCTCATCTGGTGTACCTATTATTTACTGCTGGTAGTAGACCGTATGCTAATGACATTGGTACAAATTTACCATACTTGACTAAAACACACAGAAAATATGCCCTGAAATATACTCCTTGTCAGGGGACCCTGTATCTGTGTACCACTTATAAAGGGTTAAGAATCTACTCAGTAATTTATTGACAAAAGTATAGTTACTCTTATTAATCGTACAGTCTTGACCAACACTTGGTTGGTTAAGACTGTATGATTGATAAGAGTAAATATACTTTTGTATTTGCATACCAATGGGGATGTCTAGTATTAAATTTTATTGACAGTTTGTTTTTTGGAGAAACTTACTGTTTTGATTGTCAGCATGGTTGACCAGTTTTAACTCATTTGCCATTAAGATGCAAAGGTAAGAAGGCAAAGAATGAGACAAAAATGATCGTAGTAAACTAACATTCCAGGACACAGAAGTGGTGAAGTTATTCAGGGCTCTGAAATGAGGTCAATATATTTACTGTGCCATTTACTTGTAACAGGCGCAGCTTAAATCAACATTTCTTTTCCTACTGCCATTAGAACTCAATTTAGGGCTATTTCTGTTAACCTGTTGGCATATTATTTGATTTTATCTACAGATACTCTTATAATATTAATTCACATATTTAAAGTAAATGCTGTAAGTAACAGATACAGTACATCTTGAGATCATCACTCATCTGGGATGTTATGCAGCGTATGTTGGTGGGTGTGTACTGACGTTTTGCAACTGTCTATCAGTCCATCATCTTGGACTGCTTGACCCTTGAAGATGGGATCGATAGGCTCTCCTGAAACATCGGTAAACAACTGCCAACATACTCTGCATAAAAACCCAGAAGAGTGAAGACCTCACCTACACTGCAGTGGGAGTCTGAAATCTTGTTTAAACATTATTTGACATGAGTTTGATGAAGTTCCTTATTTGAGCCAAGTATGCTATGAATTAAAGAGGAAATACTGGAATATAAATTATTCTGAAGACTCCAGAATGTGATCCCATGTAGTTTGTAGAAAGGTTTAAAGGAACCTGATGCCTCTGTCAGTTTTGAAGAGTCTAGGTTATGATATTGCATAAGATATGTCCCAGTGTTATGGAGAAAAACCATAGCAGATCTCAGTCAAAATACCCACTATCCAGGTTGAAATTCAAACCCAGGACATACAAAGTATAAAGCAGGAGTGTTATTCACATGACCACAAAGTTCAATTATTTGTAATCTATGTGTTGTTTTTCAGCTGTTATATCGAGTTTTTGTCAGAACTGATATGTCTTCAAAATGATTTCATCTTACATTTTTAGGAGATAAGTGGCCAGTTTAGGTTGGATATTGAAGACAAGATTGGAATGAGTTTATGACAGTGGGATAAATTACTGAACGCTTTTAGGCACAGAGGTTATATACACTTGTGTACCTCCTACTCTAATGTTCAGAAACTTTGTATTTTGCCACACGGTGTATTTAAGTCTTGTATGATTTTCATTGTAAATGACACTTATTCGTAATTTATTTTCGTACATTGCTTCGTACTACATTTATTTGTACAAGAATCATATAAGTTCAAGAACGAACATATTCTTGTGGTTGAACAGTAAAAATGTTAGGTATATTCTGAGGGCATGAAGTGACAACTGGTGAATTAGTAAAGAGAATGCACGATATTTCTCCTCCCCCCTCCTGAAGAAAAATTCTTGGCTTTGATAAGGAGTGTGCCTTTCATGTCTTATTGATATTTGTTTCCCGACTCAAAGAAGAACTATTTCGCCAAGGTCGGTTTGCCGAAACGTCGGAAAATCATAATTGCAGTACCCGGCCACGCCCCAAACGCTGATTTGGTTCATTAAAAATCAGTTATTTTTTTAAAAATATAACACGAAAATATTGAGACGCGCTACAGCTCTACTTGTTCGCCTACACCAGCGGTTTTCAAACGGTGATACGCGAAGAAATTTAGGATTTTTTCCGTAATTAAAATTTAGAAACGTTAATTGCACTGTCAAAATTGTTTCAAATGTGCTGAAATAGAGAGAAAAGCAATTATAAAGTGTATACCAAGATACTGTTTCAATATTCGAATATAAATACAGAATCTCCCTTTGTTGTCTAACCGCGGAAATTAGAAAAGTAGGAATTGTAAAATTTGAGGTTTCCACAGCGTTGTTGTTTCGCTGGCTGGCAGGTTTGAAGACTTCACACCTGCCAACCAGCGACACATTCCGGAAGACCAGAATCCTGAAAGTAGGCTTTAATATTTGCAGTACCTAGTTTGTACGCATACATGTTTTGTATTGTGATGGTGGTACGCGTGAAAAAAAAGAAGGTTGAAACCCCTGGCCTACGCATTCCGTTCGGTTGTACTTCTCGATTTGGGTAGGGAGATGGCAGCACAGACTACAGACATGCATGTTGTGTTACCCATGGATCCGAGGGGTTTATCTTCGACCGGTGGAGTCGCGGGTGTTGTTGGGATCATTCTCCCATCATACTCCGAACGCAGTAGGTGATATAGGTTATATGCGATTTTCGGTAGAGAAACGAAGTAGCTTTTTTGCCAACAGCCTTCATTTTCCACGCGAAGATGGGTGGTGAGTACAAACAAAAACGTCTTTTCTGTATATTGTAGAAATAATTAATTTCAAGTCATTATTGAATATATTTTCATGAGACATGTGACAGAATGTTAAGCGCACCAATTTGTTGTTTGGGTTTTAATCACTTCCGCGTGTGTGTATACGTAGTTTTACCTTGTCTGTTAAAGTAGTGCTACTAATAGTAAGATCAGCTAGTAGTGACCCACACTGATAATGCGATGGGCACGTCGAGAGCGGTATGAGTTACTGAGGTCAGTCTTGCGGCCGACCTTCTCCGTCGTAACCTTCAGATACGGCATTACGGAGCGCAGATTAAGGGCTATATTGAAGAAACACGATTGTAGCCCAACGTGGGTTCTGGCAACGTTCCCAGTATGTAATTCTGAATTGCTGTATGTACTACGTTGCCTTACCAGGACCTTTCAGGGAGTCGGGACACTATCTGGTTCAGGCAGCAGGCTTTTTACGGGGAGAACCTAGGACATGTTGAAATGTTTACGCAAAAATAGTCACAAGGTAAAGTAGTCTCTGTACATAAGCACCCCGGCGCTAGATGGATGTTTTACATTCGAGCCGCTTTACTGTCTGAAGTAATTGCACAGAATACCTGTTGGTTAAGAACATGGGTAACCCTAAAGACAATAACCAGTGGTTTTGCAGTCGCTTTGTGTTTCTTCCGCTCGCTGTATAAAATTTGGTTTATCGTCTTGACGTTGCAATGCTAACTCCATGATACGGAGCCGTCTTCGAACAATCGAGGTGGTCGCAAAATCTTGTTAAGACGGAACCCCATCGTCCATTGTCGTGTGCACCACGTCCTACCAGTGGCTTTCATCTTCATTGATTTCAGGCCACATTCTCTAAGACCCGTTAAATTATAGCTCTCCCATCTCTTCCATTTCTTGCTACGTGTCATTGAATCGGAAGTACTGGAGTCACTGCTCTAAACTACAGACGCTTAAGAAAACAGATGTCGACGTTCCCGTGGCAGAAAATCATATGACCGTTGTGCATGTCGCAGATTTTTACATGACTTATGCAGCTAAAAATATTTGGGTTTCCCAACTGCACCACATTCTGAATGCTGAAAGTTTGTTTTCCTGGTCCCCCTACCAAAATTGTGTATGCTTCTGCATGGGGCGTAGCTGGGGGAGGGCGAGTGGCGTGGCCGCCCCGGGAGGCAGAATCCAAGAGACGACAAAATGAATATTTTAAGTGGGGGGGAAAATTGATTTTCTGCACTTAACGACTTTTTAAAATTATTGAGCCACGTGAAAGTAAATTGGATAAACGATACTGATTTTTTAAGTTCATAATTTTTGTTAGGGATGGCCATTGTTATTACTCGCCGCAGGCACCAAAAAACCTAACTACGCCACTGTGCTTCTGCCAGTGCTTAATTCATTCCCATCCCATTTAATCCTTCGTCTAATCACCGAAAAGTTTTTTGTGTATACAGTTAAGTTAGCTTGTTGTATGGTTTCCTGTATGCATGTGCGTAAGGCTCGAACTCCCACGTTGGTAACTGCAGGCGTTTGTTACTTTCCGATCAATTTTATTCCAAAAAATTTACATCTGTTTTCACTACAGAATGTCCCAGGATATGTTACCGGATTTTATGTTTTCATTCTGTATTTAGTAACAGAAAAATACAGTTGTAAGCAAAAATGACATTTCAGAAATGTCGTTAGATTGTTCCTGTATTGTATTGTATTGTACTATATTTTCATTCAACAAATCTCAAGGGTTACATGTCAGAAAAATACAATGTGAAACATAAATATACAAGAATACAATATAAAACGTAAATATACAAGAGACCACAGAGGATTACAGGTGAACACAATATGATATACCAGCATGGATATAATATATAAATATGCAAGAGACATTAAAAGTTTACAGGTGAGCATAGTATGACAAGACGGCTGTCCGAATAGACAGATAAATCTGTCTAAGTCCAAATGGTACATCACAGTTTAATAAATATGTATTGAAAGTATTAAGTACTGGAATAAATATAAATTTTCTCATATTAAATAATCATTAAATAAACATTAAAAGATATTTGCATAATACACTGAATAAATTAATTATTTAATTAAATTGAATAAAATTATTAGAACGTTGAATAAATTAGAAAGCATGAAATATAATAACCTGATAGATCATTGAGGGAAGTCTTAAAAAAGATTATAAGTGTAAGAGGTCTGATAACTGCTTATTACTATTATTATTATTATTATTATAATACTCATCTAATGAATAAAAGGAGCTTGTATATAGAAATTTTTTTTAAACCATTTTAAATGTCTTAGGATTATCAAAAAAAAATTTTTTGTTCTAGAAGGAAGACTATTAGAAATCTTAATACCTGAGTAGTGAACTCCCTTCTGATAAATATCCAAATTTGCCAGAGGTAAATGAAAGTTAGAACCATGTCTAGTGTCTATACTATGAATTTCTGAGTTTATCAAAAACTGATCTCTCTTATTAACCACAAAATCAAGTTCAAAACAGTAGACATTCGCTCCCAAACAACTGCAACTCCAAACGACCAAGTGCATCGTGGCAACATTATTCCGGGACATTTTGCATGTCCTCGGGCTCAGTATAATTGCGATAAAGACAAGTTTCCATTAACTCTTAAGGCGCGACTTAATCGCATTGACTCTTGGGTACGTTGTGCCGTGTTTATACCGGAGACACGTGTTCGTGGTAGTACATCTTCACGTGTCAGGACGATGCGTGCGAGCAATTACTACTTGTAGCAGGATGGGAGGCAAATCGGTTGTAAGAGAGTACTTGTGAAGAAACTTCGTTCCAAGGAATCTTGATTTATTCTTAGTAACATTGTGGGCTGCACGGAGGCGTTGTGGCTGACTTTGCCTGCCTGGCAGACCTGGAATCATTTCCCGCTTCACGCATTCATGTTATGATAAAGCTGCTGCGAAACATGATTCTACAGATCTACAGTTTTCAACCTTTTATGATTTTATAGTGCGACTGCAAGGAAGTGTAACTCATCGCAAAAAACGCCCTATCCATTTGGGACCATGATTATTATTTTATTTTTGGTGTAGAATTTGTTACTTAAATGAGATCCGTTTGCTATAACGCGAAACGTAAAGTGGACAGGTTAATGTAGCGGTAACGCTGTAGACATGTTTTGGGGGAGGTGCCTAGTTCGAAAACCGCGGTCGGAAAGCAGGCCGTCCTGCTGACGTTTTTGGTGCTTTGGTAATTTCGGGGTAATTACCTCCATTAGACCACGACCTCTTCAGTCCAAATCCTTTGTAATTTGTCTTTCATTAATCGCGCCGTCAGTCAGCTCCCTACCCTGTAGTCTGCAACACTCACAGTGCCGTTAGGTAACCTGAAAAAGGCATCATATAGTTACGAACGTCTGTGTATTTCTCATTCTTGACTTGTAGAGAGTATTTTATGCTTATTACGCAGATATGTTCATTATCTGTCTTCATACCAAATGTCATGCCAAAAAAAATGTCGTTATTTAACATTTGAAGAAAGTCTTAGAAAAACTTGGGTTTTTTTTTTTGCAGGTCTGTTATCATGTCATTCAGGATCCTAAAGAGTGTCGCCGTCCATTGACGGTCTAGTTTGCACCCATAACTTTCGTGACAGATTTCCCTGAATTATGTACATGAGTTTACGGTTCCTTTTACTAATAGTCAGCACTCAAATGCAGTCACAAGTACACCGATATAATGTGCAGGTTATAAATATGGAGTGAAGTTTACGTGTCATACATTCGAACGATTTTTTTTTTAAACAACTGTCGTGGTCCGTGGTGGGTCTTCTTCTGGTCCACCTTTAGCCCACTTTCTCTTGCATACTCTCCTCTTGTCTCCAATCTTCTGTCCTTTTTTTTTTTAATTCCCTCTGTCCTACCAAGCTCGTTTCCAGACGGTTTTTGTAACAGATTCCACATATGTCACTGCTGAAGGGAAATGGGTGAAACGAGAAGGTCGAAGGGTCAGAGGGTCCTTCCTCTTGCTGGAGTTGGACACACAAAGAAAGGAAAAAATGTTTCCTTTCTCACGTCTTTGGGGGGGGGGGGGGGGTGGCGACAGTAGACCCTAACTATTGCTAGTGTTTCTTCACCCAAACAAACTAGGGCATTCGCCATGTTGTCACTAATTTTATGAAACCAGGGAGAACGACCTTTGGGTGGCCTTCATTGGCTTAACGATTATGCCAGTTTTCATGAAAATTGGTCAGCTAATTCAAACGTTGAAAGGTGTGAACAAGAGCATGAACTTCCAGCATGGCAGTCTCATAATCGTACTTTCTCGCCTTAAGAGACGAAAGTAGGCTAAAGAATCGGGGGAAAAAAAAAAAAAAAAAAAAAAAAAAAGGCTCTGGATGGATGCAAGTGATGCCGCATACAGCATTGCACCAACTGTTAAGAGAATTTGCGATAAGAAGTACAAATATTTAGTTTCTTTATCCCAGGCGCGAGGTAGGAAGACGTCAGTTTTAGTTTACGATTTCGTCCAGAATTCTGCGGCCTGTATCACAGCTTTCAGATTTGTTTTGAGGTTTAAAGCCTTGCAAAACATTCTACAAACACATCTCTTAGGAGAATCAGAAGCACGCCACCAGCTAATTGCTCCGTAGCTCATACGAGAATAAAAGACAACTCTGTTTGTGATTGATTAATAAAAATTACCATCAAACCCAATTATATTTTTTGTGTAACAATATGCTGTTTTCAATGAGCTACATGTTTCGGCCCAAAAGGACCTTCATCAGGCTTTGTATAAAAGCATAAAAAGGAAGTAAAAATGTAAATGTTGCTTACACATTTTTTTTCTGCAAAACCTCACAGAGTCTTCACAATTGTTAATTGTATTCATAACTTCCGTTCGTGATAGCTTAATGACCTGTGAACCTCACTGTGATACGGCACTGTGCCTGGTGCATGTGAACTGATACACATGTTTGTAAAAAGGTAAACTTGTTCCTATACAGGCCATGAAGGCATATGCGAGGAGTGGAGGCATAGCTCTACTCATTCTTAACCTTGACGCTAGCTAGACGTGAGGGGTCAACCTGACGCCCCAGCCGCTTTACCCCCCCCCCCCCCCCCCCGAGGGAATGGTCTCCGGTACTCATTGAATAGGAGGCTGGGTGGGCCTCAGAGCCAGTCTAAGCGCTTTGGAGAACAGATAAATCTTTTGTCTTTACCGGGAATCGAACCCAGGATCTTCCAGCTCGTAGGATAATCATTATACTGGCTATGCTATCCCAGTTCCACACAGTTTTATGTGTAAGGAAAGAGCTGCAGTATCTATGACGAAAATCGTAGACGCTGTCGTACAAAATTTAGCCGCCTGGACGACCAGGCGCCCTGGATTTCTTCACCCCTGCCCTAGTCTTTTGGTTCTCGTACGATATAACTGTGTTCAGATCGAATGATAGCAAGCATCACCGGAATTTGTTCTTCACGTATTCCGTCATCGTTTGACCTCATTTCTACTGCAATTAATTAACCAGCTGTTTAGAGTAATGAACCGACAAAAATAAATGCAACAGCTCGTGGGCCACGTGGGCAGTAAGGAGAGCTTTTAGTTGGGTTGGGAACAGGCTTGGTCAGCAGCCAAATTCTAGATCGAGATTACTGATTACCCTCGTCTTTATACAACTGTATAGCAGAGAACGCGCAGTTTTCTCAAGGTTTAATTCCTCAGAGTATACAAACATTTATGCTGTTACTGTAAACACGAGGAATCGAACATTGAAGTATTTGTGCACTCGGTTTTGTTTACGTATTTCATGGTAAGAACTCAGGCATACCAATTTAACTGCTGTGGCCATGTGCGATGTATGGAATTAGACAGAACCATCCAGATTATTACTTGACTAACTGACTATGTAACTAACTTCATGGAGCAGAACCCTTCTTGCAAAGCTAATAGTTTCTCAGCTACTCAAGAAATTCCTTGCATTTTTTGGAACCCGAAGGTTCATTACCGCATTTACTACAGCCCGCCATTTGTCCCTATTCTGAGCCAGTTCAATCGAAGCTGCGCACTTCCAACCGATATCGTTAAGATCCATTTTAATATTGTCTTCCCATCTATTCCTAGGTCTTCCAAGTGGTCTTTTGCCTTCAGGTCTCCCCACCAAAACCCTGTATGCACCTCTCGTGTCCCCCATGGGTGCCACATGTCCCGACCTTGTCATTCTTCTTGACTTGATCACCCCATCAACATTTGGTGAGAATTACAGACCATAAACCTCCTCAGTATGCAGTCTTCTCCACTCCCCTGTTACCTTGTCCCTCGTAGGTCCAACTGTCTTCCTAGCACCATATTCCCGGACAACTTCAGCCCATGTTATTCCCTCGTTGTGAGAAACCAGGTTTCACACCCATGTAAAACAGTAGGCAGAATTACAGTTCTGTGTACCTTAATCTTTATATTTTTGGATAGCAAACTGGAAGACAGAAGATTCTGCACCGAGTAATAGCAAGCATTCCCTGAGTTCAATTTGCTCTTAATTTCTTCATGAACGAAATTTTGATTTGTTGGGGTTCCCAACTGTTTGAACTTCACCGCACCTTCAAAGGATTTATTACCTATATCTGTGCTATGAATTTGTCCTACATTGTGTTCGCGAGACATGAGCATATGGATTTCTCAGCATTTAACTTCTATACCAGTTTCCTTACTAGCGACCACTAAAGCTTCTGTGTTTTTTTTTTTTTGAGGTATGTATGTTTTCGCGTATTATGATTTGCAAACCAAAAGACTTAAGAGTGTCCGGAGGCAGGGAAAAATGCAAGGATACCAAGATTTGTGGCCTACGTTGTAGGTGAAGACACTAGTGAAATTCTGCATTTGAAGCGTAGCTTTGTATGGTACTGAAACTTGGAATCATCTAAAAGTAGATAAAAAATACCTTTAAAGTTTTGAAATGTGGTGCTGAAGAAAGATACAGAAGATCAGTTGGACCGATCGTGTGAGAAATGAAGAAGTATTACACAGAGTCAAGGAGGAGGGGAATGTCGTACATACGGTAAAAGGAAGGAAGGCTAACTGGATTGGTCACATCTTGCGTAGAAACTGCCTTCTAAAACACGTCATTGAAGAAAAGATACAAGGGATAACAAAACGAGGAAGAAAACGTAAACAGCTACTGGATGACCTTAAGGAAAAGAGAAGATATTGGAACTTGAAAGAGAAGGCACTAGATCAGACTCTCTGGATAACTCGCTTTAGAAGTGTCTATGGACCTGTCGCAAGACAGGGTATGCAGTGCGTGAGTTTTGAAGGTGAGGCTGGTGACTTGTATGGTTTATTAAACGACTTTGCCACTAGGTCGGATTATGTAGTGTCGAACGGTAGGATGGTTTATGAACATTGTGGGAAATGTCCGGAGAGCGAAACACATGTGACACGTTCGCGTAACCATGGCAACCAACGGAACATCAGTAAAGATAAAGTTCTCCCTAGAACAGGCCATGAAGGCCTAGAGGGGGAGTAGTGGTATAGCTCTACTCTTTCTTTAACCCTGGCACTAGATGAGGGTGGGTGGTCAATTCCACGCCCCGGCCGCTTTACCCCCGGGAAAGAGCCCCGGTACCCATTCTGTAGGAGTCTGGGTGGGCCTCAGGGCCGGTCTGGACGGCTGCGGAAAATCTTGCTCCCACCAGGATTCGATCCCCTGATCGTCCAGCCCGTAGCGAGAATGGAACATCAGTAACTTGGGTACATGTGGTAGCGAGATTAAACATAGGAACATTTGGTAGGAGCCTGGGTGGGCCCCAGAGCCGGTCTGGACGCTTCCTATAAGAGAAAAGTGTCTTGTGCCTGCCAGGAATCCAGCCACCATCCCTAAGTTGTCAAGCCTGTAGCATAGTCACTATACCATCTGAGCTCTTGCGACTGGCAAGTGAGTGTTATAGTAAACAAAGTCACTATCCTTGAAAAACAAAACTCCAGAATGTGTTTTGAATTAAACGTAATGTTGTGACGTCTACAGTCTGACAGTTTTGCACACGCATGTATTTATGCACATATTTATTTTAAAATTATGACGTAGCCACGGCCTTCACGACAGTCTTTGTGCAATTTGGCCAAGCAGCCGTAGTGGTGGCGGGATGCATGTGGAGGCAGAGGCACGTGTCTGTTTTATGGAAACAGACCTGACCTAAACTGGTGGCCCCGGGATACGAACTTGGTATCATGGACTCACGTCCGTCGAGAGACGTGAACCGATTGACTCATAGTTTGTAGTCAACCACGATTATGTGTCGACTTCAGAGTTGTGTGATCTTGTAACTAACGTAACGAATGCCGATCACAGTGCCCGTGGGGTCTAAGGCGTAGGTCTGCGGCCGCTCGATTGCTGGGATCGCGGATTCGAATCACGCTGAGAGCATGGATGTTCGCCTCTTCTGTTTCTTGTGTGTTGTGTAGGTACTGCGACGAGTTGGTCACTCGTTCAGGAGTCCTACCGAGCGTGGTGTGTCTGTGTCATCTAGAAACCTGAACAATGAGGCGGCGTAGGCCCGAGTTGGGCTGTTGCGTCACAGGAAAAAATTAACTAAATACCTAACGTGACTGACCAACTAAGTGACCCCATTCAGCAGATTCCTTTTTGGGCTGAGGTCTGCGCTCTTCTGGGATATTACGCAGCATAGAGTGGCAATTCTGTACCGACGTTTCGGGAAACCTATCAGTTCCATCTTCAAGGGTCAAGAAGTCCGAGACATCTTGACCCTTGAAGATGGGACCAGTACTCGGCTCGGGGTCCGAGCCGAGTACCTCCCACGCATTAGCGCTGTGCCTGCCAGTTCTATCAGCAGCGTGCTACACAGTAGTCGTTATTCTTCAAAGAGGACAAGAATTGTTGACCACAGCTCATGTTTATGGGCTGCTCTGACGTTAGTTCCTACGTCCGTGGTATGACGCACAGCACACGTCACTTCAATCTGCTCATACAGATTAGGCACGTTCAGACATTCAGACCCTGAATTAATGCTGAGACAACCAACTCCATGCAGCAGGGTTCTTTAGAACATAATAGTCACTGAGCTAGTCAAATCCACCGCCTTTTGTGGAACCAGAAGGTTTATTACTGTATTCACAAGATCCCTCCACATGACTCTGTCGTGCAGGAACATGAATCCATTCCACACCTTCGAATCGTATCTTTTGATTTTAGGATCAGTTATAATGTCGTTCCACCTTTTATTCTCAGATCTCACTACTAAAATGTACACGTCTCCTCTCTTCCATGCATGCTATGTGCCTTGTCTATATAATCCTCCTTGATTTTATCACCATAATAATATTTGATAGGGATCCAGGATAGCTCAACCAGTATAGTGATTAAGCTACGGGCTGGACAACCTAGAAATTGTGGTTTGTCTCGGCAGGGCAAGAGATTTTTCTGTTCTCCAAAACGTCCAGACCGGCGTTGGTGTCCACTCAGCGTGCTATTCAATGGGTACCGGGGGGCCGTCCCCGCGGGTAAAGCGGCTGGTGCGTGAAGAAAACATATACACATAGCCGATCGGTTGTTACATACCCTAGAGCAGCGGTCGCCAACCATTCGGACCTCACGGACCACTAAACTCACAATTTTGAATCCCGCGGACCACTAACATGAATTTTTTTAAGAAGGTACAAACATCTATAAAATAATGATCATAAAAGTTGCATTTTATTAATATGAAATGCACTTGTTTAATTATAACAAAATTATTAGTGTGATATTTGTTGCTGCTTGTTTGAAATAAGACACGAAGACGAATCAGAATATAATGAAACAGTATAATAAACATAAAAATTGCAAATAATGTCCAAATTTCTCCAGGGACCACCAACATTTTCTCGCGGACCATCAGTGGTCCGCGAACCACAGGTTGGTGACCGCTGCCCTAGAGTGCCTAGTGATTACTATACGTATATACCACAAGATTTAACATATAGAAATTATACCTTCTGCCTATAGAGTGCATTTGTGTGTTCTTTATGGATCTCAGAACAAATGGCAGCTATTTCCCTTTGCAGCATTAACTGATCGGTTTTTATAATCGAGACGGAGTGTGTTTACTGCGCGGTACGACCTGGATCTTCAAATATGGCTCGGTTTATCTTCGTCTTTAAGGGGTTTATGAACGTTTATTCGCCAGCTGTCATACTCAGTGACACACGTTCTGTGGCACAGTGTCAAATTGTGGGTCGTTATAAACAGTGACCGTCTGGTGGCACCCCACACCGCTGGTAAGTAGAGTGCGGTGTCTGCCATCCGCCTTCAGTGTCCACGTTTTATATTTGCGTGCAAAATTAAACCGACTGGATGACGCTGGTTCCGTGTTGTTGTTATAACTGTGAATTTAGACTTGGTAACCTTGGCCGTCTTATGCGTGTGACGAAATCCCAAATCCCGATGTGCGTTTGTCTGCGTCTCTGCTGACATCGTACAGGCGTAATCTCCTCAAAAGCGTTTCGGAACTTCCTTCCTAGCAATGGAGATCCATCGTTGTGAAATTTCATACCAGTGGCGAATTATTATTATTATTTTAAAAACAGTTTTATACTAATTGACTCTTAACTGGCCAGAAATTGCAGATTTTGTTTTTGTGTTATAATTTTATTTTTATTATTTTTTTTCTCATGGCTCGACAGCCCCCCAGTGGGCCAGGGCCTCCTCATTGTCGAGGCTTCACGATCACACTCAGACACACCACACTCGGTGAGACTCCTCTGGACGAGTGATCAGCCCGACGCAGAGACCTCTACCTGACAATACTTACAAGAGACAGACATCAATGCTCCCGGCGGGATTTTTTTTTTTTTTTTGCCTGTCCGGGGTTTTCCCCCTTTGATCCATTTTTGTGCTGTTTAAATCCTTTCGTCCTTCATGTCACTTTACGTTCCATACTACCGTCCTTACGACAAACACAACACAAACATCCATGCTCCCGGTGGGATTCGAACCCACAATCCCAGTAAGCGAGCGGCCGAATACTCACGCCTTAGACCGCACGGCCACTGGGATCGGCATAATTTTATTAGAACCTGAAAATATTTTAGTAGGGTGTTAAGGCAGTACATTTACCTTGTATATTTTTGTTTTTGTTTTTTGTTTGTGTAGTTGTGTTGTACCTTTGTATATTTTTGTATATATAATCGTGCTGGATTTTAATTGTCTCCGCGTTGTTAAGCCTGTACGTTAATAAGTCGAATTATTATTATTATTATTATTATTATTATTATTATTATCATCATCATCATCATCGTCCACTTTCCTTTCAGGGCGAAGCTCTTCGTATTTTATGTTTGAAATGGTAAGACTTGCTTATCTGTCGTTACTGGAAACTAGTTACGAATAGGAGCAGAGTACAGCGACAATGGAATATATGCACGAGTCTCTGTTAAATTCTACACGTTTGCTGAAAAGAATTCCTCAGGGCGGCAGCGGCGCGCAGTGCATTTTGTTCTGTCAAATTTCGTGCAATGGTATCAATGCAGCTGTTTTCCCGAAACTTACAGAGTGATGAACATTCGACAAAATTTTGGTGAAGTTTGTTTCTCAAAATCTTCCGTTGAAATTTCAGCGGTCTCCATACTGCTGATGTTTAAAAAGTCATCAAAAGGAACATTTAACTTCTGCGTAATGTAACTCGGTATTGTAATGATGCGTAAGTGAAAAATTCACTGTTTGCTCTGAGTAGAGCTGGATGTCAGGTAGTGTTTTTGTATGCTATTTTGTTAATTTTCACTACTCTTAATACTTATCAGTTGTCATTGTTATATTACATGCCAGGGGAGGCTCCGGCCCCCCAGTAGAGGCTCCAGAAGCTGGTAAATGACACGGCTTGAAAAAATGTAGATCTTTTGTTTATACTTGTTGGAAAAAGTGAAAATAAAGCTCCTATAATTTAAAAAAAAAGGTGAAAAATCGCTGTTTGTTTTGAGAACCAGACCAACTAACTACACAAACAAACCGCGTCATTTAACATGAAAGTAAGTGGTACAGATAGTTAACCAGTGCCATATAAGACGTTACATGAGACCATACCACTGGACTATGAGAGCTTCTAACAAAGGCGATATACTCGAGACCAGGGTCCTTGGCCAACAGGTCCTTAAGTGTCTGAATGGTACAGACGCAAAGAGTATTCGGCGTGCTGCAACTGTTGAGACTTTTGATAACTGGCACAATATTTGGCGATGGTACAGTGTGGCGCGGAGCCGACTGACACATTTCAAAGGGTCATAGATAATGGAATAGTAACAGGAAAAACAAAACGAAACCGTCGAGGGCTTGGCATTGACCCCAAAGCCCTTCATTTTCAGCAGGATGGAGCAACAGCCCACACTGCACGGAACAGTATGGACGTTGTTCGTGGAATGTTCGGAGCTGTTATCTCTCGTTTCGGGGACATCGCTTGGCCTGCTCGGTCACCCGATCTTGCTGTCCCCGATTTTTTCCTGTGGGGATTCTTGAAAGACCATGTGTTCCGGAGGCACATCGTGACTATTCAAGAACTCAAACAAGCCATTGTTGACGAGGTTGCGGCTATTGATGAGGACCTACGGCGGCGCGTGTACGGCAACTTCCGGAAACGCTTACAAGAATGCTTTGATTTAAAAGGAGGCCATCTTTCTGATGTAATTTTCAAAAAAATCAGCTTGTAATCTTTGAGTAATAAATGGCATAGTTCAATGTATTTATCGACGGTTTCGTTTTGTTTTTCCTGTTACTATTCCATTATCTATGACCCTTTGAAATGTGTCAGTCGGCTCCGCGCTACCCTGTACATTAGTCTGTTTTCTTACCCGCTTAAGAGGAGGCCAGGATACTTTTACACGGTTAGGTTTGATTACTGGCCGGTTTTTCTTCCTGGGGGGGGGGGGGGGAGGGAAGGGAAGGAGGAAAAATAGGCTTTTGAGAGCAAGTCATGAACCTGTGGAGCCAGACATGTAAGATTTGGTAGGGGGGCAGATCATAAAGATGTCTACATACTGTATGTGAGATACTGTTCGTAAGACAATAGCTAGAGACATGACCGCAAAGCGACACTTTGAATGTATAGTAGTAGTAGTAGTAGTAGTAGTAGTAGTAGTAGTATATCCTTTCGTTCCATTAGGAACAGAGGGCATTTGTGAATCATCTCCATTTGACTCTGTTGCTCTCCAACCTTTCACCTCGCTCCACGTTTTGCCGCATTTTTATGCTTCCTCCAAAACGGTTCTCTTCCAGGTTTGCTTCGGTCTTCCTCTCCTTCTGGCTTCATGCGGATTCCAATCGAATGCTTGTTTTTCAGTGGATTCATCCCCCCTTCTTTGAATGTGTATCTGACAAATGTAACGTGCACCAATACCGTTTGTGTAGCCTGCTTGCGTAGGACTAAGATGTTCTTCACAAAACTAAAGCAAAACAAACAGTAGTAGTGTTGATGTAGGTTGGTGCTGCTCAAATGATGGTCTGTTTGGTTCTTATGCCGTGTCTTATAGTGGGTATGTTTCGAAGTTCACGAAGAACTTGCTGCCTCCATCTTAAGAGTGGCTGAGTTTGGTTCAGATGAATGTGACTAATAATACTGATAGATAAATTGCAATAAAAATAGTTTTGCCTGTTGTTTTGTATGGGTGTGAAACTTGGTCTCTCACACTGAGGGAGGAACATAGACTGAGGGTGTTTGAGAATAGGGTGCTGAGGAGGATATTTGGGCCTAAGAGGGACGGGGTAACAGGGGAGTGGAGAAGACTACTTAACGAGGAACTTAATGATTTGTACTCATCACCAAATATTATTTGGGTGATCAAATCGAGAAAAATGAGGTGGGCGGGGCATGTAGCACATATGGGGGAGGGGAGAGGTGCATACAGGATTTTGTTGGGGAGACCTGAGGGAAGGAGACCACTTGGAAGACCCAGGCGTAGATGGGAGGATAATATTAAAATGAGTCTTCAAGAGGTGGGATGGAGGGGCATGGACTGGATTGATATGGCTCAGGATAGGGACAGGTGGTGGGCTTTTGTGAATGCGGTAATGAACGTTCGGGTTCCATAAAATGCGGGGAATTTCTTGACTAGCTGACGACCTGTTAGCTTCGCAAGAAGGACTGCGCTCCATGGAGTTAGTTAGTTAGTTAGTTAGTTAGTTATGTTGAAATAAAATCTGTTAAGTAGAGAAGCAGGCTGTGTAAGTTCTGCTCGGAACTTTGTTCATTACGAAGTGAAAAAGAACGACTTGTGTGGAGACCACATTCATCCATAGATGGCTGCCCGTGACCTAGTAAGAGCGACTAAACCATTTGTCGGATTTTCATGAAATTCGCTACGGGACAGCGAGCGTCAGTTTCATGACAATCGGCGAATTGAGAGGCACACTTTACGTACGGGCGTCAAGGAATTTATACCTGTACTTTACATATTTCTTGACCGATCCGGGTGAAATTCTGTGTAGAAGATCTCCACGTAATACGGTTGAACATTTAAGAGTTCCGCGAAAATCGGTACTGTTAAAGGCGTATTTTACTTAAAAGCGTAAAGGAAATTGTGTCCCTATTTCTTACATTTTCCGTCCAATGTGGATACTATTCGGCACAGGATATGTCGACAGGTTTATTGATGTGTGTGAGTTTCATGAAAATCGGCACAGGATATGTCGACAGGTTTATTGATGTGTGTGAGTTTCATGAAAATCGGCACAGGATATGTCGACAGGTTTATTGATGTGTGTGAGTTTCATGAAAATCGGCACAGGATATGTCGACAGGTTTATTGATGTGTGTGAGTTTCATGAAAATCGGCACAGGATATGTCGACAGGTTTATTGAGGTGTGTGAGTTTCATGATAATCGGCACAGGATATGTCGACAGGTTTATTGATGTGTGTGAGTTTCATGAAAATCGGCACAGGATATGTCGACAGGTTTATTGATGTGTGTGAGTTTTATGAAAATCGGCACAGGATATGTCGACAGGTTTATTGATGTGTGTGAGTTTCATGAAAATCGGCACAGGATATGTCGACAGGTTTATTGATGTGTGTGAGTTTCATGAAAATCGGCACAGTGAAAGCTATACTTTACTTAGTGGCGTAAATAAATTTCTGTCTTTACTGTATACATTTCTTATCGAATTGGGATAAGATTTGGTACAAGATATCGGCATTTAACGCTGTTTAGTGGTTGTATGTTGCGTGAAGTCGGCGTAGGGAAGGCCGTGCTTTCCCAATGGGCGTAAATGAAATTACATTTACACTTTTACCATGAAACCGTATGACATTTTGAAAGTCAAGACCGCCTTGGTAAAGTGTGTGCTACATAATCGAGTGCACCATTTGCAGTCTTGTTTTTGTAATAAAGTAAGGTTTTTGTTTAAGCGATACGAAAAGTGGCGTATCCTTCTTATATGCAGGCGATACAAGAAACCGGAACATACACCAAGTTTCATTTCACGCGCTTTTCGCATAATCGCGAAAAGCGCCTATTAGCGTCGTCACGTCCGTCTGTTTGTCCATATATATCAGAGCGGCTCCTCTTGGACGGATTTCCAGACGGCCCTGGGGCCCCTTAACCTCCTCTTTAGGGGGTACCGGGTAAGCTTTGTAGTCCAATATACGTACGTATGTCGTTTCAGGACCCGGTCCTTATCCTTGCGCATGGGCCCACCAATTTTAAGGTACCCCGTTGGATAAGAAACATAGATTCGCCTGACGTTTTGATGTAAACGCCAGTAGGCCTACACCAAATTTCTGAGGTGAACTGTTTAGAGGAAAGACGCCCATTTTGTGTAGCTGGTACAAATAGCGTGTATAAATGAAGAAGATGACAAAGATAAATGTGTTTGGCGTTGCTCAGCCGCAGAATTCTAATTGTGACGATGAGCGGGTGGCAGTTCACGATTTTGAATTGTAAAAATAACAGCGGTACGTCGCTTTGCTGTTGCTCCGTACTGCGTGATGCATTTGCACACACACTGTGAGCCAGAAACGGTCAGGCACCCGCCATTTGCCACGCAAACACGCCATCTTGTTTTCTGCATTTCACAAGATATTCGGTCGCCCGAGATTGGCCTAACTGGTGGTGTTACATAGTTGTTACCTTCAGCCTTCCCATACGTATGCACAGGCAAGGTTTTAAAATGAGCTGTGTGGTTTCCCTCACCTGGCATGTACTTGGTTCGGTTAAAAAATAAGTTTACAATGCATGTATTTTGTATGCCTTATGGTACCTTGGGATCTGTATTTTACTTCTTGTGCAACTGTTTTATACAATGGGCTCTTACTGAGGGAATTTATGACATTTGGTTTGAGTTTCGTGTAAGTTAGATATGACGTTGGATGAAAACGAAAGAAAAATTCGCTTTTCAGGTTCAAATTCATGCATGGATATTTTTCGTAACTGTTGGGGAATGATCTGCGTTGCCTATTAGACTAATATTTATGTTACGAATCTCGGCTGTAGTCCAGTTTTAACTAACTTGGTTCTATAATAAGATTGTGTTCACTGGGCAGAAATCGTTGGAATTCCAGACCAATCCATCCATCTTTCTGTGTTGACAAGTAATTTCAGTGGTTTATCATACAGATCTTAAAAGGATCCCCCCCCCCCCCCCCCCCAGGAGTGAATCCACTAACATCACCGTGTAGAGGTTAAATACTTGGCATTGTACGATGGAGATCGATGTTTCGAGACTCTGCTTGGGTTCTCTCATTCCTCCAAGCAAGTCCCAGGATAGTGTCTCAAATATGACACCACTGCCCCTTCTACAGCGTCACCAGTTTACAAATTTTGGTCTAAATCATGGCATTGAAGCAGTGTTTCGCGGAACCCTGGTGTTCTTTTGGCGACTTTCAGGGCTTCCGCAGTCACATTTTCTTTATAAGTGAAATGGTAAATATAATTTTAATAGTTTTTCATTGCCTTTTAATTTTCCTTCCCATCTTTTTGCATATATCTGCTGGCCTATTTTTAGTGTAAATCGCCAATAACAAAATTTTGCTTTTCGTAAGTGTGCATACATATTTTATTTATTTATTATTTATTATATTTTATTTTATTTCTTAAAATACATTTTGTTTTAAAAAGTTTTATTTAATTTTGGCACCCCAAAAGTACACTTGTGCCTTACAGAGGCTCCGCAAAATTTCAGATTTAGTCTCAAAGGTTTCACAGATATTAAGAGTCTGGAGACCACTGCTCTAAATTACAGATGAAGATCAATGTCTCCACGTGATTGATTAACCACCGCCCATGAAGATGTGTGGGGAGGGTAGATATAGTTTCAGGCTTTGTTTAATGTGAACTGTGGGTGGACATGAGTGGTAAGCTTCACGCCTCGGCCGTTTTACCCCAAGGAAACAATCTCCGGGTATCCATTGAATAGGAAGCTGGGGTCGCCGCAGAGTCAGCCTAAACACTGTGGAAAAGAGAAAAATTGCTCCTCAGTCGGGAATCGAACCCCGGTTTTGCAGTCGTCCAGCCCATAGGGTATTCACTATACCGACTAAGCTATCCAACGTAAGATATAAATTTTTTAAATATATTTGCTGGGGCAAGTGACCTGAAGAATTTAAGGTGTAAAAATTAAGTTTGTAAATAGGTTCGCAAAGGAGGCCTGAGAGTCTTTGTTTGTAGTGTTGGAACATGGTGGTCCTGCCCAGTGTATAGTCACTATTTCAGTCTTTATAGAATAAACACAACACTATCTTCATGCTCCTTTTTTATTATCATACTACATGTTTCGGCCGCTTACGCTGGCCATCATCAGGCAGAAACTCACAAAATCATAAAAGAAAAGTAGATGTTGGGGTGAAGGCCTCCCCTTTACAGTTAAAATTAAAATTATAAAATCATAAAATTATGAAGACCTATAATTACTTATTATTCCCTATAAGGAATAATATACTCTTTGCACATGTTCTCGTAGTTTAAAATTACCCAAGAATAGCCATTAAAAATATATATAGATGGGAGAGATCTCTATATTTTACTTAAAGATTGAGTAGTGTATAGACTGCTCTGCTGCAAAAGTGTTCAGGGTGTACTATGAGAATGCTATGAACATCAACGAGAGACAAAGACCAGACTTGTGTGATGAGTGAGAAAATAACCGGCTGTTTTCTCTTGTGTGTTTCTGCACAGTTTAGTGGTTAGCTGTTCGAACATTTAACAACTACGGTGTGCATAAACCTGAAAGAAGACCGTCATTTGATCAAAAACTTCTGTGAAAACCTGAAAAATTATATTAGAAAGGAATTAATTCTTGGAGGAGAAACGGCGCCAAATAATCACAAGTACTGCAGTGTGGAACTGTCCTGGAATTAAATAAATATCTGGCTTTCCTAAGTTATGTAACTTAACTTGTGTGGATTTTGGATACCAAAGAGTATAGTAATTTTTAAGCTTGACCCTTGAAGATGGGACCGAAAAGTTGTCCTGAAACGTCGGTAAGAAACTACCGTTCTACACTGCTTAAAATCCCGTCTTATATAGCCTACTTGATAGTTTAAAGACAAGCTCTGGCAGTCACCTAAGAGTCGACGCCATGAAGGCGTATAGGGGGATTAGAGGTATAGCTCCACCCATTCAAACCTCTGCAGTAGATGGACATGAGTGGTGAAATCCACGTCCCCGCTGCTTTACCCCCGGGAAAGAATCATGGTACCCATTGAATAAGAGGTTGGGTGGCCCCCAGAGCCGGTCTGGGTGTTTTGGAGAACAGAAAAGTATCTTTTTCCCCTGCCGAGATTCGAATCCCGGATCGTCCATCCCGTAATCTAGTCGCTGTGCCAACTAATTCCACATTGTTAGTGTAATTTTTGAAAGTAGAAAAGTCAGATTGATTTATTACCTTTGACAGGGATGGCGAACACTATTAAGGCCACATATCGGAACGTAACAGGAAAACTTTCTGTACACACAGACACAAATATCATTCTGGCCTACGTTTAACATTGTGTTAGTATTTTAGTTTCTGTATAATCAAGTTTCGACAGCTCACATCTGAACCGCACCGTTCTTGCGCTATCAGCCATAGCTGTGACATTACCGATATCGCGAGAAGGTTCTAGTGAGTTTAGTTTCTGTCTCCATTATACAAACCTTCTTCTGAGAGAAAATTTTACGTGCCAGGCACCACGCCAATGGATTTCCGTCACTGATCTCGTCACGCATCTGGGCGGAATATCGTCTGGAGACCTTCCATGCAGGCTCGGATTCAGACTTCGCACGGTCCTTGGCTATGAAGAACCTGAGTATCCTGTATATTTCTTAGAGTAGTGTCGATACAGTTATAATATTTTTGTTCGGATAATTACGTGGGCATACTTTTTTCGTGACAGGGGATATTTTAAGAAATATGTACAGGACGAATTTAAATTAAATTGACTGTTTATAAAATGGTAATGTGTAGGCTTTAATATAATGGAAGAATCGTAGCAATACAACCTTCCATTTAGGATATAACACCGATCTGCGTTTTGTAACTCCGTACTTCTCAATCAAGTCTCGCAGCCGTTTACCTGGTCGGTGGATTGGGCGTTGAGGCCCAACAATGGCATCCACGAATTCCCGATGTTTCTCCATGTGATTTCTTATTGTGTGGTGGGGCCAAAGAGGAACTGGAACAACAAATTCGAAATGACTTTGCCGCTGTTCCTTTTGACTTCTGAAGGAAACTTTTCGAGTCTTTGTCTTCCATGTTGCGGAAATGTGTGTGCGTGTGTGTGTGTGCGTGCGCGCGCTTGTAAAGTTCTGGGGCCTGTGTTGAAATGTGACACTAAATGGTAGCGTGCAAGCCTTAGAATGGTGCAAGGACTGTAGCAATATAGCACTTCTACTGTTTACTTCAGTCATCTTCTATATTGTCGAGGTGTGCGCAAGCTGGTTGTTATTTTCCGAATTTTAAATTTTCTTTATCTGTTGGTTGAGTTTTGTGGGAGTATTTGGGTACCCGTCATATCGCGGGGCCACAGGCTCTTGCTTGCTTGGTTTTTCCATAAATCCAGCACTGCCTCTGTGATTGTAAAAAGCAGAAGTTTAAATCTGCTTACACTGCCAACACATTTTCGTTTGCTTTACCTTTTTTTTTTTTTTTTTTTTTTTTTTTTTTTTGGTAAATTTTGGCTATACTTAATTCGTGCCTCACATTAATATATCTTGCTCCGTGTTCATGCTTTCACATGTCAGCAGTTGACCTCTCCTATATCTGGCCGGGTGCCATATGAGTGGAAATAACCTCTCAGCACTTCATAAGATTTCTGTTCACAGGAATGTACCTGTCTTGTGCTACCACTTACCAAATTTAAAACCAGACAGCTATAGAGGCCTACATTTTATTTTGACGGAATATGTCCTTTCTTTTTTGGGTTATTTAATGACATTCTCAGTATGTCAGTCTGTATAGCATCAAACAATTGAGTGTTTAATGTACTGATACTGACTGAGGAGTTTTGCAATTGACCTTGGCCGTTGTTTGCGCTGGGGAAAGACGACTCTCCCTTGTTTGTGACCAGTAACCGATTTATTCCTGTTAAAAATACATTAGGCTGAAGTGCAGTCGTGTTTTGTGCGTGTGAGATATACAGCAATTTTCTATAGTGTTTTATGTAGTTAGAGCTGTGCATAGGTTTGACTTTAGGCTTGTTATAAACGCAACACCTAACAAATGACGACCAGTGGAAAGAAGGCCATACAGTGATAGAGACTGATGTTTTTGACAGGACCTGTAGGTGAGAGGGAAACCACGACAAATATCAGTCAAAATAGCCAGCGCTGTTAGTGTTTATGAATTAACGGAGCTTGCGTAGATTCTTGCGCAATGAAACCTGTCTTAAAGGGAACCTGGATAGAACGGAATCCTGTATTTAGTGGAAAACTTTTACATCCCGAACATATTTAATTTAACTTCAAGTACATGTATTACATAGGTGGCTAGACTTTTGGAATCAGTGATATACTCTGAAGACAGAAAAACGTTTCGCGATCTACCATAGTACGTAATGTATTAATATTAGGTCAACTAGGCAAAGAAATGTAAAATAGCATAATAACATCAGAAATACAAAAGTACAATTGTTTCATTTATTAAAAATTGATTTTTTAAAACTAAAACATTTACCATAATTAAAAGATGTTTTTCATTAACCCTTCTGTTGCGAAGCTGCTGCATGACACTGCATATCTTGCGGTAACTTACTGAGAGAGGGTTGATAATTAGGCACAATTGAAGGCTTCGGTATCTTGATTTAATTATCTTCATCTGGGAGAAGGTTTCTTCGTAGAGGTAGGTCGATCCAAAAAAATTCTGTCAAACAAAGAGCTATTGATCGTTCTGAAGCGGCAAATAAATTTTGATAGAGAACAAAAAGCGGCTGAAATCAATTGATAGATCGCGATCGCCTGTTTTGCTACCTCTGGTGTATTAGAACCTACCCGCAACGGAAAATTCCGGTCATTAGCGGTTCCGTTATGGGCACGTTTCGTTGTATTAACATGTTACAATTATGAGTTAAGAATGTACACATAAGGCGATAGTTTTAAATAATATTCTGATTGTGTATTTACATGAAGAGAGGAAGGCCATGTTAATTGGTATTGTTATTGTGGTGTTATAAGGAAGAAATAACACTAAATTGAATTTGGAGTGAACAGAAAATCCGCATTCTGCTTAGAACAGGAACATTCGATGACAGTCAGCTACAGTCGAACCCGGTCATCGGTTTATACGACACCTCGCTTATAGAGTCAGATTTTCTATGGTACAGTTTTATTTGTCACTTTTAACCATAACGTTATACTCCTCGTTTATAACGACACAAAGTATTCAGCCCCTTTCATAACGTTATAACCGAGGTCGACTGTACATTATACCGAGGAAGCGGAAATAAGTCCTACAGATGACGGTGATCGAGGCTTCCTCCTACCGTCTGGCCCTCTATGACCTGTGTGAAGACGCCCAAAACCCTTGGCATTGGCATAGGTTATCAGGTGGTTGTCATTATCAACATTTATATAAACAGAATGGATAGACAACTGTAAGTGAATATAGGAAAGCACTGAAGGGACAACGAGGATTCGGGGTTCGATTCCCGGTAGGAATAAGATGTTTTCCCCTTATCCAAAACCTCCAAACTGGCACTGGATCCCATCCAGACTTCTATTCCGCGCGTAACGGTTTTTTTTGTCGGGTCATACAGTGGCCGAAGCGTGAAGATGACCACTAACCTACATCTCGTGCCGAGGTTACAAATGTGTAGAGCTATGCCTAAACTCCCCCTTTATGTCTTAATTAAAAGTGGGGACAGCTTTACTGTTACGTTGGAGGGGTAAACGTAGTAACAAGAGAGAAATGTGTAAGGGGAGGTCAATTCATGAGGTCTGTTGCCACGTTTCAGTATTGGCCATCAAATCATGTTGTATTTACGCCGTGCAGCAGTTCCTGGTCACCAGCTTGGTATTCATTGCGTAGCAGACTGGCCTGATACCAGAGCTGACCTGGATATGATGACAAAGAGAAATGATTCCTACTCGTGTCACGAATCAAATTCTGGTTGCATTTCCAGCAGTCAGTTTACTGGATGAGCTACCGAGCTCATTCAGTAAACTGACTGATATCACGGATAAGTAAACTGACTGATATCACGGATAAGTAAACTGACTGATATCACGGATAAGTAAACTGACTGATATCTGGCTTCCGCCGCGATGTTGATGAGATCTGCACTCTTCTGGAATATTACGCAGCGTCGAGTGGTAATCCTTTACTTGCGTTTCGGGCAAAGTATCGGTTCCATCTTCAAGGGTCAAGAAGTCCAAGAAGGAAAGCTTTTCTTCGTGCACTTCTTGACCCTTGAATACGGGACCGATACGTTGTCCCGAAACGCCGGTAAAGGATTACCACTCGATGCTGCGTAATATCCCACAAGAGCACAGATCTGATCTTACGGAGCTCATGTTTGGAAGCTGTGGGTTCACTATGTTTGTATTATATCAGCTACCGTCAAGGTTTATCGGAGGTTCTCAAGGACATGTGCGTATGTGTGTGTTTTAATAGCAAAGGAACAAAAAACATAATTTCACTTCCTTGACCGTAATTTTTGCTTAAGTGCAAATAGAATAGGGTGTTTTTTTCCTACTTGACCGACAAGCGCCAGCCCGACGCTCTAGTGAATTTTATTAGACTTTCTAAAGGTTATTATCACTGCGATCGTTTGTCTAGCTTCCGTCATCGAGTGTTAAACCTCCCCGACATGCGGCGTGCGACACAACGCTGGCACAGTGTGGAGCGGAGCGTTGGGCCGGCGCTTATCGGTCAAGCAGGAAAAGAAATACCCTGTATTTGTTTTAAGGGAGCACGACATTTAGTTTGAAAGTTTGTAACAGGAGGAACGCTACAACACATTTTGTACACATATCGCTCTTACTATAATATAGCTAAGGTTGTCCCTGTGCTGAATTAAGCACCACTCCATGAAGGTGTATGGGGGGGTGGTTGTGTTGCTCCACACATTCTTAACTTGGACACTATATGGAGGCGAATGTTCAGCTTCACGACCCCTGCCGCTTTATCCCTCAGTACTACTGAATAGGAGGCTGGCTAGGTCGCAGGGCTTGTCTGTGCGCTTTGGAGCCCCTGCCGAAAGTCAAGTCACGATTTCTCGCCCTTTCGGCCCAGTCGCTATGCCGACTGACTATATTTAAATTTCTCTCATATCTTTGAACGTGTGTACTGGGAACCTAATAGCTCTGGTACTGTCCGTTGTAAGGCGCTGCAATCAACGAAATGGTTTTCTTCCATATTTCTGTTTATTTCTGTTTATTATGTATATGTTGGAAAATGTGTCCAGAATCATGTCACACGTGAAGAATGAGATGTGCAGAAACGAAGTAGGTGTTTAAGGTTTAAATACGAAGACTCGGAGTAGCATCAGAAGCTTTGTGTTCGTCTAGACTAGCGGTTCCCCGCACCCGTTCTATGGAAACGGCAATAGTCAGTGATATTTACTGTAAATTTTCCTCTCTTTTCAGCACAGTCGAATTGACTCCCCGCCTCAGTATTACTGCAACGTGGAATGAACACTAGAAGTGCTATGGCTTTAAGTACAACTACATTGTACTGTACAATAACAAAGTGTGTTCATTAGTTATTTAAAACGTAATTGCTCCAGTATGTTTAAAATTAATAAACACAGATTCAATAATTACATTTTCTCGATCATTCTGTTTGAATTTAGACACAAATTTTTATTTTTTTAAATAATTATCGAGTTCTCCATAAAACCCTCTCGTGACCCTGATTTGGGTTGCGACCTGAGGTTGGGAACCACTGGTCTAGAGAGACCATGGGTCTCCAACCCGCGGCCCGCCAGTATGTATTATGCGGCCCACGGCCACGTTTGTAAATACGTGTATACTATAAAAATTACACAATAATATAGGCTGTTAGGTATACCACTTATTTTTCCACGTGCGGCCCACGAACCTGCCCACAATAAGGGCCGTGTCCCTTTGCCATAGAAAGGGTAGACGCTCATGGTCTAGACCAGTGGTATTCAACCTGGGGTACGTGTACCCTTGGGGGTACGCGAAGACATCTTAGGGGGTACGTAAAATTAAAAAAAAAACTAAATATATTATTTAATGATAAACACTGAATAATGAGGGCCAGATTTAGGGTTAGCGACAAGAGACCCGGACGTAAGGACATGTGATTTGGGAGCGCCATTTTTTTTCTGTCTCTCTCCTTTATGCGATTCTTATCTGGACGGCTAGTTTCATTTTATTCCACATATTGCATATAATTCTGCTTTGCTAAAATACCTTTGTTCCTTTATTAATTTTTATGTGATAGGCAATAATATATTTGTTATTTAATAGCTTGACTCTCCTTTTTCTCATTTAAAACTTATTATTTAATACATTATTTTGGATGTAATTTATTTAAATTATTTTAGATGTAGATTATAGACTATGTATAACTTGAATTATGCACCGACAACTTTGGGGGTACAAAGTTGAAGAGAAATTATATCTGGGGGTACGCGAACAAAATGTTGAATACCACTGGTGTAGACTAATGAAACACTCACTCACAGGAAGTTGGGAGACAGGAACCTGAACTTGTGTTTTCCACTCTTGACACTATTT
This sequence comes from Reticulitermes speratus, assembly GCA_021186555.1. Lineage (NCBI taxonomy): Eukaryota > Metazoa > Arthropoda > Insecta > Blattodea > Rhinotermitidae > Reticulitermes > Reticulitermes speratus. Next base: position 11,942,873 of record JAJKFL010000427.1, on the reverse strand, counting down.
TTAACTTTGAAATTCCTACTCCATCATTGTAACTGAAGTACTTCGACCTTAGTGGTAGCTTAAAGAAAGATGTGGCAGGATGGTACATCAGAGCTGGAATTTCCGACCCCTTTTGAAGGGGGAACACCATGACAAGACAAACTTTACTTGAAGATGATGTCTATTTGTGGCGAGAATGTTCAGGAGTGGAGAGATAACCCCTAGAAATATTTTTAAATTTAGCTTCTTCTCAGTAAGGGTGAACATGAGGAGGGGAGGGTTTCAAATGTGGTCTGTTTGTGACTGTAGTGCACTGTTTTAAGGCATAAGGCTGGTGTTAGACTGGGGGGGGGGTGGGGGGGAGGTATCGCTTTACACAGAGCCAGAATATGGTATGTAACTCTTTTAAGGCTAAAACTAATTTAATGTAGACCTGTGCACAAAGATTCAGTTCCTGATTCACAGGCATTGCATTTGCATTAGAAAAGATAAACTGTTTAATACTGTATATTAGTTTAGAGGAACATTTTATTGCAAAACGGCCATTTGCAGTTCTCCAAACGCAACGCCGGTTGCAAACCAATTGTTAACAATAAAAGTATTATTTCTTAAACAAAAATTTATTTTATGTTGATCGATTTTTTTGCTCATGGCTCGACAGCCCCTAGTGGGCCTCATTGTCGAGGCTTCACGATCACACTGACACATCACACTCGGTAGGACTCCTCTGGACAAGTGATCGGCACGTCGCAGAGACTCTACCTGACAATACACAACAATCGCAAAGACAGATCTCCATGCCGCCGGCGGGAATTTTTTTTTGTCTGTTCGGGGTTTTTCCCTTTGATCCATTTTTGTATTGTGTTAAATCCTTTCGTCCTTCATGTCACTTATGTTCCATACTACCGTATAACACAACACAAACATCCATGCCCCCGGTGGGATTTTTTTTTTGCCTGTCCGGGGTTTTTCCCCTTTGATCCATTTTTGTACTGTATTAAATCCTTTCGTCCTTCATGTCACCTATGTTCCATACTACCGTCTTTACAACAAACACAACACAAACATCCATGACCCCGATGGGATTCGAACCGACGATCCCTGTGAGCGAGCGGCCGAAGACCCACGCCTTAGATCGCACGGCCACTGGGATCGGCGAACCCGCAATCCCAGCAATCGAGCGGCCGCAGACCCACACCTTTAGCCGCGCGGCCACCGGGACCGGCATATTAAGCGATTATGGGACTGGAATTACCATTAATTGCGCATTAGGAGTACTGAAATAACATATAATATAGTAATTAATTATAATCTAATTTTTAGGATTTTTGAAGAATGGAAGAACGTGAGTGAGGGGATTGCCACTCTTTGTTGGTGTTAATGTTTGAAGAAACACACAGACTTTCGTTCTATAAAATTATGACTGAAGTACACTTGCACTAATTGCAATGATTTACAATTCCTTGTGTATGCAGGCATAACCCTCATAATCTCTTATTCGTGCAATTTCAGATAGATTTCGGCTCCTGATCAGTCTTCTCATTTTAAAGAGTGGCCAAACAGCAAAAAGTTTCATCTTTGACTTAAAAAGGAAACACAGAAATTATAGGACATAACCTCATTTTGCAGGGTTTGCATGGGTGACACTTGCCACAAACGATTCATACTCTCTTGGTGCTTTGGTCCTGGGCCATTCATTACGAAGAGTGGGCACTCCTCATGACTTGGTTGTACTAGTCACCCCTGGTGTGTCAGCTGCTATGAGGTATGTACAGATTATATTGGTTATACAGTATTTATACAGTAATTAAATTAATTCTCCAAATAGGTTGTGTAGTATTCTAGGATTTAGATTTTTAACCATAGAAAGCAAAGCGTGAATATAATATGCTGTTTGTGTATGATGTGTAAAATACGTAAATTTCACCTACATTGTGGCCAACATTATGGTCCATTTCCTTGTGTCAGGTTGGGGATCAGTGCGGTATTTAAATGACGTGTTTATGGGTTCAGCTCCCTTCCAAATCCTAAATTATTGTGTCAGCATAACACAAAAAATAAAGAAAATAAGGCATTTGTGCTGTCAGAACTTAATTGAAGGTAAAAGGTAAAGGCAAAGCTGTCCCTGTCCATCCAATGAAGCCATACAATGGGAGCAGAGGTATAGCTCCACTCATTCCACTCATTCTTAACCTCGTCACTAGATGGAGGTGAGTTGTCAAATTCACGCCCGGGCTGCTTTATCCCCGGGGAAGAACCCCGGTACCCGTTGCATAGGAGGCTTGATGGGCCCCAGAGCCGGTCCGGATGCTTTTGGAGAAGAGAAAATCTCTTGCCCCTGCCAGGATTCCAAACCCAGACCGTCAGTCCCGTAGCTTGATGCAGAGGAAATCTGATAGTGATGGAATCAGTGTGTACTTCAGCATCATAGATCATGTTTAAGTCTGTGTAATGAAATGTAGGTTATTTTAATACTTTAAAATGCTTGAAGATGGACCTGGATATGCTACTGCTGTCAGATGTCAGAAGGGTATTTTATTAAGTGGTGCGCAGTGGTATATCATACCAGAATCTCATTTCATAAAACACAAAAATGGAACAAAATTGAAAAGTATTAGAAACCACATTAACAACACATTAACATGTACAAAGATACAAGTTTGCCTGCTGTTTTGTATAAGAGAGAAACTTGGTTTCTGTCATTAGGGACAGACAGGTCCAGAGGGTTTGTGAATGGAGTGTTGAAAAGAATATATGGGCATAGGAGGGAGGAAGTGACAGGAGGCTGGACAAAATTATATGTTGAGACACTTCATGCTGTGGACTCCTCTTCAGTTATTAGGTTGATCTGCGAAGAAGTATGAGATTGGCAGGCCATGTAACATGTATTAGCAAGATGAGAAAGGCATACGCATTTTTGGTTGGAAAACCTGAAAGGAGACCATTTGGAAGACCTGCATATAGCTGGGAAGATAATATTAAAATGGTTCTTAAATAGTGTGGCAAGTTTGTGCTCTGGATTCATCACTGTCATGATGATGGACCAGTGACAGGCTTTGTGAACACAGTAGTGAAGCTTCAGGTTCCATAAAATGCGAAGCATTTCTTGATTGGCTACGGAACTTTTGGATGCTCTGTGCAGTTAGTTAATTATGTACTTTGTCAAATAGTACACAGGATGAAGGCCAGTGTTACATGGGCCTAGACTTGTGTTAATTTGATGTATGACTCTGTAAACTACACGCTCAGTGAAGGTTACTGTATATTGAGATGTGATGCTGTATATTCTGGTAGAAATTTACAAGAGTTTGGGAGGACTATACTGCCTCCTTCTGCAGGGTAGAAGAGGCTATACTATGTCACATCCCAGAAGACTGTCAGACATTGTAGTAAAAACATAAAGGTAAAGTCCCTGTCCATGCCATGAAGGCATACAGAGGGAGTAGTGGTATAGCTCCACTCATTCTTGACATTGGCGCTAGATGGAGGTGACCTGTCAACATCACATCCCGGCCGCTTTACCCTGGGGAAGGAATTCCGGTACCCATTGAGTAGGAGGCTGGGTGTGCCCCCAGAGCCGGTCTGGACGTTTTAGAGAAGGGAAAAATTTCTTGCTTCTGCCAGGATTAAAACCCCAGACCTAGCCTAGTCACTGTACTGACTACATTAGTATATAAGATGCGCCCCCTCGACATTTTGCCACACCTGAGTGCCAGTACATTATATTATGGAATGAGAGTACTGGCCCAGTAATTCCCAACCTGTGGGTGGCAGATCCGTGGGGGGCTAGGCCTGTGGAGTTTTTCAGCGGTGGCCACGAGGTTATTCAGGGGTTCTGCAAATACACATAGCTTTGCAGGAAGTCTTGATTCTTCAGTCAGCATTTTGTTTATTCTGTTATTATTTTTGCCATTAATAAAATGTGCATTGTTGTCTTCTGGGATATGGTATGGTATAGTCTTGTAGGTGGTTACCAGCGTCTCAGAGAAACTTGCAGTTTTTCATCCTCAGGGTATTATGAATATGGAGGCAGCAGGTCCCTCCGAACTCAGTAACCTCAATCGAGATGTTCTGACAGAAGCTCACACTTGATGTTTAAAATTTGTTGCTTAAAGGAACCAGCTGTCATCTGCCTTCACTGTGGTACAGGAAGTGAACGTTCTTGACTCTCAGGATGAAGCTAACCTTGCCTTATTGGAGCGACCTGAACTTGGAATCACGTTCACCAAACTTCACTGTTGGAGACTCACACAATATGAGAAATGTGTTTTCCTGGATGCTGACACTCTGGCAAGTGTTTAAAGGCAATAATTAACAGAAAACTTGCAGCAGTTTATTGTAGAAATATTGGTGTCTTCCTTACTAAGTGTGTTCTTGGCTTGGCTTTTCTGGTGTCAGTTGATGTCAGTGGCTGTGTGAATGACTCTGTTGATGTACTGGGGAACTAACTGACTCCATGGAGCAGAGCCCTTCTTCAGGAGCTAGTAATTTCTCAGTTAGTGAAGAAATTCTCCACATATTATGAAGCCCAAGCTTTTATTATTGTGTTCGCAACAGCCTGACTTCTGTAATATGTTAATATTTTATTGTGAGGAGTTGTTAGCCCCTTGCCCAACCTACAAACTGGAGGACCACAACTGCATATTAAATGTATTCAGTGCTACCTTCCACATCTAGAGGTTGTCTTCTCCATACACAGCTTCAGGATGTGCCATGCCATGGAGACAGGGGCCCATTTATCATGGCAGTGTAGTGGGGAATCTATATTAATGCCATGTGTGCATGTAAGGTCCTCAATTCATAGTTTAAATTTACTATGATGCCATGTACCTCCCTCCACAAAGTCACTGTGCTGTTTTCTCAAATGTTTATTCAAACTCTGTACTGCATTCTATTTTTATCTCCGCCTGCAACAGTTTATATTTAGCCACAGAAGCTTGATTTTAGGCTCCAGGGTAATTCACTGCAAAATAGAAACACATATAAGTTAAGCTGAAGTGATGACAGAAAGTCTAATGGTATCTTCATGATGCTGCAGAAAGAGATGTAGCAAGTTAAATCACTAGAAGTCTGTGTAGCAGGATAAATTGCTGGAAGTCTCTAATTAAAAACTTATCAATTTGAATGCTAAGAAGCAATACTGCATATAATGTGGACTTACAAATGTATGTAGTTCATAATGAACCTTCAGGTTCCTTGATGGTGAGGAATTGTTTGATCAGCTAGGTAACAATAAGCTTCTCAAAAAGGACTCTGCTGAATGGACATTGACATTTTAAACCTGAAATTTGTTAAGGTCTGACATCACAGAAAACTTACTATCTGTACATCAGTATTACAAAGCCTGACCAATTAAAGATGTACTGTGTAGTAAATTATGTTTATTCTGAGAATTGTACGGAACTCATGGACACTCTGTGTGAGCAAAATTAAGTTCTTCTGAACATCCAAACAGTGGTTACATATATTTACCACTGTGCTTGAAAGGTTAGCCAAGTATTTTTTTATTCCATGTGTGTAATAATGGTGGGATGAAAGATGATGACAAATGATCATAAAGGTGTAATAACTTTCCAACAAGTCGTATTTGATTCTTTACAAGAATTTAACTTTAAACATGCACACTTGCCACTTTCTGATTTTGGCCCAGAATTTTCCAAAATTGAGTTTTTTTTTCTGGACTTTAGTCAGATTTGGTCAGAACAAGGGGGTTTGTTACATTCTCATGTGCCTTCCTTTGCTAAGCTAAACATTTAATTGTGTGTATATATTTGATTGAAATTTTTATATTAATTTCAGATTAAAATAATTCTCTGTTTATTTTATCCTGTGTACACAATGAACCTCAAATGGCTAATGGATCTCATCATCACATATCAGTGTTGTAACATACATTGTTACCTAACAATTTTTTTCCCCTGGATTTATGAATGAATTGGATTGTGGAATTATTTCCAAAATTATTATGTAACACTGTGTGTAGATGCAAAAGAAACAACCAAGTGTGAGGGTTCATACACAGGGTTGTACCTTGCTAAGGCTCCAACATTATTATTAGCTCTGCAGTGTTTGAAATATTTGCCTCCTGGATAATCCTGAAGTAAGAAAATACACTGTAGCAGATAATGAAGGAGGATTCATCTAACCAAACAGCTGACCAATGAACAAACAAACGAACCAACCAATTGACTGACTGACTGACTGGCCGACTAACACCATGCAACAGAGTCCTTCTGAGAAGCTAACAGTTGCTGAGCTGCTCAAGAATTTTCTTGCCTCATATAGAACATGAAGGTGTATTTGAATGTTCTCCAGTAGCCCATCAGTGAACGCTATCCTGAGTGAGATGAATCCAGTTCACGCCCTAAAACATTGTACAGTATATTTAAGAACCATTTTAATATTATCCTCCCATCTGTGCCTAACTCATCCGTCTAGGTTTTCTATCCAAACTTTTGTTCCCATTTCTGATCTCTTATGTTCAAAGACCTGTCTGAAATTTAACAATTTGTGCTTTTTGACGCGTGATTTCACCATTTTTATCTTCAGGGTGCAGATGGATGTCAGTAGTCAGTTAGGTCATTTTGACAGTGGTTATCAACTCTGGAAATTGTTTTCGTATGGTTGTGCCTTGGCCTTTCAGTCTGTAGCCAGTGACCTTGTTAATTGTGAGATACAAGGGTCTTGATAACAGAAAAATGTATACTATTTTGTATGCCTGGAGAAGAGTTCAGTGATCAAAAATGTGTTGGTTGCCACTGCACAATGAATGAGGTTTCTCAGACTGGGCTTGGGTTCTGTTAAATCTCAATGTTTGCAGAAGCATCCTTATTGCATATTGTTTAGCATTTTTAGACATACATTTCTGTCAACACAGAACACTCTTATTAACCATACAAAGCCTTTTAAAAACAAGACACTTCGCATTTTGTCCACACAGTATGTTCGCTTCCTATGATTCACACAATAATTAGCTATTATTTTCTTAAACAAAATTAACCTGTTGTTCTTTAAAATGGAGATGGATTGTGTTCTGTATGAGGTAGGAACTGAATCTTCATTTATGATTTAGATGAACATGTGTCTTGAAAGGTTTAGATATAATTTGTAGGGCCTCACAACATAGTAAAGATTGTTGTCCTGTGGGATGTGATGCTGTGTAATCTGGTAGATGTGCACCAGTGTTTCAGAGGAACCAGCCGCCTCAATCATCCGGGTTTATGATGAATGAATGATCAGGTCATCTAATCTGATAATGGAGGAAGAGTGTTTCTTTCAAATGTCTACCAGACTACATGGCATCGTATCACCACAGCATGGCAGTCTTCACAGCTGCTGCCATGAGTACATCAAACCTTACTTACAGCAGTGTGTATCAGTGAAGTTGATGTAATTGACATTGAAATGTGTTGGTGTAAGGTTATGTATTGTGTTCTTTCTTCAGGGGTGACATCCCATTGTGCCTAGGTGACAGGTATACACAATAACTGCAGTCACAGATGGCACATCTATGGTTCTATTAAAACATAACAACTTCCTCCATATTGTGACCCCTTCTGGTCATTTATCCTAATTAAACACAGTTATACCAACTGAAATAGTGATCACATTTATTGTATTTACTTTTTATGTATCCATTGTTTACTAAAGTTCCTGTTTTTTGATGGAGTTATAGTCTTAAACTGTGTGTAGTTTAGTGTTAAAACAACTTACATAGAAAATACAACAGCTCCATAACCTTATCATGACCTTATGTTTCGTAATGAAAACAATATTTATGGACTGAATATGGGTTAATCCCTCGTATTATCTGAGAGGACCTTCTCTGTTACCACACAGATAACCCCATATGTAAGGAACCTTTGGAACATGTTGACTGTCTTTGTCATGGGAATAACTATTAAAAATTAAAATAACTATGTAACACAACAATAAAATATTTGATATTATTGCAGTACATTTTATCATTTCCTTGGCATCACCAGGTATTCACACATTGGATCTTCGCTGGTGGTGAAGTTGTCACTATTCTTACTGTGAAGGCATATAGGGCGAGTAACACTAGCGCAATTTTGGGCTGAGGGGTCAGCTTCATGCCCCAGCTACTGTACCCTTGGGAAAGAATCCCGATACCCATTGAATAGGAGGCTAGAAGGGCCCCAGAACTGATCTGGACTCTTTGGAGAAGTGACAAATTTTTTGCCCCAGCCGGGATTCGAACCCCGGAGCGTCTACCCCGCAGCCTAGTCACTATAATGACTACACTATCCTGGCTCATTATTCGTTAATTTGTAATAAAAAATTATTAATTTTCCATGTTTACCTATAAGAGCATACTGGCATTTAAACTATATAACTGTATTTAGAGATGTTATTTTTTATATACTTGCAGTATGTGTTGATTTTGTAGAGCATTAGTGGTCAGTGGAGAACAAATATTGCCCTAGTTGACCAACTGGACAGAAGTTCTATTTGCTAAACATTTCTTGACAGCAGTAATTGTGCGTACCCATGCTGCTGTAATAGTTGTGCACCAGTCTGTATACATAACATCAAAGGCAAAGTATGGTATCTAGTATGTTATATACAGTAAACCTGCAATTTTATGTCTTTGTGGGACGCCACAAATGGCATAAAATCCGGGAAAATGTAAAATCTGTGAAACATTGTTCTTATGGGCATTTGGCCAGTACCTTACAAAAAGTGCATAAAATCGCAGAAAACGCAAAATGTGGGAATGTAAAAAGGGGGTTTTGCTGTGGCGTGAGTATAAGATATGATTTATTATGCAAATTTATTGCTTGACATCTGTGGAGGAATCAATAACGGGAGTGGGAGAGAATATTAATGTATAAATTCAAACAGGTTTTTCACTCATCAGCCTTGATTTTTCTCTTGTCATGGACAAAGAGATGAATGAGTCTGTTGAACTGTGTTTATATACAGGCATTTAAACCTAAAACACTGTAAGGGAATACTGTTCGATATGGCAACCGGTATTGCTCACTTAGCATAGTGACTACAGGTTGGACAGTCGAGGAATCAGGATTTGATGTTGGGCAGGGGAAAGAATTTGTTTTTCTCTTCCCCAGAGCATCCAGACCAACTCTTGAGTCCACCTATGCCTTCCTTTCAATGGTCACAATTGGCTTTTCCTTTGGGCATGAAGTTGACAGAGCGTAAAGCTGACCACTCATGTCAGTCTAGTGCCAAGTTCAAAATGCATGGCGTTATACCTCCTCTTCTTCATATCCCTTCATGACATGGTTTTTAATTAAGCAAATGGGTAACTTTTTGTTTTGGACAGTGTTCACTCTGTGAGGTACATTTTATGTACACCGTGTTCTGGTACCTGACTTGTGTATTAACATCAGGTAAAATAATATCATAAGCCTGTTGTTTGAGTCCTTTAGATTGAGCTCATCTGTACTGAGAGACAGAGATGTGAAGATGTCTGGCAGGCAGACTAATGCAAACATCCTTTATTGTGTGATACTGTGTATGTGTTGAAGAATTGAAGTTTTTATAGCTGTGCTTCATTATAGGTGCTGAAGAACTCTGATGAACTGTTTAAACGAGAGGAATTGTCAGCTGCTCCTGATCCAGGGTGGCCAGACTGCTTTAACTCAGGTGTATTTGTTTATCGACCATCATTAGACACATTCAGTAACCTTATTAAATTTGCTCTTTCCAAAGGAAGCTTTGATGGTAAGTTTATTTATTTACTCATAGTTTATTTAACACTATTTTAAACTTGTAAAATTAAAAAAAGCATAATATGATAGAATGATTAACAAGTATTGAATTTGTGGGGATATGGAAGGAACTAGTCATTTGCTAATATGACATCTTTCCTTACATGTGAGAGTATGTGAAAACAGTACTTTTTGTATGACAAACACTATTCAAGACTTTATATGTTTGCCAAGTTTTTGTATTCAGTAATTAGGCCCGTTGTACACAGACTGGTAAATGTAATATTTCCACAGGTGGCGATCAAGGCCTACTGAATCTGTATTTCTCTGACTGGGCAACAAAGGATATCAGCCGACACTTACCATTTCTTTACAATATGGTTTCTACAGCTACATATTCGTACCTTCCAGCTTATAAGGCGTAGGTATTAGAAGGTTGCTGTAAGTGTAGAAGAGTAACTGAACTGTTGTACTTGGCCTTAAGTGATACTGTATTAATGGATGTCCTGGCTTAACTGCCTAGACTTTAAACAAATAAATAGGTGAAAATAATTTTTTCAGTAATTCATGTAATAACTTAGTTTTGTCTTTATTATGGGCATTACAGATTTTATTTTATGGCATGTCTGATTTTGACGTTAATAATACCAAATCACTATCATGAAAAGTATGCTGAACGTAGAAAAATTATATTTTCATCTAAACATTTCCTGCATATTCCAACCTAGCTCAGCCATCTCTGGGGAATCACATGTGATGTGGAAGTAGCATTACTATTGGCCTGATATCATAGTGTCCATGTGTGTAAAAAGCATCATTGTTTTTTAAATACTAAAATGTAAAAACATTTAGATTTTAATATTTACAGTGCCCATTATGATATCAGGTCTGGAGGTGATGTGGATGCTGTGGAAAAGGGAAAAATCTCTTCTCCTCTTGGGACTTGAACCATATACCATTGTCATCAAGCCTAGAGCCTGAACATTTTACTGACTGAGCAATCCTGACTGCCATCAGCCTTTTTAAATCTGTTGTTTGGAGCCCTATAAATAGACATCTGCTACACCTTCATCTCAGCCTGTGTTACCATCACACTGTTGTATATATTTTATTAGAGATTGTTACCAGTGCATGCAATGCCTGTATTAATAATTGATTTGCATAAGGTATGCAAAGTTCAGGTATTTGCTACCATATAACACCATAGTCCTCAGTGTAAAGATGGGAGTATAAACAATATAAATTCATGCCAAAAGAATCAGGCTGAATTACTTTGTCCAAATGAAATGTTGACAGTAGGTGCAGGTTTGCCACTGCAGCCCAAACAGAGCCTTGGCCTTCTTGTGGAGGTATAAGACATCCCAAGTTTTCTATTTTATTTTTTAAATTATGTACTAGTCATCAGCCAATTTCAGTGGTTGATTTTGCCCGAAGAGTAAGTCACATAAAACGTTTAATGTCAAAGTGTCTACAAAATCTGTGTTTTTTAAACTTTGATTTGGGTGGGGGGACTGGAGACTGCAGCCTGGCAGCCCCCTGATTGGGTGTGCCGTGCCTTGTACTCAGTGGATAAGAAGCTTGGTGGGCCATAGTCAGTCTGCACACAGCTGCAACAACAAGAAGCCCTCCTTCCTTCAGGGATTGAACATCTGTCCTCCAGTCATTCAGCCCGTAGACTGGTACAGCTCTTGTTGTCGCTGGGTACATAAGGGTTTATTTGCAAGTGATGAGTGAATGAGTTTTCATCATATGACCTTGACTGTCGTTTGTAGCTAGTTTAAATATTAACCCATTCACTGCTTGTATGATATATTAGTGTGGCTGGCCATGACCTTACCATGTGCCAGCTACATAGACTGAGAAATTATGCATTGATTTCCATTGTTATTTTATCGTCACATCTTTGAATTTTGTACACATCATGTGGAAATATCTTTTGCCTGTAGATTACAGATGAATTTACATGAATATCTTAACACCATGAAGTCACATGATCAGGAAATTCCCAGCCTCTTACAAAAGCCAGATGTTCGTTACTATGATGAATACTGTCTTCTGGGTTGTGACGCCGTGTAGTTTGGAAGAAATTTGCCAATGTTTCAGAGAAACCTTCTGCCTGCATTTTTGGTTTAGAACACAGTATTCTTAATAATAAATGTCATGAGCATCTCAGATGCCATGTTCCTTACTCTGTTTACAAGGGCCTTCCACAGCATCCTGTCCTAACACAATCAACAGTCAGATAGCTCAGTCAGTATAGTGACTAGGCTGTGGACTGGATGACTGAGGAATTGTGGTTTGAATCCAGATTTGGGAGAGAGGTTCTTGTAGTCTCCACAACATTGCAACAAGTTCTGGGACCAAAGAGCATCCTACTCTGTGGGTATCAGGGCTCTTGCTGACAGTGTAAACTGGCTGGGGCATGAAGCTGCCCGTTTACCCAGGAGGACCTCCATTGCAGTTGTCGGGGTCGTGTTCATCGCTCCTGTAATAGCCAGATGGGCTAATCTCTATATCTTACTGAGCTCTGTCCAGCTGACATTGTATCTGACCCTCGGCCACCAAACCGTGGAGCTGTAGGTCAATACGGGTCTGATCACCTTGGTGTAGACCCAATGTACCACCCTGAGTTTCAGCCCCAGGTTTTACCAAATGTGCCCTTACAGGTTCAAAAAGCCCTGTAGGTCCTATTCATCACATTTTTCAGCTGTACCTTCCATGTCAATCCCTTGTCCAGAATAAGTCCAAGGTGTTAGACCTCAGTAGTCAGCTGCAAAGTGTGTCCAGAGAGGGTTGGTTCCTGTAGGTCCCTTAAATCTATCTTCCAGGTGAATGGTACTATCATCATCTTTTGTGGATTGATAGACAGCTGAGTCCTATCACACCACTTCTCTGGCACATATATGTTTTTTAAATTTAAAAACCCTGACCTCAGTCCAACTTTGGACCACAAAGTGATTTTCTGAATGTGAGACTTGAGATTCCATGAGTGACTTCTGAGATCTGATACTGTGGAGTGTGGTAGATAGTTAACATTTTGGTGGAGTCCATGTGTGTAACTACACAGTTCCATGTCACAGAAGACTATAACAATCTTTTGAATGCTGGGATGAATCTGACAAAGGAACGTGTGTGAGGTGAATTTGTTTAAACATGTGACAGGCTATCAGAACTATTTCATGTGTGTATGTGTGCACATTTATCCATATATACCACGGGTCTCCAACCCATGGCCTGCGGGCCACACCGGCCACATGTGTAAATTGTGTATACACTATAAAAATTACACAATAATTAAGACAGTTAGGTATACCACTTAGTGTTATTTTTCTACATGCAGCCTGTGAACCAGTTTGCAAGAATGGCCCTTCACCATAAAAAGGTTGGAGATCCATGATATATATGTATGTGGTATTTGAACAGTCACACTGGGTCTGGTATTGAACTGTAAATGATTTCTGCATGTGTTACCCTGATTTGAGCAGATGCATCAAAAGATTAATCATTTGAACCCTTGGTCTGGTAATGAAAGGAAAAACATTAATGTATTATTTATGTATTTATCCATAGATTTGGTGAAGATGCAAAAATCGCACACTTTATTGGGCCAAACAAACCATGGCTTCAATATTTTGACCCCGAGACTCGATTGGTGAGACCACCACAAGGTTCCGAACACCTGCAACACTTGCTGCAGCTGTGGTGGGACATATTTTGTTCCACTGTACATCCCAGCCTGTCCCCAGATATGGTAAGCTGCCATAGGTAGTGTAAATCTAAAACACTTCAAAAAAAAGGTATATATGAACTGAATGTACGATGTTTATAGAATTTAATTAAACTAAGAGAAAGCTTTGTAGAAGTTGAAAATACATACAGTAAAAATCAAATATTATGGCCTTTAGTTGGACTGTATCCAAAATCTTTTATTAAACTTTCTAAGAACATAACATTTCAGAGACTGACCCCGTTTCTGTCCCCACATAGAAAAGGGTGGTCACAGGGCCAGTGTCCTATATGTTGTTGTTCTTAAATTTTATATTTTGATCCCACAATGGCTGGATTCCAGTCTAGGTAACATAGCAGTAGTGGTGGTGATGATGATGTGATGATGATGACAATGATGATGACGAGGATGACGACGAGGACAACGATGACAGAAGTGACTATGACTATGTCTGTGATAACTACAACTATGACTAGGGCTAGGGCTAGGCCTAAGAGTTGCTAAAATTAGGACTAGGATGACGATAAAACCATTGTCATTAAACTTCAGTGTAAACCTGTGCTCAGCAAATTACATTTCTCTCATTCTGACAGTTATTAAGAGGTTTTATGCAGTTTAAATATTACTTTTTTATAATAATAATAATTTTAAAAAATGGGAAATATGATTGGTGTAAGAAGAGGGACTTGAACCATTGCTGCATATACTTGTAGTTTTTACCACTGATATACTGGTAGTCAGTGTACTGACCGAGTAAAGGCTAGATGACCAGGGATTGATTCTCAGCAGAAGCAAGATGATTTTTTGTCACCACTATATCCATACTAGCTCTGGGGTGCACCCGGGCATCTGTCCAGATGGTACGGGGAGCTTTGTGCCCAGTTACTGGGCTGTGAAGCTGACCATAAACTTTCATCTGGTTATGACGTTACAAATGCATGGAGATGTGCCTCCACTCCCCCAAATGTCTTTGTAGCATGGTGCTGAATTAAGCACAGGGACAACTCACTTATTTTTACCTTTAATAGAAGTTGTATGTTATTAGCAACCACCTTTAGTACTTGTTTCAAATAAAGACTGGGTAGTGTAGATGGTATAGCAATTTACTGCGGTCTGGACAGTCTGGAGTTCGAATCCCGGTTATGGTGGAGATTATTTTCTTTGAAATGTCCAGGCTGGTTCAGGGCCCACCCAGCCTCATATTCAGTCAGTACCATTGTTCTTTTCTGGGGCGTGAAGCAGCCAGGGCATTAAGTTGACCACTCGTCTCCACCTAGTGCTTTCACAGCATGGACTGTGACAGTTTTACTTTTTACCTTCTTTAAATATTTAATTGAATGTAAATTACTTAAGTTGACTAAAAGAAATCCAGCAGATCATCTCTTGTAAAAGAATTAGATATTAAATTGCACATGTTTAATTATGAATACTGTACACTTCGTGGTATTTTGTATGTAAATATTTTTACTTCTGCAAGTGGTTCAGCTTGTTCAAGTTCATTACATTGCCCTATGTATAATCTCCAATTATTTTGTCTCTCAATAATGGCTGCTATTGGAGAGGCTCAAGAGGAGGTAAGAAATCACTTAAGTATTAATTGTTAAATGCTAATTAAAAAGAAACTTCAGGTTTATTACATATAATTTGCATAGGAAATTTTCTGCAATGCAGGTGATTTTCAGAAACTAATCTTTCTGTTTAAATTCAAGCCAAATCCTTTCAAGATGATTTGAAATGTTTTATTACATTTTGCAAGTCAGAATAGTGTGCTGAAGAGGATTAAAAATACCTATTTATTTAAATTGGTACAAACTCTGTGTTATTACATTTTTTCAAGTTGGATAGTTGATCCTAATATTGATGTTAGTAAGTGGAATGAAGCACTATGTAACTGCAGACATCATGTGTTGGTGGTAAGTAATCTGGAATCTGCTTTCTTATGGCCTTAAAACAGCAAACTATAGATACAATTTGCTGTGCAGTGTGTTAGAATACCCTGCTGGGTAGAACTGTAGTTAGTGTGCAAGTATATCACATTGCTTATGAAGTTAAAGCTACTGCTCTTTTTTTTAATGAGATACTGCTATGTAATTTAGCATATTTGTGTTGTCTCAGCACTATATAAACTTGATGCAATGCATTAGAGAATAATTAAAATATCAGAATTTCAATTATCCAACTTAACTAAAGAGAGTTATATTCTATAAAAATAAATCATGCTAAAGATGTATCCTTAACCCATTTATAAAATCAATTAATTATGCTAAAACATGAATTCGGTCTGTTGGTCCCTTAAAGTCTGATCAGTTTTCATTAAACTCCTAATGTGTAACAGCTTATCGTTTAATCTTACCTGTTATTTTTGCGCCAAGTTAATTTTTATTTTAGTCCACTGATTTTTGTGTCTGCTAGATTTAAATGAAAAAGTAATTTTTATGATCTGACTGAAAATATTATTCAGAATTTATAATGGCCATTTGCAGTAACCCATATTGCATAATTGTGCCATGTAAGTTACTGCTGAACAGATTTGTAGTTTTGTACTGTCCAAGTGAAGAAGTTTATTGTGGACTGCCAAATATTGTAAGTAATTTCAAATCAGTAAATTTTCACATTTGTAACCAAATTCAAAATTCACAACCATGTTCTTGGTGTGTACAGATATTAATGAACTTTGCCACCTCAAAAGGATCTCTTGTTGATTGGTGCAGTGTTTTGGTGCATGATGCCATCGAGTTTGATAGATAGGTACCACCTTTACAGATAAACCTGCTGCTTGCAGCTGTATTCTCAAATTACAAATGTTAATGGAGTACAACATTTATCTTCACTCTCACTCTTCCATGTTTAACACTGAGGCAGTAGGTTATTCTGAAACATTGGTTTGAATCTCTGAAACTACATGGCCTCACATTGCAGGCAACTGTTATCTCAGTATTCACCACTGTGTGAACCAAAATCTCACCTCCCCTTCAAATTGAAATATTACCCCATTATACAGTTTGTACATGAACATGTGTTAAACCTAATCTGGTGTGTGTGATTTTCAAATTGAGAATGGAAATGTCTTGGTATGAGCACGCATATTAAGTAAGAGCATTTGTGTATTTTGACTTAATGGAAGATGTATGAAATAATGAAGCCTACCAAATGATAAAAAGATTAATTTTATTGTAGGAGAAATGTAATACATAAACACAAAATTCTATATTTTGGATAATTGACTTTCTATTATGCTAGAATTTAGATATTGTTACTATGATGTTGCACTTAATACTCATTGGTATTTGTTGTGTGTGGTGTTTACGTAACAATCCGTGCATGCAATTCTATGCCTGTTTTAAGTTCACACCCTTTCTCTAGAGTTTGTCTTGAGATCCTATGTTATTTATTTCAATTCTTTAATCTCCAGATTTGGTAGATTTTCTGTGATTTAATTCTTTGCACTTCAGCTGTGTTTTATCATGGAAACTGACATTGTTTCTGATTCACTAAAAAAACAGATTTTCATTTTAAGAAACTTTCCTTCATGTTTCAAAATTGTAAAATAGCTGTGAACCATTGTGAAGCGTGAATCATAATTTTGCGTTTTAAAGTTCACCTGTTGCATTATACATAAATTATACATCCAAATGCAGTACAGAATTTTATTCTTTGTTTGTACTTCATTTCAGCATTTTATAGTATGAGTTGCTAGAATGTACTGTAGTTCCCAGAAATCTGTATCTTTATTTTTTTTTTTTTTTTTAATTTGTTTTCTCCCTCATCTGTATTATCCTTCTCAGTGAAAGCTTTATTTTGTGTTCCTTCATACACTGAAAGTAACCTCCATGAAATCTGCATTCTTCATGAGATGTTACACATCCCATTTCCTAAGCTTTGTTATTACCACATTATTGAATGCTAACTCCTCTATAGAAAATGTTTGTTACTAACTAGATCCTATACTAAACTGTTTCTGCTCAAATCACATCAGTCATTTAGGATCCATTATATTATTACTGATGAAATATCTGATGAAAATTTGTGTATTTTGTTTGGTGGAGTTTGAGACTGTAATACTGACTGAAGCATTTGGTACCTGTCAATGTCATGTATTGATTCAAACTTCTAGCATTGTTCTTTATGATCTGTAAATGAATCTTATTCCTGCACATCACATACATGTAGTCATTTGTGAACTGTACCCTCCTGTGTGTGATATATGTAGACAAACACACTAGCCACATGCCCATCGTATGATTGAGTTAACATAATAGTCATGCACCATTCCATAGTCTCTTTCAACAGTTGTTTCCTTATTTTTAGAGCAAATGAAGCTTTAATTTAATCTGGCAGAGTGCTGCCATCTTGTTGTGCTATATTGTTTTGTATGCACAATGGTCAGATGTTTCTTCAGCCTCAATTATTACTTCACAGAGAACACATTCTCTCTGACCTCTATCATAACTGTGGCACCTGTCAGTTATTTTTGATTGTTCTTTGGCCTCCCCACATAACCTCACAGAGATTATAATTGTACCATAACCTTCACATTCTTGGTGTAAAACACAGTTGTTGCTGAAATATTGCTTCTGCTGCCCAGTAATAAAGGCACTTATGGTATTATATATGCCTTGGTCACACAGACCAATTTTGATTATTTTTGGCATGGCACATCCCATAATCCTATTTGTACTACCAGAATCATCATCATCATTTATTTACAATCCATAAATCCAATACACAGTCACAAAGACAAAACAGGATGTGGATTTGGTCGAAAGCATATGCACCTATCTCTACTTCTTGATGAGTTATGGCTGCCATGGACAGACAGACAAGACAGACAGACACACACACACACACACACACACACACAGACTCACACCTTCATATCCTATCATTTGTACTTGCTGTTCTAATTGGCCTTCTTTTTGCAGTGTTTCTCTGTGCAATTTTTGTTAACATATTTTTCTATTTCTGTCTTAATCATGTAGATTTAATGATCTTAACAATACCCAGAAAGGAAAATAATTCAGTTCATATTAGATCACTTTATTTATTTCTCAGTCAGTCATATATTTCCTTATTTCAGTCACTTACATTTAACACTTTAGTAACAATTGTCTAGTTGCCAAGCATTCTTGATATGTATGTTGCTGCACAACATTAATTGACTTTCATTGATGATTTTTATTTGTTGATTTAAGGCCATAAGTGAACTAACATTGTATGTAGGTCACTTATTTCCTTTCTTTATTCCTGTCCAAAAGTCTGACTGTTCCTAATCTATGGGTATACGTGCAAACATAGAAACACAATCTTGCACTTCTTATATCTATCCACCATCACAATATCTCAATCCATATGTTGTCATATTATAGACATAGAAAACTAGAATTTTTCTCTTTATGTCTTTCTTGATCCCTGTATTCTCACAATTCAGAATATTTGATGGTGTGTCTTTGGACTGACAGTCTGAGCTGGTATCACAGCAGTACTCATTGATTGCTTTCTTCAAGGCTGTTCCATGTTTGTCTGGAGATGTTATTGGTGGAATGGTGGTTGAGTAATCGTAATTCATTGTGTTATGGTAAAGCTTTTACCTGTAATAATTTGGGAGAAGTCACAGTATTAAATATGTTAAATAATTTGAGCAGCTGTGAAAGGTCTATAAACAACACTTCTTGACATAATTATTAACAGTTAAAACACTGTATCATACATAGATGAAGTTTCAATGTATCAGGCCTGTAGATACGGAATGGGGGATAAAATATTGCATATAATTCTGTAATTTTAAAACCTTATTGGAAGGTTCCACTTGAAGATCAAATGTTAGATGGGAGGATGATTATTAAAATGGATCTTACATTCATAATAATGAAAGCATGGAATGTACTCGGCTACTTACTAAGCTGTTTTACCATCACTTGGGTCAATAACATATCTAGTCCTCCAAGACAGTATTTTGAATTTGTTGTATAATTTTGTTTTCAGTTTTTCTGTTTTTTACTTTTTGCACATACTTCTATTTGAAGTATATATCTATCAACTCTTTTACTATTATACAGTAAGATTTTTTGTGTGCATTCATTTGGGTGGAAGACTTGGGTGCTCCTGCTATCAAGTTAGGCTGACTTACAATGAACGCATGTTTCACGAAAGGGTGGTCTGTAAAACTCACTCTATTATTGTTTCTTATTATCAAAAATACAACGTGGATAATTGCACTAATGACCCCTGTGTTGTGATTTGTTGGACAATCTGTGCTGTGTGCTTTTCACGTATTGTAGCATTTATTATTCTCTACTGTTTAGAGATATTTCCTCCAAAATTAGTGGGTCCATCTGACAGTCCATTTCAACTTACAGTTGACAAATTGTATTCTTATTATACAGGAATGTCATGTCATGTTTGATGAACTTATTAGCCTTTACATTCTTAATACAATAGCAAGTGTTGTACATATGCATTCTTCATATTTCGATCTGAATGGGTCTCTACCAGGCAATCTGCAAAAACAGACGTGTTCTTAGTCTGTAATAGCTCCAAGAAAACTGCATAATGAGATTGTTTCAGTAAAACCAACGGAAGTATGTGGTTATGGTAGAAGGATTGATTCAAAATTAATGTGCAGCTTGTAATAGTAAGTTCACATAATCTCCACAGCTTTGTGTATATCTTTATTATGGATGTTTGTTCTGTCTAGCTAGGTGCATGTTTCAGTTTTATGCAATAATAAAGGCTAGGGTATTCATGTATGTGCAAAGTGATTCACTCACACTGCCTATATTATCATTATTACATAGGATTCCAGGTTTTTTATGTAATAATGTTATAGTGATTTTTACTGGCAATGTGAATGAACCACTTTTCATGTAGATGAATACACTAGCCTGATGATGGCATAAAGCCAAAACATGGAGCTAGCTAAAAGGAAGTATTGTAATAAAGAAATATGCAAGTTATGCTGACTGTAGACTTACTATTATGAGTTGCACATGAATTCAAAGAGCATGGTGTGCTGCATCAACTAAAGGTAATTCAGAACATATTTTTGGGATTTTGATTTTTCATCCTTTTTCACATATTTTAGTAAGCTTCTTGATTTATGGTGTTAGAGCAATGGTTGTTTCTAGTGGTTTACTTTTTTGTGACTAATTAATAAATTAATTTCATATTTCATTCCTGATATTCTTTAGCTAATACCATGTAATCATATCAATGTAAAGGTTCATTAGGAAAGCACCTGTTTGAAATCTTGGTAGTTCACCAATTATCCTGACTGACTTTTCCTGTACTTTTTTGTAGTTTTCCAGGCAAATGCCTTACCATGATTACTTCCTAAATTCTTACCTGCTCACCATTCATATTCATCATCCACTCTACATAACTGCTTCAGCTGCAACGTTATGTAACCTAAAATCCAACTTCTCATCTTTTCCAGTCTTATACAGTGCATGCCACCTCATGAGATCATTTTATTTTCTGTAATCTGTCTTTGTGCCTACTTCTGTATCCGGAGGGAAATCTGTAGTGCGTTAGGGGGCGTGATGAGTTTTTGTTAGTGTTTCATGACACAGGAGGATGGGTTGCCTTTATTTAAAACAGGCATGGAATTTGATGCTGATAAGTCTCTTGTTGAATTTGTAAGCATTTGAGTTTTGAATGTACCTAGCTGCATTTTCACGTCTGGTTCTGTATTGTAATACGTGTTCTTCATTACAGGTTTAGTTTACCTGTTGTAATGCAGTCAGTTTAACAAGAGAAAATTCTGTACTTGTTGAATGATTGACCGATAATGATTGAGTCTTTTTATTAGTTTCTTAGGAATTGTAATGTTTAGATGTTATGTATGTTTTTTGTAAAACCTAATTTCACTTTTTTTGATTTTGTGTTATAAATGCAGTCATAAGCATCCTACCCACAGTGATGCATAATGATGCTTATGATAATTTGCATATGCTACATCTATAAGAACGTATTTAATTTGTCTCTAAGGTGCCCATTTGTTCTAATGTTTTTCTAACCTAGAAGGACTGTGTTACATCAGATAAACTATTCCCATGAGTCAGTGTTTGTTGATAGAGACTGTGGTTTGCTTGATGTCCAAATTGCACGTCATTACATTAATTTGCACATGATTTATAATGAGACAAAAAAAGATAATATTCCAAGTATATAGTCATCTGTTTATATTTAATATCTTCTTGGGCTGATTTGATTTAGAAATTATGTAATATTTAAAGTACTGTACTTTGTTTTTAAAATTCCATATCTTTTTCCACATACAAGAATTGATTGAATCATCAATTTTTATCCAATTATGTAACTTTATTTCTTCACTATTGGTGTTTTAGTTCAGGACAAATTCCTGCTCTGTTGCAGTAATTAAAATCATAAAGACTGTGAAACTACGTTCTCTATCATCAGAACATACTGCTTGATGCCTTGCCAGTGCACATACCAAAAGCTTAATATGTGACAGACTGTGAGCCAGGTTTCTTAGAGATAAGTAAAGATACTTAGCTTGAAATAGATATTATGAATTTATTCTACAAAAGACCGTCTATTTGTTAACTATTCTGATACACACCAAATACATTTCATATTTGACGGATCTGTCACCTTGGTTTGCTTTTGCATCTGGCATTCAAAAAAGCTTCACTTCTGTTGTGCTTTAAGAATATTTCTAGTATTCTTGTATTGTGCTTACAAATTCTTTACCTGGCATGTGCTGAGTACTTGGGGTGCTCTCAGAAATAAAACTACTTCCATGTCGTTAGTGAGAACCATCTGAAAGTGATTAACAAAGTCTGTATGGAACTTGATGGACATCAGCAGTCAAATTTGTTACATGTGATTTTTACCAAAGGCTCTGGCTCCTCAGTTGGTTACATTTTAAGCCTGGCAAACTGTAGGACTAGTAGCATATTTTTCTAATTTCTCTTGATTTGATCATTTCTTTCTCTTTGTTTATGTTGCATGGTTTTGTTCTCACACTCAGGCCCACTGCAGTTCTAACGGGACTCAAGCAGGCCCTGCTCCACAAACAGTTTCACATTTCTCCATTGATCTGTTCCAAAAGTTTCAACCAATGTCTATTTACTCAGAATATCAACCCATATCCGTCTCTCCTTATGTTGAAGATCTAAGTTTGAGCTTTTTTGATCCGTGGGAAAATTATGAAGAACGTTCTAAGGACACCAAATGTAATGATCGTTCTTCACGCACAACTTTGCGGAATTATCATGGGTCAGAACAACAATGTAGAGCATTTGAAAATGACAAAAGACAGTCTGGATGGCAGCGATACACAGATGGGTATCAGGACACTCAGCATAATGTCATGTCTTCGGCTGAAACATTCCATACACAGCCACATCATTCCAGTCTATCAGCATGTAATAATGCTTCATCACAAAGTCTCCAGTATCACTCCCAGCAAAGCTGTGAGCAGTCACTGCCTCATCAGTCATACCAGCACAGCCATTTTGAAGGTCATCATCATACTGAACCAGATTATCATCATGAATCACACTACCAACCTGAACTACATGCTCATCATCAAGAACCACATTATCACCATGAATCACAGTACCAATCTCAACTACACACTTATCATCAAGAAACACATCAACATGAACCACATAATCAGACTGAAATGCACCCTCACAAACCACATTATCACCATGAACCACAGAGGCAGGCTGAACCACACGATTATGAACCACATAATCAGCCTGAACCACATTACCAGGAACCACAGTCTCACCATAAACCACATAATGAGACTCAAGAACATCATCAGCAACATTATCACCATAAATCACCTCATAATCCTGAAACACATTATGAACAACAGCACCACGGTGAGAAACGCCACCACAGCGATCAAAGAGAACATCATAATCAACATCAGTCTCATAATCAACAGCAATATCATTGGCATAACTTATCCCAGCACCAACATCATAATCAGGACCATCAACATGAATATCACCAGTGCCATGACACACAACATGAACAGGATACACAATACAGAAATACAGTGCATAACAAAGAAACACATCAGGTATGTACTGTATCTTCTGCACCATGGGAAAGACAGAACCAACAGAACAGACACGGGGATCACCAAGACCATCAGCCCCACCCAGATCCACCCCATCCTGCTTCCTATATTAGCAGTACTGTTAGTAACAGCGAGTATATTAAAGTAACCAATGAGCCTCACTGTTTAGTAGCTCGGCCAGTCTTGGAGGTGGAATCATCTAAAGCTGCAGATAATGATGTAAGTAGTGGAGTACATATGTGACCATATGCCTGTAATGTTCTTAATTCAACTTTAAAGGATTCTGACAGTGGTATATGATCATAGTCATGACTGGACGGTGGGGGAGTAGTACTGGCGCCCTGAGCAACAGAGTCCAGGGCGTGGCAAGTGAATATTGTGTATGAAAAAGAATTGATTTTCTGTGCTCAAAAAATTATTGAACCAATTAAAAGGTAATTTAATAACTGATTGTGATTTTTTTTTCATAATTCCTATTAGGGACTGCCATTGTGATTACTTGCGCCAGGCGCCAAAAAACCCACCTACGCTGCTAGTCATGACTGAAGTTTTGGACATTGTCTATTATTATCTCAGGCTATAAAATTGCACAACGTTTTAGAGGCTGAATCTGCCACTGCCATCAGGTGGAATGGGGAGAGTAGGTTCTCCCTTTACCAGTTCCACCTGAAGGCAGAGGCAGATTCAGACTCTGAAACATGAGTATTTTATAGCCTGAGAAAATGGACAGTGTCCAAAACTTGTCATGAATGTCATTTAATGTACTCTATTAGTATTTATATATACTGTATATGTAATGTTGCTGTAGGCAATAAATGAATTATTTCTCCATAATTCATTAAAGTGAGCAGGAATCTATTGGAATTTGGACATTTTGAAGAGATGTAGTTGTAAAAGTTTTGAGGTAACCATGCTTTGTTAAGTCATGATACACCCTGGTGTCATGGAAAAGATAACTGAAATTATCAGAAATGCTTCCTACAGATATTTTAATATGGTATGTTTCTTTAAGTGTGTTAGGCCACTGGTGCATCTTAAAAAGGGATACTTAATGATCAGACTGGTTTCACACAAGGCTCAAGGAAGGCTTCAAAGGATAGAAGTCTGCCAATTAATTTTGCAGTGTTTTGTATAAGGTTAATGGAAAGATTTATAGGTTAAAATTCTTACAATTAATGTTACAGTTTTATATAAGGCTCATGGAAAGTTTCAAAGGATGGGATTTTTGCACTCAATTTTACAGTGTTTTTCATCCTGTTACGTGATGTTATTGGCATCTTTAATGTCCCGTATTTCAAATTACATAACTCTGATAGTTAATATTTATTTTTCTTTTTAAAATACACCTTATGTCCTTTGCATTGGTATGGGAGACACATGTTAGTCAAAATACTGAAAATTTCGCCTGATTTATGCCTTGTAATTATTAAACTGTGTTTGTCTATGTTATGAGGTTAACTATATCTCTGCCTTAGTGGATGTAATATTCCTTTTAATTCTATCAATATGCTATTACACTACTTCTTTATGCATGTCACTTTAAAGAAACTAACCATATAGGGGTTTCATTGTTTGAAGCTTGAAACCCTCTAAATAATTTTCAGGAATTCAGATAATGTGGTTAATGCTGTTTATTGTAAGAATCATACAGTATACATAAATACACACTGCGGACAAAATGCAGAGATTTTAAAGTGAGTGGTACATATAGTTCCTATTGTGCTTTAAGGGATTAAACATTGTGGTGAATAAATGGTAGTTTGTTGCAATGAGCAAGAGGAAGACAGACAGACAGACAACCCAAAAGGGCACAATGTTGCTATGTCTTTTGCTAGAATTTTACTATGTTAAGCCTGGCACCTTGTGTTCAGTGTACTTTCACATAATTTGGCAACACTGTGCACAGCCTGACTATTCTATGTATTGTACTTGAAATAATTAAACTCCTTAAAACATAAATCACTAATTATCTTAAGGTAAATCACTAACTTGCCTGTACAGTATCTGACACTTAGATCTTTTAGTCTTCAATTTTTAAAATCATGTCATCACTGAAATGCAACAGCCACCTCAAACATACACAATTGGAAGATTTATGAGAGACATAGGAGAAAATGGATGGTATCAGTACTGAATGCTGGCTGACATGCAGAGTGTTGTAATTCTCACAACAAGATAATACTCATAGTTGTGACATCACAGCAGTTGCCCAATCTTTTGAAATTTGACACTTTAATAACGACAGTGAATGTGATGTTGTGTAGTTCAGTACATGATTACTGCCTTATTTTTTATAAACTTGCTAACCTGAAGACAGAGGCAGGAAATTCCTTCGAAACATTGCTGAACATCTACCAGACTTCACAGTACCTCATTCCAGAAGACCATTAGTTTAAAACCCACTGTCTTGTTTTAATCACAGCATAGTTATACACAATTAAAAACGTAATGCTTAGCTATGTCACTAATGTTAAGTAGCTGAGTCATAATTGAAACATAAAATAAAAATTTGAGTAACAAAAACGCAATTGTTGGGGGTATAAAACATCCTTACGTATTTGTTTGACTGAGTCCTTGAATAATTTGTTTGGGATTTTGCATTGTTCATTGTATCTCAATGCCTTACTTCAGTAGTGCTGTATTAAATCATTACCAATTTTTGTTGCCTAAAGTGAGTCATACTGTATAGAAAAGTTATGTCATACTTTACAGTTCACATTCTGTTCCAGTGTGACATGAATTTTGTCTGAAAGTGTACCCATAAACAATGCAGTGGAATTGATTACATGTGACACATAGTACTTGGAATTCGTAGCCTAATATTGATCCAACTTATGGAACAGAGAGTGAGTCATTCATGACTCATTGGCTGACTGGAGTTGAAATTCACATTCTTATAGTGTCTGGTTTGAAGATGTTGTTGAATAGGGGTAGAGTTTGTCGTATGAGAATTATTTTTACTGTGGGTAACAGCAATCTGTAAAGAGGTGCCCGGTTCAAATCTCAGTCAGGACTCTTATTGTCCTAACTGAGGTTTCCGTGGTTTTCCTTACTCCCTTCAGGCAAATTTGAGGATAGTATCTCAATTAGGCCAGATGACTTCCCTCTATATCATTTCCAATTCATTACTTATTACTTGACCTACCATTTGGTCCTGTACAGTCTGGATACTGACAGCAACATGGAATAATGCACAAATAAATAAATAGATTAATTAATTAATTAATATTTACTTACGAAAATGTTGTGTGCAATGTAAGTGTTTTATGTTTTCACAATCATTTATCTATAGAAGTCGTAAAACCTTTTTTATGCCCAATTTTCCTTAGAGAAACGTTCTGTTTCATGTCTTTATCATAACCTATAAATGATACAGTAAAACCCCTATTTAATGAATTGCTGGGGGATTAGAATATATTTCACTAAATCGAGGTTTTAATTAAATTGAAGTTTATTGTTTATATGGCGCTATTGTCAGAACATGAAAAAAAATCATCACTAAATCCGGGATTTCACTAAATGCGGAAACATTAAATTGGGGTTTTACTGTATTTGAGGGAATCTACAAATGAATGGTTTGAACCTAAATGTATATATATATATTTCGGTTCATATATCAGTGCAGTTCTTTTGTTGTAGGTAATTAATTTTCTTGCGTGGAAGCAGTACTTTACATATGAAAGTCTTTCAGAACTTGGTCTTGTTTAAGTTATTTTTGATATGAATTCATAAGTTTTTTATTCACCATAAATAAACCGTTGTTCCCTTTCAGTGTTATGTTAATGTGTTACACTGTATGAATGATTTAGATAAGAATTATAATGACAAACCATGAATTTATGGCAATAATTTAAAGTATTGGGATATTAATTTGGTCATTGTCCATTGTCTGATGTATACTTTGTATACATAGCATTGTAGAAGCTGCCTCTGCTTCTGTCATCAGGTAAAATCAGTATTATGTATTAAAATTTGTTTTAAAGTGTAACTTTTGTCACTTTGATTGTTTCTTGATTGTAACAGTGTTTCTTACATCTAGAAGACCTCAGTCTCATTGACTTCTATTTGAAATTGATTTTTTATACATTAATTTAACCATTGGTACATACAAAGGTTATTTAAATTATTTTTAAACGTGAAGTAAATGTGGATGGAGATTTGAGGGTGCTGTTGATATATTTTATTATTTACTTCGGTGTAGTAAAATGTTTTATTGCTGTAGACATTCTAAACATGCTACCCCATTAAAGCCCAATGTACGAGTAAACTATATGTACCACCCACTGTAACATTTAAGAAATGAATTTTTTTCCACAAAATGTGTTTATGTTTTTGATGTGATACCTGCAAGAAACAGCATTTACTGGTGTACTCAACTTTAACCATTTGGCCTTTGTGATGGAAGCTGGTAGTGTTTACTGTGATATATGACCTGAATTTTTACATTTATTATGCACTTTAGCATTAACCAGAAATCAAAATTCTTCAGCCCTTGTTTCAAGCCACTATTTTCATCACTGTTAAATTCTCATTTTAATTTTCATCCTACTCCTATTAGAAGGACAAGTGGGTGAAATCTGGGAACTTTCTAACAAAGCAATGCTCTTTCTGCCTGAAACAAAAGTGTCACACTCTCAGAGGGCTACAAAAGCTCAGAATTTGTGATGGTGTGATGTTACTGACCATGTGTTAATGGTATACACTGAATAAGTTGCCATCCCAAATAAGTGTCTGTGAGAGTTGATGGTAAATATCCATGTAATTCAGTGCGATGTGTACTTTTACAGTTGGGTTTGGCTGGTGCCCTTGCTCAAGTGACTCTTGGAGTCCCTCGTTCAGCTGAACAGACAGCATTTGAGGAACATGTGAGGAAACAGGCATGGGAGCAAGGCAGTGTGGACTACATGGGTCGCGACTCGTTTGATAACATTTGGCGAAAGATTACAGACACACTGGCGCAGGCACCACCAAAACCAGTGCCCCACAAAGCTGTCACAGGTGGGATTCCAGATGTTTGAAAGCAACTACTACTACTTCTATTACTACCACTACTGCTGCTACTACTGCTACTACTACTGCTACTGCTACTGCTACTACTACTACTACTACTACTATTACTACTGATTTTTCTGCCTTCAGCACATCTTCTCTTCTCCTGTCAGAGCCTCATTCAGTTAACACTTTGCTGCAGTGTTTATATGCAGTTGTATCTGTTGCCTTCAGTAGTTGCTACTATATTGACAGATGTAGAATATTGTTGCCTTACTTTTAAAACCTCATAAGTAGTCTTTTGTCATTTTTCGGGAGATGAAAGACACTTCGTGATATAGTATACGAAGTTCCATAAACTGAAATAGTAGAAGTACTGCTTAAGTTAAACTTACACAGTTTTACTGAAGGAAAGCAATTATTGTATCAAATGGATCCATTTATAACCTATAATTCATGAGAAGTCACTTAAAAGGGCTTTAGAAATAAGGTGACATTATTACGAGTATAACATGAAAAGATATTGACAAAAATTAAATTAGCTAATAATTTGATGGAGTTGTGCTGGTAGAGAGGATTGTCCAAGAAGTACTTAAGGGTAAATTAATTAATTTATTTATTTGTGGAATTTATTTAATTATACTTCCACTGTATGGCAGCAAATTAAGATTAAATAATGATCAGAAGGCAGCATAAATAAAAATTGGTTTCTTTGATCCAGATGTGTATTGAATGTAATATTATCTAATGTAGAGTGCAGCAGAGCAGAGTTCAGACAAGTTCCTACCACAGCTGTAGCTCAACCCATACTTCTGTTATGAAGTTCATGTTTACAACTTCAGTCTTAATATTTTTTTGCTTGTTATCTCTGTTAAAACGCATATTGTTACTGCAAGTAGAAGATTCACATTTCACAGCAGAGGTTAGCAGGGTTGCAGTGTCACCCATTCACATACAAGTTTAAATGTTTTGGCAGATTTGCTGTAGATATGTTAAGATGGGTATATCATCTCCTGATAATTTTGGTCATAACATATTGGCACTTTAAAATATTTTCCATTGAAGTGATTTAAAAATATATAAACAATTCTTTTGAAATAACTTCAAAATCTGGAGTTAAATCTCCCAGGTTTATCTTGAATGTCTGCTTGGTAGTATGTGATTTGTATTATCTGATACTGACATCTCACAGATATATTCATTTCATAGTATTGTGTAGGTTTGAATTTTGGTTCTTTTAAAAAATATTTGTCTTAATTATGGCTGAAATTGTGATAAAAGGGCTTTTATGGGGATTTGGCAGTATAGAAATGTGTGAGTATTGTTTTTATTTAGATAAGTAACTTTATTTGTCAATGCTCATTGCCCTCTAACAAAAAAAGGTAGGATAATTAATTATTCTGTTATTGACCACCCACCTCCATCTAGTGCCAAGGCTAAAGAAAGAGTAGAGCTATAT
Source organism: Reticulitermes speratus (assembly GCA_021186555.1). Classification (NCBI taxonomy): domain Eukaryota; kingdom Metazoa; phylum Arthropoda; class Insecta; order Blattodea; family Rhinotermitidae; genus Reticulitermes; species Reticulitermes speratus. The sequence continues at coordinate 11,912,964 of JAJKFL010000427.1, read as the reverse complement.
CTCTAGTCCCCCTCTATTTTGTAATGTCTTCAAGGCTAAATATCATATGAAATAATTTTATTGTAATGAAGTTTTAATTGTTCTGATTGTAAGTTCATTCAGCTATCATGAGCTCTGACTCTGAAATTGCTAATCTGGATTTATTTTTTTATAAAGTATACTTAAAAAAATCCAAATCAGTAAAGACTACTTCTGATTTTCAAATGTCAAATCCATAGTGCCCAATGCCAGCACGGTTCCCAGTCTGCTTAAATTATACTGTTTTACAGATCTGTGTACACAGTGGATATATGTGAAGTGCTGTTAACTTTACTGACACTTGTAAATATAACTTATTTTTCCTGCTCACGTTGGATGTTTGTGTACAGGATGAAGTGTATTAAGGTGAGTACCCAGTACTGAACTACCATAATGACTTAACACTTTCACTGCCCAAGTTGACCACAGTCGATTTAAGTATTTACGTTTTAATTTGCCAGCATCGACTTTAGTCAATCTAAAATGTACTCTGCTCTTTTGCCTTAAATAGGCCATGCACACAATAAGTTCTTTCAGGAAACATATTTTACATCTTTATTAATCCCTAGCTGACAACTAGAAAAAATATATGCATTTTATATATAATTTTGTATATAATTATATTTTATAATTTTTAAGATGATGCACTAGTTGTTTAACATTCAATAAATCCCTGGCAGTTTAACACCCTTGGGGATTTAAATACCCGGCAGTGAAAGTGTTTAAGTAGAAAACAAATCTTGTCTTGTAACAATAACATATTTAATTTTAACTCATGCTTGATACTGTTTCTTCCTGTTTTCAAGCACCTAAGGTGTGGCATAATGTACTTTAAATCCTTTATTCAGAATTGCAGTAGTATTGAATATTCTCAAAAAGTGGAACTCCTAATAATATAGTAATGAAATCCTTATGTAATCAGAACAACCTTCATCATTTCTCCTATTTCTATCTTTTATAATTTTTTTTTTTTTTAATTTTTACCTTTAATAGGTGGGATTCATTCCAGGATTTGTAATGCCATTAACTCTTTGAGGTTTGAAGTACTGATCCGTCTTATTTAAAAACAAAAGACAGTTGAGTTATGGTGATTATTATTTTTCCCTTTCAGCAGAGGTTACAACCACAAAGCCTACTTCAGAACCAACACTCCCTGAACCAAAATCCACTACACTTTCTCCAACAGGTGCTGGTGATGCATCAGCAATTACAAGTTCTACAGCAACACTCGATAGTGAACCATCACCACCAAAATCCACAGATCCTTCTGTACCATCAGTTCCTCTTGGAGGCCTGACACCATCTCCCTTTCCAGGTGAACAGCCTGTCCCACGCACACCATCAGTAACTGAGGCAACTCCTCCCACATCACCTCCTATAGTTGTGCCTACAGCTGACAGCAAAGCACTTAAAGTTGATGTAGAGCCATTAGAAACGCCCCCAGTGGGATCCACACCTACTAAACTTTTATCTGAAGAACAAGTACCATCCCCCGCCACACAAGTTACACAGGTGTCAGAATCTCATTTACAGACAGAAACAACATCTGTTGCACAACAGGAAGTTGGCTCAGCTGTTCTTAAGGAATTGGGTCCAGTACAGGAAACAAAAGCACGTGAACAAGAGAAGGTCCCTTCTTCTCCCCAGCAAACGGTTCCTACACAGAAAGTACCTGAAGCCCTTGTACCATCAGAAACTAAATCATCTGAAGCTGTACTTGTCTCTCAGCAAACGCTTCCTGCACAAGAGAGTCCTGTAGCCCCATCTACACCCCAACCACCTCCTATACCAGAAGTTCCTGTAACACCTTCTATCCCACAGGAAGCTCCCACACAAGGAAGTCCTGTAGTTCCTGTAGGTTTATCTACCCCCGAACAATCTCCTATACCTGGAGTTCCTGTAACACCTTCTGTCCCACAGGTACCTCCCACACAAGAGGGTCCTGTAGCTCAATCTACATCCCAGCCAACTCCAACAACAGAGAGGTCTGTGTCTCCTGTAATTCTATCCACTTCTGAGCCATCTCCTGTTCCAGAGGTTCCTGTAACCCCTTCTATACCGGAGGTATCTTCCACACAAGAGAGTCATTCAGCTTCTGTACCCCTGTCCACTCCAGAGCCAACTCATACGCAGAGGAGTCCTGCAGCCCCACCTACACCTCAACAAACATCCACACAAGATGCTCCTGCAGTCCCTGTATTTCCCCAACAACCGTCTTCTGCACAAGACAGTTCTGCAGCTGTTGTAGTCCCACCTACTCCTCAGCAGTCAACTCCTACACAAGAGACCCTTGCAGCTCCTGTAAGCAAACCTGTTGAGCAAAAAGATCCCCCATCCATCCAGCAGCAACTCCCACCTACACCACCTGCAAGTCCTGGTACAGTAGGAACAAAACCAAGTGAGGCCTCACCTGAAAAAACAGAAGTCAAGCCAACTGAACAAAAGGAATCCCCTCTTGCCCCTATTCGAGTAGAGCAACCGAAAGATTCAACTATACCTCAAACACAAGAAGCTGTTCAACAAAAGGCAGCAGCTTCTGCTCCACCACTGCTCCCATCACAAGAAGTTCCAGTATCCACTACAACAAATAAAACGCCTGCCATCTCACAAACTAAGCCTGTGGAGGAAACACCAGTTCCCCAGCTTGCAATAATTAAAGACCAGACAGTTGCTGCACCTGTTTCTCCATCTCCAGTTCCATTGCCTTCTGCAGAAATGGAAACTATTCCCTTAGCAGTTTCTGTGCCTGCAGAGTCTGCATCAGAAACACCACCATCTCCTATGCCTTTATCAAAATCTAAGGAATCTCCAAAGGCATCGACAATTGCAGAACCTGTTCGTGAAGAGGCTACTCCAACAGTTCCATCAAAAACAGAACCATCTTTTGTTAGGGATGCTCCAGAAAGAGAAAGAGAAATGCGACCTGTTGGGGAAAAAGGTGCTATTGTTCCTCCTACACAGTCAAAACCTGCAGAACCTTCTAAGCCAGTGCCATCAGAACCTTTGTCTCCTCCCTCAACACCAGATACATCTTCCTCAGATCAAGCTTCTGTTCCTTCAGCACAGTCAAAACCTGAAGAACCTTCTAAGTCAATACCATCAAAGCCACTAGCTCCTGCATCTCCTCCTACAACAGGAGATGCATCTCCCTCAGATCAAGCTCCGGTTCCTCCCAAAAGACGTGGTCACAAAGCGGCAGGAACATCTACACCAGATCAAGGGGCCGCTACTAAACCAGTAGCCCAGTCCCAGCAAGGCAAAGGTTCTAAACAAGTACAGAAGGGCAAAAAGTAACATGGATGCCATGATTCTCTTTGCCTTTTTCTTACAAGCATTACAGTATCCTATAATGTGCCTTCATCCACAGTTATTTCAGAGATTGATCTTTGTTATCTGGAGAGGGAAAGTAATGAAGTTTGAAAATATTTTGCATGATGACTTGGCTGGGCAATTTTCACAAAACGAAATTGAAACAGGTATCTGTAGTGCAGTTGTTTACTAGCATCATTGTAATATAAATTCTTGGGTAATTCAGCACAGTATATGATACAAAAGTTTTTGAAGATCTAAATACCACTGCAAACATTTTTCCCTTGAACCACCAGTGTGGTTCCCAGCTTAGATTAGTGTTTTGAGGGTTAAAAATGTACTGGTCACTGGAATTGTGGTTTTTGTTAATTACTAAAATGTTAAAATGGTTTACATATGTTATTTGAATTGTTAATGTCAAAAAATAATTGTATTTTGATAGAAATGTTAAAATGTACATTGAATTTCCTTCCAAAGTTGTTTTCCTACCAGTGCTGCACATATTTCAGCTTTCAAGTGCTGCTCAAAGCATTATGAAATTGTAACAATAACACTAGAGTACTTGAAGTAAGAGAGTTGGTCTTTTCTTTTTGCCTACATTAAAGTGCCATTTGTGTGACTTGCAGTGTCTAAATACATACGTCATTGAAAAAAAACTTAGTCATTTGATGTAACACACAGATCATTGTCTTTATCTGTAAGACATTCTTGCATATTGGTGATACATTCAGAAGTGAGTAATACTTGTGTGTTTGTAATAAATGTCTAATATACACAGTTTGTTTTTATTTTAAGTGTGAAATGTTAACAGATATAATGCAAAGAAGTGTTAAATTTTAGGAAATGTTGCTGCAGTCTTAAACACAGTAATTCAGTGACTGTATCAGAAAAATGGAAGCCTAGTGTTAGTTTTTTAAGCTATTTATATTAATGTGTTATTTAACAGCTGTTGAAATATATGAATTTGGGCCAGAATTTCTATTAATTAATGGAAAGGTTTTTTGCTTTCGTCTTTCATGGGTGCCTAATTGACACAATCACCAGCATAATACAGGGACTGAAGTTTATTAGGAAATACTTAAGAAGGATAAAACTGATATGATGATATCAATAGACTGGAATTTCTTGACAATCAATGCAAATCATAAATAAGCAAATATGATAATACTTAAAGCATATTATAATAATATTTACATCAGTTTTAAAATCCTTATGAATTATTAATTTTAGAAATATGTTTTCATATTGAAATACTGATGCAAGATCTTGTTAGTTGTAATTCTGACATTTCAAACATATTTGAACTGAAGTAGTGAAGCAATTAAAGCAATTATTACTGTTTGTATGAAATTGTTATACATACATAGACCAACTTTCAGCAGATACCATTCTGTTTGCATTTGATTGGTCTGAACTAAATGTTCTTTGTCCTTATTGAAAGAGCACACTGAAACTGGCAGTCATATTTAAATTAACATTGGGCCAAAACTCCATATAAAGGCCAATGGCTTTGAGTTACTGGATATCTGCTTGATCTTTCACTGTGCACAGTAATGAGACAGTTAAGATACAAGGGATGTATATTTTCAAGATCGCTTTATTATATACTCATATAACTGAATGCTGAACACTAAATTTATATTTATTTTTCTTTTCACTGAGTTCATGTAGACATACAAATAAACTATTGGACAGTGACAAAATTTAGGTGAACTGACATTAATCTCCCTGTCTTGATATTGAAATTTATTTTTCATAAGACATTTATAAAACCACTGGCTACTTAATGTCACGTAAAACAAAATTTGTAGTTAGTATTTCTTAGTGTGGAATAATGTTTACATATTTGTATTCTCTTTATACTAAAGTTGTAGTAAAATGATCTTAGGAACATTATAAATATGTCTGAAATTTAACAGAAACTGTTTAGGAAAGGAAGCTTAATCATGTCAGTACTACAGCGCCTCATTTATTGTTAGTGTTTCCAAATCTGTGGCACACTTTGTTATAGTTTTGAAATTTGAGGCACACCAAAGGGTCCTGGGGGTTGTGGATTATCCCTGAAGTGAGACAGGGTTCCAGGGTGTATATTTGTTGTAAAATAATAAATATGTAAGTAAGTTATGTGGCACATTTCTACTGTTCTTGCAGCACAAGGTGTGGGAAACACTGTGAAAGACAACATGAATTTACACGCCTGTTCTAGGTGTAGTGTCTCATTGTCCTAATCTTGTGAGTGTTGGTGTATATTAAGTCATACTAGCATTTTGTCATAAAATGTGAATGTAAAACGAAAAGTTACAAAAAGAAACATGAGGAAATAACATAATTCGTGTTAAGAATTTGTACGGTTAGGTGCACTTCACTTGCGAAATTCAACTTTGCATTGGCTATATTTTAAGGATTTGCTGTTATTTGGCAGGTTACTTCAAAACGTCACTACACCCTCTGCCCCTATCACTTCAGTGCATTAGAACCTGAAAAATTTGAATATTACCTTTCATATTCTGATTTCTGTGACAAAGTGACCAACTTCAAACTCTATGATAGTTTGTCTGATTTGCCATAATTTAATTAACCCCATTTTTAATTCTGTGAAAAATTAAATGGCACTACATTTGAGAAAAACTAGTACGCATGGGAAATGTTATGCTGGTGTATTGTTTGTATTACTTAACCTGTCTTTAGAATGAAGTGGGTGTTTTTTGAACCATAGTTCAAGAAACCTTTCCATTTAATGTTATTAGTTTATGCAGTATATCTGAAATATATTATTTTCAGATAGTATTTATATTACAGTGTAGCGACACACTATGCCAAAAATGAGCACATCTGTTACTCATTGTACAAATGTGCAGACATATTGTGTTCCTGTAACATCTAGTCTGTAAAACTGATCAGTGCACATTTGTTAAATGCATGTTAAATGTTCGTTAGTTCCATGTATACACATTATACTGCATTCATAGTATAATAGAACTATCTGCATTATTCCTTTAATGCACTCAATTTAATGCTAAAGGAGTCGATAACGTTAGCAACATTTAGTTACTGTCTTGAACTTGCCAGTTTTTACTCAAGCAGAAACAGTTCGATTTATATACCATGTTACAATAGTACCTCATAATGAAGGTGACTGAGGAGTAGAAAAGTTAACATACCATGGTTTGGAACCTGGCTTTGTTTATTAGATGAATTAAATGGGAACCTTGAACATAACCTCTTTCTGGGATGTGATGCCATATATTCTGTTAGACATGTACCTACATTTTAGAAGAAGCTGCTGCCTCCATCATTATATTAGACTAGAGTGAGAGAGATACTCTGATGATGGTGACAGGAGGTTCTTCCAAAACCAGTACACTTGTACCTGACTACACAGCATTACATCTAAATAGTCACTGTCATCACATCCTGGTGTCTCAAAAATGGTAACTGTAGATACCAAAGTGATATTTTATCATAAGTTTATGTTGTTTGGGTAATAGTTTTAGTAGCTGATGAAACAAGAGGAATTTAGCATACATATAGCAAATAGTGTTGATTGATAAATATTGACCCTCATTGATTGCTTCCACTGGTTTAATATGAACTGTCAGGTACAGGACTGAATGATATGATAAAAATCTTGGAAAAATGTTACACTGAGATTGTGAATGAAATTAAGTGTGTGATTAACATTATACAGGGTCTTTCTTTTATCACCACACAGAGAAGGGTAGCTTTGTCACATAGCCTACACTTGGACATCCATGACAGCTGTGGTGCCTAAGGCAGTGATAAAAGAAACGTGCTGTATATATACATATGTTACTGTAATAATAAAAGTCCAGTTTTTTTAAAATAAAACGGAGTCCTTCTGTACATGTAGGATGAAATACTATAGGTGACAGTTACAGATTTAAAATAATCATTTCCTTTCTTGTGTATTTACATGCAGGTTTGACAGCACAGGGAAAATTATAAAACCAGCATGAATACACAAATACCCAAGTACACAAATATACTACTGCAAGAAGATTACTCAAAAATGAAACACAGATAATAAACAGGATATCATAATTTCACATTATATTCACCGTGCATTCTGTCTTATATAATAGCTTTTATTTTAACCAACACATGCACTACAATTTTGTCGTCGTATATACCCCTACATATGTTTCGACTACTTATTAGTCATCATCAGGGGGATCAAAGTATATAAACACAGACTACACATCCACTATAATAGTTGGTTCACATTCAATGTTAAAACGAGATGAACTATGTTCACTATAAAAACATGTAGCATTTTTTTTGCTTCGGTGGTTAAAATGTATAAGTACGTTTGTTTTCCTTATTTGGATTAAAACGTTTAAAAATTATTGGCAGCTGGTCTTGTTTCAATCTCAAATGGCTAGTGTAGTTATCTGCAGAGATATAGTATTGAAATTAGTATAAATTATATTAAAATTGACTTTTTTAGGTTGATTAATATTTGCATGACATACCTGTGGTGTGTTGTTGTACCGTGTTATGTAGGCTTCGCCTGATGGCTGCGTTGTGACTGGTATTAATTTTTACTGTGCTTGGCAGCTAAGTGGTGTGTGACCAAATATAACCAGTTAATGTAAAATCTGTTTTAATGCACTTATTGGTTTTCTAAAAATATGTAGATGTCTATGAATACCAAGTTTTGCTGCTGTCACATGTCTAGCTGCAGGAAAGCTTTTGCATGTAACAGAATATGTGGAGAAATCTCTAAAATTATGAGTGGGAATTACAGAGACCTGTAATGTCCAGAAAGGGTAGACAGTGTTTTAAACCTATATAATTGTTAATAAAAAGAAGCGCATCAGGATGACGCTGTCCTTCCTGGAGGATATGAAGCTCTCAACAAAGTGTCACAGAGATGGTAAATATATTTTAAAATAATTTGTTTTCATAGCAAAAGTCATAGCTTTTTTTTTTTTTTTTACTAATGTTCAGATTCATGAAGTTAGCAGTACACCAACCTTGTACACACTCAATATTTGACTGCATCGGAGTGCAATTGGTTGAGTTTATAGCATGAAAATTTTGATGTCGGTGAAGAGAAGATATTTAGAATATTCAATACCAGGGTGCCAAGGACATATCTGTGAGGGACTCCAGAAGGAACCACAGAAGGGGACAAAAAGTATCAAATTTGTATAAAAGTTTGCCAGTTGATTATGTAGCAGCAAAACTATTTGACATAATCATCATAAAGCCAAAATGCACTATAATAATTAAATTTTTGTTCTTTAAAGTGCTGATTCAACAGCTTAGTGGCCAATAACAGAATTACCACAAACATGTACAAAAAATAATGACAAGGGAACAATGATGCAAAAACATACAAAACAATGACTAAGGAAACAGTGACACAGAACACAAACTACATAACTCACACATGGAATAAATTGATAATAAAACTTGAAGAGTCAATATAAAATGTCATAAAGTTTAATAGCTTGATTAATAACGATATTGACATTCCAGAAAACCAGATTTGCCATAGATGCACACATGGCAGAAAGATAGTTTTTATACGAATATCTGACATGTGATGTAGAGAAGTCTCTGTAGGCCTACAGTGTCCATAGAAGATGGACAAAATTTAAAATTTCCCCCCCAAAATCACTAATTACAAATACTGTGTCAAGTTAAAGACTTCTATCTTGTAAGGTATGTAAATTTAGAAGCTGAAGTATGTTAAAGTATATTAGTGCAATTATAACTATAGCAGGGGGGAGGCGGAGAACATAGTGCATATACCTGCGGAATTCTCCTGTATATGTTCAAGTATTTTGGGGGGGGGGGGGGCGAAATTTGAAGATATACTTCAGTTCTGAATATGAAATGTTTACTGTAATTTGCATCTAGTGATGGTAAAATATTACATGAATAGACTATGGAGGGTTGAGATGGAGTGTGTCAGACCCAGGAGCTTTTACAGACTGAGAAAATACATAATCAACATGATAATGACAGTATCATTTTGAATCGATAGAAACTTCCAGGTCCTTAATACAGTCGGTGCATGTAATATAAAACTCGCCATACGAATATACACGAATACTGAAAGATATCTTTCACAGATAATTTCAAAAGACATGCGTGGGAGTGACGATGCGCCACCCATCTAGTGGCGATAGAATTAACTATTTGTTTCCCTGCTGGTGCTGCTCGTGTCGGAGACTGGAACTCGTCACTGGGACTACATCCTAGTCGAGGATCATGTTCGGCTGAGGTTGTGGTGCGGCCGACATTCTTTACGGTGCTACGGTCGCCAGTGTGTGGAGTGAGTACGGAAGGTGAGGGGACGAATGTGTTGGATGTCTGGGTTTGGGGAGTTGGGGGTGTTTTGTTTGTTGTGACTTGTATAGGTGCGCAGGAAAGTGTTGGGGAAATTGTTTCTACAGTTGAACATTACTTTTAACGAACACACGTTCATAATGGCATTGAATCCGGACTCAGAACAACACAAAGGGAACTTGGTTGTGAGAATAGATGAAGACTCGGATTCGGATTTGCAAGCACTTTTTGACAGCGTCCTAAAACCCGATTCAAAGAGACCATTACAAGTGCCGTTACGTATGCGTAAACTACCTAATTCTTTCTTTAATCCTCCATCGACTGGTTCCAAATCGCCGTCGGTGTCTTCTATATCACACAGTCGTGAGAATTCTGCGGATTCTGCGTTTGGCACAGCTTCTGTTGGAGCAGGAGCCGGGGGCACAACGACAACGTCAGCAACTGGCGCCAGTGGGTTACAGGTGAACCACCCTCGGGCCCACAGCTCCCCGGCCTCTCTGCAACAGACGTACGCCTCAGCTCAACAGCAGCAGCATGGCCACCTCAAACAGAGGAGCTATGACATCACAACCGTCGACGAACTGGGGCCCTTACCACCCGGATGGGAACAGGCCAGGACGCCAGAGGGCCAAGTTTACTACCTCAAGTGAGTGTGTTACTTATTGCTGTCAGCAGGGTTACAGGGCTGTCGGCACGAAAGTTCGACCCGGCGTAGCCAAGTTTTTAAATTAACCCTTTGAAGACTAAGTCGAAGCCCCTCTGGCAACTGTCAGTCAGGTCTGTCCGTCTTATGACCAGATCTTTTGGAGTAGTGTGTCAGGTGTACGTACTGAAGCATGCACATTTTAAGACAAAAAAGAATGTGTGAATACTTATCAGCCCAGTGCTTTCCGATATCCGAGAGAACGTTGCTTTGTTTGCAAGTTCTCGGGCTTCGCCCGTTTGTGTTTCTGATAATGGTATTGAGATGAAGGAAGAGTATTGAGCATTGGACAGAAATGTTCAAAATTATGTATAAAAATTCAGTTCGTACTTCAACAGAGCACACCGTTCGGCTCAGCCAAAAGACCAGTCGATGTTATTCAGGGAAATAATGGCAGTATTTTTGTGATAATTGTAGGAAAAACACAAATACCTTGTGTGCGAAAAGTGCAACGTTTTTACATGTTGCATGAGATGGGCCTCATGTCTTCAAACGGTTAAGCTGGTTCAGACGTGGTTGGTCGTACCACAGTAGTCGGTACTTTGGCTTTGTGCATTGTGGTCATCAAATATATGCCGTTTGAAGTGAGGATGGTTGGGACTTACTTGACGTTTTATAATCTTGGTCCTTTGTACATATTCATATTAGTAGTTATTATGTAGAATATTAGACCAAAATTTGTATAATTTTTTGTTAGTTTGTTGATTGCAAGTGGCCACATTATTTTCGTAATTACAGATGATTCATCTGTCAGTGTATTTCCATCCCAGCGGTACATACAGTAACCACTTTGACAGGAATTTATAATGCAAGTTTCTGTCCATGTAATTTTTAAATGTATGTATATACTTGTAGACTTTTTTTTTCAGTGCTTTTGACTCACCCCGAGTTTATAAATACTGTGAGAAAAGTGGCCAGTTGAAGTAAATGTTTCCACTTTAACGAATATTACTACATTAATTATGTACGAAAAGAAATTAGGCCAATTTTAACGTTCAGTTAGCATGTCTAGGGATCTCATTTGCAACAACCAAAAAACCGTACACATAATATTTACCTGGCTGTGAGGGGGGGGGGGGGCAGTAGAAGCCCAAAACTTTTAACCCATGACGCAGTGAAGAAACGGGCTTTATTAATAACATGACAGTGAGATAACTCGGATAAAAATTAGGACATACAGATACAAAAGACATAAGAATACCACTCAAACTCAAGAAGCTCAGTTGACTCAGTAATTTTTCTTTACATACCCATTCTTCATCCTTCGCAGTCTCAGTCTCAATCACTAATCTACGCATCTTTCTTTCCCTGGCCTATTCCTGTCAGTGGCTGGTTGATAGCTGTCCTACTCCCATAGATGTTCCCTGCCACCATGGGGAAGTCCAAATGTTCATATGCATGTTCATACATGCCATATTTTTATGGTGGGCCAGGATAGCTCAGTCGGTACAGCGACTCGCTACGGGCTGGACGGTCCGGAGATCGAATTCTAGTGGGGGCGAAATTTTCTTCACACATCCAGACCGGCCCAACCAGCCTCCTATAGAATGGATATCGGGTCTCTTTCCCGGGGATAAAGCGGCCGGGGCGTGGCGTTGACCACTCCTTATCTAGAGCCGAGGTTAAAGAAAGAGTAGAGCTATACCTTTTCTCCCTCTCTGTGCCTTCATGGCAGGTTACGGGGTGAACTTTACTTTCGTATTTTTATGACTTGGAGAATCCCTGGATATTCGGCGTTCCGAACCGAATTTTGCGGGACATAGGGACAGAACTCACCAGAACCCATAAGTCCCTGACTGTCGGGGGGGGGGGGGGGGGAACCGGGACGAATGGGGGTCCTTAAGCATGGCCCAAGTGTTAACGAAACTCATTGTACAGAGTTGCCTTAGGAAACTATTTTCTGAGATCAAAGTGTGGCTTCATTGATTTTGATATTCACTAGCAGAGAAAGGGTTTGAACAGCATGTTACCCAGATTTTGTGTGTGGCACTTCCTCCACACCAGAGTGATAATTATACCGCTCTTGCATTGTATTCGAAGTATTGATACTTAAAACGGGACTCGTCACTTGAAGGTGACATTTGATTGAAGTGTCAGAGGCCTGAAACCTTCCCAACAGTTAACCGATATTCAGGAAAGTTTGTTTGAAATTGTGCCATTGGAGGTCACCTCCAACGCCATATTTTTTAAAGTTGTCGTGCACTGTGAAAACAACATGGCAGACGCGCGAAGTTTTGAGTGGGGAATGACACTAGCGCCACTTTATTTTCCTGAAGTGGTATGGTGTAGAATGTAAAATAACGAGATTTTGGCCGTGCGAAATTTTTGTTCGTATTTCAGTTTTATGACAATGTGTAATGAAAAACTGTAGCTAGGCGTGAGAAATTTGGAAGGAAGGTAGATCATAAACATACCTACACGTTCTTTACGAAATGTTATTTGTTAATCAGCTGTTAAACATTGAGACGGTGCGATGTTTTGAGGTTATGTCCGACGTATTTAGCGTACAGAATCAGTAAGTACGTGATAAACTATTGACAAAGTAGACATAGAACACCTTTAATAATAAGTCATTGAGTTAATGATTGCAACTCCTGGTTAAGTCTAAGCTGAGGTTGGCATGCCAACGCACGATTTGTGTCAAGTTAAAGCAGTTCATTGAATAACCGTGTTTATTGTCAGTGACGCTGGTAATGGTAGAAAGATAATCCTACAGTGATATGAACTAAACACGCTCAATAAAAAATGTTTTAGTGAAGTAGTTAACATGACAGTAATGTTAATACAATGAAGATGGGCCCAAGTTGGTTAACAACACTAAAGCTGGTGCAATTCGTCATGGGCTTGGGTAATGTCAATACATTGAAGTATAGACATAAGTTACCCTCACAGTAATGTTAATGCAATGAAGAATGGGTATAAGTTAATATCACTTTAGTGTTGTTGCATTTCGATTAGCCCAGGTTAGTTAATACTACAGGAACATTGATGTAGTGAAGATAGGGCCTAGTTGACATCACATTAGTGGTGGTACAGTGAAATGGGCCTAAGTTAACATAGACGCAGGTGTGTAGAGATTCTAGGTACCATAAGGGTAACACGAAGTAGACCTAGTAGTTCCATACTGAGGACACAAAAATATTAGGCCACACGGTACAAAATTAGTTGCCCGGGATTTGTGGACCCCAGCATCATGGTAATGTTCGTGCAGTGAAGATTGGGCCAAAGTTGACATCACCGTAATTTTGGTGCAATGAAGAATGGGTTAAAATTCGTTAATATGGCATATTGTTGCAATAAGAAATCAAGAAGAATGGGTGTTAGTGAACTAGGTTAACATAGCATTAATGTTTAAAAATGTGACATGTAGTTGATTCCTAGATAGTTAAACGATCGTTAAGTACGTTCGATCAGGAAGGACTCGGGTTTGTTTGTTGGAACATTTCAGTTAAGGCGACGCGTTGTTGCGTTGAACGCAAAATGTGGTTAACGAAGATCGAAGAATTTGAATTGTTGAATGGAGTTCACTAAAGGCCGTGCGAACCATTCAGAGAAGGAATGAGGTGCAAGTGCAAACAAATGCTTGGCGTGAGAATGACACACGTCAATAGAAACGGGTAACTAGGATCGGCGGGCTGGTGTGTTCCTATCGGAGGTGAGACGAAGTGTAGTAAGTGAAGCATGTTTGTTGATTGAGCGTCACATCCGGTACAGGACTGGCGGTCTGTTGACAGAACAGAATGTTTTGGTAACAATGTGCATATTTCATTGCGTAAGTGTGTGTAGTGAACAGGCTGTGGAGTTCCATTCCCGACAGGGGCAGGGTGTTTTTCCCTGCGTCAAAGCGTCTGCATTGGTTATGGGGCCCAACCACCGTTCTATTCAGTGGGTACCGGGGGGCTCTTTCCTCGTGGGAAAAGCGGCCGGGAGCGTGAAGGTGACCTCCATGTAGTTCCAAGGTTAAGAATGCATAGAACGTTACATCCACTCCGGCATATGCGTTTATGGCTCGGTTTTTAATTAAGCACAGATACAACTTTTTCATGACAGGTGGGCTGTATATTTAACGAAGGAGAGAAAAACTGTATGCATTTCATGTTTCTCTTCCCGTTATCTCGATATGCAAAAAAAAAAAAAAAAAAACAATTGTAACAGCAGAACACAACACGTGTTCGGCTGTTACAACTGTCTGTTTCTTGTATGAATTTTATAAGGTTTGAGATGTATCACGGCTGTAGCTGTGAGGTTCATCCGAAATGGCGGTACGTAGCTGTCTCACCACACGGCGTCACATCACAGAAGGCAGTTATATTGTAGAACTTGTTCACAGCCGCTAATGCAGCACTTTTCAAGGGGTTGTCTTCTTAAGCCTTTTGGATTCGAAAGATGGTTGTCTTCTTAAGACTTTTGGATTCGAAAGATGGTTGTCTTAAGCCTTTTGGATTCGAAAGATGGTTGTCTTCTTAAGCCTTTTGGATTTGACAGTTGGTTGTCTTCTTATGCCTTTTGGATTCGAAAGATGGTTGTCTTCTTAAGCCTTTTGGATTCGAAAGATGTTTGTCTTCTTAAGCTTTTTGGATTCGAAAGATGGTTGTCTTCTTAAGCCTTTTGGATTCGAAAGATGTTTGTCTTCTTAAGCCTTTTGGATTCGAAAGATGGTTGTCTTCTTAAGCCTTCTGGATTCGAAAGATTGAGTAAACAAAAAGTTAAAGCTGAAGCCGTAAAAATGACACGGACTACCCGGAAGATGGACGTGGTACGCCCCTCCTAAACGTTGGTATTTATATACTGATCTACAGTGGTGCAAAAATCTCGGGCGCCTGGTCGATCTGGCTACTGAATTTTCTGCGATGGCGCCAGATATGTTCCGTACGTATAAAAATTGTATCAGTTCACATGCACCAAGCACAAATTGCCACATAACAGTGAGATTCACGGGCCAGTCCAGAACTGTGGGCCCACAGTACGAAACTTGCTTCATGTCACTCTTCTGGCGCCTATAATTTGGAGGGGGCTCATAGATTTTTGGAAAATTTGTGCACTCCTGCTGGTATACACGGCTGACTTGCATGTTCACAACACCAGAGCTTCTCATTCGTGAAAATGAAAGATAAAAAGTAAATTATAATAATGCAACAAGACTGTTTCTGCTCGTCTTATCTGAAATTCTGCGTGTTGGTAATTGTGCTAGGTATCTCGATTATCAAGGGGTAATGATGCTGTGAGATATATCGCAAATAAGTGTCTCTTGAATATGATACGTTGTAGTGCTGTAGATACGTACTGACGTTTCAGAGGAATTGTCTCTGTCATACGGTTATCTGCACAGTTACACTCAACCTTACATCCCACTGTCGTATAATTATCGTTAGAACTCAGTTTCGCGTAGGCGTATTGCACTTGAGAAGAGAAATTGCGACACAAAATGGCGACTTCGTGAATGACTTCATGAATGAAGTTGTGAAATAATGTAACGAAAGTGATTGACTCGTTGCTTTAGTGAAGAATACGTACTACATTATTTACGACTGGGGTTCACAAAATTTTCGAAAAATGTAGACGCCACCTCAATTCTTAGGTGCCAGAAGGTTAATATGAAGCACATCCCTAGTGAGGAACCACAAATATTAGGCGTCACCGTGCAAAATTTAGTCGCCACAGCGACCTTGCGCACGGGATTTGTGTATCCCCCCTTTGCGCTATCGTGTATATTTGGGAAAAGTGCGGCACATCGTGATATTGTCTGTAATTGTGTTGTATGTGAAACCTGGAGTAACAAAGTGTGATATAATTCGGCGTTGTATGTTGCGCACCATTCACATGTCTTGAAGAGACTTGCCTGAGGATGACTATAGTCGAAACATGTAGCGAGAGATATTAAAGGTGATAGTTGGCGCCGACGAAGTTGTTGTATCGTTTGTATATTTTTCGAGGAAAAGACCATTTGAAATTTATTGATACGCTATGTATATATATATTTTTTTTGCATCGGGGGAAGGGTAGGGGGAGAAGGTCAACACAACAGCTTGTCAAGCGACTTAACTAATGTTACTTTATACCCGTTCATTGTAGTTTGCAACTTGACACGACGCTCATATATCGAACTTCACAGATTTTCTCAAAACGTACTGTCTGAAAAATTTGTCGTGTTCAAAATACAGATCCATTTAAGACCAGCAGCTTTTATTTTAACCATATCGCACAGGTGAATGATGAATACGTTCCGATTATATAGTTCAAGTAGCGTTGGATGAACCTAATTACGGATGGACCTAATGTACGGATAAGCCTACTGTACGGATGAACCTAATGTACGGATGAGCCTAATGTACGGATGAGCCTAATGTACGGATGAGCCAAATGTACGGATGAGTCTAATGTACGGATAAGCCTACTGTACGGATGAACCTAATGTACGGATGGATCTAATGTACGGATGAGCCTAATGTACGGATGGATCTAATGTACGGATGAGCCTAATGTACGGATGAGTCTAATGTACGTGTGCAACCAAATTTACGTGCATGCTGATGAGATATGCGCTCTTCTGGGATATTACGCGGCGTTGAGCGATAGTTCTGTACCAACGTTTCGGGGCAACTTATCCGTCCCATCTTGAAGGGCCAAGAAGTTCAGGAAGACCCTTGAAGATGGGACCGATAGGTTGCCCCGAAACGTTGGTACAGAACTACTGCTCAACGCTACGTAATATCCCTGAAGAGCGCAGATCTCATCTACGAGTACATCGCGGCGGAAGCCTGAATTCACGTATGCATGCTGATATGCGAAAAACATTTTAAATGCGGAAACTTCGTACACCATGTTGGAGTACTCCTTTCCATTTTTTATTCATGCTACTGAAAGGTCTACTTGTGAAAGGATTAGAATGAGCTACATAAATGCCATGTGTTTCTGTGACAGCTTGGTTTTGCCGTACGTACAAACCGACAAGTGACACCACTGTGTTCATTATCACGTAACGTCAGTAAATGATTTAGGGCCATGCGCCGCGGGTACGTAACACTTGGAGTGAGTTTCCGGTAATGTGATAGTAAATAAATAGCCGACGACTGTCGCTGCGTGCGTGCCGTGTCTTATCGGGTATAACACCTGACGATAATGTGTAAATGAGAAATGTGTAGTTTGTTTGGAGATAATGAAGGGACATTGTAATGCATTACAATGATAAAGATTGGGAGTTCGTACAGATTGCAGCTCTTATAGAATACAATGAAGGAGCTGTAACACTATTACGTTAGCAGGATTCAGGACTAAGGTTACTGTCTTCTGGGATGTGACGCCGTATATGTTGGAAAGAACACGTTTCACCGAAACGTCGCTACCTGTCCACCAAGCTACACGGCGTCATATTCTATAAGAAAGAAAACTTGAAATATGCACCTGCTGATCGTTCAGAGCTATGCACAGTGCAGTCTCGATTCTCCGAGTCCCGATTATTCGAGTTACCGTTTCGTCCGAGCTGATGTGCTGTTGTCATGGTCGTTTCTATGTTCGGTACAGGACTGAGATGAAGTGTGTATCTCTGTGTGCACGTGTGTTTCAGCCATTACTGTACTTTCTTCTACCCGTTTTTCTTTGTGTAATTTTGTGTATTGTGTGATTTAAGTATGTATTTTAACGTACCCTAACAGTGAGTGCTAAAAGCAAGAGACGTCCGTGCAGTCCGAGATCGTGCTGTGTTTCACATCCCATTTAACCCTTGAAAGCCTCAGAAGACAGAAAAACAACGTGACAGTACGTTGCTATCCAGTGCTCCCCGATATATGAAAGAGCATTGCTTTGAAGATTCCCAAACTCCGCCCGCTTGTCCTTCTGATAAAAGTGGCATGAAGGTGATGAGTGTGGAACATTAGTGAAATGTTACTGACAGGGGAAAGGCTTGGTGAAATCATCCTGACAGGGGAAACCAAAGTATATGGATATAAAACCTGTCCCAGTGCCACTTTGCCCACCACAAATCTCACATGAACTTGCCCGGACCTCCACTGTGTACCAGTTCATTTCATACGTCACAACAGCCTTCGTTATGAAGACCAACCAGTTGATGTTCTTACGACAATAGCTCTTTATTGTGGGAATCATTCGGAAGACATGCAACACACTAACTCCATGGAGCAGAGTCAAACACTATGTGAGAGAAATGGTTAGATCGTTGACATTAGAGTTAGGTGGCGCTTTTACCAGAGGTTTTTAAATGGTTAACTCTTTATGAACTTCGAGAATAAGGGGAGCGTTCCTCAACATCCGTATCCTCTGAACTCAAACTGTGATGGAGATTTTGGATTGTTACTGCGGTAACTATGAAAAACGCGCCTCTGGTATGTCACGCCTTGTAGTGTGCCATTTTACCAGAGTTTCACAGGATCCAGCTGTCTCCAACAGGCCGGAAGTAGGCACTGGGTTCCTCCGAAACGTTGGTAAATTTATAGCATACTACACGGCGTCACCTCGTACAGCGGCTGTCATTTACTAAGCTGTAAACTTCGCGCTGGTCACTACCTTAACCAACGTTGTCGAGGGATGTACAAAATCCCGCGTACCTGGTAGCCCGGGCGACTACCTTTGTGCAGTAGCGCCTAATACTTCGAGCATAATTATTGCAGTCCCCTCCTTCCCATTATGTACAAAAATGTGTACCATTTCATACGCACCGAGTAGAAAGCGCCAGATAACAGTAAGGTTCACAGATAACTCCAGAATTGTGGGTCCTCGGTGTGGAGCTTACTTCATGTGTCACCCATCTGGCGCCTAGAATTTGGAAGTGGCTGCTAGATTTTTGGAAAATTTGTTGACACCTGGCCTTATTTAATTTTACGTCGCCGAAACTATCTGACGTGTAGTTACGTTGACATGAAGCAGTTGCAGTGTAAAGGAGTGAATACGCTAACAGCTGTACAGTATCATAGTACCGCAAGGATATTATGATCCCTTGTATCAGCTCTGGTGTACGTGTTTTACTGTCCCTTACTCAAGAGCATGCATTTGACATACACAGCGTGTTTAAGAGTCCCTTAACACTCGCGTCAACGGTCCCATCTTCAAGGGTCAAGAAGTCTTCTTGACTCTTGAAGATGGGACCGATAGGTTGTCCCGAAACGTCGGTACAGAACTACCACTCAACGCTGCGTAATATCCCAGAAGAGCGCAGATCTGGAATACATCGGTTGCTGGTCACAAGCAGCGTAGGCCCTGCTTTCCCCATAGCAAACAACTGCCAAGGTCAGCTCCAAACTCCTCAGTCAGGATCAGTACTTGCGACTTGTTTTCCACTACCGCTATGTTCTTGTCTGTACCCTGACCTCTCGAGCTGCCAACCGCATGTACCGCCGTTTGGTGCTCGGATGAAAGAGTTGACAACAACGCCTTATTCTTCTGCCCGAGCTGGGTCTTGGCTGCATCAGACGCAGGTAATCTCCTGTTTGTGTTCGGCGTGCAGCGTGAGAGAGGTGGGATGCGGTTTTTGCTTTGTATACCTTCGCCGGAAAGTCGCGCATATTGGCGACATTTTCGACTGGTTTAGTTCTCTTTATTCATTGTCACTTAGACGTTAGTTACAAGTAATGAGAGATTGCGTGACTTCGCGTTGCAAGGTGGTGGTTGGTAACAGATGTATCTCTCACCTGTGCGTCACAGCGTCACTTTCGTTACAATGTGTGTGTAACAGACGAATCGTTGGTAGGCCTCGTTCGATTCCAAGCGTGCGAATGAGTAGAAGAGGAAGATAGAAGCCATGAGTGTGGGAGATGTCGTTCAGGTTGTCACCATGTCACTAAGACTTAAATAAGTTTTAAAACTCATAGTAAGACTGGCGAGGTTTCGAGTTCTTCACGCCACGGTCAACTGACCCAAATGGTACAGAGTAGGATGCACTCTCACTAAATCAGTTAAAATTTTCAACCGAAATATCATGAAAAGATTTATATTTCATTGCTGGAAATATACCCATTTTATATAAAAAGAGCTTGCGTGGCACTCACAAGTCGTCTGGAAGGCAAGCGGGGCGTGACACTGATCAGTGATAACGCATGCGTGTTCGCGTAACAGTCAGGCGCGTGGCTTTTAACAAACCGCGTTCATACAGTACCCATCAGTCAGCTTTTGCACGATCTCGGAATAACGCACCACGCTTCACGCCATAACGGATGCGTGGTTCTTAAAAGCTAATGCTTTAACTCTTGGGTTGGGTGATTGTAGATATTTATAAGCTATCGTAAGTACTTGTCATTTTAAAATCTCAACGGCGTGATCAGATATAAGTTAACCGCTATAGAGGTTACCAAGTGGTGTCTAACCGCTGGGTTAGGCAGCCAGGCCTATATCGGTACTTCCAGTTTTCAAGGCCGCCAGCCAGGTTGCAGTCAGGTGTAGAGAGCCTGTAGCGACAGGCAGGCAACTGTTCCTTTATGTAACTAACACTGTTCCAAAGAGTAGTGGTAAAACCTGACTTCTTACAGTGTGGCCAACCAAATGCCTTGTCAGTGATAAAGTTCTGAACTTTCCTCGTTTGTACCCACAACACTAATTGAGAACCCGGTTCTTGTCTCAAAGAAAGAAACCGGCTCCATTGCAAGACCAACTGCTTAATTCTGTGTAGGGAAATACTGGCTGTTCAGTCAGAGAATGATACCGACCATGCTAATACAGTGTGTGGGCAGAATGTGAAATTTGGTAGTGTTAGAGTTGCCACTGTAATTTAAATGGTTAAAGTCCGAGGATATTAATTACAGTGTACTGCGTGGTGAAGGCACTTGTACACAGTGGTGATAGATTTGTAGAGAGCAGTGGTGGAATGATCATTAGCAGGGCAAAAGCGAACAAACTCGGAGAGAAAAACCTGCTCCGTTGCCACTTTGTCTACCACGAATCTTGCCTGACGTAACCCGGGATTGAACCCGAGGCTTACAGGTTAGAAGCTAAGTCTTAAGTACCCAGTCTGAGGTATGGCAGAACTGTTTACAAGTACAGTGGCAACTATGTGTATCACTTGCATTACATTAGAAAGAAACAGTGTTTCGCATTACTGTCACAGTAAGCGGCAATTATTTTTCTTCACATCATTAACTGGTTGGTATTTGTGATAAGATTGGACTGCTGGATCTGTGTTCTTCTGGGGTGTGACTCTGCGTCAGTTATCCCAGAAGAATGGAGACTTTAGCTGCACTCCTGGGAAATCGTCAGAAGTCGAGCTCTTCTGGGATATTACGCGGCGTCGTGTGGTAATTATTTACCGACGTTTCGGAACAACGTATCTGTCCCATCTTCAAGGGTCAAGAGCTCAGATCTCATCAACATCGCGGCGGAAGCCTAAAATAAAAAAAGTCGAGATTGATTATATTTACTGTCAGGAGCCCCGCTTGATATTACGTACCTGAATCCCTGGCCATTCCGTGTGCCGGGGCATGGCGGTGGATACGGTGGCACAGGGACAGGTCGATCTGTCCCTGTCATCATTCTACAAACGCTCTACTGTCATCGTCATAATCAAAACTGCTCTTAGAAGGAGAAACGGGCGAAGCCTAGGGACCGTCTAGCTGAAGTAACACTGTTTCGGCAGTAAGGGAGCAAGAGACAGCAAGGTACTTTTCATTGTTTCTCACGCCTCAAAGGGGTTATTTGTTCGGTCTGCGTAGATTCGTTTAATCTGTTTGTGCAAGTAGGTACAATGTTTGTTCTTCAAGATAAGGTAAGCCCAGAATGTACGAGGAAAGTTGTTTGTAAGCAGGTGTATTGCTTCATTTTAACGTGTTGCAGTATTCTTTTTGTTTAACGAAGTTACACTTTAAACGTGTTTCGTGGAAGTTACATCGTTGGCTTGATGGCTGGGACAGGGAACAAAGACATCATCACGTGTGCAGTTAGACTCTTCTTGGATTTCTTATCTCTGATAGGAATGGTTAAGGCAGTGACGTTCATTGAGATATAGTTTCGTTGTATACCATTTCGTAACAGTGGTAGTTGTGTTTCTTCACACGTAGCAATTGCAGAGAAGGAAACGTGAAGGAAACGAGGGAGCCGGGGTAGCTCAGTCGGTACAGTGACTAGGCTGCAAGTGTACGATTGAGTCATCGGGGCTTAGTTCCCAGTATAGACAGATTTTTCTTCTGTGCAGGGTCCGCATCGGATTTGGGATCCACCCAGCCTCGGTTTAGGAGTTTTCGCTTAAATGAGATGTACAGATTGATACCTGAAGGACCAATTCCTATGGTATGTCAAGTTGTGTCGTTGGAAATGTAGATCTCCCTTTTCCCTCAAACCAATTGTTGTTCCTTGGGCATCTGGGTTGTCGTTTCTCGAATTTTCTCCAATGCGCGCGCAGAACATACCCGTCTCTGAGTGATCTGCGCAGAAGCGCAGCAGCATTGCAACGTCTAGTTTTCCCCGTAGCGTTATTGTGAAGTTCGCTCGTTTAAACCATTTCACGTCGATTAAATCTTAGGGAATTTTTGTGTACGGTGTTTGTAATAAGGATGGTACCAGGTGCCTAACTATGTTTTATGCAGGTTTAATTATGTAACTTATTTATTTGCCGTGGGTTGGAGTAGAGGGCTGCTGTTGATGGTAGCGACCAGCAGCAACCCGTCATTCGCTACTAATCATGCCTGTGGGCGTTCGTCGCATTTCGCTGGATTTTATTTCCAGCTCCATACTGCAGTAAGCATTCAGATTTGGAGGAAGGTTTATCAGCCTTTGTAGTATCAAGGAGCCTGTACAAAGTCTCACCAATTCTGCGATCCCCCACCGTCCGAAAATATTACCTCGCTGTAATATTTAGGGTTTATATAATTACAAATGATATACATATTTACATTGTGAAATCCTTTATTAAGTCGGTGTAGATATTTACTACAGCCGATCCCAGTGGCCGTGCGGTCTAAGGCGTGGGTCTGCGGCCGCTCGCTTACTAGGATTGTGGGTTCGAATCCCACCGGGTACATGGATGTCTGTCTCTTGGGAGTGCTGTGTGTTGTCAGGTAGAGGTCTCTGCGACGAGCTGGTCACTCGTCCAGAGGAGTCCTACCGACTGTGGTGTGTCTAAAAAAGTGTGATCGTAAAGCCTCGAAAAATGAGGCGGCCTAGGCCCCCAAGGGTCTGTTGAGACATTGAAAAAAAATATATATTTACTGCAAGACATAATTCTTCCAGCTGTAAAGGCAATGAAACCGATATTGGATAAATCGTAAAGGGGAGGGGGGAGAACTTTATTCTGTCGAGTAGAATGCACTCAACTTGCGGACCACTTTGGCAAAGATCGTGAACCCACCGCTGAGAAACGTTGCTGCAGACGGTAAATAACTTGTTGTTACACTACTTTCTGCGGAGTCCTAGAATTTGTTTCAAGTTTTTTTTTGCTGGATCATTTAAAGTGTACAAACGCTCGTCTAAATGTCATAACTACAAAACAATGATTTGGCGTTAAATTCATCAAGATAAGGCAGTAATGATCAGTTGTAAGCGAGATACGAACTTTGGTACAGATGCTTGCCTTATTATCGATCCTTATCATAGTCTTGCAATAAACCGCGTTGAATAAGAATATATTGTTGATATGGATGTAAGATAACTGCAGTTGTGAAAATGTTGCGTCACGCCTGTTAATGATAAAGTCATATTAATAAAATAAAGTCGACTGCCTCAGTAACTTACTGTTTTGTATCATATCTGTCTGTTGCTGTGAATGCCCAGTAGTGAGTAGATAATGTAGATAGAGTAGAGATATATTACGTCTTTTCAGAATGAGTTGTGCAAATTTCACACTTTACTGGCCTACATTTTCATTTATTACACATCCGAATTTTCCTTGGCATGCATTTCATTTATTTATGTACTCCTCATCAAATGTTATTTGGGTGATTAAATCAAGAAGGATGGGATGGACAGGCCATGTAGCACGCATGGGAGAGGAGAGAAGTTCATACAGGGTTTTGGTGGGGAAACCTGAGGGGGAGAGAGACCATTTGGAAGACTTAGGTGTAGATGGGAGGATAATATAACAAGACAGGCAGTGGGATGAGGAGGGCATGGACTGGATTGGTCTGGCTGTTGTGAATGTGGTAATGATCCCTTGGGTTCCATAAACTGCGGAGGATTTCTTGACTAGCTGAGGACCTCTTTTGCTTCTGAGGAAGGACTGTGCTCAATGGATTAGTAACATTTAATTTTAGTTAATTCCATTTCATTTTTTACGCATTCGTTTTGGAGAATAACTTCCACAGTGTAGGTACCCCAGTGTATAGAATCCTTCATTCTGTTTGTGACAGACTTGGCCATAACCTTACACAGCAACCTTGATTTCAGGCTTCCGCCGCGATTTTGATGAAATCTGCGGTCTTCTGGGGTATTACGTGGCGTCGTGTGGTGTTTACCGACGTTTCCCATCTTCACGTAGGACTCTTGACTCGGACTCTTGACCCGTGAAGATGGGACCGATACGTTGTCCCGAAACGTCGGTAAACACCACACGACGCCACGTAATACCCCAGAAGTCCTCAGATCTCATTTACACAGCAGGCATACAACGCTTCATAGGGACATAAAGTAAATTTTCCTTGTTCTCGATTTGAGGTTCTCCCGGCGATATCTATGAAAAACACAGTCTCTTCGGCGATAGCGTTGTGTAATCTTACAGAAATTTACGAACATTTCAAGAGGAACCTACTGCCCCCATCTTTGCTTTTAACTGCAGTTGGGTTTTATGTTAAAATCTTGCGTCCGTCGAAATTTGATCAACGGACATCTTCGTTTCAATTTTCATCGTGGTCGAAGCCATGGGTGCGTATTTCCGCACATTCTGTATGTTCTACCTGTATTTGTGCGTATGTACTTGTTTTGTTTGATAAGCCAAGTGTTTCTTATCGGACCGCAAGTAGATTGACCCTGGAATCATATCTTGGTGGAAGCGCATCGTCTTCGGCTATATCCGCTTATAGTCTTCGGCTATGTCCGCCTTTCTGAGACATCATACCTCGTGGGTTTTAGATACGGGCAAAGAGCCATAGGCCTTACCCGTTGCCGCGCCGCTGAACATACAAACCCACACACTGCTACCGAATGTTTTTCCTAATTAGTTTTTATTCGGAAGTCACCTGTGCTGTTTCTCTTGTTTCACCGAGGCCAAGTATCTGTGGTGTATTTACAGAATAGAAAGTATTATATAATTTACTAATATCTTGTCCGGATTCACCTACTTCTTGGCCAGGTTTCCTTCGTGCGAACATATTTAAATGCAGGGAAGTAGGACGACAACCTCGTCTCGTGAAAGCAGAGATATATTGATCACATCTTGCCATGGCGGACTTCAAAATAAACTTGTCTTTGATGATCAGATAAACTGTTTAATGGAGGTTCTTGAAATAATATATTGAGGTCGAGTAATGGGATGAAAGTTCACCTTGGTTGTGACCTTGGATACCGGAAGTTGTCATCGTTGGTCACACTTGTTTGGTTTCTGCCACGGTCAGCCCGGTTTAGTTGCTGTGCTCAGCCGTCTTCCTGTTTTTACGTGCTGTTTCGCGTCCTTCTGTCCACTGTCACTTAGATAGACTCCTCGCTGCTTGTCCTTTGAAGGAGTGCACATGCCCTCCCGGGCGCCTGGTCGCGCGGGCGACGATATTTTATACGGCGACGGCTGATATTGTCAGCTTAATTATGGCAGTTTTGTTTGCACGTAACATACAAGGATGTGTTATCAGTACATTAGGGCCCCGCTCTTCGGCGTTTCGCTCATACGGCGCTTTTCAATTACACCCATGAATGTACGATACGGCGCTTGCTTCGTTCATTCGACGCTTCTCGGCATGATGCGGTGACGCGCTCGTCAGCTGAGACCGAGTCTAGCGCTCGGCGCCATTTTCGTTTCGATTCATTCAGTCTGTTTACATCGTGCGCAGTGCGTCTCTTTGTATTGTGGCAATTTTCAAAGCGTTCAAACTTTATTAAAGTTATTATAGTGTATTATATTATATATATTATTGTAGTAGTAATAATAGCTTGTAAGTGTAGTGATAAACAAGGGTGTGCTTCGCTTTTCGGCGGGGGTCTGGCCCCTAACCCGCCGTATGAGCGGGGCCCTACTGTACACATGCACCGAGCACAAAGCGCCACATAACATCGAGGTTCACAGATCACTCCAGAATTGTGGGTCTTCGAAGTGGAACTTGCTTTATTTTGCCCTTCTGGTGCCTAGAATTTGGAGGTGGGTCATACGTTTTTGGAAAAAAAATTGTGGGCCCAGCAATGGCAGCATTCTTTACTTTTGAGATGGGCCCTTCGTGAGAAGCTTTTAGTCGCCCTGCTGGTTAAGAATTTTCTGACTTCTGTGTTATTCAGTGTATCATTTCCGCAGGAGGCAGTCATGCACAGTTCCCTGACCCTAACCACACGAATCCAGTCATTTCCGCAATATCCTGTTTATTTTCAGACCCTCTGCGTTATTTTCCTTCCTTCTGTGCTTAGGTCTTCCAAGTGGCCTTTCGTCTTTTATTCAGGCTTATTTTTAACCCATTTTGCTGCGTAGGTAGCTTTTAATATAGGAATTAATGGTTGTGAACGTCCGTGACATTGTGTGCTTGTAAAAGGCTTGCCTGGTACTTAATTACGCACTACGCCAAGAAGGGATATGGGGAGTGGCGGTATAGTTCGACGAAAGCTTGACCGCGGCACGGCACTAGGTGGAAGAACCCCTGCCCACTTAAACAACAGGGGAAAGAGCCCTCGGTACCTGATATCCGGTCTGGACGCTTTGGATGACCCTTGCCTCTTCCGGGAATCAAACTGCGATTCGCCGTTTGTCTAGCCCGTAGCGCAGTCACTGTTCCGACTCCGGAGTGTGTGTTGGGTGTTACATGCACAGTGTTTTTACTAGGAGTCTACAGATTTCTAGCCACAAGTCAGAGTTGTGCCATAAAATTACAAAGTAATATCTGTTTTCGCCGATCCCTTTGGCCACGCTGTCTATGGCGTGGGTCTGCAGCCGCTCGCTTGCTGGGATTGCGGGTTCGAATCCCACCGGGGGCGTGGATGTCTGTCTCTTGTGAGTATTATGTGTTGTCAGGTAGAGGTCTCTGCGTCGAGCTGATTACTCGTCCAGAGGAGTCCTACCGAGTGTGGTGTGTCTGAGTTTGATCGTGAAGCCTCGACAATAAGGTGGCCTTGGCCCACTAGAGGCTGTCGAGCCATGAAAAAGAAATATCTGCTTTCAATCTTAATATTATTCCTCTTGTCTTTAAGTGTGGCTTATAGCTGTGGGTCAGATTTGTTGAAACCTAATTTAAACAGTATACACACTCCCTGGTTTTGTATTCTCGTAACACGGACATAAAGTCAACAAATTTGAAATTAAATTTGTCGAAATTATGTCCATATCCCCCTATAGATGTATTGTACTACCTAAGGTAGCTAAAAATGAACTGTTGCAATAGAATGCCAATAACTTCGTACTGCCCTCAGACACCAGAAAGAGGACGTACCCCAGAGCCGTCAGAATGTCAGTGGGTTAAGTCGTTACTGAGGTCGTGAAGCTAAACTCTCGCCTCCACCCAGCGCAAAGGTTGAGAATGTTTGGAGCTCTGCCTCCACTTCCCCCCGTATGTCTTAATGGCGTTGTGCTTAATTCGGGAGAGCTTCACCTTGTCTCGCAGACGGCACAAATAGTTCGAGTAGCCATGGTTATTAGTTCGTAGGAACTAATGCAATTAATCACACAAGTCGCTCCGCTGTGACCCGTTTCTCAGTTGGCAACGGAAAGTGACAGTTTAGTGACGCTCCATTTCTTATAATGGTTTCGTCGTACCGCGATGAAGCAACTGGAAATGACCGTTGCTTTGCCTATGGTACGATAAATTAAGACTTGTGTGTTTTATAATGCTTTGCAGAAGCAGCATTCAGCTTTTGTTCCTTTTAAGATGGCCACCGTCTTGGATGTGGCGCTGTTTATTCGTTCGTATCTCCGGAATGTAATGTCCATGTGTGAGTGAATGTCACATTCTGGTTGCAGTGGTTAGGGGACCCCATGTGTCATTGTTACAACAGAAGTTGGATTGAGGGTGACGTCACAAATTGGTTTCTTCGGATGCCATGGAAACCAAAAGGCAGTTGAAGTATTTAACGTAGCAGGAAGAGATTTTGATTTTTTCAAAAACGTTCAGACTGGCTCTGGGGCCCACCCAGTCCTCTGTTCAGTGGCTCCTTCCCAGAGAGCAGAGGGACCGGGGCAGGAGGCTGACCACTCACGTCTGTCTAGTGCCGAGCTTAAGAATGAGTGGAGCTATGCTTCCACTCCTGTATGCCTTCATGACGTGTGCTGAGACAGCTTTACCATTGCTTTACCTTTTAAAACCGTCTAAAATCGTAAAGTTTTTTAAAGTAGTCATATATTTAAACCCTCAGTTTACGTGTGCGAGATTTTAGATTCTGCGACACCGTTTAGTCTGGTAGTAATTTTCCCAACGTTTCGGAGGAACATTCTGCCGGAGAAATACGTCTCTGTGGAGCTTCTGTAAATTTCTATCAGACTATCCCAGAAGCCTAATATGCTTTACTTCATTTTACGCTCTGCTTTATGTGGATGTGCAACTTTGTATTTCACCTAAGGAAGTAGCAAGGAGTGGAAGATGTGGAAAACAGTGTTGTGGATAGTGCACATAAAACGATGAGAAGTAGCAGGATGGAGAGAATGGCGTAGTGAGGCTCTTTCTTATGCATATTGTTAAATTGGAATATCACTGAAGGCATGAATGCCTTTCCTTTCTATTTGGTGTAAGACCGCCGGGTTTGGTAGTAACAGGTATTCTTGACCAGCTCTTCGAGGAAGACCTTCAGTGAGTGCGGGATAAAGTAGCAGTGACTGGGAAGGTTAGACCGTTCTGCTCAACGTCCGTTACGTCTGCCTGTCCTTGTTGGGTGTGCTGTATACCTGGAGATGATTCAGGCGGTCAGAAGGCAGGCGGCAGCAGTCTCTAAGTTACCTGGAGAGAAAGTACCTCACTTACCCACCTGACTGACTGCTTCTCATGTCAAGTGTCTGCACTGCAGCGTTGTCATATGTACACGCTGTTTCTCAGTATTGTTAAGGAGGCACTGCGGCACTGTGTTTATTTGTAGACCGACGGTGTTTCGAGAACGGTGTGCTGCGGAGTCTTTAGATCTGAGAGGGAGGAAGTGACAGGAGGATGGAGAAAATTGCACAGTGAGGTTTTTCATATTTGTAAAAGGTACAGTTGTCCCTGGTGGGCCGGAATAGCGTAGTCGGTATAGCGACTCGCTAGGGGCTGGACGGTCTTGGGGATCGAATCCCGGTGGGGGCGAGATTTTCCGCACCCGTCTAGACCGGCCCTGGGGTCCACCCAACCTCCTGTACAATGGGTACCGGGTCTATTTCCCGGGGGTAAAGCGGCCGGGGCGTAGCGTTGACCACCCACCGCATTTAGCGCCGAGGTTAAAGAAAGAGTAGAGCTATATTTCTGCTCCCCCTCTGGGCCTTCAGGCTTTAGTGAGCTTTTGAAACTTGTCTCTCTCCACACCATGATGTCATATAGGGGGAGCAGAGTTACAGCTCTCCATACTCTAACGGCATCCCAACCAACCAACCAAAGAGCTAACTAAGGGCGTTCCCAGGCCCCTCTAGCGAAACCTGTGTACAGAACGCGGCGTTGGGTTATGACACGGGAGCTATAACTCACTGGCACGTTTGCTTACGCTGACACTTTTGTCGTCTTGGCAGAGGGCCTTCACGTGGTCACATTGAGGCCTTACACTGGGTGGCAATGTTTCTTGGGGGGAGGGCACCAGATGGGGCTGATGGTCATCGTCATGCCTCGGCCGCTTTGCATCCTGGTATATAGCTGCCGGTACCCACTGCATAGGAGGCTTGATGGGCGCGAGGGTCGATCTGGACGTTTTGGAGAGAAGAAACTCTTGATCTGCAGGGAATCGAACCTCAGTTCGTCCAGCCCGTAGCCAAGTCACTATACTGACTGAGCTCATGATTTGTACTCTTCGCTAAATTTTAGTAGAGTGATGAAATAAAGTAGGATGGGATGGGTGAGGCATGTGGCATGTGGCGCTCGTGGAAGCGAAGTACGTACAGCGTTTTGGTGGGCATACCTGAAGGATAGAGACGCCTGGAAGACCTAGGCTTTCATGGGAGGACCGGACATAGTTGGCTGCAGACAGGGACACGGCTTTGGGATCCATAAAATCCTTCGGAGTACTAGCAAGCCGAGTTATCTCGGCCGAGGCAGTTGAACGGTAGGAATAGCGAGTTCGATACAACGCCTTTTACGAAGCTTGGTCTCCGCGCGGAATTCCGAAGGCTTCAGGAACAACCTCTGAATTGTGTATCTCAATTTCGCCACGAGACCACAAGCTTTCGAACATGGGCCAAAATTGGTTTGACGTTAACTTAACATTGTATTTACCGTGCATCTTTCCAATTAAGAAATATTCATTAAAAACCAACTAATGCACATAATAAACTATTGTGAATAAAGTTTATGTGCATTAGTTGGTTTTTAATGAATATTTCTTAAATGGTTTGACGTGTTCTGTATAGCGTCCTCTGTGTGTGAAATGGATAACGTTTGTTTAAAATGAAAATTCCCTGCTGCTTTGTCGTGTTTATTACGTACCAAGTATGGGACAACAGGATAGGCAGTGTACGTGTAATTTAACGTTGTGGGGCGTACGCGTAACCATTGTTGCAGTGGAATCGCAACAATGCATTCTGTGTGTTGTTGAGCTACATGTCTGTCAACAATATAAAAATATTGGGTGTTACACAGAAGTGCTGTTTAGGGCGGAATTTTGTCGCCGGCAACAATAAAGCGTATTTACGTATTCATTTAACCTATCCGATCTTTTGTCCGACTTTAACAACATTTGCAGTTTGTCGACAGATTTTCATAAAATTCTCCAGTATCAAATTTCACCGAAATCGTCCGGTGGGAGCCACATTGATACATGCCGACAGACGTGACGATCCTAATACGCACTTTTTTGCGACTAGGCGAACGTGGCTAAAAATTAAATCGCCACTGGAAAGGTGTACCTTAAGTTTGACTCCGTAACGAGGGGGTATGTTAAATTTCGCCCTGAAGCCAAGGGTTACGGCGACTGAAATATAAACAGAAACGCGTGTACAGTTCGTTCCATATGAAAATAAGCTGGCCAGACAACACATTCTGTCTGTAGATTTTCGTACACAAAAAATAAGGCATATTTTATTCGGGGATCTCGTGGCGACAGTTTCTTCGAAATGATGCTGTCTCCGAAAAATTAATTCTGCTTATCCATTATCCTGGCCTTGACACATAGCGCCGTCCTGCTGTCTTCATAAGGTTTCATTTACGGAGGACTGTGCATTCATATGCTTCAACGACTGTACACTGTGATAAAATACTTCTTTTATTTGAGAGTATTTTTAAACAGGCAATGACTTTATGGAGCCGGCTGGACAACCGAGGGATCGTAGTTCGATTCCCAGTGGGGACAAGTGAATTTTCTCATTTCCAAATTGTCCAGACGCACTCTTGAGACCCACCCAGTCTTCTGTTCAGTGGGTACTGTGGGCCGTTTCCTTGGGGATGGCGCTATACCTGTACTTCGTGGCGTGCACAGGGGCGGTTTTACCTTTACCATTCTTATTTTGAAGTGGGACATCCATTGTGATTAAGATATAGAAGCGTAGGGAAAGTAGCTGTCAGTCACAACTCTTTATATATTGATAGGTTTTATTGCAACATGTTTCGGCTCTTGTACAAAGAGCCATCATCAGGCAGTTAAGGTACGAAAAGAAAGTTATGTCAAACACCTCATCTAACATCTTTTCTTTAGTACCTTAATTGCCTAAATTGTACATGATCCGAAACATGTTGCAATAAAACGTATCAACATATGGAGAGTTGTGATTGACGGCTACTTTCCCTACGCTTTACCTTCCTTGCCATTGTGCACATTGTATATACTGAGAACTCTCCTAACTTTTTCCCGTAATAACCTTTCGGTCATTTTAACCAGGAGCTGTGCTACCTTCCAGTGACCCGGTTCTCTAACAAGTAGCAAGTGACGACATCCTGTTTGGTGTCATCACTGCCATTCATCGTCGCTCGTGTTTGTTTCTTCCTTGAAACCGTGGCGTCTTCGTCATAGAGGTGGCGATGTATTAATCACCGATGTTGCAGTCTGTATACCTCCCTTCACGCCGCCATAGTGCTCTTAAGGCCTGCGGACACTGCACCGAAACGAAGCGAATTTTCGGTTACTGGCACTTCCTGGAACGAGCGCACACGACCGCTATCGATACCGGTTTGATGATTTTCATCTATGATGACAGGAAATTCGTACAAAGAGTTCGTTCAGTTGCTGACATCAGCTGATTCTGTGCTCCGTAGTTATCTCTCAGACAAGTACAGTCATTATAAACGCGTCAATATTTACTTTTGTAGGAGACTTCATAGTTTAGTTAAAAGTACAAAATTAGCAATTTAATAAGATTGCGGTATCCACCTTACCCCATCAGACGGTTATGCCACTCTGCGGTCAGATATACGACATCTGAGATATGCGCTGTTTTGGGATATTACGCAGTGTTGAGTGGTAGTCCTGTACCGACGTTCCGGGACAACCTATCGGTCCCATCGTCAAGGGCCAGGAAGTGTTTTCTCTTCTCGGACTTCTTGACCCTTGAAGATGGGACCGATAGGTTGTCCCGAAACGTCGGTACAGGACTACCACACAACGCTGCTTAATATTCCAGAAGAGCGCAGATTTCATCTACATCGCGGCGGAAGCCTGAAATCACGCATTTGACATCTGATTTCTTTTTTAATAATCAAGATGTATACAAATTTTCACATAAATAGTGCAAATAAAAGATTAATTAGTTAGTGCAGGCGGTGATCTGGAGATCCCGGGGTTCGATTCCCCTCAGGAGCAAGAGATTTTTCCTTGTCCAAAACGTGAAGATTGGCCCTGGGGCTCAACTAGCCTCCTATTCAGTGAGTACGGGGGACTCTTTTTTCCTGGGGGTAAAGCGGCTGGGGCTTGAACTTGCCCACTCACCTTCCATATAGTGCAGAAGTGTTCCCCCCCCCCATACCTTAATGACGTGCACAGGAACAATTTTTTACAGTTACACGTGTTACTTATAATTTACCAGATCTTTCATCAGTCTCCTTCCAGACCTTATCCTTTACCACTCTCTGCAAAGCGTTCAGCGACCTCCGAAGACCAGCTTCTGCCGAAGACAGCCCAAGTTTGCCCCCTTGTCGCAATCACCACTCAACTTTAACTCCCGGCGATTCTCTGGCTGTCGTTTCGCCTTGGTACAAGACTGCATTGCGCACTGCGTATACACAAATATCACATTGAACATTTAAGTAATGACCTTTAGGTTGTAAATTTTTTTTTTCTGACGAATACGTCGTAAACAGGTTGTTGTAACAATACCTCGCCGACATGAATCAACCATTTTATTGCGAAAAAATTGGGATAAGAAGAATTCGGCGATATTTTGCGCCCTCCATTCGTTTCCGTTCCGTTCGATGTCGTGTGCGCTGGCCTTTAGGCAAAACTACTTCAGTAGGGGCTAAAGATAGCTCAGTACTAGTGACTAGGCGACAGGCTGGACGACTGGGTTCCCACTCCAGTCACGGGTGCGGATTACTCAGTTTGCCGCCAGGTCCAGACCGGCGCTGGGACCCACACAGCTTTCTGCCCAGTGAATAACGGTGATTATGATGGTAAAGCGACCGGAGCGTTAAGCTTACACATCTCCACCTAGTGCCGTGGTTAAGAATACGTGTAGCTACACTTTCACTTCCCGCGTTCGTTTTTATAAGGTAAGGCTTGATTACGTACAGGGATGTGATCGCTTTAATTAGTTACCCTTGGTTGTTGCGATGTATTAGGTTGAGCCGTGTTTTAAACCCATTTGGTTTCCGTGCGAGGGACGACTTGAGAGAACCCTTATACCTGCGCGAGAGAAACACACGTGACCGTGGCCTATTTTGGCCTGTACTTAAGGTTTCATATATCGTGTGGGTATGTGTGTATGTGTGTGGGGCGAGGGGGACATGTTTCATCAGTCTCTTCCCCGATTTGAAGCTTCAACGGTAATTCATTTGACAATGTCGATTTTTTTTTTTTTTTTTAGTTTTCTGACCCGCGTGGCATTGAGTTGTGTTGCTGACGTTTCAGGGAATTTCATGTCTCCATCTTCTTTCATGAAGGGTTCTCGGGCCATCAGCTGTTTAAGAACCATTTTACTATACCTCTTATTTTTATGACTCCGACCACAAACCAGAACTCTTGCACTGTTGCATCAGCCATATAAATCTTCACTTTCCTTTATTTTGTTAACTTATTTTAAACCTTCCTTTCCCACTAGTCTATTGACATGTTGTCTACGGATAATATCAACGCAGGCTTTATAATTTCCCATTTGTGATACGAATGCTGCTTTCACATTATGTGGTATTCTAACAGCCCGGTACGTGGTACCACTCTGTTAGACGACAGTACTGCTTCCATTTCAGAGCGGAAGAAGCTCGCGCGAATGACATTCAGAAGTGCGTTAGTAGAAGGCAATTAACGTTCAGGCGTATTGTGATACTGTCTAACACCCTAGGATTCCATATATCTATGCGCTTGTAACACTTTAAAGGTGAAACCAGCCAACCGAGCCAACCAAAGAGCTAAGGGCGGATACTTGAGCTTGGTTGACGTCCCTGGGTCCTTTTAGCCGTACCTGCGTACTAAACGCACCGTTGGACTTGTGGTACGGACACCTTACCAGTCATAATATTCGTATGGTGCATACCGCTGTGTTGTATTACAGTCAAACAGATTTTGAATACCGTTACACAGCTGTTTTAATACAGTCTAGTAATAGATACGATGTTCCCTCTTCTGGGATGTTACGCAACGTAGATTGGTAGTTATCGACGTTTCGGGACAACCTATCGGGTCCCATCTTCAAGGGTGAAGCATACTGCATAGAAAAATATTTTTCTTTGTTGAATACGTCCCTGAAGATGACCGAAAAAAGGCCGAAACATGTAGGAGGTTTACGACATGATTGTGTATTATTGTAACTATAGTGCAGTTGTTGGAATATATATGGTGAGTTGTCTGACTGCACGGAACTTGGATAATTGTAAATAAGCGAAGATATTTACACCGCGGCGGAAGCCTCAAATCACGCAAAGTAATGGATGCTATGGCTAAATGTTTCGGTATATTCTAGCCATTTTGAAGCCTATTCCAGACAAATTTAAGTTGAATTATCTCAGATCAACACCGTTAATTAAGGGAACAGTTGTTTTATAATATTGGTACACAGTTGTCCTGTGTGAGAGAGAGAGAGAGAGAGATGATTTGGTACAAGTTCTCAGATAATGGCCCCCACCTCTGCCCAGACTTCTTTCTGCTCATCAGTACAGTTGATGCAGTGGGATTGAAGAAGCAAATAAGGTTTTTTTCCCCAATGGTGCAACAGCCCTTAGTGGGCCAGGGCCTCATTATTGAGGTTTCACGATCACACTGAGTTGGACACACGACACTCGGTAGGTCTCCTCTGGACAAGTGATCAGCCGGACCCAGAGACCTCTTAACTGACAACACACAACACTCACAAGAGACAGACATCCATGCCCCCGGCGGGATTCGAACCCACAATCCCAGCAAGCGAGCAGTCGCAGACCCACGCCTTAGACCGCGCGGCCACTGGGATCTGCAGATAAGAATGTTAATGAGAAAATGTGGAATAAGATTGTGGCAGCGTTGAGCCAGTGTTGTGTAGATGGGCATGGTCGCGTTGAGGCTACCTGTGCTGACTGTGGTTGGTTTTAAGCGTGCGCCCGCTTTGGTGGCTGGGTCCACCGGGGTTCTTGGATTAACAGTTGTGTACCAGTTGCGTCCCACGCTGCTGGAGTGAAGATAGAGCCAGTGAAAGTTGGTAAAGTGATACGTAGTGAAAAAAGGGAAGATCTCCTTGTCATTAACGACTTCAAGTTCCGTTTCCAAAAAATTCTTGCTGAGAATATGGAGCGATGGTGCTGCACTAATAACAAATGTAAATGTTACATAAAGTGCGATGAAAGGCGAGAGATTTTCGGAGGGAATGTGACGCACAACCATGATAAAAACAGTGAAGCCAGCTTAAACCGACAGATATTAAATAATTCTGTCAAAAGGACAGAAATGGAGGACTTGTGTGAAAGACCGCGCAAACTGATTCGCAAAGAACTACAAAGCCAGGACTTGAATACTCTCACTTGTAAAGACACTTGTAAAGCGCGCTCTTCCCAACTGCCTCCTCTCCAACAAATATTGAAGAAACTCATGAAGCCTTAAGTGCTGTACAAGTGTTAACAGGTTTGAAAGAACAGTTTTTGCTTGTTAATAACTCGGGGAAAAAATTGTAATGTTATCTTGCAAAACTAACTTACAGTTTCTCAGCTTCATTGATGTGCTTTACGTTGATGGGACATTCAAATCAACATTCCACCGACTATTCACAATTCATGGACTCAACAGTGGTCACTCTGTTCGTCTTGCATTTTTCTTACTGACCAATAAACATCAAACGTCATATGAGGACGTATTCAGATATGCAGTAGCAGAGGCTGCAAACTCGATGTGAATGTTTGTCCAGCAATTGTTTATGCTGACTTCGTAACAGCCATCCACAACGCAAAGACTACAGTGTGGCCGGGCTGTGAAGTTAAAGCATGTCTGTTTCATTTAGAGCAACGGGTGTCGGAAAATACAGTCTTTGGGACTCAGCAAGCAGTATGGAGAGAAACACTCTGAGGTAAGTCACTTCTTGAAGAAAATACTCGGGACTCTAGCTTTTACCACCAGTTGAAGTGAGCGACTGCTTTGCGTTGGACTTTATATACTATCTTCCCAACGACGGGCTAATGGAACAGTTTTGCGACTACCTTCTAGAATCTAGAATATTATATTGATGCGGACTCCACGTTTGCCCCCCCCCCCCCTTCCCCTATTTGTTCTAAATGTTGTGCATCATGATTTAGGATCACAAACACATGTGAGTCCTTTCGTGCCCATTTCAATGCACTATGCAAATAAAGAGAAGTTCCTGTTTAATCTAGGTCTTGGTCGTGACAGGTTTTACGACTTGCAGCACATGCAGAAGTTCTTATTTTGAATTGGATTTGGTTTTCGTTTCTAGGTGATAGAGAGATATGACAACACTGTGTAAGCATCAGACTTCTCAGTTAAGAAGAAACGTTGTTTCTTGTTCTAAGTGTGGTGTCCCCCCGCCCCCCCCCCCTTCCGGACAAGTCTTTTTGTGCCCTTTTTAATGGTAGCAGACAGGAGAAGTGTGGTGCATGTACCCACTTGGTGCCCTATTCACTTTCATAGCCGTCAGGGTGGTCTCGACTTTCGTATTTGGGGGGTCTGCTGCGAGTATCCGGTTGGTTGTTGCTGTTTGTGTCTTGGTCTAGTACAGTGGCTTTGAACCGTGCCAACTTGTACTTTCATGGGGAACGTAAGATTTTTAGTACATACGTACTTACGTACGTACTGTCCCCGGTCGGGGGAAAACATAGAACTTGTCCAAAACATTAGTCTCTGTCACTGCATTGCCTTTTCACTTTTTGCCATTTGTTAGGTGTTCCGTTTATAACAAGTCTAAAGTCAAATTTGTGCACAGCTCTACCCACATAGAACATTACAGAAAATAATTGCATTATCTCACACGCACAAAACACGACTGCACTTCAGACTAATGCATTTTTACATCGGTTACTGGTCACGAACAAGGGACGACAGCTTTCCCAAGCGCAATCAACTGCCAAGGTCAACCGCGAACTCCTCAGTCAGTATCAATAGAAGTATGTATGTATGCATTCATGCATCCATCCATCCATACATACATACATCCATACATACATACATACGCCAAGAGGCCCCAGAAAGTCTTGACAACTTCTTTGGACGAGGATGGGCCAGAAAATATCACCAACGTATATGTTTTTGTAGGGTTACCATATATCCATCGCAGGAAAAGAGAACATTTCCCACTTATTGATCATAAAAAAGAGGACATATCAGCGGCAAAGGGAGTTTCCAAATTTTGGTCGAAAAAGAGGATTTCATATGGGCTCGAAGGTCAAGAGCACCCTTGTTCGCCACAGACACGTAAGTTCCTGGTTTACATACCAAGCATTCGGCTTCCCGCTCCTCGTGACCATTTCGGAAATACGGATACTTGCTTTTTAGTTCGTCCGTGAATTTACATGTTCTTTTCCCCATTGTAGGAGCGCGATAAAAAACGACACACGAACTAAACAGCGCACAACACGTGTTCACTGCACTTTACACAATTCAAAGTGGACGCCCGGACCCGGGCTGTGCGTCTGTACGTTCGGATCCACCGGAAGTGACTGTGAAAATGAGTTCTGAAGTTGAAACGTTGCCTACGGGAACTAGTAACTATAACGTACGTAACGACCACCGAAAAATTGAGTGTGACTGTCGACAAAGGCCAAAAACCCGGACTTTTTTTTGTAAAACTAAAAAAGCCCCCTCCCCCGGACACAATCCTGAAGCCTGAAAAATAGGACGTGTCCGGGAAAACCCGGACGTATGGTAACCGTAGTGTTGGGCTCCATATTTCCGACTGTAATAAGAACAGCTGATATTTAGTTGTACTGCTGTCCGACTACTTCAGCACAGTGACACCGCTACAACCGAAGCATTTACCACATCATGGGACCACATTTTTTGTTCCGTGTTATCAGCCCGTGTTACAGGCATCGTGTCAACTGTTTCTACCTCGCAATCACCTTTTAAATTCGTGGCCGCCAAAATTTCCCGTGTATGAGGTCGGTGCTGTGTTTCGGTTATAACCTATATTGGGTCGCCGCCATGTTCCTTATATACCCGTATGTTGGGTCGCCGTTGTGTTTGTTTGGCTGTTCTGAAGCAGCAGCACTGGCTGCGTGGAAAATAGCTGTGCCGGACAGAGACAGGGTTATATAAGCAGCGTGTTATGATAACCAGGGATAGGCAGCGTGTGCTTGTTTGTTGGGTATGGGGGGGGGGGGGGGTTAAGGAGAAGTGACTTAGGGGGCCAGAAACGTTGTCATTCTCCTCCAAGGCCGTACACCCTATTTTGTGAGCTAGAGAAGGGTATGATTCCATTTCGTGTTATGATTATCCACTTGTGTGTGTTCGTGACGTTCACTTGTTATATATAGCTTGTCTGTTTTAGGTTGTACTCTTTATGCGCATTGCAGGTTCGTGTCTGAAGGGGTTGTAGGGGCAGATATATGCGTTTTTGTTTCCCATGCTAGACACAGTTTGATGAGGGTGTACGGGCAGAGTTTTGCACCATATTTCCCTGGTGGACCTGCATGTTGTATATTACTGACAGTTTTACACCATATTTTTCCTGGTGGACCTGCATGTTGTATATTACTGACAGTTTTACACCATATTTTTCCTGGTGGACCTGCATGTTGTATACTACTGACAGTTTTGCACCATATTTCCCCTGGTGGACCTACATGTTGTATACTACTAACAGTTTTGCACCATATTTCCCCTGGTGGACCTGCATGTTGTATACTACTGACAGTTTTGCACCATATTTCCCCTGGTGGACCTGCATGTTGTATACTACTGACAGTTTTGCACCATATTTCCCCTGGTGGACCTGCATGTTGTATACTACTGACAGTTTTGCACCATATTTCCCCTGGTGGACCTGCATGTTGTATACTACTGACAGTTTTGCACCATATTTCCCCTGGTGGACCTGCATGTTGTATACTACTGACAGTTTTGCACCATATTTCCCCTGGTGGACCTGCATGTTGTATATTACTGACAGTTTTCCCTCAGCAATCAGATTGTGAAGGAAGGCAGCCGCGCATAGAGGTTCAGACAGCTTCCACGTGTGCCATGTGAGATTCGAGTTTTTAACGGCGGTGACTTTGAAAATTGCTGTCTTCTGGGATGTGATGCTGCATAGTATGGTACTTACCGATATGTAGATAGGTGAGTGTGACTGTGAAAATATTTCACGTACTGTAAATGCACGTGGTCCCGGATTGGAACAGTCGATGTAGAGTCTCAGTACCACAGTTTATCCTTGTAACAGAATCGCGTCTTGTTTTAAACCATGATGCCGATAACACAGCACTTTTTTTTACAGTTTTCTATAACGTGTTAGAATTAGTTCGTGATGTGGGGGCTTTCACAGCGTCCTTGATGAAGGATAAAGTCTTGTGGGGTGTAACGCCGTGTCGATTGATAACTACCGACGTTTCGGAGGGGATTTCAGTATTCAGGACCTTGAAGATGGAGACAGGACCCTCCCCCAAGACGTTCGTAACGAACTATTAATCTCCATGGCATAATATTCCCAGAAGACTTTATATACGAAATAAGCTGCTGTTAACTGTATCGGGTACGTTTATTGTAGAACTTATTGTCAGAATTATAATGCCCACGGTGTTTTGTTTTGATGC
This sequence comes from Reticulitermes speratus, assembly GCA_021186555.1. NCBI lineage: Eukaryota > Metazoa > Arthropoda > Insecta > Blattodea > Rhinotermitidae > Reticulitermes > Reticulitermes speratus. The sequence goes on along the minus strand of JAJKFL010000427.1, from coordinate 11,872,089 downwards.
TGAACATATTGTGAGCGTAAGTAACACTTAGAATAACGTTACTTAAATGAAAATGAACTTGTATTGACTAATGGAACGTAGTAACCTCACATTATGGTTGACTGAATTTATAGGCAGACCGTTTGAAGGGGTGGGCAGTGACGGACTGTACTCAGCGACTGGTCACTATCTGGTTTTCATTTGAGAACATTTCATAAGATAAAAATAGAAAATTGAAAGAAACGCCTTGTTTTGATTCAAACTTCAACATTTTTTTTAGGAATAAGTAACCTTATGTATATAAAGTCACGTACGTATTCCTGAAAAATGTTATTTATTCCTCGGAACTGTACCATGGTGTAACTTGTTGCGTCAAGTGTGGAATGGGCACGTCATAGTTTCAGAAGTGTTTCTTTTATGTTACCACAACCTGGGACACTGTTCATTTCATGTCTACATAAAATTGTTGAGTTATTTATAATTGTCAGTATCAAATTTAATCTAAATTGGTCGATTAATATCATATATATAACATGTTGATGGATATGTCCACATTGTGTTCTTTTGTTCGAAGTAAACATAAAAGTGTAAGCAAACAGCGCGTTTTTGACCACATAAGTGCATAATCCGGGCTTGCACACCTTCGCGATTCTGTTTTTGCATAATTTGCTATAGCAGATGGTTTAGATGATTTCTAATTTTCCATGTGTTTGGCGTTTGTTTGAACGAGCTTCGTCGTGACCTTTGAAGACTGAAATGTACGTATCTTCTGTGTATATGAATTCAGTTCGTACCTCACAGAGAACGCAGGCCGTTTCCACTACAAAATAATTCGTTTGGAGATATAACACGTGTTTATTTCGAAACTCACCGTGACCCGTAAACAGGCGGTGTGGCCGGCAGCACCTGTGGATGACATGAAGCCAGTTCCGTACGATCCACAATCGTTAGGCACCGTCATGGAAAGTTAAGTCTCCACGGTAACATGGCGCCCCTGCTTTAAAGGGTTAAACAACTTGAGGGTACATCATGTCGTCAGTAGGCAACCTTACAGAAGAAAAGTCCTGTGTATTCAACGAGCGATCATGGTAACAATCGTCCCAATACCAACTCTCTCGAAATCAGTAGCGTGCCTGTGCTAATGCTGTCAGACACTGTTTTACATGTAACGGACTTCACAACGTGTGCTGTAGGTAATCAGGAATGTCATACAACATATATCTTGATTTTGTAACTTTGCTAGTGGGTAGGGTACGGCTGGACGTTCGAGGAATAGTGGTTCGATTCCTGGAAGGGGCAAGAGATTTTTCTGTTCACAAATTACAGACCGGTCCTAAGGCCATCCAATTGGTATCTAGAACTCTTCTGTAAAGGGTACAGTGGCCGGGGCGTGAAGCTCATCACTCTCCTCCATTTAGTGCCGAGGGTAACAACGCGTGGAGCTGTGCTTTCAGTCCACCTTATACCTTTAATGGCGTAGAAAGGGTCACTTCTATGTAATGTTGAGGGTAATAATCAGTGGAGCCGTACCTGCATTGTCCCATTGCCTTCGTTGGTATGAATAGTGTCACCACTGTATAGTGCCAAGGTTAAAGATGAGTGGAGTTACACCTTTATTCCCGCACACGCCTTCATGACGTGCACAGTGTCACCCCAGTCTTGTTCCGCGATTAAGAATGAGTGGAACTATACTTCCACTTCCCCACATGCCTTAATGGCAGGAATAGGGTTACTTTTGTCTAGTGCCGAGCGTACGAATGAATGCAGATGTACCTCCACTCCCCCGTACGCCATCAAGGTGTGCACAGCGACAACCTTACCTGTATAGCTCGCTTCTGCGACGAATGTAGCTTGCTTCTGTTTTCCTACATCTGTTGTGGCATAACGTGGCTGGCGAATGCCTCGTGGGAATTTAGAGAACAGACTGAAAGTACTTCCTACAGAGTCCATGGAGTAAAGGTCTCGTACTGGAGATCTAATCCGCCTAAGAAATTACTTTCGTTTTGTTGAACGCGAACGTTATCATGTTTACAGGAGACCGCCACTGGTCACTGTCCTGAGCCAGATGAATCCATTTCACCCCCTCCCTGCGTATTTATTTTAAGATCCGTTGTACTGTTATCATTTATCTACCCCTACTCTTTGAAAGCTGTGTTTTTTCCGTCGGGGTTTTTCCAACCAAAACCGTGCGTGCTGCATGTCTTGTCCCTCCATCGTCATCGATTTGATCACGATAATGATATTTGGGGAGGAGTGCAGACAGTCAAGTTGCTCACGATGTTTTTTCCCCCCATGCCCCTCCTAGGTTCAAATAGCGCCCTTTTTTTCAAACTTCTTCAGCCTGTAATTACAAACACCACGTAAGGCGCACAACATAAGAATTATTTATTATTCATCGTATTCACTCAACATGTTTCGAGCCAATGAATCATCTTCAGGGGTGCTGTTTAAATTACCAGTGGTAATCCTGTCCAGGGTTATTACAAAACGCTTACCCCGTTATTGAAAGCTTTGTGTGAATGGTATTAGACCTTTAGTGATATCTTGCATGCGTGTCGTATACATCTGTTAAGTAAGGCGATTTTGATTAATTACGTAAATAAGGTCCTAAAATAGTGATAATTTTATTAACAAAATTCTGAAACAGGTTTCGAACCATGAATGTGATTACAGTAGCGTTGTTCAAAGTATAGCTAATACATTTGTAGCATTGTGGAAGGTCATGCAGGTAGACTGTGTTTACATACGTGTATCTATACTTTGTATGTTGCTCATTGTGGTGTGACCGTGACTTGTAATACTATAGTGTTGAATGCTAACTGGCCAGTCTGGTTACAGAGTAAAATTGTCTCTGTACGCGCCATGAAGGCGTATAGAATGCAGGTATAGCTCCACTCATTCTCAACCTCGGCAGTAGATGGAGGTCAGTGGTAGGTCTCACGCTGCAACTGCCTTTACTCCAGTTTCCATTGAATAGGAGGCTGGACGGGCTCCAGAGGCCGCCTGGAGAAAAGACAAAACTCTTGCCCTTCGGGATTCGAACCCCGGTTCGTCCATCACGTAGTCTAGTCACCAAACCGACTACACGAGATCGTAATTAGTGTTATAATTCAGCACGATCTTATTACAGTTGTGATATTCCCTTAATGCCAGAAACCATTGTTGACCCCGTATGTTTGAATTTCCCACCGGCATATGAACACCATAAATGAAAATAAATCGGATAATTTTCTAATTATGACGTAAGGAAGTACGTCACTGTCTGATGATGCACCCTCAAAGTTGTAGATATAGTGTAGCTAGGTTTATCTGCCCGCGGCGTAGTAGCCGACCTTGGAGTAAAGGGGATCCATCTTTTGTTGAAAATCGCTTACTCGAGAACAACGGACCTTCGATACACGCACGGCCTTGAGGAATACAAGCCAAGGTTTCGTGAGGTTTTGGCGTCGTGGTCAGTTGGCTTTGCGTGAGACCCACCAATTTTATGGAACATCTTCGGGCTAGGAACAGATTGCTGAATCAGTATAGCCGATTAGGCCTTTGGCAGGACGACCTAGGAAATGAGTTTTCAATTCCTGACAGGGCATAAATTTCTCCTTCGTGCCCAGCCACTTGTCCGGGCTCTTTGTCCGATGGCGACTTGTGCTTTCAGCTGACCACACATTTGTATCTCACGTCGAATTTGAGACTTGTTGGAACCATGTCTTCACTGCACCCCAAGTTTTCATGTCGCAGTACTTAAGTTAAGCACAGGGCCAACTTGACCCACCATTTGCTTAGTAAGTTTTTGGTACAAACTTCGATGGACCTGTCACTTTACAAGGACTGCCGCCAGGGGTACTTTTTATGAACTGTGGATCCTAAAGGTTAATATTAATCGATTTTTTTGTGATAACGACGCTATTACAAAATCAAACGTTATGTCTATAGAATGAATACGGTCACGATAACATCTGTGACACAATGAGGTTCGAACCGAGTACTTGTGTAGAGAGTAACTGCGTATTCGATGAAACTATGATGTGTAGTTTATTTGTGGTGAAGGGCCCCGCAGCAGATGCTACAGACGCACCGCAGCCTTGAGGCTTATTGTACAACCCTGTGATGAAGATGATTAGTATTTTTCGTTTTTCAAAGTGATGGAGCACCGGTGGAATGAAATTGACAGGGGAAAACCGAAGTACTTGGGGGGGGGGGGGGGGGACCTGTCCCATTGACACTTTGTCCACCACAAATCCCATATGCACTGACCCGGGCCTGCATGGTGAGAGGCCGGCGACTAATCGCCTGAGCCATGGCACGGCCCTGTCTAGTGAGTTACTGCGTAACGTGTTGTCGATTGTTCGATGAAACTATGATGTTTAGTTTGTGCATACAGGAACTTAACGAGTAATGCCAATATTGTGCGTTAACATGATATTTTATATGTATGAATATATTTGTAAAGACATACAAGTTATAGAATAGTTTAGTTAATGGTATTATGCTAGTAAATACCTAAAACTCGGTTTAAACGATCCAGCTGCCGTGAGTTTTAATAAGATAATAAAAAATAAACTCGATTAAACTGTCCATCAGCCGAGAATTTTTGTTTGCTGTCTTTTATTTTGTGCTAATGAAATACCGAAAATGCAGATGAATGCGTAAAGAAGTTTTTATTATACTTTTAAGTAAAATATAGAGATCTGTTTCATCTATGTATATTTTAATGGCTGTACTTGGGCAATTTTAAAACCACGAGAACTTGCGCAAAGAGTATAGTATTCCTTATAGGGAATAATAAGTAATTATAGGTCTTCATAATTTTATAATGTTGTAATTTTAACTTTAACTGTAAAGAGGAGATCTCCCCCTCAACATGTACTTTTCTTTTATGATTTTGTGAGTTTCTACCTGATGATGGCCAGCGTATGCGGCCGAAACACGTAGTAAAAGGTAAAGGTAAAGTTCACCGTAGAACAGGCCATGAAGGCCCAGAGGGGGAGTAGAGGTATTATTATTATGATTATTATTAATACCTCTACTCCCCCTCTGGGCCTTCATGGCCTGTTCTAGGGTGAATTTTACCTTTACCTAGCTCTACTCTTTCTTTAACTTCGGCCCTAGATGGGGTGGGTGTTCAACGCCACGCCCTGGCCGCTTTACCCCCGGGAATGACCCGGTACCCATTGTACAGAAGGCTGGGTAGGCCCCAGGGCCGGTCTGGGCGGGTACTGAAAATCTCGCCCCCCACTGGGATTCGATCCCCGGACCGCCCAGCTCGTAGCGAGTCGCTATACCGACTGAGCTATCCCGGCACACCGAAACACGTAGTAGGATAATAAAAAAGGAGTATGAAGATCGTGTTGTTCATTCTGTATAGATTGAAATAGTGATTGTATATTTTGTGTTGTAGTGAAGAAGTATTCGTATCCATGAGACACGAGTTGTTGTTTTATGTCTTGTGTTTCGTGTAAAGAAAGTATCAAAAACTCGGATCAGGCGAATGCTTGTGAAAGTGTGGACTGTGCTGTGGTACCAGCAGTACGGCCTTGGGAAATGGCGAGTGATACAATACAGAGAAAGACTTGCACACCGGGCACTAATTGCACGAGGCGTAACAAAATAATTTCCGCGTCTTAATAAAGTGAAATTATCTGCCGTTACGTTCACGCGTCTGCCTTTTGTTTCTTAGAATTTCGGTGCCGACGAAATTCGCTCGGGCTTTTCGTAATGTCCAGTAGATGCGTACTTCTGTGTTGTAATTGTAATAACCCATAATTCAAGTTTTTTTTTTTTTGGATGAAAATCGTTACGCTCTTCTTCTGTTATGGTTGCGCATGCTGGTAAGACCGACTTGTCCCCATGAAGCAGGGTCCACTTGGCCCCGTACCCGCGTTATCATCCAGTAACGTCCATTACATTCCACCTTATAATGCGGACACCTTTGACCTTCCCTATTATCACCAGTATGTCGCTGTTGTAAACATTTTCCGGGGCCGTGCCATGGATCAGGTGGTACGTCGCCGGCCTCTCACCGCGGAGGCCCGGGTTCGATCCCGGGTCAGTCCATGTGGGATTTGTGGTGGACAAAGTGGCACTGGGACAGGGTTTTCCCCGAGTACTTCGGTTTTCCCCTGTCAGTTTCATTCCACCGGTGCTCCATTACACGGAAAAACGGAGGAAAACTAATCATCTTCATCACAGGGTTGCACAATAAGCCTCAAGGCTGCGGTGCGTCTGTAGCTTCTGCTGCGGGGCCCTTCATAAAAAAAAAACATTTTCCGTGGACCAGTTCAGCTGGGGATATGTCATGAATGCTGTGTCCTGAGGTCTTCGCTCGTATGAGATGTTGGGCGGTGTAGGTTGGTATTTGGTTACCGACGTTTCGGGACAACATCCGACCCATGTTCGAGGGTAAAGCAGTATGTTGAAGATGGGACCGGCGTGTGGTCCCGAAACGTCGGTAGCGACATACCAACGTACGCCGCACAATTTCCTTGAAGAAGGAAGACCTTAAGTATACCGCGGCGGAAGCTTGACATCTCTCATCACTGTGTCCTGTTTACAAGTTTCATGCAGTAACGGAACGTGTTTGTGTATCCGTCTATAACTCGCTATCGGTGGAACGGCGATGGCTGTCATATAGGCTGCGCGCTTTACAACTGGAACACCTCCATTCGATACCCGGCAGGAACATACTTTGCTGTTCTTGACAGCGTCCAGACAGCTCAGGGGCCTACCTAGCCTCTTTCCTCCCCAGTGTACACCGGAGATATTTGTTGGGGGTTATAGAGGCCGGGGCGTGAAGCTGAACTCTCGTCTAATATCGATAATGAGTAGTTCAGTACAGGAGTTCCCTGTTATTCGATTCTCCGGTATCCGTTTATCTGAATATACGGGGCCAAAGTTTTGAGGAACTATACACAAAAATTTGTCGTACTTCCATGAATCGCGAATTCTCCAGCAGTTTCAACCAGTTCCCTATCTTGTGTTAAAACGAAAATTTTTAAATGCTTAATTTAATAAGTGTACATTTGTAAAAGTACTGTACCTATCAGCCCCGTCTTCCGTAACCCATATTTACATTTTCTTATAGGCGGGAATTCCTCGCTTAAAGAGGACTCGCTCTAGGTGGCGTTTTTCTGGGTCACATTTGACCACGGATATCTCGGGCCCTGTGTATCAGATCAGTAAGGAGACTTGAGGAAGTATTATTAGGTAGTTCGTATGAGAATTAACCTTTGTCTGAGACGATGCGCTTGAGGTGGTTTGTGTCGGAATTGACGCGAGTCTCGGGTAGTAAACCTGCTAGTTCGTATCAGAATTAGCCACTGGTTGTAACATCAAGGAACTCTGAATTTTGACACATTGTGCTTATATGTTTCGTATGATTCTCGCAATAGATGCGAGTTCTTTCCGTACACAACATTAACTGATTGGTCTTTCTCATGGAGACGTAGTTTCTTGTTTGTTTAGGTTCATCCGACATAAGTACATTTTTATTTTCTATATTCAATACATATATTTCATTGAAGATGGTCCAACATGTTTCGAACCTTATATGAGGTTCATCTTCAGGGACATCTGTTTTAAATTACACCAACCTTTCTTGAAAGGTACATGTTAGGTTATACACTTTAAAATGTTGTCTGTCGTCTTGTGGTTACTATGGTTCCATGACAAAAGCCCACACGACGAAAGCCCACACGACAATTGCGCACAGATAAAACCCCACTGTCATGAATGCTCACAGGAAAAATACCCACACCGATAAATGCTCACACGGATATATGCTCACACGGATGAATGCTCACACGGATTAATGCTCACAAGGATAATTGCTCACAAGGATAAATGCTCACACGGACAAATGCTCACACGGGCGAATTGTCACACAGGAAAGTAATGGTAGTGTAATGAGGGGGACGAGGTTGAAATATCGCGCTGACTGTAACAGAGACATAGCCTACACGCTAACCGAAGTTTGTGTCCAGTGGCCATTCCCTTCATATACAAAACAGAGACATAGCCTGAACGCTAACCTAAGTTTGTGTCCAGTGGCCATTCACTTAATATACAAAACAGAGACATAGCCTGAACGCTAACCTAAGTTTGTGTCAAGTGGCCATTCCCTTAATATACAAAACAGAGACATAGCCTACACGCTAACCTAAGTTTGTGTCCAGTGGCCATTCACTTAATATACAAAACAGAGACATAGCCTACACGCTGACCTAAGTTTGTGTCCAGTGGCCATTCCCTTCATATACAGAACAGAGACATAGCCTGAACGCTAACTTAACCTAATTCTTGTATGTGCGTACTTTCCAGTGTGACAATTCGCCCGTGTGAGCATTTGTCCGTGTGAGCATTTATCAATGTGAGCATTTAAACTTGTGAGCAATTATCCTTGTGAGCATTCATCCGTGTGAGCATATATCCGTGTGAGCATTTATCGGTGTGGGTATTTTTCCTGTGAGCATTCATGACAGTGGGGTTTTATCTGTGCGCAATTGTCGTGTGGGCTTTCGTCGTGTGCGCATTTATCCGGTCACCGGTTACTATATATCAGGTTGTATGTTCGCTTGTGGATGGTTGGGACTGTGTGTGAGGTAGGAACTAAAGTTTGTTTTGTAGGTATACAGTCAAACCCCAATATAGTGCCACCAACACTTAGCTCCCATGAGTTTGTGAACATATATTACCTCTTATGTAGTATTTATCGATGTACCGCCACCGTCTATATGTCGCCACAAATGGCAGTGAACAAACAGTGACGCAATATCGGAGATTGATTGTAGCCCGATTTAAGTGAATGTAATTTCTTCAGAGGGCTAGTCTAGTCTGGTAGTACTGTGATTGTATTCAGGAAAAGTTCATCTGGCTGCAGTGTCGATCCTGGTACAGATTGTTTCATGCGCCGTGCTGGTTGTCTTTGCGTGTTGTGGAAAGGTCGTCCAGCTCTCTGGCTGCACCGTTGGGCCTGTCTACACATCAGCGATGTCGAGATACGGAAACGCTTGTTCCTCGGTGATCGTTTTCATTTAACACTCTTAAAGCCTAGTTGTTAATTTATGTACCACCAGGTTTAACAATCAAGTTTTCTATATTTTGCCCATAGAATGTATTTATGTGTCTTGTTTGTTCTCAGAAGAAACGGCGATTATTTCCATATACAGCATTAACTTTTCATAACTTAGATGCTCTGTGTTTTCTGCGCGGTACAGACCGAATCTTGCCCATTATAACAGTAAGTTAATGCTCTATGTGGAAGTAATCGCTGTTCTGTGATCAGGATAAAACACAAATATACTGTGTGGACAGACTGTAGAGCGTTTGAGTGTTAAACGTGGTGGTACTTAAAGTAACAACTGGGCTTTAAAGGGTTAATATTCAGATCGAGGAGGAATGGGAATGAGATTTGTGGGGCATGTAGCACTCTTGACAGGTATGAGAAACGCATAGAAAATTACAATCAGGAAAGGTGAAAGGGAAGAGATCTCTTGGATAAACAAAGTGTAGACGGAAGGATAATACTGAAATGGATATGAAGGAAGCGGGGTGTGTAAATGAGGGTTGGATTCATTGGGTTCAGGACAGGGTCAAGGTCGGGCTGTTGTGAACGCATGAATCTTCGAATTCATTGAAAGGGCGGGGATTACTTGACAGGCTGGATGCCTTTTTGCTGATAGGGTTGTCGAAGAGCAGAAGTGCCTGTGAGCCTTCTTTCGTTAAAAGACGGATCACCACCCTGTGTTGCTCCCATTTTGACTTTCTTAACTGCATGACTGATTTTGTTTTTCACGAAGCTTAGTATTATTAATCGTTATGCCATTGGAAGTCACTTCCACGCCGTATGCTTTAATTCCTTGGAATAAGCGATAATCAACATGGCGGATGCGCGAACGTGCGCGACGGGAGCAAAATTTACTTGAGGATCTTGTGATTATGTATGTTGATGTATCGTGGAACAACACGTAACACTTGTTACGGTAATTTTTAGCACGTGAAACGACAACATGGCGACCGAGCGAAAAAGTAATTTTGCGGTTTTGCTATCGATAGTTAATGGACGGTTGGAGGTAGGCGTGTGAGATGTGTTATGCAGTTATGTTTGATCATGAACCATGGTGTACGAAAGAGGCGAATAATTAACCGATGAACACAACACGTGTTTATTAAAATCTACAGTCAGCTACTTTTTTTCGGCAGTGTTAACCTGTACAACTGTTGTTTAACGTAGCCGAAGTGTGTAGCTGATTGTGCACGTCAGTAAACAAGTGTTGTGTTAGTCGGTTAATTGTTGGTGTCTGTCTACGTACATATAGGTGTACCAACAACGGGATGAACCATATCAAATTAACATTCCTAAACATTACACTTGAACCACTGTTTATAAGTGAACAGTTACAAACATGGCGGCGATGCGAAACTTTGTGGTTGTATCCGACAACTATAAGCAGTAGGCTGTTTACAGACAACATGAGATGATAATGGTGCTAATATATCCGTAAAACGGTATCACTGTGCAGTATTTTTTATCGCTCCGTTCCCTTTTGGAATATAGAAGCATAGGCCTACTGCGCGCGTGGCCGGTGTGGTGTTTTTAGGGAACTTGCCTACATGACACAGAACACGCGTCTTAGCTCGTAGCAGCCAGTAGCTTATTATTAGCTGCAGACTATATTTAGACCGCACATTCACACTGTCAAACCACTGCGTCTGCCTCGGGTCAAAACAATCACCATGACAACGCAGGGATCAAGTGAAAGCCAGAGTAGCCAACCTATGGGAAAGAAACGGGAACTGGCCATTGATGTACTGTGCCATTGTATAGTTTATTAACTTTGTTTTTATGGGTGCTTTTGCTGTGACGTGTAGTACACGTCCGCATGTGTCATCTCACGAGACAAGTTTTCGAATTAAATTTAGTATCGCAGTATAGTAAACTACATTGTAATGCTGCAGTCCGTTGTACGCAGTGTCCACAGGAGTAACTTGTACGTTGGCATTCTGAAATCTTATTTAGTGCTTATACATATCAACCCCGTTGAAACATGTATTACTGTTTTCACCCTGGTTACTATCGTGTTAGTGATTACTGTTATCAGTATGGTTAATATTCTTCCCATGGTGATAGGGACAGGTGGCGGGCTCTTGTGAATGCGGTAATGAACCTTCGGGTTTCATAAAACGCGGGGAGTTTCTTGACTAGCTGACGACCTGCTAGCTTCTCAAGAAGGACTCTGCTCCATGGAGTTAGTTATTCTTCCCATGGTTACCATTATTCATTTCGGTAGTGGCGCTAGTGTTGGTCCCACCTCACAAGTTTGTGCCTCCGTCACATTGCCATTACATGTTGTAGAAAATTAAGAAGTATGACGATAGTGGCATATCCAGAGGTCCAAAGATTTGTCCAAAATATAGGAGCCACCTTTAATTTGCAGTCGCCAGAAGGGTGACATGAAGAAAGTTCAACACTGATAATTCTGGAGTGACCTGTTGAACCTCACTGTTATCTGGCGCTTTCTGCTTGGTGAATGTGAGCCGATATGCATTTTCAGATACACGTAAAACACCTTCAGTAATTATGCTGAAAATCTTGGGTGCCACCGTACATAATTTAGTCGCAGGGCGACAAGGCGCGAGAAATTTGTGAACCGTTGCTCATGTCATTTCGCCAAATCCATCCAGCGGTTCTACAAATATGTGAACGGACAGACGGATAGTCATGACAGTCCCGATTCGCGTAAAGAATACATAATTGCTAAAAGAATCTTCTTGTAGTCCGTATAATACCCGTGTTTCGAAATTCGTTTTGTTTTTTGTGAGGCAAAAATCGCATTGTGTTGGAACGTTTAAAGGTGCATTGTTATCCGAAATAGTTTGGTGATAACCTTAGATATCCCCGATCCTAGACATTGTAGTACCAGCATGCGCGTTATGCCTACAACATCCATTGTGCTGCGATTTAGCTCACGTTTTCCTGTATGAAAGCTATTCTCCTTTGTGTGTTAAGTGTAACTCCTCTCTGATTAGTTCTGCTGCCTTTTGATGCAGGCTAAAGGCGCGTGCGAGTGAGCAGTGACGAATAGCCTTGCAGGCTCAAGTGTGTACGGCTCGCACGAACGACCGAACATGAGCCCATGGGTACGAGTCTCCTGTCCTTAGCCAAAGGGACTCGTGTCACTTTGTGTTCGTTGCTGTGTGTGGACGGTCAAGAGTACATAGTCTTGCATTTGGAACGCGAAAATAGTGGTTTTCGTCAGTGAAAACTGCTTGACTTTAATTCAAGTACATCATAGTGTTCGTGCGAACCCAGTAGCTCTCTTCCACTTTGTGTAACGTTTTACTAATTTTCGGACCGATCACCATAATTAGCGGTTCAAAGTCACTTGATGCCATTCTTGCAAATTTCCTGATGTCTCCAGTATCCTCTTCGAGCCTCTGGTCATTTGAAAACATTTGAACCGCTGTATTCGTTCGTGCTTATGTACATCGGCATAATCCACAAGCGACTTTATCATCGGTTGTGTTTGGTGTCAGTTCGTACATGACAGAGAAAGCCGCGGCTGGAATGATAACCGGACATTCTGACGCTCGTCACTCTGGCCGGTTATGCGAACGACTGAACAGAACTGGTGGAGCGGTTGCGAATCAGCGGACGGACTGTATTGTAAGGACATGGGCACGAATTTGCTTGTATTGTTGGCACTTGTACTTGCTGTGTATGTACGCGAATTTGGAGTAAGGTTTCTTTACACTATATTAGTCGCTCTGAAACTGCAGTGTTGATTGTGTGTGGAAGAAATGTTGATTTTGAGCCAAAATTAGGCTCCTCCTCTGTCTTTGGAGGTTTTCGTGATTAGATTCTTACAATTTGTATATATATCTTCACTTGTGCGTAAGGTATGCTTTGTTCAGATATTTTTTTTAATCTCTTCCTGCTTTAGCCGCGAGTATTAAGATTCTGAACAAGGAAGTCCTTGTTCTTATGCAAGCTGTTGGACGTTTTCCCAGATTTGTATATTTTGAAGACATTACAGAGTTTTTGTTTGGACGCATTGTAGTACGCGGACATCTAATTTGCTATTAATAAGTGCACGAGGGCCGCGGGTTATTCTAACGGAATCGAAAACAATATGAAATAGTCTACAATGATGCTGTCATTGCTGACATTCTTTTGTGGCAGGTTGATGCGTGACATCCTCTTGCGTTTTGTAAGTTGTCAGCAAATTAAACGATACGGTCTAACGTATCTGTATTTATTAGAAAAAGAATATTTTGTTTTTCAGTAAGCTGTATGCTTCAGATAATTAGGCTTGATGTAATGATGTGTAGAATTTAATAGCCTGCGTTTATATATTGCTATATAAGGCCGGATTTTGATGCATTAGTGTTGAAACATGTAGCTTATTGAAGAAAAATATTTTTGTTATGAATATAGTTGTGTTATAGCGATGTTTAATTTATTGATCTCTTTGCATGTTCTTTTTGTTTCTGTGAGGTATGAAATGGCGTTGGTACTGTGGTCATCTTGTGATATCTGTCAGCCACCATTTTGTTGTCACGGTGTGGGTTATTCCGACTAATGACGGATTTTTTTTTAACAAACGTAATTTCATTGTGTTGTTAATAGCACATAAATTAAATCAGCATCTGTCCGAACACAACTAAATTCTATAGAATTTAGTTGTTTTCGGATAGATGTTGATTAATTTCAGTATAACTAATTAAGGCTTTACGATATCTACTCGGATTTGTTTGTTCAACTTAATATCGGAAAAATGCAACGTTTGGCCGAGTGGATATGTTACGACTTTGTGTCCATGCGTCTTACAATGTTTTGGACCCCTTGACATGCATTTCCTGGCAGTGTGGTTAGAACTAACCAGTCAAACCAAAAAGGTAACCGAAGTGCGGAGAGACGTATCTTGAACCGTGTAGCCATTCCTGTCTTCGAAACGCACCTCTGGGCCATAACATGGATCTCTTATAACTACGCTGTAACAGTTGTGCTTACGTTAACGGATTTGCCACCTTGGCTGAGGGCCTTGACGTGGTCGCAGTCCGAACTTGTTGCAAGTGGCAGTACGTGTGGTTTGAGCTTGCTGCTACTGTGATTTATATATCTGAGTATGATTCATCGTAGAGTATTATACCGAAGGCCGACGCTGGCGCAGGAAGCCAAATCCTCTGGGTGTTGCCAGGTAAGGAGGACAGGAGCCAATGCCGTGTCTTGGTACCTCTAACGTTTATGACTTCTGTGTGCGTGTTTTTTTTTAGATTCCCTTGTTTACTGAGAAGTAGAGTCGTGTAAGACTAGGAACCGGGTAACTCAGTTGGTGTAGTATACTGGCTGGACGATCGAAGAATCGGGTTACCGTTCTCGGAAGGGGAAAGAGATCACTGCCGTGTAGTCGATACCACTTCTGATTAAATGTTTCTGTCTGAGATACGGACATAATTTCCGATTGCATTTTCACAACTTTTTTTATGTTGATGTCACTTCCAATTGTATTTTCCACTTCATTATTCTACTCCGTTTGCATCGTAATCGGGTGCTAATGAAGGTAACACACAGGATTGTCGAGAGGAATCGGGAAAAGCATGCCAGAACCATTGAGAACAAGATTAGCCACTTGTGCAGAACATTATCGGAGTGGTGGGGGATACCTTAAGGCTGGACGTCTAGGTTTTACATACAGTCCGAGTTGAGTAACTCGTAATAGGCAATTCATTGTCACTTTAATGAAAACGACCTTAAGAACAGAATGCTAATATTAACGATCAGTAGCGCCATGGGACTGCAGTCTTGGCGACGCCGACGAACTGTATTTATTAGTAAAGTCTTCATGTGTTTCTATATGTCGGGTAGTTCAGTTAGTATAGTGACTGGTGTAGATGCTGGACGACCGAGGACAGGGGCAAGAATCTTTCTGTCCGGCAAAACAGCACTTTCTGCTGGGATAAAAAACGGCGGAGGTGTGAACGTGGCCACTCAGCTGTATACAGTGCCGAGGATAAGAATGCGTGGAGCTATATCTCCACTCCTCCATATGCCTTTAGTGGCGTGGTGCTTAATCATGCGTGGGTGGGGGGCATTGTTACTTCTTGCTGCCGTTACTTACCATGCGAACATTCCCAAGGTATGGGATGTATGGTGGACGGGATTTGTGGTGAACTAAATTACACTGGGATTGATTTCTCTTCGAGTACTTCGGTTTTAATGTTATTTATCATTCCATCAGTGACTGTTTACTCATGACATCCGGGGGATGGTCAGTGGGCCCATTAAAGGCCGCAGTCCTTCACAGACGGGGTCACCTCACCCCCAAAATAAGACACCCACGCTATTGTATTTTCAAGGGTCGTACCACCGGACATCCTTACGCTGTATGCGTCGCTGTGGGCGACTCTTCCCGTCTTTTCCTCTTGTACGGCGGGACATATGTTTGCGCTTTACCGGGTTTAGCTAGCCGGCAGGAGACATTGTCAGGGAAAGCAGGGATGTGCTGGACGAGTCAGTTTGTGTGATTTATAAATTTGTGATCAGTAACACGCACACACCTAAACCCAGGTTTCAGACATATCTGCTTATGATGATCGAAATTATACGTATATTATATTGATGGCGGCACATATGTTTTACACATCTACTGCTACTACAGATTCACTAGTTATCAAACTCAAAACAATTTATTGATAAATTATTTTAATAATAGCGCAACAATCAGTACGTCTGCCGTGGTTAAAAGCAAGTAAAGTAAAGTAAAGTTCACCCTAGAACAGGCCATGAAGGTCCAGAGGGGAGTAGAGGTATGACTCTATTCTTTCTTTAACCTCGGCGCTAGATGGGTGGGTGGTCAACGCCCCGCCCCGGCCGCTTTACCCCCGGGAATGACCCGGTACCTATTGTACAGGAGGCTGGGTAGGTCCCAGAGCCGGTCTGGACGGGTGCTGAAAATCTCGCCCCCACCGGGTTTCGATCCCCGGACCGTCCAGCTCGTAGCGAGTCACTGTACCGACTACGCTTTCCTGGCCCACAGTTAAAAGCAAGTACCAGTGTAAAATTACATTCCTCTGCCTGAACATACGTATATGATATGGCTACAGGTGTGAGAATACCATTGGTTATCCTGGTATTCGGGAACAGCCCATTTTTGCAGTTTTTGGATGGTATGGGGGTTTTAGATTTTTGTTATTGGTTGTATCCACAACGATGGATTGAGGGATTTTTGAGCGCTAGGAGGAATTATTTCCTTTGCACAGGTAAGTAATTTTCAAGAGGGCGTTATTCTTTCCCGTCTCCTAATGATTTAATGACAGTTAAAGCTGTCAAGCCAAATCAACGCATTAACTCAGCTTGTTCAATGTCTCAGCTTGAATGTCTCAAAGTTTCGAACTTGCAGATGTGGTGACAGTTCCCCCAGCTGATAGCTATTTCTTTGACATAAGTACTAACGCTACGGGAATCCTTTGACTTTTGCCTATTGGGGTGAAGGACTCGAAACTTCACACCGCCTGGGTGAGCACCTGAGGGTGCTGGGGCTTGATCCATCTGCGACAGTCATGTTTTATGTTGCTCTCCTTCAAACAGTTTCAAAGACTGGGTTTCAACCATCCCTGGCAAGGTTGTAGTGGCTTATAGTCTGTGTCCTTTAGGATGTTGGTTCAGTTGTGACTCTGACGGCACTCTGCCTTTGTATCTCCGAATAATTACGTTGCCTAGCAACCCAGACAGATCTTTGCTAATTATCCACTTGTTGCAGAAGAGACAGCCGAAGGAAGGGGGATCTGATGGTGTCTGTTTTAAAAATAACTTACTGACATCGTTCCCGTTCACTAAGACCTTTGTAATTACCCCCAGCTACTGCTGTCGGGGGGTATTACAACACGCATGATGTTCATTGGTAACAGGGAATAAAGCTGTTTATATAACATGCGTTTGTGGGTGGATCATGTCAAGGAAATCGAACGTACTGGTCTGGTGGGTGGGGCTCTACTTCGTGTCGGGAGGTCTCTTGTTCAAATTTCGACCGGAGACGGAACTGTTTTGAGGCTCTTCGTGCTGTTCCCAATTCCTTTTAGGAAAGTGTCTGCATAATGCTCGCAGAATCTACAGACTCGCTTATAGCTGCATGGCTGCACAGCCACCGATTACGCCGTCCGCTCTATAGTTAGTACTCGGTGCTGTACACGCCGTAGAGCGGACGACATTAATTTCTTCACAGCGGCCAGTGGTGGCCGTCGCTCTGCCGTACTCCGTTTTGCGTTAAAATCCCTGTACCTTAAAGTGGGGTTCGATGGCCTTCCACGTCGTGTTTAGTTCCTCAGTCACTTTGAGGTTGTGGTCTTAGGGGTTGTGACGCGGTGTGGCCATATTGGTGGATACCTACGTTCCGGAGGAATGTGCAGCCTTTATATTCAGTAAGCGGAAGATGTGCCGACGCGTCTTCCGAAGCTGTGATATCCACCGATATGGAGACACAGCGTCGCAGACTGAATATTTTCTCGAACACTCTCAGCCCATGTTCATCCCTCAGCGTGAGAGACCAAGTTTCACACCCACACAAAAGAGGCAGAATTACAGTTTCGTGTATCTCAGTCCATATTTTTGAATAGCAAACTGGAAGACAGTTGTCGTTAAATACCTTGTAAAATATGTCATGTTCCTACCTTGAATTCAGTATGGAGTATATCCAAAATCCACGTTTCCTTCTTCCAAAATTTCTCGTGCAATAAATAACGCAAGAACGACAAGTAACTTTTCAAACTCCTCAAAACTGGAGCTGATAGAGGAAACGTGTGTTCGCCACTCAGGCGCGCTGAAGCGTTACAACACACTCGTGAAAAGGGGCCCTTAGATCCATTGCCCTGCTACTGTCTTCTGCCAGCGTTTGTAAGGGTATGACACATGTTCGTCACTGGGCTGATTGCGGAGTGTTTGAAATGGGCTTTGGAGCGGGGTGTGGGTTTTTCCAATTGCATCTGTACATTCCTGTGAATTCCGCGATTAGTTATGCATTATTTTTATAATCCAAACGAGTGTAAAGGCCTTCCCTGTGGACACCATAAACGCATGTGGGTCATTGGATGTGTAACTCCACTAATTCGTAACCTTGTCACGAGATTGAGACGAGTGGTCAGCTTCACGCCCTGGCCGCTTTACCCCCTGGAAGAGTTTCCATTACCTATTGAATTGGAGGCTGTGTGGGCTTCAGAGCCGGTCCATACAGAAGATAATCGAAACATGGTTCTTCGGTCGTCTTGTTCGTGCCGTAGTCATTGTAGTGACTGAGCTATCCAAACGAATGTAGGTTAGTGTTCTCGTCAGAAGACAGTGAAAACTGACGTTCTGTATTATTTATATTAGCTGTCTTGCTTATGGCTGTCGACATCGCTATTCAGGTTAAACTGAAATTGTCTTTTTAATTTTTTGTTACTTTCCTTCGTGGTTATTTTCCAGACTGAAGTAGCACGAAAAATGTATAAGGTATTGTGCGAAATGCTGTAATGCGCCTAAAACTCGAATGAGATTTATCTGAACTCGTGACTAATAATTGTTTGAAACTACGGTTATGCTAAATGCTGTAATGCGCCTAAAACTCGAATGAGATATATCTGAACTCGTGACTAATAAAGTTTTGAAACTACGATGTTATTATTTAACTATTTGTAACTGTAGAGAGATCTTGTAGTGGCCATTTTGTTTAAGTAGCCAGTGAATGGGTCGGCGTCTCAATATTAGCAATTTCTCTTCAACCCGTCAGACCAGGTATTATGTTTCTCAACTATAGACTTTTCACCACGTAATCGGACACGCTTTTATGAGTTTCATACGCATTGAAATAGGCGTGTAGGCCTATTTTATGTAGCGTGTTTTATTAGGCCATTATATTTAATGAGCTACCATATACGTGATTTAATTTCTTGTACTGCTTGGTACGGACTCATTCCATTGTGTCAATACAACTAACACTATGCAGCAGAGACCTTCTTGAGAAGGCAACAATTCGTAAGTTGGTCAAGAAATTCCCCACATTTTATGGAACCCGAAGGTTCATTGCCGTATTCACAAGAGCCTGCGATTGCCTCCTCCTCTGAGCCAGATGAATGCATTTTACGGATATATAATCCTTCCTCAGTATGTTTTAAACACAAATTGTGAACCTGAGGATGACCTGAAATAGGTCGAAACATGTAGTTCTGTATAATAGATAGAACTTAGTTTTTTTATGGTTTGTGTACCGTGTATTTTATCGTAAGTCTAAATCCAACCAACTAATGCCCAAGATTATTGGTAAGTATAAGATATATTTTCAACTCCTACATATGTTTCGGCTAATAGATTGCCATCCTCAGGGGGTATGTATCTGAGAGCTGCAAGTGCTGTCTGCATCCAAATATACGATATATGGTTTCACAATAAAAGTTTTTTTTGTGTGTATCACGATTCAAGATGTATAGATGGACTAGATTAAAAACAATAATACACTGTGCCTCTAATAGTTCCTTTGTGTCTTGTTCTACAGACAATATTTTTATGCATCCTTTACCTCAATTTACCACCTGTACTTGTTAAAAAAGGACATCCATCCAAGCCTTAGAAACCAAATATCGTTTCAAATATAACATAATCATTTTCTTTATTTCTTGTCTTTTCTATAACATTTAACTATTACATTTGTTGTCTTGAATTTTGTTGTCAGTCTTCATGATAAAAAAAAATTCCCGTTCGTTTAATTCAGTGAATGGCTTATCTGAACCCTTACCTACGTAATACTATACAACTGGAGCCTGTTCCCACCTCCTATACCCAGAATTATTAAATACGTTCTGCCTTCTTGTGTCTGGCGATCTAAACACGTCCCTGTATCGCAGAGAATCCGTAGAGCAGTCGGTGATACCGGAAAAAAATACGATCGTCTCACCCTCCATTTTCGGAAATTTTTGCACACTCACTGTTTCATTTGCTCGTCTTGGAAACTTCAAAATATAGGGCTGTCTGTCGATTTTGACTTATCCTTAATTGCATTATTGTTTTTTGGGTTATGATACGTTGTACTTTGGTATGTGGGCCCACACGATAACAACCGATATGCACATCTCTTTCGATTTTGGTGGATCCCCAGCGTAGTGAAGAAGGGATGTGGGTTCGATTCCCGACAGGGCAAGAGGTATTTTTCTTTTCTCCAAAGCGTTCGTACCGCTCAGGGGCCCACCCAGCTTCTTATTCAGTGGGTGCCGGTGACCTTATTGTTGGGAGTACAACGACCACGGCAGGAAGCTGCCTACTCACCTCAATCTAGTGCAGTGTTTCCCAAACTTTTCCCATGGAGGAACCCCCTAAGATAATTTTTCATATCTGGAGTAACCCCTGTCTTTGGTAATGTTTATGTAGCGACTAGGACTCGGAGTTCCTGGGTTCCGTCCCCGAGTTCGGCGACCGAAGCGAGCTTTGTCGTTTGAGAGTAAATTGGTGTGATGAATGACTTTTTTGATGACTCTGATAGGGAGTATTCATTCATTCATTCATTCATTCTGTAGTCTGTCTTACGACAGATCCGTAGCCTCTTCCAAAGCGAGTTCTCCATAGGGTGCGATCTAGTGCTTCCTCTTTCAATTTCCAGTATCTTCTCTTTTCCTTAAGTCATCCAGTAGCTGCTTACGCCTTCTTCCTCGTCTTCCCGTCATTTCTATCCTTCTAACTTTCCTGCAATCACGTGTTTCAGAAGGCAGTTTCTACGCAAGATGTGACAAATCCAATTAGCCTTTCTTCTTTTTATTGTATGTAGGATATTCCTCTCCTCCTTGACTGTATGTAATACTTCTTCATTTGTCACACGATCGATCCAACTGATCTCCATTCTTCTCCAGCACCACATTTCAAAACATTTCAGGTACTTCTGATCTACTTTCCGAAGTGTTCACGTTTCAGCACCATACAAAGCTATGCTCCAAAGGTAGCACTTTACTAGTTTCTTCCTTAAATTTAAGTCCAGTTTGCTGGTGAAAAGAGTCTTCGTCTTGTTGAATGCTGCTTTTGCCATGGCAATTATGGATTTAATTTCACGTGTACACCTTGCATCATTACAACGAAATAATCCTGAGTGAAGGTGAGCACAGGAGGACCGCTGATTTCTAAATGACCCTTCCTCTAAGAGATGTGATCTGGGTCTCGGGTTCGTAACCAATCCCCCGAACTCGCGGACCTCAGGTCTCCTGCTTATCGCTACATATCACACACCCCTCTCTCCTGTCCTCGCCTTCACAAAAAATACAAGGGTTACAAAACTGTTCCCCACATTGCTGCCAGACAAAACACACGTGAAGGAATGTGTTGCATGCCTGCTGTCTGGGGGTTGCAACTTGTGGTCAGTGAGCTGCCAACAGCCCCTGGATGCTACAGTTTACAGGCTAGAAAAAGGCGACATCATGGAGTGCAATTCAATTACTGCTAAATTATTGTCAAGAGAAATTTAATTTTAAAAATCTGCTATATAGGCTTATATATAAGGCAATTTGCATTTTAGGAAAAGAATTAAATATATTTCCTGTTTGTTTGGGGATTACACCAATATTGCCAATGCCGGACAAAAATTACCGCGAATTTTGAGGGACATTTGGGATTTGTCGCGGTATTTCAAAGTATGTATTTATTCCACGATTTCTCGCAGAAACACGATATTCTGTGACACCTTGGTTGGGAAACACTGATCTGGTGCCAAGGTTAATGCGTGGGGCTGTACCTCCACTTTCCCATACGTCGTCTTGGTGAGCTGCTTAATACGCGTTGGGACTACTTTTACTTTTCATTTCCTTGTGTTACGAATGTTTGACCATATAAGTTGCCATGGTCAGCGGTTTGGCTTCGCTTTCTACTGACTGTCATGGTTCAGTCTTCATGAATGGAGACTGGATGTGCGTAGAGCCCTGTGGAACAGTGACATGAATTGGCTTGCAGAACGCAAAACTGAATTAAGTTTCACATCAAACAGCGTAACATGGCCTTCGCGTTCGCGCTGTCATAATGCGCGTATGATCCTGGACTGCAGCCCCTCTAGAAGGCTCATTCATTTGTATTAGTCTACTTCCTTTTCCTTCTTAAAGGAAAGAAGACGAGATTATCATGTCTTCTGTGTACCTCTTTGAACAGTTGACTCAGTTCAACGATTCTAACCGAAACTGGTACGGGTAGTCGTCGTTTAACGTTGGGGTTACGTTTCCGAAAATCGCAGCGTAGAGCGAAACAGCACAGAACCGATCATTTTGCCCATAAGGATTAAAGTATCCGAGAGACCTGGCGAACGTGCTTCGAATCTTTGATCAGCAAAACTTGTCATCGTTAAAAGCGAAACAATGATCCGGGGGGCAGTGTTAAGTGAGGACTGCCCGTATGGCTATTGTTTCATTGGAGGTTACCCCGACGTTGTAATGTACCTTACGAAAAAGCAACGTTTATTAAAGTAACATTTTTGTAGAATGCGAAGTGAGATGGTGGTTATGGGAAACTTTTTTTCGCCTTTGGTTTGATGGCGATAATTGAACCGTTAAGAGCCGCGATAGCTCAGTCGGTATAGCGACTAGGATACGGGCAGTACGGCCCGGAGTTCGAATCATGGCAGATATAGGAGGTTTTGATGTTCTCCTAAACGTCCAATACGGCTCTGGGGCTTACACACCCACATGTTTAGTAGGTACCGGGATTGTTTCCTGGGGCTAAAGCGGACGGGACGTGAAGCCGACCACTTACCTCCAGCGCCGAGGCTAAGAATGAGTGAGCAATACCTCTACTCCTCCAGTATGTATTCTGTGATGTGGAGAGGAATAACGTTTAACTAACGAACCGTTGGGTCTAGGCATCTGATTGTTTCAACGGGGTAGGTCATTGGTGAGCCCACATTATGTATGAAATATTATTTGTAGGTCAAGAGCTGCAAACATGGAGATGATGCGATTCAGTAGATGTTATATCGGACATGTTTGAAGTCTACAGAATTAATGCTTTGCGTAAGGAAGTTGTGAACGAGATAATAAATAAGGTGTGCTAATAATTCCATTTGATATTTTGAACCAGAAATGTCCTCAGCAGTACAGTAGGCTTCGTGGAACTGTTTTTGAATTGTGTCATCCAGTCTTCAGGTTGAAGTTCTACTTCAACAGTAAAATACCTGGCGGTGTGATTGTCCGAAACGTTGGTACCCGCCAGTAGGATCGCAACACGGCCTCATATCGCTGCACCGCTGTGTGAACCACACATTTTGCACATTTCAGCTGGCTCACAGTAGACACCACTGGCGGGTTCGTGTTAAAACGATAATAAACCTTCTGTTTCCATAACAAAACAGGCTGTTTACTTTTAACGTAACATTGAGGTGCGTTCGCGTAACCATTGTTGCAATTGAAGGCAATAAGTTTTAAATATTATGAGTTTGTGTGTGTGTATTTTTGCCTTAGTTATCCGACCTGCGCTGTATTATATTATCACCTGTGACCTGTGTTACTCCAGTATGTTTTTTTCCACATTATCTCACAAACGGCACGATTTTCGGGAAAAAAGTTATTGAACATAAAATGTGTTTTGATTTTCTCTACAACTTTTGTCTGAAACATTTCTCTTTATAAGAAAAATTCAGCGAGATGTCATAAATTTACATAAGGTCTTCATGTAAAGTACCCGTTATTCTTGTCAGATTTTAATGAAACTTGAATTTTCTCGACAGATTTTCGAAAAATACTCAAATATTAAATTTCATGAAAATCCGTCAAGTGGGAGCCGAGTTGCTCCATGCGGCCAGACGGACGGGCGGACGGACGTGACGCAGCTAATGGACGATTTTCGCAATTTTGCGAACTCGCCTAAAAAGTGGGGAATTTTCTTGACTAAGAAGCAATTAGCTTCTCGAGAGGTATCCACTCTCATGAATGTGACTGTACAAGGTAGTTCTGTTAAACCAGTTGCGTCCGTTATTGGAGTTTGTTGGGTGTATCAGTGATTGCGTAACGCTCTGCCGTTCTTGTATCTGGCAGTAAGTGGGACAGAGATAGATTGCGACACAAACGGAATAATTACTGGTGTGAATACAGTGTACAGGAAATGCTAGGTAATTTGTCTTACATGTCTCTCTGACCCACCGGAAGTTCTCTAACGCCACCTGTTGACAGTGGTGGAAAACTAGAGGTCGTTTAAGAGAGAAGGCCGTATATTCCACCTGTTTCCTGGTTGAATATGCAAAGTGCATCGTGTATCAAGTACTGCATTAGGTGTGACCTGAACAGCGCAGTTGTGTCACCTTGACAGATAGGATTTCAAGTTTGCATTACGGTTTTGTTGATACAATGCTAAACGGAAATACAACATGAGGAGTTCTTAGCTGAACTAGAAACCTTACCTTCCTGCTTGTGTACGTATGTAGTCCAAGATCTGTTAGCCAGGGTCTTCATTATACAGAGTGTGCCAATAAAATGTGACCATTCCCACATGGCTGTTTTGATTCTATCGAGTTGAATGTAACACATACAAAAATTAACGGTTGATCAGTAGTAAAATGCCATTCTAATTTTTTTTTTAATTACGTGTCGGTAAGTTTTGTATCGTCGTAATGTTTGTAGTTTTTGAATTACAGTATTTATTACATAATGTGTCGATATACAGTGGAACCCGGTTAAAACGACATCGGTTTATGCGACACCTCGTCTATAGCGCCAGATATCCTGTGCTACCAATTAATTCCTCACTGTTGACCATAACATTACACTCCTCGGTTATAACAATACTAGCTTATAACGACACAAAATATTCAGTCCCCTTCATGACGTTATAACCGAGTTCGACTATATATAATCTATTTCCGTACCAAATTTTTACGCCTAGCTCCATTAGCGTGTCTCACTGAAACACACAAATGGCGTTTAAGAACTTGGGGCTAAATAACTAAGGGTTGGGGTAATGCAGGGACTTAACGTACGGGTCTTGAGGTTTTCACGGCGGCGTCGTTGAGGACTGCTCAGACGTGACGCCGCGCCACTGGCTAATCGCTCGACCTCCAGCCTCTTGAAGTACGTTCGAAACGTCGGGAACCTTTTACAAGTTGACGCGGCTTCATATCCCAGAAGAACGGAGTCCACTTACGTAAATTGATGCAGAAAAAAAAAGGACCTTTATGTCGTCACATTACTTTTTGTGGTGCGTGTTGATTGAAGGGCAAAGTTTGTAAAAATAATCAACACGCACGGTGGAGGCCCTGAAGGCCAATAAACAGAATTAAATTGCTGACATAGAGGTTCAGACATTACAACACATGTCGGAGAATGTGGCAGGAAAGAGTTATGCTCGTATTCAAAAAGAAGGTGAATATTTTTAAGCATCTATGATAATATTTTGTAATTATTTGTTATAGTTGTTGGGTTGCATAATTTTTAGTGGGGAATAACCAATAAATTTTTGTTTGTTGTTACGTGGCTTACACGACTTCTGAATCACTCTGTAGCATGTCCTTGGTTTTCTTAATCTTTTCTCTGTTTATCTTTCCTTACTATCTTCGTTCATCTGGCCTTACCTATTTCGTGTATGTTGTTCTGTGTTCTTGTTTTTCTGCGGGTATTTAGCGTATATTTCTGCTGTTTTGCCACGGGAAGTTTTCTAGGATTTTGTATTCAGTGTACGAGTATGTTGCAAAAGAATTGAAACAGCATTGCAATACGGTTTCACACATTGACGTAAATATCTGAAGTTTGAATCCCAACTCGTTTCGTGTAACTTTAGGGCAACATATGGGCCGGGATAGCATAATCGGTATAGCGATTCGCTACGGGCTGGACGGTCCGGGGATCGAATCCCGGTAGGGGCGAGATTTTATGCAGCCGTCCAGACCGGCCCTGGGGCCCACCCAGCCTCCTGTACACTGGGTACCGGGTCATTCGCGGGGGTAAAGCGGCCGGTGCGTGGAGTTGACCACCCACCCTCATCTAGTGCCAGGGTTAAAGAAAGAGTAGAGCTATACCTCTACTCCCCTTCTGGGCCTTAATGGCCCGTTGTAGGGAGAACTTTACGTTGACTGTACCTTTTAGGGCAACACATTACGTCATTCCGAAATTTATATGAGGTAGTATTGCGGTGCGCGTGTCCGCTGACAGCGAGCGTTGCCAAATGTTTTTATGGAAGTTGTCGTATGTCGTCATCTCCGTGCTGGACTGGGGAACGTACGTCATCGTATGTTAGGGTTGAGGTTGTCACCGCAATGACCGCAGATTGCTGCCTTCTGGGATGGTAAGCTTGATTGATAGGTACCTGTCCTCGGTGTCACATACCAGAAGAAAGCAGTTTTCACACTGTGGCTTCTCTGTTCTAGCTGTTGAGTGAATCACATTGAAATAGTAAGATAAATATAAACCTCCGCATGTCATCGTGGTTGCCCATGACGCCGCTTGCCGGCTGTGCCATATGTGAGATCTGTGTTGTACATTGGGAGGAGCTAGTCTGTATTCAAATTGGAATTCCTGGTGATGTTACCTGCGAAGGTCATTAGAATATGTATGCTCCGCGTACATCCGTCATCTGTCACGTTCCTAGAATGGAGATTCACTCACACATTCGAGATTGGAGGTTTTTATAGCGGTGGTGCGGAGGAAACACGTGACGCCGGTACATCGCAGAAGACTTAGATTGCTTATAGCTTCTGGCGTTGCATCTTATCGTGCATTGTTTTTCTGCAGGCAACAAAATTTACTTTATTTAGGGAGAAACTCTTAACAGTTTATAATATGTCTGCTACATGTTTCGGCCCTCTTGGGCCTTTGTCAAGGAGATTCAGGTAATTAGAAAGAGAAGTGTATAAAGATACAGTATTGAATACATCAACAAACCATTCACGCATGCACTAACTAACTACATGGAGCAGAGTCCTTCTTGAGAAGCGAACAGGTCCTCAGCTAGTCAAGGAATTCCCCACATTTTATAGAACCCAAAGGTTCATTACCGCATTCGCAACCGCCCGCCACCTGTCCCTATCCTGGGCCAGATGAATCCAGGCCATTCACTGCTTGTCTCGTACCAAAGTATCATTCCAATTCCGAGACCTTGTGAAATGTTTCATAACAACGTAAGTTTTTACTGTGAGGGGTTGTTAGCACCTCGCCCAACCCCCAAGCTGGAAGCTTACCTCTTGTCGGCTGTCCGCCACTGCTAAGTTAATATGCTCGCAGCTACCTTCCATACCTGGAGGCCGTTCCTCCATCCGCAACCTGAGGACGCACCATGTTGTGGTGACAGGGAATCATTAGTTCACGCATGTACAGATATAGTGATATAAGAGGTTAAACGATGTAAGAAGTTAAAATGGCCAATAGTTGATATATACATGCAGTATCGTACCTTTATACATTTATCTTTGTAACTACTTGACGCATCTTAATATTGGCCGAAACATGTAGGAGACCTATTATAGACAGTTATGGGTTTCTTCGTATATAAAGCGTATTTTGTTGGTTTTATTTTGTGACTGACACGTTATGTTATTTCTATTATATGGACAGAATATTTACGCATTTAGAAGTTTCCGATTTGAGTATGTGCTTTCTACATATTGAAATAAACACATTATCCCGGGCATGGCTCTTCCTTCTGTCCCCTTCTGTGTGCTCCCATGTAATGACACTGTCACTAGCTCAAACTATACGGTGTCGATTGGCGGGGTGGTTAGTAGCTAGAACGCCAGTTCCCACACAAGGCGCTAAACACTTACACGCATTAGTTATTTCCTTTCGTTTCCTAAATGGACGACGTATGTTTTGCGTCTAAAACACTTACATCTTAAGAAATGAGCGTGACAAGGGTGTCGCACAGCTGCATCGCTGCGCACCCGAAATGTTCCGTGGGAAAGTTTAAAAAATGACCGCACAGCAACACGGACCACACAGAAAACAACCGGAGGCGAGAGAACAGTACAGTGCTCCTTAAAGCCATCTTACCGTTCGTTCAACCCAGCGGACATGACTGATACGAACCGTGTTAAGTCATTTGATTTCAGGAAAATATGCACTGCGCGGTGCCGAGCCCCGTGTTACCAGAAAATTAAGTAAGGGTCAGGATGAAAACCAACCGAAAATCTTGCAAGCGTTTACATTTTTAATTACGAACGGGGAAAGTGGCCTGGAAGCCGAGGCGTGATCCAAGGCTAAGAAAGAACGGAGCTATATTTCCTCACTTGCATGACGTCTTCGTGGTAAACGCCAGCAGTGTTCGAACTGAACTTCCGCTCATTTGCCGGCTGGGACTGAGGTGAAACTCTGAAAGTCTCCCGTCAGAGTAGTCAATACAGATATCTTTTCTTTGGTCCAGTTCGATTCTAGGTTGAGTCGAATTGCGTCTAACACCAGACTAAAACCAAAGTACTTTGTCACGATAGAAGATTTTCACAGCGATGCTAACTGACAGTGTGGTCTGGGTCATGGCATCGTGCAGTCTGGTAGGTAGCTAACCGGCTGGCAGCCTCGCCAGTGATTGAACAGTTTTTCAAAGACCTGCTGTTCAACAGAACACACGGATTTACCCCCGATTCCTCAGCTGGATAACGGAAAAGGTAAAGTCTTCCATGTCCACGCCATGAAGGCATGTATGCGGAGTAGAGGTATAGCTCCACTTATTCTTAACCTTGGCATTATTTGGAGGTGAGTGGTTAACTTCACAACCCGGCCGCCTTACCCCCGGGAAAGAACCCCGTTGCCTATTGCATAGGAGGCTGGGTGGGCCCCAGAGCCGATCTGGACATTTTTGGGGAAGAGATTTTTCTTCCCTACCGGGATTCGAACTCCGGACCGTTTAGTACTTAGCATAGTCGCTATACCGACTACGCTACGCCGGCTCATAATAATGTAACATATTATTTGACAAGAAATGAATGTACATCTTCGTTGCTCTGCAGTCAGTAGGAACTAAGCATTAATACTTTTCCTACCCCATTGTCATTGTATCACCTGGCAAGTTGTTCTTATGACGCTACTTGTTATTGCCAGACGGTAAAATCTAATCTCAGGAGGGCAGACAAGTGGCGTTTGCGGCGCCTGATAACTGTCTACAAGACTTCACGGTGTTACAGTGCACAACAGCGCAGTACACAGCAGCAGATATTCGCCTGACCGACTCACGGTTCATCCGAACTGCATCATTCATATTTGTTATTCCGTGGCTTGGTTTGTCAGTTGGCGTTATGGACCGGTTTGCGCCGTCAGAAAACGGAAAAAAATTTGTATGTATCATGATATGGAAAATGGGTGTGAAGACCACTGTGCCGAGTTCGTGGTTTTCCTCAGTCCGCCCAGGCAATTACCAGCATCGTCTTGGTCGCGGATTAGTCTAAGGAACCTCATACCTTTCTGACGTATCTACATTTTTCTTGAGTGTCCCAGTCTTCGTCTGCTGTGTGGTTTGTATTTGGTTACAAAGTGGGTAATCCTATCGTCTTTACGTGCTGTGTATATGCGCATACTGGCAAACGAGTGGTTAACTTAATGCCCATATCGCCACTGACATCTTGGCGAAGAATATTTCGCTTCCGTGTTCAGAGTAAGAAATCCTTATTGGACCCTGAAGATCGGGGAAGCATATTTCTCCGTCGGTATTTATCTGCCAGGCTGTACGTCAACACGCCTCAGAAGACGTATAGACAGACCTGTGATCATTTGCAGAATAAACAGTGGCCAGAGTTGTCCAAGTTGCTTGGCGTAAAACGTGAACTGTACTTTGAGAACGAGACAGTGGGCGTCGAATATCAGGGGTTCATCCTTTCCTAACTTTTGTGTTAATCATTTTATTTTCGGTAGGAGGTAGTACTCTGTGGTAGGGGTACCGTGCAACAGATGGCGCAAGAGTCAGACGCTGTTCAAGGGATAAGTTGATGTGCAGTGGTAACGACATTGGAAACTTGGTCACGCGGAGAAGTTAGTGTGATTCGGCTTGTATGTCGAAAACATGTTTCTCCCCCAACGAAGTTTACTGCAGTTTGATAAGATGTGTATGGTGATGGCGTAGTGAGATGGCAGCACGTCAGAAAATGGTGCAGAGAGTTCGAAGGACGTCCATTATGATGATCGCACCGATCAGCACAGCACATGAAGGACGGATGTGAAACGCAGCGCGCGAGTGGACGTACTGATGATTACAGTCACACTTTGTGATTTATCCGTTACGTTGGAGTTGGCCATCGGAACTGTACACTGAATGCATGAGCCCGACATCTACCGCGTCGGGACAGTCGGCCTCGTGCCAAGATGGGACAGATGCATCAATGTGCACGGGGATTGTGCTGAAAAAAATGATACTTGAGTGGAATAAATGAGGTACATTTAATGTTGTAGTGACTTTTAATTTAATTTACTCGACTTACGGAATCTTACGAGAGACAGTGGCACAGTTGGTTGAGGCACTGCGCTACAAGCCGGAAGGTCGCGGATTCGATTTCCGATTGGGTCTGGGATTTTTCATTGACTTCATCCTTCGACTCAGCCTCTAACATAAATGATTACCAGGGATATCTCCTGGAGGAACGGGGGCGTAAAGGTGGCCGGTGCGTAGGTCTGGCAACCTTACCACTTTTGTGTGACGAATGTCTAGAAATTCGGGGAACCTCAACTTCCTGGAGCCTTAAGGGCCTGTCCACGCCTGTAATGGGATAGTTTTTTAAGGAGCCGTACTTGAACAGTATTCATTATGTAGCACAATTATTCATGCCAGCGCGTACTAGAGAGCCAGCATGTTGTATGTGTGTGTGCTGCATAGTCGGAGGAGCCTTTCCTACTCTTCCCCCCACCCCCATTTGTATCCAGACCCCCCCTTTATTATCGCCAGTAGCAGAAGTGGGTGATGTTGCCAGCAGCAATGATCAACGGTTTCCGGTTAAAAAGATTGAATAAGAGGTTGATGCGTTACGGGCGAAGCAAATCCCCCATGTAAAAATATCCATCGAAAATACAAAAAGTGGGCTCATATCCAAAAAAAACCACCCAAGCACATTACAGTCCTGTTGCTTGTGTTTCTGATGGTACGTTTGTTTTTTGTTTGTTTCGCTTCGCTGGCGACATTGGCGCCCGCCAGTCGGGGAACGATGATGAACAAATGCGCATGCCCAGTACGATGACCGAAAAGATTGAGGTGACAACTTCCAAGATACTTTACTTGTGTTAATTTTTTGTTTGTTTTCAAATTACATTTTGTGATTTGAGTGAAGCCTTCAAGCAACTTTTAAGTAGTTTCACCAAATGTCTTGTTTTGAGGTTGACTCTACCACATTGTGTTAATGATAGGGTTAATACCCCTTCCGCAAGTACAGTGGGGCAATCGAAATTTAAGTTTCGTGTAAAGGCCTTTAGGCCCGTTCACAAGGAAGAGTTTCAGAAATGCGCCTAAACTGTTTCGCCATGTCTTTATGGCTTTATAATAACTCGAGAAGCTCTGAACAGATTTTTATGAAATTTGATGTTGTTGATGTTTACTAAAACGTGTTGCTGCTTTATAATGTTGGTTAAAATCGGCCCAAAATAATGGACACTTTGGTGAAGACATTTTTTTCTTGCCGCGTCTTGAGTATAACACTTTAAATATTTATGGGAGCGAAAATGTTCGTAATAATCACTGAAAGAATGAAACACATTTTATGTGTTTTAATTTCTTCTGTGTTCTTACGGTTTTTGATATAATTATAAAGGCATTGAACGCCCCAGCATTCCTACGCTGTGCGTACCTTTCGTAATTCGTACACCCAACCATCAACATGTGCCTTCTGGTTGGTAAAGTTTCGTTGATCATTTGACTACATTTTTCTAGTCGTTTTAGAGGTGCTGTGCCTGATGGAGCATTATTGTATTTGATTCTGGGTTATTGAGCCTATCGACAAAATTATTGTAGATGTTTTAGAGATATTGAACGATTAACATTCAAGTTAGATAGGGGTTATTGAGTTTATATCCACATTATTATATTTGGTTTAGAGCTCCAGAGCCTATAACCACATTCGTCTGGTCGTTGCAGAATTATTGAGCGTGTAACAGCATTGTTGTACTTGGTTTAGCGAAATTGAGCCTGTAACTTAATTCAAGACGCGTTATTTACGTATTGAGACTTTATTATATTTGGTTCAGTGTTATTGAGTGTGTAACCATATTCTACACGAAGCTACATGTATACTCAAATTCTCCTTTTCTGGTTTATTGTTGATATCGTATCGGCTGCTAGCGTCTTTGATGATCGTAGGAAGTGAACTTTTGAGGCAGGTGGAATTTGTAAGAGAATATAGCATCTTCGATCTGCGTAATGTTTGTAGGGACCGTAAGTGGTTTAAGGGGCAGATTCTTGCTGTATTGTTGATTGGGGAGGCCGCGTGCACGGGTCTAGAGGGAGGCAGTGGCATACGTTTGGACCATTTTCGGGCGGTAGAGACTTAATGTTTGTGTGTTGGAAAAGGACATAGAACGACAGTGAGCAGCGCTGTGGCTTCGCTCTGCCCGGGTCAGATCGTGACATCTGTAACCAGCCATCCCTATTGAGGGTCTTACGTAACAGCGTTAACGCGAAATTCGCCTAAGTCGGGCGACACCTGTGTGTATGCTGAATGGGTTCATGTGTGTTACAGTTGCTTACGATGAAAAGTACGTGAATGATAACTGTGCAGTCACTGTGTGTGATAATTGTGCTGGTTTAAATGAGGATGATACCAGTAGACAGGGGTGCACAAATTTTCAAAAAAATCTAGAAACAATCTCAAAATCCTATGTGCCAGAAGGGTGACGTGACGGCAAGTTACATGCTAAGAACTCATAAATATTGGGAGCAACCGTAAAAAGTTTAGTCGTCACGGCGACCTTGCGCTCGGGATTTGTGCACCCGTTCTGATAAGTGCTTAGGATTACACATAATGATACCAGTCCCTGGGGTCGACTAAGGGCCTGTCAGGGCCTGTTTAGGGATTGCTTACCTTTCCTTTAACATTGCACAGAAAAGCCATCTCTTGTGATATAAAAGTATATCTCACACAAAATACGTTCTAGAAACCAAACACAACATTCAGCATAACCTTTGATTGGTTCATCAATGGCAGACTCATGGCAGGTAAATAGTCATATCTGACGGGGGTGAAGCAAATTTCTACTCTGGCTAATCTAGAGAAAAGTTTTATGGAAGTGGTTGCTCTCAGACAAAATTCAGCACAGACACATTCTCAGGGGCATTTCTGCATATTCTTCTACTTACGCTTAATATGCGAGTTCTCTTATTAACCCAAAATTTTGGGTTCGGCCAAGTTAAATGCCTAAATTTCCCCAATCCTCGGAGACATATCTGGATCTGTCAGAATGCTCATAAATCTAACTGGAGCAAAGTTAAGTGTGTCGTCATATCATTCTGACGTGTAGGCCGCGAACCATGTTTGAATTCCGCAAACTGTTTCTTATTAAAGATTGGCATTTGTCTATCAGTTATTTTAGGACGAGGACAAAGAACAGACCCAAACGCCCACACCCACACACCAAGGCATTCGTGTAGTGTCTGGACCATCACCCACAATATTAAGGATGCGTGGATCAGCGAACGGCTAATAGCACCTATTTTTAAAGCATGATCTATGGATCTTCCACACACTGAAGCCTGGTTATTCTAGTATCTCTCCGCTCGGTACTGTCTCGTCACAGTTGAAGACTGCCGTAAGTTCGGTGAGCTTTTCTGAGAACGTTGTAAAGATGTATGGATCCTTTCATGATGTTCTCGGAATGGCTTGCATGTGATGCTGAGAACGTCTGGTTTAGTAATAATGGGTAGAGTTGCACTTGGAAGTGAATTGTGGTGGCTCGATCGGTATAGTGGCTAGCAAAGGGCTCGACGGCCGAGGAATCGTGCTTCGATACCCGGAAGAGACAAGACACATTCACGACCTTTGTATTTCAGGTCAGTTGCAATACTGTACAGTCAATTCACGATACAGCGCCATTGTTTGTTACCGCAGTTTATGGCCGGGGTAGCACAGTCGGTATAGCGGCTCGCTACGAGCTGGGCAGTCCGGGGATCGAATTCCGGTGGAGGCGAGATTTTCAGCACCCGTCCAGACCGGCCCTGGGGCCCACCCAGCCTCCTGTACAATGGGTACCGGGCCATTCCCGGGTAAAGCGGCCGGGCGTAGCGTTGACCACCCACACCCATCTAGCGCCGAGGTTAAAGAAAGAGTAGAGCTGTACCCCACTTCCCCTCTGGGCCTTCATGGTCCGTGCTAGGGTGAACTTTACCTTTACCTTACTTAGATCGAAATATAGCGGTCCCTCGGTAATCCGGATCCCCGGGTGCTCCGGACAATGTTGGACCAAATATAGCCTCGTATTTCCCATTGAAATTATTATTACAGTACATTATTATTATTATTATTATTATTATTATTATTATTATTATTATTATACACTGTTAGGTACAGTATTTTCGCTTTAAGGAATTGTACTTTACCACTGAGTGATTTTTTTTTGTGTGTTACCTATACGACGGAGTTTTCCCTCCGGTGGTCCTGATTCCCTGGTACTCCGGACCACCCCCCCTCCATATAGGTAGTCCCGGACCACCGGATGGTAGTGCGGATGACTGAGGGTCTACTGTATTGTGTAGTGGGAAATTTCTTGTTACAGACTTTCATGGGTGCTAAGTGAGGGTGGCGCTGTATCGGGGGTTGACTGTACTTCCGTCTGCGCATAACTTTTCCAAGTTCTCCCTTCCCTGTCGGTTTTGAAACATGCGTTGTATGAATTTTCAATGTCTTCCGTGCTATATGTCCTTCCCATCTCGTAGGTTTTATCGACGTAATGCAACCGGTGACAAATGCAAATTATGAAGATTATCGTTTATTTAAACGTGCAACTTTCCTCTGGTTTGTGTCCAAATATTCACCTCGCTTTTTTGTTTTCACATATCCGTAAGGTGAGACGAAATTTTACACGCTTATGAAGATGACTGCCCTTCAGGATCTGTCGCCTTGTAGTGTGGCAGAATTCGGACATTTCGAATGAGGCTGCTGCCTCATCCTGAAGAAGGAGGCAGCAGGCTTCTCCGAAACCTTGATATGTTCTTACCAGACTATACGGCGTCACATTCTGGAAGAATACTGTTTGGTGAGTAATCTGTGTCTTATTTTGTTGTCTGAAATGTGACGGTGTATATTCTGGCAGACATTAAGGGAATTTCGGATGAATATACTGCTTGGTACCCCGAAAGTGGAGTCGGTAGTTCCATTTGAACATTTTGTGTATTCCTGCCAGACTGCACGGCGTTACATTCCAGAAGACACTAGCCTTTAGCAGGGCTCTGTGTCTTCTTCCGTCGTCTTGAGATGACGCCGTGTAGTCTGGTAGACGTTTCGGATCATTCTGCTGCTCCTTACCCTGGATGTGGAGGTACAAGTTTTTTTCGACACCTCAGTATTAGACCACACGGCGTCACATTCCAGAAGACAGTAACCTTCAGCGAGGGCTCTGTGTGTCTTCTTTCGCCTTGTTTGTTTCTTCTGTTTAGCTTTCCTTTCGCCGTGCGTCCGATCTGTTGAGCACGTCTTTCAATTTCACGTACTATATTTGACTCCTCAGACGGCGCCTGTTTTATTCTTAAATCGCCGCCAACGCCAGAACTCTTCCGATCCATTCACCTCGTGCAGTGCCTGCTCCAGAACCCCCTATCTCGGGCATAAAAATAAATTGTGCCCCTCTTTTTCCCCTTCAATAACAGTGACTGCTTCACATCCACATAACGCAATAATACGAGAAAAAGAAGCCATCACCAATATGACCGCCGTGTTTGTTTACATCCTTCCTGCTGCGTGCGAATCAACTGCGCAGTCGGGCCGTTTGGGAACAAATCCAGAATGCTGTCCACCTACTTAGTTACTTCACACGCTACATATGCGTAGATGCTGCAGGTACTGGGTAGGGGGCGTTATGTGATTGTCGGAACACTGGGGTGAATTGGCTGCGTGGTAGTTAACAGTTTATTTGCCGATGGTTTTAGCTCTTACTTTGTAATACGGCGAAGTCTTGACTTTGATCCCTGTTATTGTCAATCCTGATAACCTACTTTGTATCAGATACAAGGTTGTCATTGTATGACGCATCCTTAACCCGGCGTCAGCGCTGAAGTCTAATTCTGCTAACGTATATAAGCAAGTTCGCATCGTCGTAATTTGAAAACATTGCATGCTGTTGACTGACTGACCGACCAACCACAACTTAAAGGAACAGAGACCTTGAGAAGCTAATAGTTCCTCAGTTGGTCAAGAAATTCTCCCCTTTTTTTATGGGACCCGAAGATTTCATTACCGTTTTCACAAGAGCCTCGCCATTGTGTTAATTTAATTGGTTCATTTTACGACTCTTTGAGTGACCGTGGTTAAATTACGTCAAACGATGGATGGTTTTTGCAGTAATAATGATTGTTTGATTGTTTGACTGTTTGATTGTTGGAAATGTGCCTAGTTTAATTTGCAGTTTTAACATCTGGCCATCAGCTTCAGCCGAAAACTTCTAAAATCCACGTTGTTTCTCAACCATTTTGGTAAGATCCACGTTCAGTTTCTCAACCATTTTGCTAAGATCCACGTTCAGTTTCTAAACCATTTTGCTAAGATCCACGTTCAGTTTCTCAACCATTTTGCTAAGATCCACGTTCGTTTTCTCAACCATTTTGCTAAGATCCACGTTCATTTTCTCAACCATTTTGCTAAGATCAGCGTCCAGTTTCTCAACCACTTTGCTAAGATCCACGTTCAGTTTCTCAACCATTTTGCTAAGATCCACGTTCAGTTTCTCAACCATTTCGCGGTCTATGGTTTAATGCTAGAGTGCTGGTTATTTTCTGGCACCACTTAATAAACTGTACATAAATATGAAGTTGTTTATATCTTATATCGCTTATCTGTAATAAACTCTTATCTCGTTGAGTACGTCTCTATCATTCGGATCTTCATTAACAATGTAAACAGTATCAAGGAAGCTTAGACCCCTTAACTGATAAAAGGAAGACAGTTCGCTGAAAGAAACACTGTGTAATTTTTTGTTATCTTTAAACTGAGGTTATAAAAACTTTTGTGACGTAACACATCTGTCCTGTTGTTTGATCACCATGGCGCCAAGACTTGTAAATTCGAACTAGATCGGTTTATGAATGGAACCGGGTGTCTTTGGTTCGTGACGAAACAACAATGGACGCCACAAATACGTTTAACAACTGTAAGTTGGTACGGTTTTGTGGCAGCAGCTGTAGATGATACAGTTAAGCGAGGAGACGCTGATTTTAATTGCATAGGTATGTATGTAGGCCAGCCTGATGTCTCCCTGCGTTCGTGAGTTCCTTGGAAAACGATTTGAACCAACACACGCCTTTGCACCAGGAGACCCCGAGTCGATGCCTGGTTATATGAAGATGCTGACACAGTAACCGAACAAGGTTCAGTTCAGTCCGGCGTTACAAAGGCAGTATCAATGTTACAGGGGATGAGTTAGTCGGGTCGAGTGAAGCTGAAAGTCTGCTTCTGCATCGTTTAGTGTCTGACTTGATTCGGCTAGTGTTGCCAGCAAGGCCAATACCAACAGATCGACGTGCATGTTCTGCAACTTTTCGGGCTGTGGTGCAGAGCACGTAGTCTAAAATCCATTTTCTTTTTTCTTACCGTTTAAATGGCTGGATGCGAAACTTAACCCCTTTCATACATACGTATTTTACAGGAACACTAAGCACAGGCATTCCCCGAATTACATGGTACAGCGTGAGTCGAAATTGAGTATATATAAAGTCAAAAGGGCCAAGAAGTCCAAGAAGAAAAAAGAAAGACCCTTGAAGATGGGACCGATAGGTTGTCCCGAAACGTCGGTAAAGGTTTACCACTTGATTCTGCGTAATACCCCAGAAGAGCGCAGATCTGATCTACACAATAATTTATGTATTTTGGTATAACTCACTGTGATTTTTACACGTGCGGCCAGCGAACCAGCCCAGAATAACAGTTGTGACCCTTTGCCAAGATAGACTGGACACCATTGATCTAGTTCTTAGGTTAAGAATGCATGGATCTATACCTGCAGTCCACCATACATCTTCAGGGTGTGGTGCTGAATTATTTAGAGTGGCAACTTTACATTCTAAAAGCAGATGGTACACACGTTACCACAGCGTTAAAAAGGTTCGGTCTTATTCGACGCTGTGGTGTGTAGGCCCATTGGCGACGCTGTTGGTTTGTTGATTCAACGACCTACACAGGGGGGGGGGGGGGGGGACTGTACAAAGAGCAACGCGTGTGGCTGGCAGCTACCATCACAGGCGCATTGCCGCGCAGCTGTTTGTCCGTGCGCCGCGCGCGACCTATTTAGGTGGCCAACTTCCTGTGTCATTTTTGGCATCGCATCATCTAAAAGGGATAGCGATCTTTGTTTTAAAGGAGAGAAAGGGGGGGGGGGATGTCCGTCTCAGCCCCAGGGATGCCGCTTTCATCGTCGGTCTGCAGTCGGATCTTGTCCGAATCGCGTCGAATTGCCTCGCATCGTGGGTTTCATTGGCGGATCTGAATATTCTGCACTACAGGTATTCTCGGCCGTAAGCAGTTCTGACGTCCGCGATTCTCGCATTACCGCAATCTGATAGAAACAACTCCATGGAGCAGAGTCCTTTAGAAAGTAATAGTCAATAAATTCCCTGCATTTTATGGAACCCGAAGGTTCGTCACCTTACTTACAAAAGCCCACCGCTGGACTCTTTCCTGAGCCAAGTGAATCCAGTCCACGCTGTCCGTACTGTTTAAGACCCATTTTAATATTATCCTACCTGCACGTAGTTCTTTCAAGTGGTCACATTCCTTCAGGTTTTTCCACTAAAACCTTGTGCATTTTCGTCTGCCCCATTCGTGTCACATGTCCATATCCAATCCTTGATTCGATTATCCAAATAGTATTTGGTGAGTAGTGCAACTCATTAAGCCACTCATTGTCCAGTTTTCTCCCGCCTCGTGTCGCTTCTTCCTTTTTGAGCCCAAATATTCTCCTTAGCACCCTGTTCTCGAACACTCCCAGTCATTGCTCTTCTCTGAATGTGAGAGGCAGAATTAAGTTTTGTGTTCTTTGACGCTTGCATTGTACGTAGGCGGAAAGACGAAATATTCCGATTCAAATATTAGCAATGAGTATTCCCGGATTTTTAAGTCGTTCCAAGTTTATTCGTGAATGCAGTTTTGATTTTATATGAATTTATTCTTAAACAGGGATGGATATAAGTGAATAGCCTCAGAGCACCCACTAATAATGATATAGCCTCAAAGGACCCTTTTATAAGGCTACAGCCACGAAGCACCTCCAGGTAAGGATGTATCCTCAGAGCTCACCTTTAAAAGGATGTAGCCTCAAAGGACCTTCTGATAAGGGTATAGCTTCAGTGCAAACCCTGACCAGGAATTCAAAGTAACGAGCGAGCTGGACTTGTATTTGGGAGGTTATCGGTTAGAATCTTGTCCTAGACACCCGTTATTCTGACAGATTTTCCTTCTTGTGTGTGTGTGTGTGTGTGTGTGTGTCATTTAACAGCGCTGTCAGTAGCTAAGATTATGTAGCGTCGGTGATAGAGGAATGACTATGGGACATTTGTAAACTAATACTGACAGGAGATAGCCGACGTACTCGGAGGAAAATCTGTCCACCACAAATCCCACATGAACTGGCCTGGATCTTCGTGCATGTCCTCATTCCTTCCTGGTAAATGTCTGGTGCTTTGACTAGGCCATGACCGATTCCTTCCAGATCCTTTTGTAGTTCATCATTGACCAAGCGTCCCGACTCTGTGTAGTGTGAACTACAGATGATTCGGCGGCGATTGCCGGTAGTGTCAAGAGGTTCTCGAAGACTGGTCTGGGTGTGCAGCTCTGGGGCGCACCCAGCCACATATTCAGTGGTTACCGATGGATCTTTCCCCAGGGTAAAGCGGCTGGGGCTTAACGCTTATCATTTCCTTGCAGTGCTGTGGTTAAGAATGAGTGGGCTATACACCCACTCCCACATGTGTGCCTGGCAAGGTGCTTTTTGAACATCTGGACAACTGTACCTTTCAGTAATGTGTTTATATTGCTTCTGGGATTATTTTTGCAAAACACTTCCCCCCTGTAAATAGGATTATGTGTAGTACTGAGTTTATTATTATTATTGTTGCAGCCATATAACCAAGACGACGACGTGGGAAGATCCACGCAAGACCCTGGCAGCGCAAGTTACACAGTCACAACAGCAACAACAGACGTCAGCAGACCTGATCAGCAGTGTTGCCGGATCTCCACACTCATCCCCATCACCCCAACCACAAGGTAATTGTAAAAAGTGCGTCCAGAACGCTCGTGCTCGGGGTCGTGTGTCGATGTAAATGTGGACGGTTTCACGAGCCCATGCAATGTGATCACTGGAGGCCTGCGCTCGAGTGGCTCGATACAGAGGCGGTGCGGCAAAGAGAGGCTCGCCATTGTGGACGAGTTTCAGTGGGTCTTTGCTGCTCGTATTGTTTGAAAGTCTGTTCTGTACTAGCCGCGTTGTAGCTTTGCTGTGTTTTCGTCAGAGCAGCTTCGCATTTTGTAGTTTTGCCGATGATTTAGTTCTGAATGCCATCAGTGCGAGGAACACTACGTTTTATGATTAACGACCTACAGATATATCAGGGTGGTCCCAAAGAAGAACGGTGCGTGGGTGAAATGTGAATGGGGACGTAACGTCTTGTCACTGGGCAGTTGGTCCCCGACGTTTCGAGACAACGTAGTGGTCTCATCTTTAAGAGTCATAATGTCCAAAAGAATTCATTTTGGACATTCTGACGCAAGAAGATGAGGCCACTACGCTGACCCAGAACCTTCTGAACCATGCGTGATATCAGGCTTCTGCCGCGGTGTAAATGAGATCTTCGCCCTTCAGGGATGTTAGCAGCGTTGGTTGGTAGTTAGTGGCCGACGTTTTTGGACACCCTATCGGTGCCATCTTGAAGGATCAAGCAGTCTTTTGAAGGTGGGACCGATAGGTTTTCCCGAAACGTCGGCAATTACCAATCAACGCTGCGTAACATTCCAGAAGAGCGAAGATACCGTTCTGAACCAATTACCCAATGACGTGGCGTCATATCAGCTATACCGCTTCGAAAACCTCGAAAGTCCGAAAAGTGAAATGTATGTTGGCATCGTATCGTAAATCGCGACAGAGATTTCCAAACGGAAAATCAGGATCACAGTGGCTGTGACCTTTTCACACCGGAGTGTGTGAAGGCACTGAACCAGCAGTCTGTTCACAGCTGGAAACTGCTATCGAATATCCCGAGCATCAGCAGTGTGGACGCAACAACGTACGTTTCCCATCACAGGTCTTATCATCATTTCGCCACAGATTACACCTGCCTCACATGTCGTCCCTGTCACAGTAGGAAGAATCATACAGCACCGTCCCTTCGGTCCACAAAATCAGTGCAGCAACACTCACGCTGCCGTTCCGCTTCCAGCATGTTTGCGCTCAACCGCCTGCCCACCCCTTGGCCAGAAAGTGACAACGTATTGTGCGGTAGCCACACATTGCGCATGTCTTGGCCTTATTCACCTTAGTAATACCGTAAAACCCATGTCACGTAATGAAGTGACTTGGTAAGGAACTGGTGTTTGGTGGTCGACAGGGGCACCACATTTACATCGGTTGTGGCACTCTCCAAGCTGCGTTTCCATTGGTAGAGGCTCTGTGTCACTAGATAGAGCGGTCGGAGTTGGGACCTAACCGTTTATGGTCTGCCGAGATTAAATATCGGAATCTGTACAATATTCGCTGCCTGTCAGCCATCATCATGATAATGCAAAGCGTAAGGATCTCTTGATGCACGCTTTTGATACTTAACACGCCGCGTGTTAGGTCAGTTTGCTGCTATTATTATTAATAATAATACAACCATCAACAGCAGCTGGGGGAGGGGTGATAGGCAAGTGATAGGACCACTCCGGTCCGCAAAGTGCAAAGGGGCGGCAAAATGAATATCTTGAATAAAGAAAATTAATTCCGCCCTCAATAAATTTGAAGTTATAGAGACGAATAAAAGGATATTCAGTAAATGATTGTGTTTCTTTATGAAGTTCATATTTGTGTTAGGAGTGGCCATTGTGATTACTTGCCCCGGGCGCCAAAACAATTTAGCTACTCCAATGACTACTACTACTACTACTACTACTACTACTGCTATTATTATTATTATTATTATTATACTTTGTGGTAAGGGTCAAGGAGGACATAACGTGATGCTTCTGACGGCTGGTGGTCTGTTTGTCAGGGTCTTCTAAGGTTTTCAGTAGTGGGCCAAATGGTGAAAAATCCAGATGTGTGTAGGCCACATGAATTTGCTGTTGGTAGCAACGGTAGAGGGTAGATTCGGAAGCACAGAATTTCTTTTAGCAGCAATACAAATGTTAATTCAGTGACACCTTGCTGCAGTCAGTTATACAACGGTAACGGTGGGCAGATGGTTGGGCCCTGCTAGCCTACTGGTTCAGATGTGCTGGATATTTAGAGCTTTTTTTTTGTTCTAGAGTGTCTGGCGGGCTGCAGCTTAGGGGTCAAGCAGGGTCGCATCTTAGACGCACCAAGTGCATGTCATTAATAATGGGTGCTTGTAAGCATCATCAGGATGTACCGTGCATGTATGTGAAAGCGTTATACACGGTTTTAATGCTGTGTAATATCAAACAGTCTTTGAATGTAAATAATTGGTATAATTTTGTTGGATATTCCTGCCTCCTTTTTAAAGTGCATAGCATAATTAACTTTACATTTACCGTTTTCTTTGCCTTTGCGTTCTTTTTATTTTGCCTTTGCCCTTTTACCTTCACGTTTTGTCATTGCTTTTACGTTCACTTTACGTTTTACCTTTGCCTTCTTTTCCTTTACTGTATTTTTGAACTGGTAGTAATTCTTAGACGTGTATCATATAGACTGTAGTGAAGTAAAGTCCTTGGACACACGTACTTTTGATTGATTTACTAGTGCTGATTTAGATCGAGCGAGTTGGGTCAGGGTTGATCATGCATTCATCGATGTATCGGATTCGAACACCCGCTATACTGAAGGAGTAATCTATTAATATCTCTTTGATGTTTTTGTATTGATAGTTGTATATATAGCCAACTATTTTGCCAGTTTTTTGCACAGTTTAAGTGGAGGTGGTATAGTTGTTCGTTCAGTTTCTGTTTCTTAATATAAAGATATTTAAATTCTTGATTTATTCTGTATTTGATGGCTGTTTTCAATGTGTTTTGGCTCTGTCGGTTGTGTCCATCTATTACTATTACTTCATGGCAGATGCCGAATAGTGTTTTAATCTCTAGGGATCATTGAACTTCCCGTATGAGTCTTTGGAGTTACCAAGCTTTTACTCGCATGGATCGCTGGTTACCTGGAACCATTTTCAGAAGAGTCTAAAGTTGATGATGCTAAAGTTAAGATGATAGCAAACGTAAGAAATGTATTAGCACTTAGACAGTACCCAGGTGAACACTCGAGAGATATATTCGCTGTTCAAACACGAAGTATAAATTGTCATTGGATACAATCGTACACCTGCACAAATTGCAGACGTAGGAATAGTGAGAATATTTACGTGAACAAACGTACAACCCAGGTGGCCTAGCAAGTATCAGGTTCTCTTACGTAATCATCGAAGAACATGTGACCACATCAACTGTCCAATGTTATTTGTTCAAGATGGTCACATGTGACGTTACCTCATTTCGTTGGTACATTAGTACCAAAACGTTTGGGGGGGAAAACAGTCGTGGATGGGATGACATATTAACCTTTATCTCAAATCGGGTTTTAGGAAACGGGTTGGGTTAATCTGGCACGGAGTCTAGTGACATGTTGTGAACTCCGAAATGAACGAAGATTTACGTCTTTCTGAGATGCGACACTACGTAGTCTGATAGAAATTTACCGACACTCTGTAGTCTAATACTAATTTACCGACACCATGTAGCCTAATATAAATTTACCGGTATTGTGTAGTCTAATAGAAAGTTACGGACACGGCGGAAGGGCATCATACTGTCATCTTTCACCCTGTGGACAGAGGCATTGCGTTCCTCCGAAACGTCAGTAAATTCCTGTGAGACGTCACATCCCAGAAGATGTAGAGCCTAACCTTAATACTAACCGCAGTATATACAGCACCGTAATGCAGAGGAGCACAAATCCCTGGCGCCTGGTCGCCCAGGAGACTAAATCTTGTAGGATAACGCCCAATACATAAAAACGCATCAATTCACATGCACAAAGGACAAAGCACCAGGTAGCTGTGCGGTTCACAGGCAGCTCGAGAATTGTGAGTCCTCAGAATGGAACTTGCTTCATGGCACCCTTCTGGCGCCTATGATTTGGAGGTGGCTTCCAGAATCTGGAAAATTTGTGGATCCCTGCCGTATCGAGTGTTCTGGTTCCATTGAGGGCCGAAATTTTCGTGTCTAGCTGA
Organism: Reticulitermes speratus; assembly: GCA_021186555.1. Classification (NCBI taxonomy): domain Eukaryota; kingdom Metazoa; phylum Arthropoda; class Insecta; order Blattodea; family Rhinotermitidae; genus Reticulitermes; species Reticulitermes speratus. Next base: position 11,827,607 of record JAJKFL010000427.1, on the reverse strand, counting down.
GCAACTGTTGGCTGCTGAGAAGCAGTTCTGTTGCAGGATGTTTGTTGCCCTTGTAGTAGATCGCCCAGGTTTAGAATAGTAAGTCTGTAGGTTTGTATTCATGTTCTAACATCAGCCTGTTTATCAGCTGTTTTTACTGCCTTTTTCGTGTTGTTCTCACGTCTGCGTGAATCTCCGTGGATCTAGGTGGTCTCCTAAAGTATCTGCGCTTTTCATTTCTGATCATCGTCGTATCTTTCGATACAGTCTTCTGGAATTTGACTGCATATAATCGGGTAGGTAGGTACCGGCGTTTAGGGGGAACCCGTTTCTTCTTCCAGCTTTGGAGTACAAAGCTACGTGGCGTCACATACAAGAAGTCGCTTACCTGAAAATATTCACTCCTGAACCTCATCTGTTCCATGCTCTGTTGTCGCTTCATATCTAAACAACGTTGCCAAAGCCGAAAATACCGTTTCTGTCCAGTTCTCCCCGAGATTGTTAATTTGGTTGAAGGTTCCCAGGCTTCGTCTGTTTGTCTTTTGGTATGAGATAATATTAAAATGAAGATGAGTGTGGAGCATGTCCAAGTCGTCCCGTGGAGGTCGCTGTTATGTTCCATACCCTGGCCTAAAACATGCCAGCGGTCTCCTAAATGGTACTTAATCGGTCTTTGTTGACGATTTTGTTAACTTTCTGCACGTTTCGTCTGTACGACCTGTGGAAGGACGACATTACTGGCCACAGTCTGCAACAGAAATTCGGGGGGCTTGAGAAATCCACTCAGAAACCTGTGTGTTCTCCCCATGGCATTGTCACCGAAAGCTGTTTTAAGAGAATTTCATCCGCTTCGGATGCAGTTTTCTCGAATTCGTAGAAAAATTTATCGCAAACGCTTTCTTACTTCAAATCATCGATTAGAAAATCGTTGATCGCACGTAACACGGTTAACAATAAACACCCGTTGAGAACAACGCAGAGGGTTGTGGCTGCAGAACTCACTAGACTGACTTAGAAGATAGCGCTGCTACGGCACCTAGTGGCAGAAAGTTGTACTGCTTGCTGTTCTCGGTTTTAGCATTTAGTTGAGAAAGTCTTGGATACGTTATCCTATTTAAGAATAAAAATTCAGGGCCTGTGTCACTCTAAACGCACTATGGCTGCAGTACCTGGATAATGCTGTTCAGGGAAATAATTATGTTGTGTTAGCAGAATGCAGTTTCTGAATGTTACAGCGGGTGATAATGTATTAACCACTGCTTTTAAAAGTTTATTTATGTACGTTGCGCAGTTCTTAAAAGGGTTAAGCGTGGTAAATCTTCACGTTCGCCCACTGTTCAGCGTGTCTTAGTGGATTCGCAAAACGAATTTGGCACAAGCAAATGTGAGTGGCGCTTCCGGAATCGCCCTTTACGTAATAATTAGCAAGCTCCGTTATTATTTCTCCGCAGTGTTCGGCCATGTATGAGCATGTGGCTCTGCTTGCGTGCCTACTGATGAGTCGGCAGGACGTCGACCCTGTATCTCGGCTGCACTAGCAGACTGGGGACGTGTTACGAATTAACTAATTCCATGCTTCAGCCTTCTTGAGAAGCTAATAGTCGCTTAGACAGTCAAGACATGCCTGCGTTTATGGAGCCCATAAGGTTCATTGCAATATTGACAGGAGCCTGCCACTGCTACTCTCCTGAGCCAAACCCAGACTCTTGTACGTTATTTGTGTAACGTAAAGTTGTCCCTGTCCACGCCATGAAGGCATATAGAGGGATTAGAAGTATAGCTCCACTCATTCTTACCCTCGGCACTGGATGGTGATGAGTACTTAACTTGACGCGCCGGCTGCTTTCCCCCCCGGGAAAGAACCCCGGAACCCATTAAGTAGGTAGACTGGGTAGGCCCCAGAGCCGGTTTGTGGACTTTTTGGAGAAGAACAAAAGGTCTTTCTCCCACCGGGATTCGAACGCTGGACCATCCAGCCAGTAGCCTAGATTCTGTACTTACTACGCTACCCTGGCTCCTGCTATTCCTATAAGATCCATTTAAGTATTATATTCCAATCTTCGTCTCGGTGTTCCCTTTACTTTCTTTGGGACTAAAATTCTGTATACACTTCTCCTTTCCCACATGCGTGCTACAAGATGATAGTTACTCACCTGGTCAAGAAATTCTCCGCCTGTTATGGAACCCGAGGGCTCTTTATCGTTTTTCATAACACTCCTCCATTTGCCGCTGTCCTCAGCCAGATGAATCCAGCACGAGACCTCATATACGATTTTTAGGTAATTTTCACAATATTTTCCCATCTCCCGTTGTCTGCGAAGAGTGCTCATTTCGAATTCAACTGAAATCCTGTTTTTGTTTCTGATCTCTGCTCTTCATGGTACAGACATACTTCATCTTCCTGGATTTGATAACCCTAATGATATTTAGTGACGTCTACACCATAAGGTCCACATTGTGTAACTCCATCCCTCTGTCACTTCCTCTTTCCTGGGTCCTAATATTCTCCGCCCATTTCTCAAACTGCCTCCTCTCTTAATGAGAGGGAGAGAGACCACATTTTACACCCATACAAAACACTGTGATTATAACAGAGTGAAATTTTAGCTGGTATGACATTTACTACTATTAGAAATAAGCCGGAGATAGCCATAGCCCTCAGGCATATGCAGATTAGCTGCCTCGTTGACAGAGGATTAATTTGGGTATCGAGTAACAATCGCGGAACATTTAACACTCACCGATGGTTTAATGCATTTTGGGGCTTCGGAAGGGTTTTATGCATGTTACTGTATCATGCACAAACCTGCGTATTTTAACGTTATACTCATGATAAAATGCTTGGTACATACAACATAAAACCTGTGTATCTTAGTTCTACGTACAAAATTCAGATACCAAGATACAGTGATACGTCACATCAACGTAGTTTCCGTATTTGACATGTTATTACTTTAAATTACAGTCATAAACAGACCTAAGTACCTCCACCCCCCCCCCCCCTAAGAATGTGCACACTCACCGGTGTAGATGATTTATCATCATCCAAACCTTGGAATCCAATCTTTACTAGCACTGTTGTCACGACGCGCGACCGCCATGTTGCTATTGTTGATTACTGAAAGTTATAAAGGTTATGAGCTGTACAGTGGAGTGATGTTGACGCCGAGTTTAACGAAGTCGTTGGTACATGTTTACCAAACCACACGGCGTCACATTCCACAAGACTGTATACTCCCAAGATCGGGCTGCAGTGTGCAGCATTCAAGTTGAACGTGAAGGCCAAGGTTTATAATAATACGAATTGCTTCTTTGTCTTTTGAATGCTCTTTAATTTGGTGACCCTTCCTATATTTAAGGCTATGTTGTTTGTGTGTGCTGGTGTTAATGTCGGCTGTAGTTACGTCGTGTGTTCGTACTTGTTTCAGTAATCATTACACTCACCGTGACGAAGGTGGCTGAAGTGCGCGCCGAAATGTTAAAACGGCAACAGCACGCGACACGGGTGTTCGTAACTGTGCCAGTAGAGTCGTGTTCATGCACGCGCACACACGCAGTTTCCATCAAGAGACACCCACTGCCAAACACGCTTCCGGTCTGATAGTTCTGGAACAGGCGAATCGTGTAGATTACGAAATAGATACGAGCATACGAATCGCAAAAGGATGTCCATCAGTATTACAGTAATTTCGTGACATTTTGTAGTTCCGGTGTAGCTAAGTCGGTACAGTAAGAGCTGTGATATACGGCGTTGGATGATCCGGAAAGCTCTCGTAATCGGAAATTGAATAACAGCCCGTTACATTTGAATGTTCCGTCAGCAGGCAGCACTGTTGTGACTGTGGCGATTGAAAGAGTGAAATATGGGTGTCTTGTTGGTTTTTAAGGTGGCACAGTTGGTTGAGGCACTGCGCTACAAGCCGGAAGGTAGCGGGTTCGATCCCGATGGAGTCACTGGAATTTTTCACTGACTTAATCCTTAAGGCCCACTATGGTCCTGGGGTTGACTCAGCCTCCAACAGAAATGAGTACCAGGAATACTTCCTGGGGGGGGGGGGGGTTAAAGGCGGCCGTTGCCTAAGGCTGACAACCTTACCACCTTCATGTACCGATTGTCTGGAAATCCTGGGAGCCTCAACCTCCTGGAACACTAGGGGCCTGTCCAGGCCTGCCTAAGCTGTACCTGTACCTTTATTCACCATGTTACGTAGGTAGTTAAGTCAGGCAATGTACGTATAAACGTAACATTGAGGCGCGTTCGCAATAAGTGTTACATATTCTGAGTGTGTGTTTATAGCCTTAGTTATCCATCATGCAATGCGCATGCGCCGTATTATATTGTCGTCTGTAGCCTGTCTGGTTCTACCATATTTTTCCATATTTTTCTTAAACGGCACGATTTATGGAAACACGTTACGTGACATAAAACGTGTGTTTTGATTTTCTCTACAACTTTCGTCTGAGACGTTTCTCATTATAAGAAGAATTGAGCGAGATATTATTATAAATGTGTATAGGTCTTCATGTAAAGTACCCGTTATTTTTGTCAGATTTAACTGAAACTTGAATGTTCTCGACAAATTTTCGAAAAATACTCAAATCTCAAATTTTATGAAAATTCTTCCATTGGGAGCCGAGTTGCCTATGCGAACGGACAGACTGACATGAAGCTAATTAGTCGCTTTTCGCAGTTTTGCGAATGCGCCCAAAATGGAATAGGAAGTGAGACAGGTACAGCAGGACAGGACATGAAGCGTCACGTTAAATGCTTAGGTCTGTCCATGAGGTTGCTAAAGTACGCTAAGATACGCTTCGCGTGTAACATTCTAGTATCCGGCGACGCATTGGCGTCGGAGGTGCCGGGTGTCGCAACTTCTACTGTACAGCGACTGGGCTACGGGCTGGACGACCGAGGAATCGAACCACGGTTTATTTTTTACAAAGGGGCCAGACCGACTTTGGGGCCCATACAACCTCTTACTCAATGGACACCGGGCGTTCGTACTCCGAGATTAAAGCAACTGAGGTGTGAGGTTCACCACTCACCTCCATCTAGTCCCGAAATTAAGAATGGGTGGAGGTATGTTGCTTCTTCCCAAGTGTTTCACATCGCGTTTTTATACATTTAAAAATTTGCACATGAAAGAGAAGGCAATGTGGCGTTATATATTGCAGGTAAAGATATGAAGTTGGATTTCGAATTTTACCCGCAAACTGTTTTGAATCTGACATCCGAGCGCGTTTCGCAGTGTAGTTAATGCAGTGCAGTGACTGAAACACTACACCAGGGCCGTTCAGTCACCGCGGTGAGCGGTCCGGCCTGGGAAGGTTCGCAGATTGGGAAAACCGGCGTCCGTGGTTCCGGACTTTTTGTTAATCCAGTAGAATAATAAAATTAGACTGAATATCTGTTAATGATCAAGTTTGACCTTTGTGTAGGTCGTGTTCACCGGGCATTGCGTATGGACATGACCATGTGTGATATATTTTGTGCAAATCTACCGTTAAGCCCTGGAAGTAAAAATGTTAAATTGAAAACATACAGAAATTGGAACAGGAAGAAAGTTATAGAACCGTACCCGCGAGGTGTGTTTAAAGTACGGGGGGTTTAGGCACGTTCGCATCGTCATGTCTGTCTGTCCGCATGGAACAACTCGGCTTCCCACTGGACGGATTTTCATGAAATTTAATATTTGAGTATTTTTCGAAAATACGCGGAGGAAATTAAAGTTTCATTAAAATGTAACAAAAATAACGGGCACTTTACATGGAGACCTATGTGCTTTTATAATAGCTCTGAATTCTTAGAATAAGAAATGTTTCAGACAGAAGTTGTAGAGAAAATCAAAACACATTTTATGTTCATTTTCCAGGAAATCGTGCCGTTTATGAGATAATATGGACAAATATGGTACAGCCAAGGAGGCCACCAGATGACAATATAATACGGCGCACGCGCTTTGCATGCTGGATAACTAAGGCTACAGACACGCATTCAGAATATGTTATACTTACTGCTTTTCCATGGCAACAATGGTTACGCGAACGCGCCTCGATGTTACCGTTATAAATACATTGTATGTATTGTTAAATTACGTTTCGTATAGCCAGCCGTACCTACGCAGCGTTATATAATGAAAGCCCCTTACGTTAACCCTGTAAAGCTCAGTTCCTGACTAAGAAAGTGCAGTTTGCCACCCTGTTCGTGTCGTATGATCCTCACAGTGTACAGCATTAACCAGTTATCCTTTCTAATGGACGGGTCGTTTGTTCTCTGTGAGGTAGGACTCGAGTTAAATAATGCCAGTCGAAAGGGTTACTTATAATGCCAATAGCATGATAAGAATGCACACTCTAATTTAGCTTGAAACCATTAACATTGCGTCATTGTAGGTACAGAGTTGTACAAATTTAAGGCCGGACCGCCTCAGATTGCTTCGCCCTGAGCCCCACACTTTTTTAAGGGGCGGCTGTGTTTATGATATTCCCGTATAGGAATATCAGGTTTTTTATGAGACCAAGTACGTAACAGAATGAAGAATCATGACTTCATTTTTTCTGCTCACTCGCTGGTAAGTGGGTAGACCTCACGGGCCGGATTTGGCCCGCAGACCACTGATTTAAAAGCACTTCCCTGTGTCTTTAGCTGGATTGTCATAGCATCCAAAGTGCATTTTATACATACTAATTTCCGAGAGTGTTTATTATTATGTTTTAACACTTAGGCGCTTTAACTTTAGTGTCTTAAAATGTGACCACCACTCGAGAAAAATGTATGTTTACTTTACATACATGAGTATGTGCCACTTATAGAACGTTTTATCTACCTCATGGCGCATATAAGTGAAGTGTAAGTGCCTGTTCACGTATATTTTTGGAAATACGTGACGATATATTTGTACGTGTTCTATGTGCAAATCGTATAAAATGAATGCACATTGTTGAAGTTTTGTTCATGTGCATGTTTCACCACCAACACTAATAAACGAAGCCTATGACAAAACATTAATAGATGAACATAATTTTGGGTTTTAATCGGTCACATTCATTTGATCAGTGTAAGTGCCCAGAAGACAGGACCAAATGGGACATGAAATCAAGAAATTACACAGGAACTGCCGACAGACTTAGTACATCAGATATACCTACAAATTGAACTGCATAGAACATTATAGACTCGCTGGTTCTCCGCCGAATCAGGATCTGCGTGTGTAAACAAGCTGTCCTTGCATGTAGTTTGTCCCGACTCCGCGTGACGTCAAAATGTGACCAATCACAGAAAAGTTATAAAAACGCACGGAAAGAGTGCTGTGCTGTCGTGTCTGTAGTATCGTACCGCTGGCTCAGCAGGCAAGTGAGGCTTGCATTTTTATTCAGTGTTCAGTGCATGAAGACTGGAACACAGTTACGTTTTTCAGTGCATGAAGACTGGAACACAGTTACGTGTTATAATTGGCAACTGCATGAAATCCGGAACACAGTGTGCTTTGCAACTGCGTGAAATCCGGAACACAGTGTGCTTTGCAACTGCGTGAAATCCGGAACACAGTGTGCTTTGCAACTGCATGAAATCCGGAACACAGTGTGCTTGGCAACTGCGTGAAATCCGGAACACAGTGTACTTGGCAACTGCGTGAAATCCGGAACAGTGTGCTTTGCAACTGCATGAAATCCGGAACACAGTGTGCTTTGCAACTGCGTGAAATCCGGAACACAGTGGTACTTGGCAACTGCGTGAAATCCGGAACACAGTGTACTTGGCATCTGCGTGAAATCCGGAACACAGTGTGCTTGGCAACTGCGTGAATTCCGGAACACAGCGTGCTTTGCAACTGCGTGAAATCCGGAACACAGTGTGCTTTGCAACTGCATGAAATCCGGAACACAGTGTGCTTTGCAACTGCGTGAAGTCCGGAAAACAGTGTACTTGGCAACTACGTGAAATCCGGAACACAGTGTGATTGGCAACTACATGAAATCCGGAATAAAAGATATACTTGGCAACCACGTGAAGGCCGGAACACAAGTGTATATAGTTGGCAGTTGCATGACGTCTGGAACACTAGGTAACAGCCTACTTGGCAACATCATAACGGCGGGAACACAAGTGTGTACTGGCAACTGCGTGAAGTTTGGAAGACAGGTTTATAGTTTATACTGTACTGCCCATTGTAGGAACGCAGGTGTACACACACAAGTGTACACTTGGCAACTGCGTGATATCCGGAACACAAGGTATGCTCGGCAAATGCATGAAGGTCCGAACACAAATACAGGGTGATTATAAATTATATGAGCGAGTATATAAATTCATTGGTATGAAATTAATAGCCACACAAAATTAAACACACACGACTGTAAAGAGCGCATCAGAAAATGTTCTTTCGTGCGCTATGCAAGTTCTGTATTTGCTCCATCTGTTGCCCTGCGCAGATCAAGAAGATGTTAGACGTCGTGCCAGACATTCTGTCATAAAGTTTTTTTCATGGCTGTAGGCATTGGAGGAACGTAAACGTCATCTTTCACTAAGCCTCACGGAAGAAGGTCAATGGGCGTCAGATGTGGAGATCGCGGAAGCCAGGGAGTGGGCCGTCCTCGGCCTTAACTCTCGCTCAAGCAAGTACCGATTCAAGAATGTCGTCACCTATTTATGAATGTGTGGTGTCACCCCGCCATGTTGAATAACATTTTGTCTGTCTTCAAGTAGCCGGGGCATTTACCGCAACTCCAACATGTCACGGCACACAGTTCCGGTAACTGTTTTACTCCCGCCGAAGAATATAGGTCCGTAAACTTAATCACAACTCACAGCACAAAAGATACTTATTTTCGTGCTATCCCTTTCGTCTTCATCCACGGCGTGAGGATTTTCACACCCCCTTAGACAAATGTTATGCCTGTTGACCTTCCCCACAACGATGAAATGTTGTTTCATCACTGAAACACGTTTTTTTACGGGAATATATCATCGTCTGTATTACGATCAGTCACGTTGGCGCAAAATTCAAAACGTACCATTCTGTAGTTTGGTGTCACGTGTTGCAACATTTGCAGTCGTGAAGGCCGGAGAGCAAAGCAGTTTCGAAGAACTTTGCACACTTGGCCCTGTTACTTCCAACTGTCGGCTAGCCCCGCGCGTTCACTTCCTAGGACTTCGCGGATAAGCCTGCCGAACACCATCGGCTGTTTCCGCACTCGTACTCTTCTTGTTTGGCTGTTGGCCCGTTTTTGGGTCATGACCTCCCCATGGCCGAAGTTTAGATAGAGTTGAAGTTTTACGAGGTGAGGATGTCATCCCCACTCCAAACTCTCAACGTGGAGGGCTAGGGTATCTTTGTCCGACACCTCGCTCAAAACCTGCCCGGCATGGGTGGCCCTACTAGCAGCTAGGCTTCCGCCGGCATGGTGTCACTCGTAGTCGGTTGGCCTGAACTCTTCCTGTAGTAAGTCCAACCTACGAGGTTGTCCAGAAATTTATTACACCATTTTCTGATGGAGTTCGCAGTTGGAGGATCTTCAGTAATAAAGATCCTCTGCTTAACTCTGCAAACTTCGTAGCTGTCTACTAGTCTCTACTGGGTCATATCTCAGGAGACAGTAATGATGGTAGATGGTTGCGAGATTTGGGGTTCACGCCGTGTGTACGGGTAAAAAGTTACCGGTGTTTTGAAGGTGCGTAGTGTCGTCTATATGGCATTACTTCCCAGAAATATACCTGCGTGGCACATCGTTATCAGAATATACAATATACAGTGTCATTACCCGGAAGCATACAACATGGACTCTTGCAGCTTTGTATCTGACTTGTGAACGGCAGTGACTTTGAAGACTACACACATGTTTACTCACGGGAACAGCAATGGCCTTGGCCACGGTCCTGGAAGGGGAAGCAAGATCTTTAGATTTTTATGACAAACGACACATTCCAGTTAAAAAAGATATTAGCTGAAGTGCATTCATGTTACAGGTCTACATTTTGCAGTCATAGAGCCTTTTTTGACAGGACAGATGTGTTTAGCCCGGGAGTAAGGCGCACGCACAGTCATTGTCAAGGGCAAAACTGTTCTCGTCTTTAAGTGACAGTAATTGTCCTTGCATATGACACCATGTGGTTACAGAATCCAAACCAAAGTGATGTAGATAATCTGAACAATGTAAGACGTGAAGCTAGTAGACATTTCGGGAACAAAAAGGAGGAATATCTGAAAGCTAAAATTAATGAACTTGAAACAAACAGTAAGAACAAGTATATCAGAGACTTGTATACGGGGCATCAGTGACTTTAAGAAGGGTTACCAGCCTAGAAATAATGTAGTAAAGGATGAGAAGGTTGATCTGGTTGCAGACTCCCACAGTATCTTGGCTAGGTGGAGTAATCATTTCTTTCAGCTATTGAATATACATGGGGTTAATGATGTTAGGCAGACTGAAATACATACAGCAGAGCCACTGGTGCCTGAGCCCAGTGACTCTGAGGTTGAGATGGCTATTGAAAAGTTAAAAAGGCACAAATCACCAGGTATTGATCAAATTCGAGCAGAACTGATTAAAGCAGGAGGTAGGACAATTCGTTCTGAGATTCATAAACTTATTAATTCTGTTTGGAATAAAGAGGAATTGCCTGAGCAGTGGAAGGAGTCAGTCATTGTACCTATTTATAAGAAGGGTGATAAAACAGATTACAGTAATTATCGAGGCATATCACTTTTGTCAACCACATACAAAATTCTATCCAACATCCTTCTGACAAGGTTAACTCCATATGCAGAGGAAATTATTGGAGATCATCAGTGTGGATTTAGACGTAACAGGTCGACTGCTGATCATATATTCTGCATTCGTCAAATACTGGAGAAAAAATGGGAATACAATGAGGCAGTGCATCAGCTATTTATAGACTTCAAGAAAGCGTATGATTCAGTTGGGAGGTCTTGTATAATATTCTCATTCAATTTGGTATCCCCATGAAACTAGTAAGGCTAGTAAAAATGTGTCTAAATGAAACCTATAGCAGAGTCCGGGTAGGCAAACATTTGTCTGACGCATTTCCTATTAAGAATGGTTTGAAACAAGGAGATGCTTTATCGCCATTGCTTTTCAACTTTGCTTTGGAATATGCCATTAGGAGGGTTCAGGGAAACCAGGAGGGCTTGAAATTAAATGGTACACATCAGCTTCTAGTTTATGCTGATGATATTAATGTATTGGGTGGAAGCGTACATGCTATAAAGAAAAACACAAAAGCTTTAGTAGTCGCTAGTAAGGAGATTGGTCTAGAAGTAAATGCTGAGAAAACTAAGTACATGGTCATGTCTCGCAATCAGAATGCAGGACAAAATCACAACATAAAGTTACATAATAAATCCTTTAAAAGGGTGGAACAGTTCAAATATTTCGGAACAGCCCAAACGAATTGAAATTCCATTCAGGAAGAAATTAAGAGCAGATTGAAGTCGGGGAATGCTTGTTATCATTTGGTGCAGGATATTCTGTCTTCCAGTTTGCTATCCAAAAATATAAAGGTTCAGATATAGAGAACTATAATTTTGCCTGTTGTTTTGTATGGGTGTGAAACTTGGTCTCTCACACTGAGGGAGGAACATAGGCTGAGGATGTTCGAGAATAGGGTGCTGAGGAGGATATTTGGGCCTAAGAGGGACAAGGTAACAGGGGAGTGGAGAAGACTACATAACGAGGAACTTAATGACCTGTACTCATCACCAAATGTTATTCAGGTGATCAAATCAAGAAGAATGAGGTGGGCGGAGCATGTAGCACGTAGGGGGGAGGGGAGAGTTGCATACAGGATTCTGGTGGGGAGGCCTGAGAGAAGGAGACCACTTGGAAGACCCAGGCGTAGATGGGAAGATAATATTAAAATGGATCTTCAAGAAGTGTGATGGGGGGGGGGGGGCATGGACTGGATTGATATGACTCAGGATAGGGACAGGTGGTGGGCTCTTGTGAATGCGGTAATGAACCTTCGGGTTCTATAAAACGCGGGTAATTAGTTATGACGCCATGTAGTTGGATACAGAGTTACCGAGGAATGACCTACCAGAATACACGATGTCATTATCCAGAAGACCGCAATATTAGTAACTTGTGTTTTTGAATGGAGCCGGGGTAGCGCAGTCAGTATAGTGCGTATTCTAGGGTCTGGGCAGCCAAGGCACAGTGGTTCGATTCCTGGCAATGGCAAGGGATTCTGTCTTCTCTAAAGCATCCGCAACGGCCTTGGGGATCATCCAGTCTCCTGTTCAATAGATAAAGGGACTTACTAACCCATGATAAAGCGGCTGGGGCGTGATGCTGACGACTCACCACCATATCGTACCGACGTTTGGAGTGATTGGAGCTATCCTCCACCACACCCCTCCATGGCGTCATGGCGTGCACAGGTGGAACTTACCGTTGTTCGGATACTGTAGCCTGTGGGAAGACGGCGTGCCTCTTCCAGAATGTCCGCTGTGAAGGTAGTGGGGCGATGTATTGAACACAGCACTTGCTTCTCTTACGTGCTTTAGCTGGAATGTCACTTATTTTTCAAGGTCAACCTCTCGCGTGATGCTCCAAGTTCTATCTTTTTCGTTATAGCTCTAGGCATGATCGTTGGTGTTGGCCTGTTGGCAGGTGTAATTTACCTGCCTGAAGCTGTTGGTATCGATTTCGATTGTTTTTAAACTGATATACCGTGTTGTTTTGTATTCAGATGAGGATAGGTAATAGCAGTGAGGTATTAAAGGTAAGGAGAGTATCGTAAATCACAGCCATCCTCGTATATTAAGTTGACATTTATTAAGCTACGTGTTTCGGCTCACGTATAAAAGTGCCAGCTTCAGGCAGTAAGATACGAAGGATAAATTATGCATGTGTTACTCCTTATCGAGGGAGATATTAAGCCCAGTTTCCGTCGTCCCTTCGGCAGTGCTGTGTTTCTTTGTGCAACTAATATTGGTGTGATTGACACACCGTGTGGTTAATACATTGAGGTGTGAAATGGATTTTCATATATCGGTGACATAAATTTCACTGCTTCTGCTCCGTGCCATGGCGAGGCGGTTAGTCGCCGGCTTCTCACCTTACGAGGGCCGGGTTCGATCCCTGGCCAGTGCATGTGACCTCCGTGATTGGCATAGCGGCAGTGGGACAGGTATTTAGCATAGTGCTTAGGTTTCCCCGTCAGTAGCATTCCACCAATGCTCCATATTCATCTTCATCTTAATGCTACAGTTATCAGAAGAACAAGCGGTTGAAGTCTGGGAACCATCAAAGAAAGCAGTGCTCTTGGGATGTCGGGGAGCATTGAATAGAAAAGTATTTTCACATTGTCAGCACTTCGCACCGTTCTGACGTCTTGGTTACTGCTGTCAGATGGACAAGCAGGCGAAGCCCCGGAACGTGGTGGTGTTCTTTCTCACCCCCTTCCCTCCTCAAAATAAAAGTGTGTCGCTTCTGTTTAACTTTCCCCTTTCATTCATTAATTTATTCATTTATTCATTCATTCATACATTCAGACTTCAAACGCAGATACCGCCGGGACGAAATGTTGGAGGAAGTCCGATGTGATAAGTTTATATGTTTTTTGTGTGTTTGTGAAAGGGAAGTTCATACATGCAGTGTGACTGAGAGTTTATTGTCTGTTTTGCAGGGACGAAGTCAGTTGATGCAAGTACTCTGGGTCCCCTGCCAGAAGGATGGGAGCAGGCAACCACTCATGAAGGTGAAGTGTACTTCATCAATCATGAGACGAGAACCACATCGTGGTTTGATCCCAGGATACGTAAGTATCTTCGCATTGAGTACTGTTTTCACAGTGACAGTAGGTCTCAGTTAAGGGATACCCTGAGCCTTTATCAGAATAGTGTGGTCACCAGGGTTATTTACTAGTAGCTGATATTGAAACTGCCAGTGTCAGATCCTACGGAACGCCGTAGTAGCTTATGCCAGCAGCGAATGCGTAATTTAAGGGGTGGGAGAGATGGGGCGAAATTATGTGAATTATGGTGAACTTACGCAGTTTTTAGGCTCGTTCGCAAAATTGATAAAAACCACTGTTAGCTTCGTCGTGTCTGTCTGTCCGCATGGAACAACTGGACTCCCACTGGACGGATTTTTCGAAAATCTGTCGATAAAGTTCACGTTTCATTAAAATCTGAGAAGAATAACGGGTCCTTTGTATGAAGACCTATGTACATTTATGGTAATTTAAAGATGTTCGTGGACAGGCCCTTAGGGCTCCAGGTTGAGGCTTGCAGAAGTGCTAGATAATCGGCACGTGAAGGTCGCAAGGTTGTCAGCCCTACGCACCGGCCGCCTTTACCCCCAGGAGACATACCTGGTACTCATTTTGTTAGAGGCTGAGTCGATCCCAGGACCATAGTGTGGCTGAAAGTATTAAGTCAATGAAAAATCCCAACGACCCCATCTGGAATCGAGCCGGCGACCTACCGGCTTTTAGCGCAGTGACATGATAATGTCTGGCTGAATTCTTCTTAGAATGTGAAATGTTTCAGACAAAAGTTGTAGAGAAAAATCATAACACACGTTTTATATTCGATAACTTTTTCCCGAAAATCGTGCCGTTTATGAGTTAAGGTGGAAAAATATGGTAGAGCTATGTTATAATATAATGTAATAATAATATATAATATATATTATACATACATATTATGATATATGTAGCATATTATACAAAAGCCAATTTTCACCTCCCCCCTTGTTCAGCGTGGCGAAGCATTGCCTTCACATACTGTTGATGTGCATGCGGAGCTAACGTGAGATTTCTTTTCCCTTTGAACTTTGATAATATGTTTACCACACTGTGCTTAATATGTAAGGCCTAAGACATGTTAAAATAATTTACCAGTAAATATGTAACGGAAAATTTTGGCTTTTCTTATCTCTGGCCACGGATTCTACAGATAACCCTTGCATTGATCCACGTATATATTACATTAATGACACTCTGAGGTCGCCATTTCACTAAATATGCGTACTATACAACTTTCAGGTAAAGGTGGAGACTGCAGTACAGATTTAAATTTTGTCGCTGCTGTCTTTCAGTCTTATAGCCTCTACCAGCGAGACTCATTCCCGCATAAGACATACGTAGTTCAGTGTTAGTATGTGCGTGTATATATATATATATATATATATATATGTATATATAGGTCTGTTCTCAGATTCTGTGCTTATCGTATTCTGTAATTGAAGTTATCTTCTTCTGTGCTTTACCATAGTTCTTAGCTGCTTTTAGGCGCATTCGCGTGAACAGCGAACAGCGCCTGTTTGCTTCGTCATGTCTGTCCGTATGTCCGTCCGATCGCATGTATCAGCGCGGCTCCTACTGGACGGATTGTCGTGCAATTTGATATTGGGGACTTCTATGAAAATCTGTCGAGAAACTTCATGTTTCGTTAAAATGGTACGATAATATCGGGCACTTCACGTGAAGACCTGAGGACGTTTATATTTGTTATATTATTCATATCGTGCATTTTTAGTCTATCGTACATCTCTTTAACCAACCAATGCACACTTATTACTCTTTATTATACAATACAATTTACCATAAAACTAGTCCGACATGTTTCGAATCCCTATTTTGGGATCATCAACAGGGACTTGGACTGTGGATTACACAAATTAAAAATCAACAATAATGGTACATTGTAAAAGTACAAAAGTTAAAATGTAGGATCTACAGTTTAACTAGTTTTATGGTAAATTGTATTGTATAGTAAAGAATAGTAAGTGTACATTGGTTGGTTAAAGAGATGTACGATATGTTTATATTGTTGACAGCAGTAGGAAACAGTTTGTAGGTCTGACAGCAGTGCAAAGGGAACCGATTATTGCGTTTTCATGAAAACACTCGACAGTTTTGTATTGTTGACAGCTACGTGTAGGCAAACAACAATACAAGGGGAACCCATTGTTTTGTTTACATGACAACAATTGTTACGCGAATGCGGCACAGGTTTACGTTATACGTACACTGCCTGTCTTGTTAAGGGTTTAAAATGGATGAAACTTGCATTTGTCGAGAAGCAGACGCGCAGTAGTCGGTGATATAACGACGTTTGTCGTGTAAGAGATCGATGCATGGTCCATGAGGAGCGGGCTCGTCATGGTACGAATTTATGGGCAACTGTACCTCGCGCCAGGCACGGTCCCCCCCCCCCCCCCCCCCCCCCCCTACTCACCTCATACACCGTCGCACCGGCACGCAGGAATGGTTCCTTTTTGAGGTGTGTGTGATACATTTCCTTTGAATAGCAAACACGACCAAGAATTTTGTTCAGGATCTGTTTAAGTCATAGTCGGACTTAGATTTCTTTAAGTTCTTCGTCTTCGGCCGAATTCTGAAGTGTGATCAATTAATACTGCCCCCCGTCCCCATCCCAAACTGAACAGTTTTGCCAGCCTCGTACAGTCAAGGATGTGATGTAAGCCTGGTCTTAATCTCGTTATGAGCTGCAGACACTTCTTCACCTTTTATGCCCCTTTGAACTCCTCTGTTAGCTGCGTGCTATGAGAGTAATATACTGAGTGGCGCGAAAGTCAGTTGACATTAGAGGCACCGTGTTGAGACATCGTCATACGTCGTATGTGGTGCAGCTGGTAGGTAGGTACGAATACCCACAGCAGCTGATGCTGTTCTACTACTACTACTACTACTACTACTACTACTACTACTACTACCACCACCACTATCACCGCCACCACCACCACTATCACCACCATCACCACCACTACCACCACCACCACCCCCACCACCACACCACCACCACCACCATCACCACCACTACCACCAGCACCACCACCACCACTACCACAACCACCCATTATCACCACTACTACCACCAGCACCACGACCACCATCATCACCAACACTACCACCAGCACCACCACCACCACCATCATCACCACCACTACCACCAGCACCACCACCACCAGCACCACCATCACCACCACTCCCACAACCACCACTACCACCAGCACACACCACCACCACCACCACCACCACCACTATCACCACCACCACCACTACTATCACCATCACCACATACCGAAGCAGCCAAAAAGTGAGTAAAGGAATTGAGGTAGGCCCACTTGTAAAAGGTTTCAAGAAGTTACGCACCTTATTTTTCAACGTAGGAGCCCCCCCCCCCCCCCCCGGCCTTTTTCAGGATGGAAGGGCGTTGACTGAATTAATGTGCCTCAGGTTAGGGACAAGTGGCAAGCTATTGTGAACGCGGTAATGAACCTTCCGCTTCCGAATGCGAGTATTTTCTCGAGTAGCTGATGGGAGTGTCAGCTTTTCTAGCAGGGCTTGTTGCATGGAATTAGGCCCCCAAACTCCTCAAAGTTGTCTGGTTCCATCAGACTGAAATATTTTTTGTTTTCTTTCACTACAAGTTATTTTATGAGTTTAGATGACTGGTACAAGAAATGGCGACAAATATTGATGTCCTACACTCCACCAGTTTTTCATCCCTACATCAGAACATACCCGTCTTTCTTACAACAGGCATATTAGTAATGTGTAACGGAATTGTACTGCATGCTGCTGCAAGGTCAGCATTTGTAACGAACACTGTACCGTATTTAGGCCTGTATGTTTATCCAATTGTACTGCATGCTGCTGCAAGGTCAGCATTTGTAACGAACACTGTACCGTATTTAGGTCTGTATGTTTATCCAATTGTACTGCATGCTGCTGCAAGGTCAGCATTTGTAACGAACACTGTACCGTATTTAGGCCTGTATGTTTATCCAATTGTACTGCATGCTGCTGCAAGGTCAGCATTTGTAATGAACACTGTACCGTATTTAGGCCTGTATGTTTATCCAATTGTACTGCATGCTGCTGCAAGGTCAGCATTTGTAACGAACACTGTACCGTATTTAGGCCTGTATGTTTATCCAATTGTACTGCATGCTGCTGCAAGGTCAGCATTTGTAACGAACACTGTACCGTATTTAGGCCTGTATGTTTATCCAATTGTACTGCATGCTGCTGCAAGGTCAGCATTTGTAATGAGCACTGTACCGTATTTAGGCCTGTATGTTTATCCAATTGTACTGCATGCTGCTGCAAGGTCAGCATTTGTAATGAACACTGTACCGTATTTAGGCCTGTATGTTTATCCAATTGTACTGCATGCTGCTGCAAGGTCAGCATTTGTAACGAACACTGTACCGTATTTAGGCCTGTATGTTTATCCAATTGTACTGCATGCTGCTGCAAGGTCAGCATTTGTAACGAACACTGTACCGTATTTAGGCCTGTATGTTTATCCAATTGTACTGCATGCTGCTGCAAGGTCAGCATTTGTAACGAACACTGTACCGTATTTAGGCCTGTATGTTTATCCAATTGTACTGCATGCTGCTGCAAGGTCAGCATTTGTAACGAACACTGTACCGTATTTAGGCCTGTATGTTTATCCAATTGTACTGCATGCTGCTGCAAGGTCAGCATTTGTAACGAACACTGTACCGTATTTAGGCCTGTATGTTTATCCAATTGTACTGCATGCTGCTGCAAGGTCAGCATTTGTAACGAACACTGTACCGTATTTAGGCCTGTATGTTTATCCAATTGTACTGCATGCTGCTGCAAGGTCAGCATTTGTAATGAACACTGTACCGTATTTAGGCCTGTATGTTTGTCCAATTGTACTGCATGCTGCTGCATGGTCAGCATTTGTAATGAACACTGTACCGTATTTAGGCCTGTATGTTTATCCAATTGTACTGCATGCTGCTGCAAGGTCAGCATTTGTAACGAACACTGTACCGTATTTAGGCCTGTATGTTTATCCAATTGTACTGCATGCTGCTGCAAGGTCAGCATTTGTAACGAACACTGTACCGTATTTAGGCCTGTATGTTTATCCAATTGTACTGCATGCTGCTGCAAGGTCAGCATTTGTAACGAACACTGTACCGTATTTAGGCCTGTATGTTTATCCAATTGTACTGCATGCTGCTGCAAGGTCAGCATTTGTAACGAACACTGTACCGTATTTAGGCCTGTATGTTTATCCAATTGTACTGCATGCTGCTGCAAGGTCAGCATTTGTAACTAACACTGTACCGTATTTAGGCCTGTATGTTTATCCAATTGTACTGCATGCTGCTGCAAGGTCAGCATTTGTAACGAACACTGTACCGTATTTAGGCCTGTATGTTTATCCAATTGTACTGCATGCTGCTGCAAGGTCAGCATTTGTAACGAACACTGTACCGTATTTAGGCCTGTATGTTTATCCAATTCAGTTTATCACCTTTCATTTTCGACAAGTTTCCTCATCTTGAATCTTTTTATTCTGTAATGGCGAGGTACGTCCTTAACTGCAGCCTCTAACGGGCTCTTTATCCATCCGCCAGATGATAAATGTATGAGTGTAAGTCACTGGTGGCATGATAGTGACAGGGGAAAACCGAGGTACTCTGAGAAAGACCTGTCCCAGTGTCACTTTGTCCTCTACGAATCTCAAGCGGGAGCGAACGCGGACCTTCACTGTGAGAAGTCGGCAAACGGCCTTCACCTCAAGTTTAGTCTAGTGCAGTTTTTTTTTGGGGGGGGGGGGGAGGGGGTTCGCGGGCCCCTTTTACCTTCAAAAAATAACCATGGATCCTCACATCCTAGCTCACGTAAATATAGTGTCCGGGTGATAGGTGTACAAAATTAAAAATTTATATCTCAAAACTGATTTTAGATGGCTATGAATACAGACCAGTAGCGTACGTAACAATGCATTGTATGATTTGACCGTAATTAAAATGACTGTCGCTGGCTTCGTGGGTACAGGGGATTTCTTAATTAGATATTCTTTTGGCCATACAAAATAAACATATCGCCAATTAAAGAAGTTCCTCTATTATTTTTAACAAAACATTATTCCTGTAATTTAAAAATAAGTAAACTTCAAAGTAGCCATACAGAAATGTATCCACTGATTCCTTCGGAACTCAGACTTTGGGAACCACTGGCCTAGTGAAACGTGTTGTTGTGTTGTATCTTGAAGAATATCGCTCAGCCTTGGGTATGCTAAACGTATTATTACTGATAGGGAATTTATTTGATAGCAGTGGATGTTTTTAAAGTGGCATTAGTGTAGTTCATGCCTGAAAGCATTCTATTACTGTGATACCAATGCGAGATCTGAAAATTTTTGGAGTTCGGTCTGAGTTCGTAGCGATATCAGACGTCTGTTGAAGAGGACTGTTCATGGTCCATTGGTACGGACGGACGTACAGAGGCAAGGTGATTTCAGTACAGTTCGATATGAAATATCCTGGCAGCGGTCGTGCGTGGTTGTGTTGCGTGTCATTTGATGTATGTGCGTACCTTGACGGGCAGCTCCGTCGTCGATTGAAGCCGATACGGACAATACAGCGTCTCGTGCACAGTTGTTCACGGCACCTCCTTACCTTGCCGTGGGATGGGCCTGCTTATCCTGTTCCCAGAGCAGCCCCATGCCCTGACGTTTCGGCCATTATTTCACTGCCGTTTTACATGTCACGAGTTTCAAATTTGTGTTCTTTCAGATTGTGTTTGTGTTTCCGGCACTGACAAGTTGCGGTTTATTTAACGACGCAGTCATAGCCGTAATAGCGTGGAATAAGAGGATGATGATAGTCAATGAATTGGAACGAATGTGGAAGGAGGCGGTTGTGGCCTGAATTAAGGTTCTGTCCCGGAATTTGTCAGTAGGGACTGAGGACAATCACGAAAACATCAGCAGGTTATTTGAGATTTGAACTCGGGCCCTCCTGAAGGCGAAGCAGGTCTACCCTGTCAGCCGCGATGTCCGGTTTCCTGCCGTCTGCGATGTGATGCCGTGCAGTCTGGTAGAAGAGTACTGGCGTTTCAGAGGAATCCGTTGCCTTCATTGGACTGCACATCTACTCTTTTTAAGAGCAATATCCCCAGCGAAAAACGGTACACGTGTACCGTCGTTTCGGAGGAACCTGTTGGCTAATCATTAGGTCTAGTCTCGTCTACCTTAACGATAGAGACAGCAGGTATTCCGAAACGTTACGTTTCTACCAGACGACACGGCGTCATCCCAGAATGCAGTATTATTATCATCGCTGTGAGAACCCCAAAGCCTTCATTTGTATTTACGAGTGGCGGGGGGGGGGGGGGGGTAAAGTGATACCGCGTTGAGCCGACTTTGTGTGGTAAAAATAATGTTACGTAAATGTGGACGCTTATCGACACTGCCCGCCTGCCTCCCCATCACTTAAAATACATTTTTGGACATAGACATTTAAACAGTACTTGGGTAACTGATGCTTCCAGCTTCTGCGGCAGTTGATTTAGTAACCGCCCACGTTTATCCGCGTGTATTTAAATTTTTCGTCGTTTGGCAAGTTTGTTTTTCTATGAATTTAATAATTTTCAACCGCTCTGGCAAAACCGCGTGGCGTGCTTTTACGGTATATATTAACCAAACGGCAGACGTGAACACGCTTGTATATCAGAGTGTGGGTTGTAGTTTGTGTTAGGCATCTTGTTTTTCTGTGGATTTGAACATTTGAAAAAAAGTTTCTGGAATTTGGGGGAGGGTGGTGTGGGTTTCTGTTTATTGTTGTGTGTCTAGTGATCATCTCTTGTGACCCTCTCTTGTTTTGCAGCGACTGCTATGTGGTCCCGCACCGCCATTCCATCCCTCGTGCAGCGTTTGCGCGTTCTCAGACTCTCCGCGAATCGCAGTACGTAAAATGAATAACCCAACTTCCTCCAAATTTACACTTTGATCTTCATTTTGTGTGCCCTTCTAAAAGCACAGTCGAGTCAGTTTTAGTTCAGATGAAATGGCGGTGCATCCTTCACGTAATTGCATGAGTTAAATTTAGTGTTTATGTATGTATATCTTTCAATCCAGATTACACTTAAACAAGTTTCGGGGGAGGAGGACGACAGTTTGTATGAAAATGTAGTTGGTTCTTGCCCGAAATTTTGTTTACTCAGTTATCCCCTTCCTACTTAACTCTGATCTTTGTTACTTTAAAAAGTTATGTAAGTTACATGTTTATCCTTCAGATGGCACAGTAGCGAACAGAGCTGCCATCTGTCCGAGAAGGCTTCGTGTTTCCACGGTAATGGCGTGAGAATATCGTGACATACAAATCATCGACCGTACTTTGTTCTAGGCTGTATGTAGAAGCGGTACGATTTCGTGGGTGGGAAATAACGCGCTCTCTGTACCCAACCTACGACACAGAAACATGCCTCGAGTGGCGGTAGACCCGAAGCAGTGTGAGACTCTGTATGAAATGGTTGAAAGAGAGTGTTATACGTCAGTATGTATTTCAGACAGATAATGGACGTTATGATTACGAAGTATAAGTCTAAATAATGTGTATGCGTATATCCAAAAGTATGGTTTATATTTTGTAGGCCAAGTCGTACTAAATATTCCTACGCGAACCCAAAATATAGTAATATATTTCTTTTGCGACTTTGTGTTTTGTAAAGAGTTTTATCCATATGAATTAATTTCTACGCCCGTGGTGATATATAATTTGTCAACACAGTGAAATCATTCGTTGCTTCATTATTTACAATTGGCGAGTTGCACGAGCTTTGTATTGGGAAGTGCTAACCGAGCCAAGTAATGTAGTCTGGGCGTGGTCACCTGTTGTTTGTTAGTTAATTTAACGACCCTGTCAGTAACTCATACTGCCGGCATATAGCTTCGAATGGTACAATGAAATTATAAAGGACTTGGAAGGAAGCTGCCGTGGCCTGTTTCAAGGCATTGTCCTGGAATTCACGTGAATGGAATAACAAAACCTACGAAAATCTTCGGGCAGGTTAGGCGGTGTCTCGGGCGAGATTGGGACTGGTCGTCCACCCTCATTACCGCTTGAGCCACCGTGTTCGGTTAATTTCGTCTTGTTTGGGCACGTAGGAAGATACCATGGAATGGGCTCATAAATTAATGCACGTGCGTGCGTAAGGGAATTTGGATGAATCATCTTAATGTTTGCTTTTTGGTGAATTTCTGCGTTATTTGAAGATCCTATTTTAACTCTGTAGGTTATATAGCCCTTTGGGTTCCTTTACCGCTCTTTCAACCCCCTAAATGGGTGTTTTTCAAACTTCCTGGTACAACGGACCCCTTAGGATCCAATTCTGCGAACCCCCGTACGCACAAATCATAGTGACTTTTAAAATTGGAATATTTACAAATAATAAACACTTAAAGGTAAAGCCGGCCCTTATGGCAGGAAGTTGATGCTCCCACAATTCCTAGACAGTCGGCTCATGAAGGTGGCGAGGTTGCCAGCCTTACTCACCGGCCGCCTTTACCCCCCCAGTAGATGCTCCAGCTACTCATTTCTGCTAGAGACTGAGTTTACCCCAGAGGCATAGTGTGGCCGCAAGGATTAAGTCATTGAAAAATCCCAACTACCCATCTGAAGTCGAACCAGCGACCTTCCGGCTTGTAGCGCATTGCCTAAACCAACTGTACCACCCCATACCTCACATAAGAGGCACTTAAACCGTAATATTCCTTATTGAGTCAATGTAAAAATTTATTACGAATATACTGATAGTAATTTCCCTAGCGCCGATTCCAGTGGTCGTGCAGTCTAAGGCGTGGGTCTGTGGTCGTCCGATTGCTGGGATTTTGGTTTCGAATCCCGCCGGGGCCATGGATGTCTGTCTCTTATGAATGTTGTGTGTTGTCAGGTAGATGTCTCTGCGACGGGCTGATCACTCGTCCAGAGGAGTCCTACCGAGCGTGGAGTGTCTAAAAAGTGTGATCAGATGTAACAATAACGCCGTACATCTACAATGAGTAGGTAGAAGAGTCAGGCTAAGAAAGAAAGAAAGAAAAATAAGTTCTGTAGAAGTAATGACAATGGACCTAAGGTTAAGAAAAGCCTAAGGGAGTGAAAAAGAACTTAATGTTGTACTGGGCAGAATTCATTCAATCGTCGTACCCTTGTACCTCTACCCCCACCCGCCCAATATGCCTACATCATCGGCAGCATCGGCTGGTGTACGGTGATTGTAAACCGTGCGATAGACACCTATGGCGACGTAACTTGAAACACTGTACGGTGATTGTAAACCTTGCGATAGACACCTATGGCGACGTAACTTGAAACACTGTACGGTGATTGTAAACCTTGCGATAGACACCTATGGCGACGTAACTTGAAACACTGTACGGTGATTGTAAACCTTGCGATAGACACCTATGGCGACGTAACTTGAAACACTGTACGGTGATTGTAAACCATGCGATAGACACCTATGGCGACGTAACTTGAAACACTGTACGGTGATTGTAAACCTTGCGATAGACACCTATGGCGACGTAACTTGAAACACTGTACGGTGATTGTAAACCTTGCGATAGACACCTATGGCGACGTAACTTGAAACACTGTACGGTGATTGTAAACCATGCGATAGACACCTATGGCGACGTAACTTGAAACACTGTACGGTGATTGTAAACCATGCGATAGACACCTATGGCGACGTAACTTGAAACACTGTACGGTGATTGTAAACCATGCGATAGACACCTATGGCGACGTAACTTGAAACACTGTACGGTGATTGTAAACCATGCGATAGACACCTATGGCGACGTAACTTGAAACACTGTACGGTGATTGTAAACCATGCGATAGACACCTATGGCGACGTAACTTGAAACACTGTACGGTGATTGTAAACCTTGCGATAGACACCTATGGCGACGTAACTTGAAACACTGTACGGTGATTGTAAACCATGCGATAGACACCTATGGCGACGTAACTTGAAACACTGTACGGTGATTGTAAACCATGCGATAGACACCTATGGCGACGTAACTTGAAACACTGTACGGTGATTGTAAACCATGCGATAGACACCTATGATGAAGTAACTTGAAACACTGTACGGTGATTGTAAACCATGCGATAGACACCTATGGTGAAGTAACTTGAAACACTGTACGGGTATTTGCTTTGAGGGACGAACGTATTAGGATATTCGGTATCCGAGCCGAGATTTGAACCGTGGAACTGCCGAGTACGAAGCAGGAGGCTGCCCGCTAGTCCGCGGTGTTCGGTTTGTATTTGTGTAATGAATTGGCCATTGCCATTGAGCGTTAAGACATTCCCGCCGTTCTGTGTTCCGCTGATTGCTTGTAATGCTGATAGTTACCCTTATGCATGTTTCATGTTTAGTTTATATGATGTTTGATGTTCTAACGGCCCCTTTTGGGCTTCTTGTGTTTTACCCGTTGTGTAGTTTATGTATTTGATGTTCTAACGGTCCTTCTTGGATGTCTTGTGCTTTCCCATAATGTAGTTTATGTATTCGACATTTTAACAACCCCCTGGGATGTCTTGTGCTTTCCCATAATGTAGTTTATGTATTCGACATTTTAACAACCCCCTTGGATGTCTTGTGCTTTCCCATAATGTAGTTTATGTATTCGACATTTTAACAACCCCTTGGATGTCTTGTGTTTTCCAATAATGTAGTATACATATCTGATGTTCTGACTTTGCTTCTTCAACGTATTGTGTTTTTCTGTGATGCAGCTCGTGTATTTGATGTTCTGACGATCGCCCGGTATGTCTTGTGTCTTTCTATAATTCACTTTGTGTTTTCTGTATGTTATCATCCTTTAAATTACGGTTGTAATTATAAGTACCAGTTGGTGTGTTAGACTCTGCATTTTGCCAATACAATGTATTAATGTATTTCGAGTGATTCTGACAAACAGCATTCATTTCCCTTTTAAGCGGTTGGTCTTTGCAATGGACACGGATTGTGTTCTGTGCTAGATAGGACCTTTATATTACTTTTAGATCAGATCTGCGCTGTTCTGGGATGTTACGCGGCGTCGTGTGGTAATTGTTTACCGACGTTTCGGGACAACGTATGGGTTTCATCTTCAAGGGTCCGAACTCTTGACCCTTGAAGATGGAACCGATACGTTGGCCCGAAACGTCGGTAAACAATTACCACACGACGCCGCGTAATATCCCAGAAGAGCGCAGATCTCATCAGAATCGCGGCAGAAGCCTAAATCACTTTTAGGCCAGTTTCGTGCCTGAAGGGTTAAGACAATTTTTGTCGTCAGTTGTGATACGTTTTGGTGTTTGACGTAACTGGAGTGATAATGTTTTGTTACCTAACAACACTGTCGGTAAATCGGCCTGTTTTGTAAGCGTGCGATGATTATACGTGGCAGTGAATAAGGAATAGGGGATTACATGGATGGACTCGGTCGTGGCTCAGTTTTCAGGTAGTATCTCGGTATTTTACTGGAGCGACTAAGGAAAACCACGAAGAACATCAAAGTAGTCGGTGATGCGGCGGGGATTCGAACCGCGGACTTCTCGAATGCAAATGAAGCGTCACTGCTTGATCCATCTTGCTCAGGTTACCATGTGTGTTGTGATTTGAAACTTGTTGCTGTGTGTGTGTGAGAGAGAGAGGGAGGGAGAGGAAAACAATGTTTGACCTGACATACATAGACTTGTTGTAAGTGCTGGAGTGTGGGTTACAATAACATGACACTTAAACCTCGAAACTTATTCATGCTTTATCTTGTGTCTTTTTATTGACCGAGACTGTGTCTGTTTACTTGTTTTGTTAACACTTCTCTTCCTTAAACACGAACGCCAGACCACAAGAACGGGCAGCATATGTTTTTCAGTAATTTAAAGTGTAAACATCTTGATTTTAAGTGTGCTTGTGTCTGCACTTAGGTGGCATAGTGCGTAGTTACAGCATAGGACGCGTGACTTCTGAGGTCAACTGTTCGGCGCCCCTGCTTTCTGATTTTACTGGGACTGTTCTTCAGAGTAGGTCACGACCGCTTCCAGACACGTCCTGTCCAGTTCATTATTCTGTAGTGTAAAGTACTGAAAGTGTCGTAAAGTAAACAATACATAACTAACTAACTCCATGGAGCAGAGTCCTTCTTGAGAAGCTAACAGGTCGTCAGCTAGTCAAGAAATTCCCCGCATTTTATGGAACCCGAAGGTTCATTACCGCACTCACAACAGCCCACCACCTGTCCCTATCCTGAGCCATAGCAATCCAGTCCATGCCCCCCCATCCCACTTCTTGCAGATCCATTTTAATATTATCCTCCCATCTACGCCTGGGTCTTCCAAGTTATCACAAATAAACAATACATAAAGACAAAAAAATTTCCTGTTCGTGAATGTTGGAAGTCTGATCAGTAGCGTAGCAAGAGTATGCTAAGCATAGGGGCCCACAAATATAGGGGCCCCTGGAGGCCCATCGCAACAGATTATTGTTTTTTTACACTAGCAGAGCATATTCGCGAGAACTGAAACAAGACGGAAGATTTAAACAAAGAGCTTTGAAAGCCAAGTCCGTAATCATTTTCACGAATTACAAGAGAGAAAAGGTTACCAGTCCCTTAACTGGTATACCTCTTGACATTTGTTCTACTTCTAACCGATAGTCGCAATGCTGCGCTCACTGCAGCAGCAGAGATCTGTACTGTCAGCTGTTTGAAGCGTGACATGTATCTAAATTGTATTTTAAACCAGCGGTATTCAACCATTTTTGTTCGCGTACCCCCAGATATAATTTCTCTTCGACTTTGTACCCCCAAAGTTGTTGGTGCATAATTCAAGTTATACAAAGTCTATAAATGTATTAAATAATAAGTTTTAAATGAGAAGAAGGAGAATCAAGCTATTAAATAACAAATATATTATTGCCTATCATATAAAAATTTAATAAAGGAACAAAGGTATTTTAGCAAAGCAAAATTATATGCACTATGTGGAATAAAATAAACTAGCCGCCCAGATAAGAATCGCATAAAGGGGGAGAGAGGGAGAGAGAGAGAGAGAGAAATGGCGCTCCCAAATCGCATGTCCTTACGTCCGGGTCTCTTGTGGCTAACCCTAAATCTGGTCCTGATTATTCAGTGTTTATTATGAATATATTTATTTTTTTTTAATTTTACGTACCCCCTAAGATGTCTTCGCGTACCCCCGGGGTACGCGTACCCCAGGTTGAATACCGCTGTTTTAAACAATCAGTTCCTACTTCACAGAGAACACTTCTGTCTCCATCATCAAGACCACGCCCGTTAATGTTGTATATTGAGATACTCGCAGTTTGTTGTGAGAGTAATTCGAAACGCATAAACTACATTGTGTGAGCAAGATGCAGAGATTTGAATGTTAATTATCTCTTCGCTTTAGCCTCCTTTTGCTTTCAGATGTGTTCAACAACAAAATAACACTTTCGGATGAAGTGGCGTTCGGCATCTCGATAGCACTGCGAAATAGCAATGTACGGGTTTTAGGTGTGACTTGCAACTTTGAGAGGGGAGAAGTGTTTCTTAATTCTTTTCTTTAGTCCTTATACTGGAGTCTGTACTTTTAAAGCTCTGATGTAAGACATATGAGCAGCATCATACTGATTTGTTAACGTACTGGGTAGGGCACTGCATCATTGAGGCGGTGAGTGTAAACTTAGATTACTGTCACAATGTCATAGTGTGTGCGTGAGTGGAATCGCCGTATAACATATGCGCCTCTTAACTGCTAGGCGTAGTCAGTATATGGACTGCGGGCTGGACGGTCCTGGGTTCGAATCCCGGTGGGAGCAAGATATTTTCCTCTTCTGCAAAACGTCCAGACCGGCTCTAGGGCTCACTTCCATTTAGTGTCGAGGTTAAGAATAAGTGGAGCTATACCTCTGCTCCCCCTGTATGCCTTCATGGTGAAGACAGGGGAAACCTTTGCTTACCTTAACTGTATTAACGAAGTAACTAACTATCTCCATGGAGCAGAGTCCTTCTCGAGAAGCTAACAGGTCGTCAGCTAGTCAAGAAATTCCCCGCGTTTCATGGAACCCGAAGGTTCATTACCGCATTCACAAGAGTTCGCCATCTGTTCCTATCCTGAGCCAGATCAATCCAATCCATGCACTCCACTTCTTGAAGTTCCATTTTTAATATTATCCTCCCATCTACGCCTAGGTCTTCCAAGTGGTCTCTTGTCCCCCAGGTCTCCCTACCAGAACCCTGTATGCACCTGTCCTGTCTCTCATACGTGCCATATGCCTTGCCCATCTCATACTTCTTGATTTGGTCACCCGAATAATATTTGGTTAT
This sequence comes from Reticulitermes speratus, assembly GCA_021186555.1. Taxonomy (NCBI): domain Eukaryota; kingdom Metazoa; phylum Arthropoda; class Insecta; order Blattodea; family Rhinotermitidae; genus Reticulitermes; species Reticulitermes speratus. The sequence goes on along the minus strand of JAJKFL010000427.1, from coordinate 11,798,469 downwards.
TTAATTCCAAGCCCTCCTGATTTGATTGAATTCTTCTAATGGCATATTTTAACTTAGCCGCACTTCTGTTTAAAATGATTTTTACATACAGTAAGCTTTTATTTCTGTGTGTGATTAGCTATAAAAGTATAGTTCGGATGTTAATATTTGTGATTGACCGTTACGTTTGGCCAATTATTTTGTACACTAAAATGGGCCAGGTTAGCTCAGTCGGTATAGCGACTCGCTACGGGCTGGACGGTGCGGGGATCGAATCCCGGTGGGGCGAGATTTTCCGCACCCGTCCGGATCGGCCCTGGGGCCCGCCCAACGTTCTGTACAATGGGTAGAAGGTCTCTTTCCCGGGGAAAAAGCGGCCGGGACGTGGCGTTGACCACTCACCCCAATCTAGCGCCGAGGCTAAAGAAAGAGTAGAGCCATAACTCTACTCCCCTCTGGGCCATCATGGTCTGTTCTAGGGTGAACTTAATTCACTAAAACCATGTTTATGCACAGCAATATTCGAGTTAGATGGGTGAATGGATTTCTGTATAATTTTACCCTCCTCTTGGCCACACACTAAGGTACATAGATGCGTTGTGGGTTTCTCTAGGCTACGCCTGTCAAACGCAAAGCAGTTTGCCGGCCAAACCCGAAACCCAACTTTACATCTTGGGCCGCAACATGTGATGTCACATTACCTCATTGTTCTTCATGCGTAAATTTTTCAGTGCAGGAAAACTCAAGAATGCGAAAACACTCCATGTGTTTAATTTTGCAGGACTTCTTGGGTGTATAATACAATGGCAGTAAAACGTCGTAAGTATCGAAACGTGAGCGGACCACATCATAAAGCTGTGAGGTCCGCGTGTTTGGCAGGCCTGCTCAAAGGCAAATGCCCTGATATGGCCCTGAAATAGGGCACGACATGTCTCCATCCAAGTATGAATTCACAGTTAATAATCATCTCCCTATCACGTGATATAATTCCCCGAATTTTAATAATCGTCGTTAAATAAGCTACGAATTTATATCCCCATCCAGTTGCCAACATGTCACAAACGGGGGTTTTTTAAGGGCCCCGCAGCAGATGCTACGGACGCACCTCAGCCTTGAGGCTTCTCGTGCAACCCAGTGATGAAGATTAGTGTTTTTTTTCGTTCTCCCTTGTAATGGAGCACCTGTGGAATGAAATTGACAGGGGAAAACCGAAGTACTCGGGGGGGGGGGGGGGGGGGGGGAAACCTGCCCCAGTGCCACTTTGTCCACCACAAATCCCACATGGACTGACCCGGCATCGAGCCTGGGCCTCCGCGGTGAGAAGCCGGCGACTAACCGCCTCAGCCATGGCACGGCCTACAAACGGGGTTTGGTTACCTCCAAGGAATTTCGCTACGATGTTCGCGACTCTGTAACACCTCCCGCCCACACGTTACAGGCGTTAAGCATGGTATGCCAGTAGCAGAGCCGAGTGTTCTGGTAATATTGCCTGTTTCATAGGCAGACACATTGTTGAAGCACAAGACAGTACCTTTTTACTCATAAGTGATTTATAAGAGCCTCCATATTTATCCCAACACACAGAACCGCGAAGCTGATACATTAGCGCTGTGTAATTACCCCCACTCTCGTGTACGTAATTAATATACAGCTGTTCCTATCCGCCAGAACAGGAACTCTGCAGATACCTTAGTCACAATGATAAGCTTTGAGATTTTTTTTACAATACTGCTCAGAAACGCGGGCTACGTGGGTAAATGATAAAGTATCCGGAAAGATGTTTTAGGCGCGTTCTCTTAAGTCGCGAAAAGCTCCTATTAGCTTCATGTCTGTCCGTCAGTTCTTCTTTCTGTCTGGAAGTATCAGTGGGGGCCCCCACTGAACGGATTCTCTTGAAATTTAATATTGGAGACTGTTACGAAAATCTCTCAATAAACTCAAGATTTCGTTAAAATTGGACAACAGTATATGGCACTTCACACGAAGACAATAAGTACGTGTGTATTGTTGACAACAGTTCGAAATGTGTTATAGCTCAAAAGCAGTACAGTGGAAACGCATTCTTGCGTTTCCGCGACAACACTCAACAGTTTTGTATTGTTGACAGCTAGGTGTAGGTCAACAACAATACAAACGGAACGTATTGTTGCGTTTCCATTACAACAGTGGTTACGGGAACGTGCCACAATATTACGTTATAAGTACATTGCCTGTGTTTTCATTTTGTTGTGTTGGCTGTGCCGGTCATTGTGCATGCTGGTACAAGCACGAACCCTCGGCTGTACTGTGAAGCTGTTTTGACCTTAGGTGGAAAAATTATACTACTGTACAGACTGATATTGTTTTAAAACAATACATTGCGTACGCTTTGTTCAACTCATTCATGTAAAACCTACATTGAAACCAACATCACGATAGTTCGACAACGTATTTCTGCATAAAGCCAGCGTGTATACAATAGAGCAGGGGTGGCCAAACTTGCTTAACGTAAGAGCCACATACGACAAACTTCAGATGTTTGAGAGCCGCAAGACATGAACAAATATTACACACATGTTTTTATTGTTACATGGACAATTTGTTACAAAAATTCTTGAATATATTTACTCCCCATGAACATTAAACTTACGTTTTAATCCAGCGGACTCTCAGTTTATACCGGTAAATAATTATAAAGCTTGGAATTTTTTTATTTACCTTTTATATGAATTGTAATGCAAAAAGTAGCTCGGCCAACATATTTCCGCGAGTCGCACATTATATGTCAAAGCGCCGGATGTGACTCGCGAGCTGCGGTTTGGCCACCCCTGCAATAGAGTATTGTTATCTCATTTCAGACTTCCAGAAAAAAAAAAGTTTTAACGGGTGAAAGATAAATCAAGTTCACACACAACAAATCACCAAGAATTGTTGACACACGTGTTACGGCCGGGCTGATGTTATTGCAGTAATCGAATACTAAGTGTCGCAAATACCTGCCGACAAAATAGCTCTTCCAATATTTTGACATTATTTTTGTGTTTTGAATTTTGAGTAGTGTGGGTTCAACAAGGCGCTACGAACCTGCGCAGAGCTGCAGTGCCTGCCTGTAACCACACCGCTGTGGCAATCCGAATGCAAAAATGCATCCTGCTGCTCCCATTCGCAATACTGTTAGGCATTTTGTCTTGGCAAATTTCTGCTACTTGTTGGTTATGTACATGTTCCTTGTCACTGGGGGCGTCGCTGTCTGGTTCACATCCACAGTGACACTGCGCATGATAGCAGTCAACATAAATTCACCTGCTTGTAGTGGAACATACTTTTTTTAACTTTGGTTTCGTCCGTATCTGTGTAGCCTTGATAGAATAAACAGTGTCTTTACCAACAGGTAACTTTTTACCGACCGAAGGTCGAGGCTGCAGTACAGACCGAAGTATAGGTACAGTTTGGGATTGAGCACAGCGGCTGTGTTTCCCATTAATTTACCCAGCTTTTAGGACCGCAAAGCTGAGTGCCGGCTCTGCGCAGCTGTTTGCCGTAGTTCTCCAGCTTGCAGAGCTGCAAAGCTGAGTCCCGAACTGTACCTCATGTATGCCACCTGCTACACAGAGACAGTAATGACAGAGTTGCAGCGCGTACTGTATATTAATTGATGCTAGGACAGTTTTTAGTTAATATACATAAACATTATGATTGTTTTTTGTAAAGGAAGTAAATAGCATTATATGCAGTGTCCGTTTGGCACAGATGCACTTTGAAAACTTTCTAAGGCTGAAAGATTGTGGGAAGATGCTAGGCGTCTAGGGGTGGGTGTAGCAAGTACACGTATTTGGGTTGTTCTACAGATACCCGGCAGGAGCGGAACGTCCATAGCAGCTCTGAAGCCCACCCACCCTCGTTGGGTACCGAGGAGGGGGAGGGGGGGGGGGTCAGGCGGCCGGGGCGTGAAACTGACCACTTACATCCATCTAGTGCCGAGCTGAAGAATGAGTGGAGCTATACTATCTCCTCCATATGTGTTCGTGCCGTGCACATAGACTTTAGATTTTTATAGGAAAATATAAAAATTATGTTTATGTAAGTTTTCCCTGTCCACGCCGTGAAGGGGTATAAGGGGAGTAGAGGTACAGCTCCATTTCATTTGTATCCTCGGCACTTGCTTTCACTACAAGGGTAATCATATTTGTGTCTGATATTGGTGTATTAATGTTATATGTACAGTACTGTATTTCTGTTTTGGCGACTTTTTAGGCTATATATATATGTGTACATACATACATACACACACACACACACACATTCATACATACACACACACACAGTTCGGAAGTACGGACAATCGGCATTGTCGGACCACCCACTCCCCCGTTAGTCCGTTCATAAGAGGGTGTACAGTACTTATGTTGTTGGCGGGATCTGTGTGTTTTTTCCGCAATCCTCGTCCGGAAATAAGTGACTCCCACCCCACGCTCTCAAGGCCAACGCTTTACTCCTGAGTAACGATAAGTAGCAGAAATTACACCAGGACGGCTTCCTTCCACTTCCGTTACAATTCATTGTTCACTATTCATCCCACAGTTCAATGCTGGTGTGTAACCTGAGACTGACAGCGTTGTTAAATGAAACTCAGATAAATAACCAGGCAAGATAGACACATGTTGGTCATCCAGCATATGGGGTATAGGTATCAGTATATTCTGCAATAAAGAAACTTCTAACAGACTCGTCTTTAGTTGAAATCTGAAAATTTTAGTAACTTATTTTTGTTCTATACAGGAGTACTGATTACATTTTTAGTAATATTTTACATCCTTTAGAGCTATATATCGTCCCTATTTTGTAAAAACGGGACAACCCGCATAACATACATTTTGCAGGAGAAGCAAAATAAAAACTGATTTTCAAGAAACTTTCCTCTTTATTTCAAATGAACTATTTAAGCTATGAAAATGATATAATAATTTTGACAGCTGAAATAGTGCATTTGCAATAAAGGGGAAGGCTTCTTGAAAATCAGTTTTTGCTTCTCCTATAAAATCGATGTTATGCGGGTTGTCCCCTTTTTACAAAATAGGGACGATATGTCTTCCACACGCATTACGTCAGGCATCAAGATGAAAATGTATGAAAATCTTATTTTCCATGTGAAGAAATACAATTTTATTAGGAACTTAATTTTCTTAAAGTATTTTATATTGTGATACCTGATGATAGACATGTTTAGGCCGAAACATGCTGCAACGTGTCATTAAACAGCTGACAATATGTACGTTGTGGTCGACGGTTTGTAAGTTGCGCCCTTCCAAGAAAATATCGAAATACGTGTTTGCTGTTGTTGTATGGCGGCTAGACGACTGTTATATTGTGGGAGAAATATGTCCATGCCAATTTTGGTTACGTCAGCAAATTAACATGGAGATCATCCAGATTTATATTTAGGCTTTTCGGATTCAACCTTCCGAGCAGTAAAAGAAAGGAAACGGTACATTTGGGTTCGCCTGGGCATCTTCACACCAAGTTCCTCCTTGGGCATGTTTACCGTGCAAAAATATAACTCGCTGAAAACACTTCGCATGTGTGAAGAGTACTCGAAGGTGAGCAGGTTGTTTGCTTGTTTTAAGGCTTACGTTACCGGAAATTCATATCTTTCATTTACCTATGTTCCTCACAGTTCAGTGCCTTTTCTTTTAAAAGGTGTTTTATTTATTGAAGGGCCCCGCAGCAGATGCTACGGACGCACCGCAGCCTTGAAGGCTTATTGTGCAACCCTATGAGAAAGATGATGAGGTTTTTTCTGCTTTTCCATTTTAATGGGAGCACCGGTAGAATGAAATTGACAGGGGAAAACTGAAGTACTCGAAGAAAAACCTGTCCCAGTGCCACTTTGTCCACCACAAATCTCACATTGACCGACCCGGGACTAACCACGTAAGCCATGGCATTTTAAAGGGGTTACTTACCTATACAATTGATTAGAACCGCACTCTGGGTAAATCGCCTTTGCGAAACACATTTGGCTTTGCGCTGGAAAGTTTATTAAGGTATAGAGCCGGGATAGCTCAGTCGGTATAATGGTTAGTTTGTGGACAGGTCGATCGGGGAATCGGTACGTTTTCCGGCAGGGCCACAGAATTTTGTCATCTTCACAGCGTCTGAACCGACTGTAGGCCCTACTGACCGGTTAAAGCGGCCGGAGCATGAAGCTGACCAGTTACATACCCCGCGTGTGGTGTCGAGATTCAGTATGAGTATGTTTAGAATCGTACCTGGCACGAAATGGAATACAGACGCGATGTACATGCCATGAATGATTTTCATATCGAAGTGCACTGATTGTGAACAGCAACTTTTTAAAGTTGCCCATTCCGTGTATTTTTTAGATCAATGTATTCAATTTACTGTACCAACTAAATGCACATTGTTAGTTACACACGAGTGTTAAACATGTAGCTCCGACGTGCTGTATGGCTCCGATACCAGAACACAGCATAACACACAGGGCCCGATCCGCTTTGGATTGAGATACGCACTACAGTCCTGAACATATAATGACACAAACTAGAAGTTTCCACTACCAGCCGCAACAGTAATTCTGATCTGTATAAATCACATTTATTACGTAAGATATTTTAGTCGTATTTTAACAAAAAGTTTTTAAAAATGATACAAGTTGTACCTTTTATACACAAACGACATCAACAACGGAGCCTACTACAGACTGTGGAACGTTGTAAATACTGGCTTGTCACTGGTGATAGGTTTTAACCTGGCATATTGTGCTCCCTGAAGTTGGTACGTTTGTACCGAAACACGCCAGAGCTACGTGTTTAACACTCATATGTGACTAATAATATGCATTTGGTTGGTATAATAAATTGAATACAGGGAACGTTTTGGTTCAGCGTCATTAAAGACATTTGCGTAGTCCATTACTATTTCACTGTTACAAGGAAGTAAATTTGTGAAGGTTTCTGGTGAGCCACTCTGTATATTTGCTCCCGTTTCGTCGTCTTTTTATTAACCACACGGAGGACGTCTACACGGCTGCCAAGTGGAAATGAGGTCCATGATAGAAACTCTTGTTATTTTGTTGAAAGCTGTTGTCACTTCGTAAAAATCTCCAAAACGCAACAGCATGAAAGTACGTTGCACCAACACCATTATCGCTGCTGTTACCTTCTTATTCTCTGATTATTCATCGTTGACATCTGTTACAAAACATGTTAATCCTTTTACGTCTGAAATTTAAGTACTCATCCGGCCAGCGTTTTTCGATTTCCGAAAGAGCATTGATTTGTTTGAAGGTTAGCAGGCTTCGCCCGCTTGTCCTGATAAGAGTAGCATGAAGATTGAGATAAGAACAATGGTGGAATTATACCGATAGGGTAAAACCGAAGTACTCGGAGAGGAACCTGTTGCAGGGCCCCTTTGTCCTGTGACAGGTTTTACTCTTAGTACATAAGTTTTTGCCTGTCAGTATAAGACTAAAATTAATGAAACTTATATTTAAGAATTCAGGTCTTACTCCACAGAGCACTCTGCATCTCCATCATATAAAGATCAAGCGGCCAATTCTGTTTATTGAAATAAACGCCAAACACAGTATATTCTTAGAATTGTGGGAGACACATAAATACTCTGTACGGACAAAATGTAGAGTTTCTGAATGTTAAATCCTGTGCTCTGTACATGAATGCCTGTAATTTAACCTAATAAACCATATGCTAATGGTATCCTGCTGTAACCTGCTTAACCAGCCTAACCCAACTAACCTGACATGCCAACGGAAATGCATGTCCATAACCAAACATAATAACCTAACCAAACCTGATGTAACATATCCTAACATAACATGTGAAAGGGATTTTATATTATCTTCACCGTGCATTTTTTGACAACTTATAAATAAAAAAGTAAAAATGTAGTGCATTTCGTTGGTGTGTAATTTGTGAGATGTGAAAGGGAATTTATGTATGTGTGTGCAACATGGAAAACATTTGGCTGTTTGTGCAAAGGTGCAGCTAAATTGTAAGACTGATACTGTGTCTGTTCACACACAACTGACTCCATCTACCCTTTAAGAGACCATCAGCACTGTATGGTTATAAGTGGGATTGAAACTGATAGACAGGGTATTTCATGTAGAGTTGATACTCTCTTCTTCTCTAAACCTTGAGTTATCCGTCCTTCTGGGATGTGATGCCACATCATTGGCTAATTGACTACCTGACATTTCGAGACTGTTATGCTGTCTAAAATCGTTAGGAGCCAATTTCACAGTGACATAACGTGGTACCCCAGAGGAATGGGTACGTCAACTACACTACTGTTGAAACCTAAACACTCACATCCTCAGAACATTACCGATTTCTATGGTGCACAAAGATTCATTAAGCTCTTTTTATGTTGTTCATACCGTGCGCTATTGATAATCAAATCACACAATATTCAGTCCAACAAAATGCACTCTGTTATTTCCAGATATTTTATGTTACAATATCTTGTTGATCAGTCCTACATGTTTCGATCCCACATGGGATCATCATCAAGGATTCATATCAAAGTAATATTTCACAAAACTAAGATATGGACACAACCTAGTTGTCTCTATACCTAATGCTGTTTTGATGTCAGATATGCCCTTTCCTGTAGCATGGATATAATTAAACAAAAGGGTTCTTGATTTTATTATCAGTTCCAAATATCAAAGCGCTTAATATAATTTTAATAAAATTTTGGTTTGTAAGAATATTATGTTGAGCATTGTTTACTGTCTGAGGTACAATTGTTTTGGAAGCTGGCTGTTCTTCTGTCCTTACCTTGAAAGTAATATAAAACCAGTGTTTTTGCAGGCATTAGATGCAGCTAATCTGTCCCTGGGTGGGGATAATGTCCAGTATAATATTCTTAACAGTGAATCATCAACCAACATCACAGACCTTTAGAGAATCACATTTTTATTCTATATGATCTTTGATCACATGAGTTGCATATCGCTGATATGTGTTCATTAGCAGTGACATCATTGAGAATCCACTGGTATCTCATTACAAGATTTCACTTACTGATGTTTGTCGACTGTAATGTATGTAGGACATAGCAGTGTGGATACTCAAACAACAAAAATTATCTACTGATCTTCATTGTCATGGATTAGTCTGTACTAGATACAAGGATTAAATCTATTTCTGCTATGTTTTAATTGGATGACCTTGATATCTTCTGCACTTTGGTCAATCTCTGGAAATCTGTTGTACTATTCAAATTTTTTAGCCATTTCTTTTCATAGTATTTTCCTATTGCTTTGATATCTGTTATTTCCAATTTCTCTCTGATATATAAATTCATATCTGTATCCTGTGACTGTCCTGAGGAGATGCCTTCTGTTATTCATGCTTCTCATTTGTGCTTTAGTTAACACAGCAGTGCACAAATTTTCCAGATACCTAGAAGCCACCTCAAAGTTCTAGGTGTCAGAAGGGTGACATGCAGCACGTTCTGTGCTGAGGACCCACAAATATAAGGTGCCATTGTATAAAACAGTTGCCATGGTAACCTGATGCCCGGGATTTGTGCACCCTGGAATTAACATACTGCATTTCAATCCATATAAAATTATGGTTATAACTATTTAACTTTTGGCATTTCCTTAGAAATGTATATGTTTCAAACATTAATTAGTGTGGGAATGAATAAGTAAGTAAGTAAGTAATAAATCCATGAGTAATTGTGTCATTATAAAATCAAGGCTGTGGGCTTAATGGTACGTGTAGACGGAAGTTTGAACTCTGAATTAACATAAAAAGTGCCCTTGTATAGTAACCTTGCTGGTGCAAAAATACATTACTACATATCTAAATGTATTTATTTGTCAGTAGGTCGTGTGACACACGATATTTCTTGCTTGCAGCTCTGCATCTCCAGAAGTCCCCTGCAGGCACCATGTTGCCACAACATAGCACCAGCTGGATTCAGCCTCTGTCTACCCAGTCTCAGCTTTGCCAACAGAAGATCAGACTCCAGTCATTACAGATGGAACGCGAACGGTTAAAACTACGTCAGCAGGAGATCATGAGACAGGTTATACCTTGATTTGTAGTGTTATGTCCTTGTTATGAAGCTGGAAGTTGCCCAGCTATTTGTGAAGTTCCCACTTTTTATGAAACCTGAAGTTCCATTAGCATGTTCAGAAGAGTTTGCCAATGGCCCCTGCCCTCCCACCATGTTTCTTAAAGGTCCATTTTATTTAATACTCCCATCTCTGCATACATCTTCCAAGTGGTATTCCTCCCTTCAGGTTTATGAGCGAACATGTTTTGTGTACTTTGTATCTTTGCCGTATGTGGTACCCATCCCATTCTCCTTGATTTGAGTATTTAGAGTCAGTTTGTGTGGTTATGTTGGGGAAATGTGATGTTTTTCCTGTGCTCACCATGGAAGCATGCAGGAGTAGTGGAGGTGTAGCTGTAAGCTTTCTTAACCTCCACGTGAGATGGAGGTGAGTAGTCAGCATCATGCTCTGGCCCCTGTACCCCTGAGAAAAGAGCCTGTGTTACCCATTGAAGAGTCGGTGTGGATGTCTTGGAGAAGACTTAAAATCTCATGCCTCTGCCAGGAATCAAACCTGAGCTTGTTCAGCCTGTGGCCTAGTCAGTGTACTGACTTTGCTGTGCTGGCTCCTGCAGTCACTTTAGTTCAGACAAGACTGGCAAGTCATAATCTTTTTGTAAACTCAAATTATCCAAAGGGAGAGTAAGATCTGTAATGCCAAACACTGCACCACAGTGGCATATTAGAGGCATGGAGATACAGCTCCATTCATTCTCATCTTTAGTGTAGAGAAGGGAGTCAGTTCCATATTCACCCACCTTATCCAACCAGAGTAAAAGCTCTTTGAAAGTGACAGACATCGGGCTCTACAGCTGTTAACGGATTTTAAAAGATTTTAAAGAAGCTTCAGTGGTTGTATGGAGTGCAGTTTATGGGATAAGTAAATTACATTATAGTGTGTCTAAAGAATATGCTCCAAATTCAGTGACAGAAGGTAGAATCTGCCTAAATGAAGCAGTGTTCTCTGCAAACCAATGGCAGAATTGTGGAATCAGTAACAATAATCACGTATTTTCTGTGTAAATGTTGTGATACCTTATGCGAAAGCCATGTCAGTAACATTGTGTAGGGTTCCAGTGACATTGACTATGTCATAAATATAATCTTAGGTTAAAGTTCAAAGTTTGATTACTAATGGTGAGTGCAAGATTTCGCTCTCTTCTGGCAAATGAAGTGATTAAATGTGAAGATTCTGCCATTAGTTCAATAACATTAAAGATCTCATGCTTATTTATGCAGTAAGCAGTGCATGGTGTGCATACTACATTGTATGGTACAGTAACATTGCTCAGAACTGGTGCACCTGATGTACGTAATTCAGTGTCTGGACACATGTAGTTCACATAAAGTGATTTGGAAAACATAATTATAATTGTGATGATCAGGATTGGGTAAAGGACCTGACAGATTGCATGGGAGCAGTTTTGATGTTCATTGAATGTAACAATCAAGTGGGTAGCACTCGTGTTTTGGGTTGAGCAATCCAGGTTCAAATCTTGGCCCAGATTAGCCATCCTGGATGAGGGTTTTTGTGGTTTTTCTCTGTCCCTCGAAACAGTGCTGGAATACAACCTCAAAGTAAACCGTGACTGCTTCCCTTCAGACATTTCCTGATGCTCTGTTCATTAATCATTTCACCATTTGTTGTTGGTACATACAGGGTGTTTCATGAGTTGTGGATGTAACTGTAGGATATGGTTTCCTGGGTCTTCATGACAAAAGAAGTTCATGTAAATGTTTGTCTGATTTTGAATGGCAATGGAGCTACGGCCACTTGAAACTTGGAAAAGAAGTTAAGGATTACAGAACAGATACAGAATAAAATAATCAAGACATCATGTGATAAATTTTATGAAGGAAACTGCCTTTAATTTACACTGACCTGAGTTTAAAGCAGGTTTTAGAAAATCCCACCCTCTGCCACATCACACCTTGCCGCTCAGATGTGAATATCACACATGAAAGTGCCCAGATAAGCCTGGAATTTGTTTGTCACCTGCCAGCTGTTCAGGCCACAGAGCATATAATACCACTGCATGAGTTGTATGAACAGTTCACTGGAGTTTGCTTACGAGAATTAAAAATAAACCCATAGAACAGTAACTGCTGAGAGGACCCATGTTGATAGGAACTTTTTTGATCACAAAAAGCCATGAAACAGTAATGTCCACAGCTTGTCAAAGGTCCTGTATGCACCAGACTACACAGCATCACATTACACGCCAGGAGGCACTGTTCTTCATATTTACCACTTTTCAAAACTCAAACCTCACGTATTGGAAAATGTTTCATTTGTAGGTGTTAGCAGTTTTTTATGTAACTTGTATATGTTTAGACTGAGTCTAAATTTGTACTGCTCTGCTGGGTACTGAAGGTGGGTGGTGATGAAGTGTGAGGTAACAGAGCCTTGTACTGCATGTATGCCAGGTAAGTGAAGTGAAGGAAGCTACCATCTATCCACCTTCAGTACTTAGTCAGTATTTCATCTCTTGTAACTTTTTCATGGCAAATTAGTAAGTTCATTTCTGATATATTTGCCTGAATTTTATCTGCAGCAAGGGATGTTACTACGACAACCAAGTACGACAGATTTACCACCAGGAGCTAATTCAGCTGGAATGGACCCATTTCTGTCTGGTCTGACAGACCACTCCCGTCAGGAGTCAGCAGATAGTGGACTGGGCATGTGTAATAGCTACTCACTGCCACACACACCTGAGGACTTCCTTGCCAACATGGATGACAACATGGATGGCGTTAGTGGTGAGTCTGTAGTGGTGTTTTTCTAACAGAATGTACCTGTACTCCCAAAACACAGTTGTGTGAGTCAGAAATGCAGAACTTGAAATTTTTTCTCCAACATAATGTTACAAATGGAGGTTAGTTTTCCAAAAATTTGCAAAAATTCACTTTTCCTTATGCAAGAAACATGCACATGAAATCATGTAAATGAAAAATACGTAACTTTAAGGACGCCAATAGACTACAGTATTTGTACTGAAATAATTTTTACTTTTATTGACTGATATTATATAGTTTTAAAAAGCTAAAAGTTGCCCAAATTACAATGCATTGACAGTCATGAAAGTTTAAGCACACCAATGCTGAGGTCTTCTGCTCTTCTCGGATGTTGCATGGGTTTGGTAGTTTGTTACCAACCAATGCCATGCCATCCCAGAAGAGCAAAGACCTCAATTGAATTGCAGTGGAAGCCTAAATCTTGCATATACAGATACTGCTGTGTTCTTCTTGCAGCTGAGAATGCATTGCTAAATGTAAGAAGAAATTTATTAGTCTCTGTGCTATTAATCATATGAATGGGAATTTGTAAACTAACTGATAATGTAATAACTATCCTAATACAATGGAAGTATATGCAATACAGTTACTTGTGTGTTTATGTTGTCTTCAGAGGGCATTTGCATGAGTAATCAAGAGTTTAGAACTTTTGAAATTACCCTGTATTGTCATTGAACTGATATATGATGTAACATTTAGTCATGTATAAATGGTAGAAAAAACATTAAAGTGTTATTTCTGTGCTATAATAAAATAAGGTTAAGCCTACAGTATTCTTTGAGGAAGCAGTCTGTAGTTCATAGTTCATAAAATTCATACCGAAGTCTATTATAAGTGCCCGTTTCGGGAGAAGGGCTGTACAGTACCGTACATAATTTCTAATCTTTTGCTTTTGATTGATTCTCAGCGTAATAGGAGAATACATGTATATCCACTAATTTGCTTTCATTTCATGCAATTTGTTATTTGTGTTTTGTTGTGCTAGAGGGTGGCAACCCTGCTGATATGGCAGCACTGGATGGTCCAGACATAAGTTCCCTCAGCGACAACATCGACTCGACAGATGACCTTGTACCCTCTCTGCAGGTGAGTTGTGTTCTGTATTAATTTGCATGTATGTTGATCGTTATGCCAAACATTATATTTGGAGAGAGACAGGTTTAAGAAACATATATTCTGTAGCAAATGGTGTACATTGATTTATGATTTACAGTTAAGTATTCCTTGGTTTTTTAAGATAATCATGAAATATGCTCCTGTAATGCAAACATTAAAATATTAATAACATTTTAGGGCTCTGAAAAAATTTTGTTCCTTTACCAGAAGCTTTCCAGTGACCTACATCTTTTTCATCCAACCCCTATTTCAGTTGTGGACTCCAATATTATAGACACTAATTGCCCAGTATTCATGAAACTTGGTATGAACTGCATGACATTGGAGATATCTCTCATCTTGATACTTTTTAGCCCTTAAGAGCTGGAATTAAGTGCCCAGTGTACTCTGCAGAAGACACAGGATTAAAATTGCCGCCTATGTTCTTGGGTGACGACTTTAGGGGACATTCAGTTTTCTCAGCGTCACACTGCATGTCGACTGTAGTTGACATTCAGTGCCAAAGGGTTAACCTGCTTATATAAGCAGTACCATCATGGTGACCAACTTCTGGGACAGGAGTGACACTAGCAGAATTCATCAGTGCTCTGATTGTGGTCTTCTTGGTCCTTGTAGTCTGGTAGGTGGGTATCAGTGTCTTGGAGCAATATACTACCTCCATCTTGAGGAAGAAGATTAAGGTAGTATGTTCTAAAATTTCGTACACACCAACAAGACTACATAGTGTGTTGAACCATAAGAACATGAGACAATTATTCACCTTTGTGAAAACCTGATGTTAGTGTTAGATTCCTTGACAGTGTGTTGAATCCTGCATATCTAAACAAGAAATTTTCTGAGTATGTTAAGAAATTATTAGTGTGTTATTTACATTTCTGACTACCCAGATGGGATAGATGTAATGTACAAATGTTTGTCATTTGTGTTTACCACAACCACACACTCTTGAATATAATTCCAGGAAACACGGTACAGAACAAAATCATGCACACATAAAGTAACATTGAAACAGATATTTTTGTATTCTTGTTTCTTGTTTTTTTTGTTGTAAAGGTTTGTGTATGTTAAGTACATATTTTCTTTTTTTAAGTAACTAACATAGTCTTCAAACATTGTTCAGCTGTATATTTGACAGTAAATTAGTAGTGATACTTTTATGTTCAGAATATTGTGGCAGCACTGTTTGTTCCTAATTCAGTTTCCAATGTTGTAGCTCAGTGAGTTCTCGAGCGACATTCTCGACGACGTGCAGTCACTGATCAACCCGAACAGCAGACCCGACAACGTTCTGACGTGGCTGTAGAGTGCCATATGCAGTGTGTAGCGTGATCTCTAGAATGTGCACTATGGATGCTGTTTCCAATGCCTCTACAAATAGTTGCTCCAAATTGTATGTGTCGTTTATTTACGGAATTATTATGACAGTGCCTTTGCTAATATGACGCCATATGGCCTGAAAGATTGTCTGATTGGTGAGCGCTGATTCTGAAGTAAGAAAAGGTGGCATTCTGAAACCTGTTAAATTATACTGTTTTTCATTTGATGGCATTTTATCTGTGTTAGGAATTGATCGTTTCAGTCAACCACAAATGTAAAGCCTTTGCTTAACCCTACAGTTCACAGGGTGACTTCGTTGACACTTTTGTTACTCACATATATGTTTTGGATGACATGATGTCATGTGCTTGAGAGGCTAAACACCACAACAGTGAAAAAGTACAGGTGAGGTGCTTGCATGTGTGACCAGTGGCGGTGAGCAGGAGTATTTCAACTATAGTTCATGTCCTCATGTTATTGTAAATAGGAAGTTAGCTGGATTGTGTTAATATGACAGAAACTTTAGCTGGAGATGAACATTTCAGTAGTGACCACAAACTAGTGCTGTCCGGAGGTTCTGAGGTTACAGTCGTATTAGTTTTAAGTCAGAAGTCCAGGAATTATAACCTTTGCAGTAAATTTGTTAGCGTGTTGGTGATAAGATGCTGAGTTTAATGAAAGGAAAGCAACTCAAAATATAAGGCTGTTTGATAATTCCTGATTTGTAATTTTCATCTCCAGGTAAATGACACTTTGCAAGAATTTGTGAGTGAGTTGGTAGGCATGTTATTGACATATGAATAATGCTGTGGTTTCACTGATATTGACTGTGACGAAAGGGTAAATTTCTATCCTTCATTTGTATGTTGCAAAATACAAGACTGCAAATCTGAAATTGTAACAGTTTTGTTCCAAAATGGTATTTGTCCAGCTGGGCAGTGTTGTCATAGTGAAAGTTGTGATGTTGGCAGATTTGGAGCAATTATGGTCATATATGACCATGGCTGAGGCAGTAAAATAGGCATTGGAAAAGAGCACTGTTAACCTTCACATTAGATGGTGATTAAAGAAGGCTACAATGTCAATAGATGCTACATGGACATGACAGGGAGAGGTTGGTGGCATTCTGTAAAGTTGTGTCAGCAATAGGCAAAGGAAATTTGTCTCGGCGCAGGTTGCTGCCTGCAGAAACGGCAGTTTGTGCAGTTCATATGGAATTACATTATAGCACTGTAATAGTAGAAAATAAATTCATGGTCTTAGTGGTACGTGAACAGTTAGCCATTGAAGATACGTGATAATAAGTTGCAGACCAGAGAACTTACCATGGTGCCACAATTAAAAATCTGAACCTCAGTCTTGTGGAAATCAAAGAAGTTAATATTTTGCTCAGATTTTTTCTCTTTGAGAAAAAAAAATTGGTCGTAGAAGCTATGAGTCTAAACTTTAAGCACTGACTAAACTCTGACAAGGGACAGTGTTTGTCAGTGGTGAGAAGGAATGATTATGATAAATTCTAAGCATTCTTTCCAAGTAAGGAAAGAGAGTTTCTTCTTGACATGACCGTACAATATATTTGAAACTGATATCAAGACCGTCCACTTTCTAATGCAATATCTATATACTGTAGTTCATTTTTGTATAATACTTAACATTCACTTAAAAGTTATGGATTAATGTAGAAAAGAGTCTTTATACCATCATTTTCTTCAGGATGAGATATTTTTTACACATAGTTTATAAAAGTTTTAGATATTGTACACACAGTGTTTATAACATGTAGTTATGCAAATGTGTTTTAACTCAGTATAACATGTTTTATTTTTATGTAGTGCAGCTGTAGAAGTGACATTGTGTCCTGTGCATCTGTACACAGTTACAATACTTTAAGTGGGGTTCAAATGTTATTGTTAATGAAGTGATTGAAATTCATCATATTTATATAACAAGAGCATAAGTACAGTGTGAAAATTTTCATTTTCTTCTTCTTCCTCTTCTTCTTCCTCCTCTTCTTCTTCTTTCTTTCTTTCTTTCTTTTTTCTTTCTCTCTCTCTCTCTCTCTCTCTCTTCTTCTTCTTCTTCTTCTTTTTTATATAAAGCACTTTATTCATTAATGCAGTGTGTAGATATGATCAAATGGAAACATGAAAATTGTTATTCTGTAGCTTAGAAGTTATTACAGCTTACAATTTAAACATGAGTTTATATCAGAGTATTGAATGCAAGACTTTCTTAAACTTAACTTTACCTGTTTTTGAGTGCTACATTTGTGTTACTGTTAACCTTGCTGTCGGTTACATTTGATGTTTTAAATTTTTTAAAAAGTTAAATTTAATACAGAAATTTTAATATAGACTGTTATTTGGACCATCCTTCAATAAGTGAATTATTTTACTGATTCAGGTCTGCTTTTCTTAAGATTTCAGCATCAGATTAAAAAAATATATTTCTGAAGTGAAGTCCTTTTTCTGACATTAAAATTGTTACCTTGTTATTAGGTTTTGAGTATTCTTGCCATGTTGCTTGAGTGAGCATTTGAAGTACAAGTTGCCTTTATTGGGATCAGACATTGTAAATTAGAATTCTGTATGTTTATTGAAGATAATTTGAGTTATTTTGGCAGTTCATGTTGTTAACTGGATTGAAAGTAAAATTCACTCCATATAAGAACAATACAGACGGACCCCGACTTACGTAGCTACGACATATGTAGATCCGGACTTACGTAAAAACTTCTTGCGCCACTGCCACCACTACTACCACTCCAACCACCATCAAACCCACCCCTGCCTCTGCCTCAATTGAATATGACAGTGACTCCAGTATCGATTATTAATTATTATTATGTTTTTTATTAATTGTTATTAAAATTATTATTAATTATTATATCAATTATTATTATTGTGTATAAGGTATATAAAAAAACATGGCTCCGAGTTACGTAAAAATCGACTTACACATAGGGTTGCGGAACGATCCACTTACGTAAGTCGGGGACTTTCTGTATTCAGACAGCCTGAAAATTCTATAAATATTCATTTGTACATGCATAAATGAAGAGAATTGTGAGGATGCTGATCCAAGGAAGTATGCCATATTGAGAATTTGCTGTTAAAGTCAAAGCTATGGAGTTTGTGTTACTAAATATGTTCAGATTAAACTGAGGTTATGTTTGGTGCCAAGTTCAGTCTTGAACTATGGATATGGGTACAAATATGAATTAAGGACTGGTGATAGACTGCCCATGTCACAGCTCTACTCCACTATTACCCACCATTTTAGGCACGTTCGCATAGTTGCAGAAACGACCTGTTACTGTCGTCATGTCCATCTGTCTGTCCACATGTAACAGCACGGTTCCCACTACGGATTTTCGTGAAATTTGATATAGAGGGCTTCTATGAAAATCTGCAGAGAAAATCCAAATCTGTTGAGCAGTTCCAAATGTGGTTAAAGTTGGGTAAAAAACCAGGCACTTTGTATGAAGACCTAAGTATGTTGTATTGTTGCCAACGACATTAACTCACTATACAAGTGCTGTTTTTGAGTGAAATGGTATCAGGCTGTTAGGATAGCCGAGGAGGTATAAACATTACGCCACTGTGCCCACAGTGTTAGTTATATGTGAATGGCCTATTTTCTTGTTATTACAGTTGGCTGCACGAAGTTGCCACAGGTTGAATATTGTCACTGATATCTTGCAACCGTATTAGTGTTTGGTATCGTAGGCTGAGTACTATTACAGATTTATTTTAAGAGTTGTCATTTTCACTGATGTCTGGTGTTCATTTATCACTGTACACTTTTTTTTTTATTATGATAGGTTAGGGACAGGTCATAGTGTTGAATAATGTTGCACTCTTGCTCACTCGGTAATGATAATCTGTTAGTATTACTCTTGATGTCCTTCGTTTTTGATTCATGGGTACCAGAGTATGTTTCTGATAATTTGTAGGAATTGTGTAAATATCTTTGTATTTTTGGATTTACATTTGTATGTGAACATATGTTGTGCTGGGTATAGTCTGGCATTCTATTGTTTATGTTTAGTGATGCTTGCAGGTGTCTCCAAGTGTGTTCTGTTGTGTTCGCATGTGCTCCCGTGGTTGCATCGATGCAGGTTATACTATTGTTTACTGTTTGGTGCGAGTACCCTTCATCCTTAAAGAGTGTTAAATGATGCCCAACAGTCGGTTATAATGGTGGTTCCTGGTAGTATGCATTTAGGATGCCTATTAAATTTTTGGCTGTTTGATCATGAATGGCAACTGTGACTCTTTCTCCTGTTATCTCTTTTCCACTCCCCCCCAAATATCCATTGTCATTCCACATGATGGCCTAAAAAAGGCATTGGTGAAGTTTGCTTTCCTCTATTTCTACTGTTTTTCCTTCTCCTGATTTCTCAGATTTCTGTTATATGTTGTACTGTGACTCCGTGGCAGAACTGAAACTGGTCACCTCTATGATTTTATTACATCTCAACCTACATTTGTTACCTACATTTGTTGGTGAATAATAATCAGCTACATTTGTTAGTTTTCTGGTCGTGTAAATTTTCACATTTTTGTCTTAATTTCTTTCTGTATTAGTCCTGTGTCTTGTAAGAATTCTAGTGCTTTTTCATAGTCTGTAAGTGATGAAGACTTTTTGTTGGTATTTCATCTTGTACAATGAAAGTTCATCCACATTATCCTTTCAGTGTGTGTGTGTGTGTGTGTGGAGTTTTTTTTTTAAGTCCTCCTGCTATCTTTCATCACTTCTCAGAGTTCAGTGGTTTGACATGTTTTTAGTTACTGTAGTTCTTGAGTTTTTTTAGAGTGCACCAGAGTCAGAGTGTTACATGTTATAATTTGTTTTCTTTAGAAATGCTTTAATATACCAAGCAAATGTTGTATGTTAAATTGTACAGTTATAGTTTGGTTTAGTAGTAGTTTCATTTATAATTATTTTATTACTAGTACAAACAATTTGTTTCCTCTTTTGTGGTGACATACACAGTGCTGTAATATCAGGTACTTCTAGAACTGTTGCCAGCGTTGGTGACGTCACAGTATATAGTTGCGCATGTAGTGTGCTTTTAGTGACACAAAGTGGTATATAGAAGTAGAGAGGATGTGTAGTGGTACATAAGTCAAGAGAGAGAGATGAAAGAGTGGTATGTGTGAGAAAATTCTAGTATTATTTTCATTTTTTTATGTGTTTTGTATGTGCTGCCATCCATCACAGTATGTTTTTGTACCGGTTATTTCATTTATTATCATTGCGTCCTCTGAAGTTACTTGATTTATTGTATTACTGTGTTAGGGTAATTGTGGAGTAGTTCCATGAAAACATTATGATGTGCTGGTGACATACTTTTAACTTTAATTAAATTTTGCATTTACCATAAGAGCATGCTCAGATTTTGCTGTTTTGAGTACATGAAATGTTCATATTGTACCTCACAAAAGCCTGTTTTTCTTAACGTTATTCATTTTCAAGTCTGTTAATATAGGCAATGTTTTACACGGAATATTTCAAGCTGTTCGGATAAGTACGACAGGAAACATGTAATGTTCTAATACAGATTTAATCATTTGGAGCAATTGTAATATGAATTTGTGAAACTAGTAATTCAGTTTTTTCCCCCTGTAATTGTGAATGTTGTTATGGTAGATAACTTGAATGCACTCTGTACTCCATGTAGATGATGGAGCAGTGCTGTTGTTTGCATTCAGTTGTTTGTAGAATTAGTTAAATTCACACAAATCCATGCTCTTGCTCATGTGTTTCATTTTGTAGTATCTAAATATGAACTGCACTGCTCAACTGTTTTTACCCATTTACATATTGCACTGGTGCCTAATCAGTTGTGTGGAAGTGAAACAAAAGTTGTATAAAAAAACATTATTTTTATTAATGTAATTACATGATTATTCTGCGGCTGATTATATAAGAAGGTAATCTGTTACCCAAAATTTTCATAAATTCTTGAATGAGAAACACATGTACTTAAATGAAATCTGCAATCTTTAAACAATTTTTATCGTGTCATACAAGGTGTGAAGTATCTTGGGTTTGGTAATGTAACAAGACAGTAATATATATGGATTCCATGCTAAGCAGGAACATATTTTAAGGAACTGGCAGGAATACAGTGCATTTTTTTAATCAGTGGAAGGTTATCTATAGTTTATTTAATCATCTGATGAACTGTTAAAATTGACTCATTTAGAATCCAATGAAATTTAATGTTGTGTTTTATCGAATAGAATAACTCGTTAATGTTTTGAACATAAACCAGCTGCTGGATGGTAGTTTTCTGCGTTGAAGATGGAGGCAGCACATTCCTCAGAAGTGCTGGTACCTTCCCGCCAGTTTATGTCCCAGAAGACCAAAATAATATGTGCTGTTATGAGAATATGAAGTCTAATCATAATTTGCATTTTGTATTTTGTAATGATCCTGCTGTATAACTAACTGTATGTGGGGTGAATAATTTGTGTTCCTAAACACACATCTTTACTAGTCTAGTGCTTAACCCTTCAATGCGGAGCAACGAGTATACTCGCGTGCTGTGCGCATCGTGTGCCGCAGAGCGACGAATATACTCGCAATGCGCAATGCTGTCTTCATTCCCTTATAACATGAATGATTTTGGGATATTGTCTTGATCTTTGCAACATTTTGTAGGTATTGGAATGGCCTACATGTGTAGGTGAAACCTTGTCCCATCACCATTACTTCAATTATTATGTAACATCGATTTTTGCTAAGAGCATCTGAACTCCATGAGGTTGCATGCTAGATAGCCAACTGCTGTATTGTGATCTCTTAAGAGGAAATGCATAACACTAATACAGAGGTCAATAATAATAATCAGAGTAATAATTGTCTAATTTTTGTTTAACTGCTTTAAATGCCATCCAAATTGAAGGGTTAATGACAGTAATAATTGTCTAATTTTTGTTCTACTGAAATAGAAGATGGTTGTAACTGTTAATGAGATATTTGTAGTTGTCGTAGTGCAGTTCAGATACTATGTTGTCCATTGAAAATTAAATAAGAATTTGCAAGAGCACTGGGATTAACCAGCACAGTGGTAACAAAGTATAATTACCCATAGTAACATTTCTTTATGTGAAGTGAACTTCATCTTGTAAGGGGAACAAAAAGAGTTTTTCAGTCCTGCTCAAAATGAAAGCACATTTGCTTTTATTAGAAACAATGGTCCATCCATTATAGGTGCCTTTTGATACATTAGTGATATTTACATGGTTCTATTTCCACAATAAGGGTGTATGTCGTGCTCATACAATAGATGTAAGTAATGCACCTGTATTTCAATACTCCACCACCATGAAGAGCAATATGTATGTATAAGCAATACAGTTAATCTTGACAATCAGAATGTATTACTAGTGCCTTTCACATAATGCTATTTCTAGAACTGTAACATAGAAAGAAATTAATGAAGTCTTGCCCCCCTCCCCCCAGAGACAAGCAGATCAGACACTGTTGATTATGTTCTTGGTGGGATATTAAACCCAGTCTTGCCATCCCAAGCCAAGAATATTTGTATAATTGACTGCCTGTTTTGTCATGGTGTCAGTTCTTAGATAAAGAATGATTCTATTGGTTGGACAGCAGTGATAGTAATGTACAGTTTTTTCATCATTTACATTTCAACTTTGAAGGAGGTCTGAAAAGTAAGGTGAATACAATTTTTTGTGACAAGACTTTTAATTTTGCCAGTGTGTGTATTACACAACAATGAACACATATTTGTACTATTCTTTTTCCTCACCATAGTCACCTTGTCCATTATGGTATTTGTTCCACTGTGTAATGAGATTATCCATACCCTTAGCAGTGAAAGCTTAGGTTCCACCCAACAGCCGGTGGATATCATGTCCAACATCCACATTTGTGTCAGAAGTGCCTTCCATAAAGGTGCTACTTTGAGGGTCCAAACAAATGGAAATTGAATACATAATGCTTTTAGTTATGAGCACGTTCGTAGATGTTAAATAAAAACCTGGCAGCAAATAATTCTGTTAACCTTACTTTATGGCCTGCTTTTGTGTATATATTCTGTAAATGTACCTTAGAGGTCATGATATCATAATGACAGTCTCACATACAATGCATGATTCACTGGTTGGTGCCACTTACTTAATTTACAAATTTTATGTATAAAACTAAGACTTCAAGTAGCAGATAATGGTATTGTTACTGTTTGAAATGTATTACAGCGATTCCTTTAATGTCCAAGTATATTTTACTGGCACTGAACCATATGAAAATGTCAGAAGTCTGTTGATATTTCTGCATTGAATCAGCATTGTTTTGCATGCAGGAAGCTCAGACAATGTTTCTCACTAAAATGTGAATGTAAGTTTATTTCTGATCTTGTAAAACAAAATAATTAACTGTATGAATTTTATCATGTTATATTAACTTGTTTTAAAGAGAAGTACTTTGTAATATGTCGGAGTTTTTTAATAATGAATTAGTGGTTTTTATTATTGCAATTGTAATATTATTCAGGTGTTGGGTTTATGGTAATGTCTTGTTTAGATGTGTATCAGTATGTAATGCAAGACTGTGAAGTTACATCTTGATTTTCATAACAACGCAGTAAAAAAGGAAGATGGTAGACAGACAAACATCTGCTGCTGTATCTCCTTGCATGCCTAAGCAAGTGGTCTCCAGACACGCTTGTTTCTCATTGCCTCACTTCTGTCTTCCACACTTACCAGTATGATTTCCACAAAATGTCAGGCTTATTAGAATTGTGTAACCAAATAAAAAAGTAAGTGACTTTCAATACAGCCCACTGCAAGTAATGGCCTTCTTGTGGAGGCATAGCTTCAGTCTTTCTTTTCTTAACCTTTGCCACTGGATGGATGTGAGTGGTGTCATGCCCCAACAGGTTTCTATCCAAGGAAAGACCTTACAGTACCTATGGGATAAGCAGCTGGGTGGGCCCGAAAGTTGATCTGGATATGGTGGCAAAAAAGAGGAGTCTGCTGCTGCTGTGAAATGAACCCCAATTCTCTGGTCATCCAGCCTGTAGCCTAGTCACTATGCTGACAGAGCTACATATGTAACCATGTAACGTAAATTGATGGGGCTCAAGTTGTCCAAGGACTAACAGTTTGGCCCATGAAATTTATTTTTTTTAATGATCACTACTCAACCATTGTCTTTGAAAAGAGGTGGCATAAATTTCAAACGGTAAAAAGAGGCAAAACTGTATTTACAGTAAGGAACAGTGTTTTTTTTTATTTGCATACAGGGTTGACAAGTACTTCTAGAACATGCTTGTTTCAAATATTATACTGAAGATTGGCAGTATGATTGACTCTGTACAGTACAAAGGAGCTAATTGTGTGCCTTTCACATTTCTTGAAATTGTCTGAACTATTGCTTCTTAATTTGATAACTGAAACCCTCATTTTTTTCCCATGTTTTTGCATTGTATTAATTAAAATAGCGCTGCAGTTCATGTGAATTGCATATTACATGACCTTTTACGTTTTAAGGTAATATCTTTTCGTGCAATTTTGACTCGAAAGACGGAGATGAGGAACTGCTGGTGAATATCTGCACCCAGGTTTGCCTAGTTAGGGTTGGACTA
This sequence comes from Reticulitermes speratus, assembly GCA_021186555.1. Lineage (NCBI taxonomy): Eukaryota > Metazoa > Arthropoda > Insecta > Blattodea > Rhinotermitidae > Reticulitermes > Reticulitermes speratus. The sequence continues at coordinate 11,773,544 of JAJKFL010000427.1, read as the reverse complement.
CTTTGCAGCAAATGTAGGGGTTGAAATGACCTTGAATGTGTTCCTGCAGTCTTCAGAAAAGTATGTACGTATGAAACATAAAGTCCTATAAAGTAATCAGCTGGCAGTAATAATTCTTCACTGGTCTGACTGTTATATGGAAATAAACAAACTATACTGAAAAAGTCTTTTAGACTGAACTGCTGTGACTGATAGGACTGGTATGCATAGTGTGTGGGCAGGATCACAGCTGTCACCCCTACTTGATCACTTTTTGGACAACTTGAGTTTCAGGTATCAGACTGTTTCCATATATCATTCACAAGTTCTTGATTGTCCTCTGCAGGAATTACAGTTTGTTGATGTGGAAGATTATGAATTGTGAGCCCAATCTGTTACAAGCATTAAAATTTGCTCAAGTGGAGGCAGTGGCTTTGTACTGTAGCTTCCTCTTTGGAACACCAAACTGTCGTCAGTGATGAACAGACTCAAAAATTGTTTGAACTTAGACGTAATGGGGAAGTTGGCAAGAATGGCAGTTGTGTTTATCATGAATTGGAGCTGACAGTTGGAACCACTCCATATAGGAGAGGAATTTTTATATTAGCCATAAATATTAATTGTTACTATTGATTAGTGTTGTTTTCTTTCTTTTCATTTGTATATATTTACACAGAAACTAGAAAAATTTGTATAGAGAGATTTCTATACAGTATTATGCAAGTCGATGGGCATTGTGTCAACTTGCATAATGGTGTGTAGAAATGTCCCTGTAATACATTTACTCATTATATTTATGAGCTAATCCAAAGTAAAATAAATATTGCTGAAGATTAGCAGTCCATGAAAGGGAGCTTTGTACTACCAGTGTACAATAAGGTGACCTTGTTGAACTGTACGAATATGTAACTGCAGCCCGTTGACTTTCATGTTTTGTGTAAATACAAGGAATGTAGGAGAGGTTGTCAGTGTGTCATTTCTTGGTTTGTAGGTAACTCTCAGTATTTGCAAGTTCTTATTAAATCCTAGAATATGATTTTTGTTATCACCACTGAGAACTATGGTATGATGGCTAACACAAGGCTTCAGAAGCCCACTTGGCCTCTCATCTGTGAAGGGCAAAAAAAGAATCAAAGCTGATGTGTGGAAAAATGTTTGAATTCATGTGTTAATATTCTCTGTCTTTTTATTGCTTTACAATGTTGGACAGTAAATTTGAATACATTACTTCATAGAAGGGACAGTATTTTATGCAGCAGTAAGGAGGCTGGTGCGGAACAATTGCGGCAGCGTGAGGTAAGTATGGTTGCTGTTGAGGGAGAATGCCTGAAGCATAATTTTTGTCAGGAGTGGGCAGACAGTACAAACATTTATGGACCCCTGTTTACATTATTTGGAATATTTACTTATTGTCTAATGATGAAGATTAATGCAGTACAGTACTGTTACTGATGAGTGGCTGGCACTCTCTTCCTAATATTCAGGAAGCCCTGGGCTCAAACCTGTTGACTTCTGATGACTGAGGTCTTTCATGGGTTTCTTCAGTCTCTCCAGTCAAGATACTACCTCAAACAGGACCACAGCAGTTCTCTTTTATTTATTATTCTGTACTCATTCTACAGATAGACACTATGTAGTCTGAGCTACTGAGTGTGTTGTTGATAAACAGTAAGTAAAACTGCAGTACCAGCAACATACAAAGACGTAGCAAGTCACTATACAGAAGTCCTAAAATTTCCCAACCAGAATTTGTAACATTCAGAACAAAGTGAACACAGCATTGCAAGTACATTTTTACTTAATAATGCACCAATCTTTTTTTATGTTATTTTTATGAGCGCTAAATTATTAGCTACTTTTAGATATGCCAGTCCTATACACCCTAAAAACAGACCCACCTATGAGTTTCATTTTATAGGGCACTTTCAGCCTTGTGTTGTGGAATAGGAAGTAAGGTAAATGCATCTTTATTTTGTCAGTTACTATAGCTGGAAACTTCCTACCTTAACCCTTCAATGATGGTATGATTTACTGCCCATGACAAGGGATTTAAATTTATAGTACCCTGGAAGGCATTCATGAATGTGGTGGAGGCCAACAGCATGTGAAGATTACAGGTCCTTGCAGTGCACTGAGGCCGGCATGCAAGGGTTAATGTGAATGAAGGGGACCACTTGGAAGGCCCAGACAGAGGTAAAAATGATTGTTTTCATAAGGACCATGCCACAAAGGCATAATGGAGAACTAGGGTGTAGCTGTACTTGTGTATGTTGGTATTGGGTGTAGCGATCAGATTGACGTTGCAGCCTGTTTATGTGAGGATGGTATGGACCACGTTACCTAGCTCAGGCTAGGGACCTCTGTTTGGCTGGTGTGAGTGAACATGGTGATGAACCTTAAGGTTCCATAGAAGGAGAAAAAATTTTTTTTTTCTTTGACTAGTTGAATCTGGAAGGAATCTTTTACATGGAGTTTGCGAGTATGACAAAACACAGTTCACGGGCAGCCATATTCAGAGTTTTGGAAGCTGTTATATCACTGGTTGATTGAGTCTATTGCAGATATCAAGATAAATATTTAATTTTGAAGAGCCGTTTGGTAGTGGCAATTGTTATTTTGAAAGGAGACGCAAGAAATCATTAAACTGCAGAATTGTTCTAAATTTGGAACATTTAGATGTGTTAATACGAATTGTTATTCCTGGATAGGAAGTTTAAGGTCGACGAAAATCTCATACTATGCCTGCTACTTACATTGTTTAAATCCTGACGACAGTTTTTGACTTGCTTATTTATGCATTTCCTCGTCCTGCTCTTGATGGGTGTATATAGCAAACGAGTCGGGAATTACGTTATTTTAACACACAACATCGTGGCGTGGCATGTTACGGAAAGTATACTGCATTAATGACATTGTGGTGTGAACCGACATGCCTTCGTTGCCTGGGTTTGTGAGATCTTAAGTTCTCGCAGTGACACTGGTGATTTCTGTCTCTGCATTTCCATATAAAGCTGTCTCTACTGTTCAATATATGAGAATACGGGGTTCCTGGCAGAAGTTGGCCGCCATGTGTTAAATTCTACAAATTGCCTTCACACACACATTAAAACGTAAGAGCTTGGTGTCTGAATAACTCGTACACAAAATTCCGTGAAAATCGGCCAATTGATTCAGAAGTTTCCAGTGGAATGGATGGATTCTAAGTGCCATTCAGATTATTCATACATCGATCGATCTAATCACAGGAACTACAAAACCTATACACGTAATTACTTTACGGTAGTACTGAAACAGATGTTTGCATACATGTGTCTACAACTTAAGGATGTTATTTTTTGTATGACAGCCGTAGCTTTCGTCTTCATTCACTGATCAACGCTATCACTCATTCTCTCACCATATGATTATGGACTCCACACGGGGCACAAAATGAACGATAATTATCGATAGATTGGCTTGGAGGAAGAGACGGTTTGGAGCGATCGATGGGTGCCAGCAGTCCATAGCATGGATTAAAGATATAGAGTTTGTTCTGTGTGTTGGAGGTTGGTGCTCAGTAGGGATTAGCGTGTGGTATGTGCTGTGTGAGTGTTCGTTCAGTTCGTTAATCAGTTTTTATTAATTTTTGTGAACCATTTTGGTTGAACTGGCTACAGCGCACCTCTCTTCGGAATAATTAATACAGAAAGTCCCTCGAGGCAGTTGGTAAGTGCAGAAATGTTTGTCACTTTCGTATGCGATAATGAACAGTAAAGAATCTTAGCGTCCATCTGTCTCGGCGCCGGAAACACATCTTTGGCGCGAACGCGTAGACCTGCTGTTCGACCTCACTGTTCTTCAGTCGTCCATAAAATCCAGTGCCAGTTGGAGCAAAGAATGACTTTCTAAATGAGATACAGCTTTCGTACCAGTGAAATGTTTAACATTATATTTCATAATTCGTGTCTAGTTCCAATCCCAGTTATATATATATATAATATATATATATATATTATATATATATATATGTCTCTCTCTGCAGGTAGACGCCTGAAGAGTAACTTAACACAAGAGAAAAACAAGTTCTCTGTAATATGCTAGACCCCTTTGTTTTCATTGCGTCATTTGATTAGCTCGTATCCTTGCTAACGGTGTTCGATTGACCATTCTTCTTGTCCCATTTAGCTGTTTATTGTTTTCCAGCCGTATCTGCTCCAAAGGAAAGGTACTGAGAGATTCAGACACTAAGTAATCCGATAACGTTGAGACAATTTAGTTTCTGTGTAATGCTGCGGGCACAATGGAATCGCGTCTGGCCCAAGCAGACCCTCAGCTTCAATCATGGTTCTGGTTTAAAGTTATGCATTTAAACGTATAAATTCCAATTACCGTTTAAGTCTGAACGTAAGGCGACTCCGTATTTCCCATTGGGGTATTTACAGAAAAAAAAAACTCAGCAAATATATAAAATGTAATACAACAATAATGTTTCAGAGAGACAAATGTATAACTAAAAATAATACATATAACTGACCGTACGTACCTATAAACGTAATTCAATACCTCATTTCAACACAGACATTTCAATTTACACATGACATTTTTATTCAAAATTATCAGTTGCCGACCCGCCTCGCTTATAAAGGGACCCTTACTTTTTCTGAGTGGCTATTGCCGGAAGAGGAGAAAAACCTCGCCTTTTTTTTTCGGACTTGTGCTGTATATTGTAATTATTCTTTGCCATCTTTATGTTGAGGCCGGGATAGTGTAGTCGGTATAGTGACTCGCTAAGGGCTGGACGGTCCGGGGATCGAATCCCGGTGGGGGCGAGATTTTTCGTAGCCGTCCAGACCGGGGCCCACCCAGCCTCCTATACAATGGGTACCGGGTCTCTTTCCTGGGGTAAAGTGGCCGGGGCGTGGCGTTGACCATCCACCCCCATCTAGCGCCGAGGTTAAAGAAAGAGTAGAGCTATACCTCTACTCCCCCTCTGGGCCTTCATGGCCTGTTCTAGGGAGAACTTTACATTTACCTTACCATCTTTATGTTGTGTCTGATGGTAAAGAGAAGCGAATGTAAATGCGTCTTCTTTTCCGACATCTTGGTGAGTCAAATTCAGTTGGGCTGGACTCCATTGGTGTGCCAGCAGTTTTAGTTGTATTTATTTCAGAATGTGTGGTGACATACAGCGGCGTTCATGACATGTCACCTGCATAGTAAGACCTCACATAACAGGAAGTGTCTTGAGTTTTTTTTTATTATCAGGTGGTTGAAGTCGTATAAAATTCAGTGCTCAGAGATTGTTGGTCTGTATACCGATATTGCTTGAGCGTCTCCAGTTACCGAAGGTTTACAAACTTTGTAAGAATTGAAATGTCATCTAGAAGTGTTTAAATGACTGGACGTTTTATTTCCAGTCCTTTTACTTAGTAATGAGGCTACGGGATGGACGAATGAGGAATCGTCATTTGATTTCCCGTCAGAGGCAAAAGATTTTCCTTTTGTCCAAAGTGTCCAGACCGACTCTGTGGCCCATCCAACCTCCTATTCAATAGGTACCGGGGATAAAGCGACCGGGGCGTGAACTGGCCACTCACCTCCGTCTAGTGTCGAGGTTAAGAATTGGTGGAGCTAAACCTGGACTCGCCTGTTCTTTAATTAAGAACTACTGTAGTAGTTTCAATGGGTCTTAACTACAATTTTTAATTTACAGATTTGTCTTCTAGAGGGATATATATGAGAAACATAATTTGGTAGCAGTTTAAACAGGTAAATCGTACTCGATTAAGAAAGAAAGCCTTTCCAAACTCCGTGACTGTAAGTGCTGTAAGTGGGAAGTGTGTACAGTTGGCGGAGAGGGTAGGAGAATAGGGGAGGGTCGAAGTGGCATCGTGAAGCGGTCCAGTCAGTTTGCGCCCGACTCGCGCGCAGGGTGCACAGCGTAATCGCGGCTCTAGAAGGTTATTTCACGTTCGAGATTACGGAAGGGACTCTTATAAATATTTCGTGGCGGTAAGTACAGTGAGTTTTCTAAACGCTGTCGTTGGTGTTAAAAACGTCAATTTAGTGCGTTACGTGAAATAAAAATTTTAATAATTAATCTGTAATCATCGTTTGCAATTTTTGACGTGTTCGTAACGATAAAATCCGCAAAAGTGCACCTGTTAGCTTCGGCATGTGTGCATTTTTACACCTCAAGATATGCAGATAGGATTTTTATGAAATATATATTAGGATGTTTTACGGGAATTTGTTGACCCATTCCTATTTTCTGTACCATCGGTTACATTTAGTAGGTTTGCAACTCCCGTACTATATTTTCCATTTAACTTAATGTCAACATTGTATTTTGATAACAGTTATTTTGTACGAACTACAGCTTGGTTTTCTGTGCACAATTTGAGCATAAGTCACTAAATATTTATGGGAGTGAAAAATTCCAGTTTTGTTTTTGGTTACTGTTAGCAAGCTAGTTGTTTGGTATGGTAAAACTATACGTAGGCAGATAAATGACAAAATAAACAAGGAATACGTGAATGATGAAATGGGGTATTTCAGTGGCAAAATTCTGTCAAACCAATTCTTCATAATAAAACTGAGGTTGCTTGAACTTCATTACTTATGAACAACTTTGGTGTTAAACCACTTAATCTGTTTCATCGTAAATGCTATAATTGTTACCCAGCTACGCATTCTATACATCACGTGATGATTTTAACATTTTAACACGTGTTATAACCTCGATTTTTTGCAACAAAATAATGTAGGCACATACGTAATGCAATTGTGACTTTCATTGCTTTTGGGGATACCCTGTTATTTACGTAATTATGAAGTAGTTTTTATTGTAAATTGGAAAGAATGTTGACTCTGGTATGTGTCTTCATGAAGTCGGTAATTGTTTACGGACGTTCTAATCTGTAGATGGAGAAAGCAGCTTCCTCCAAAACTTTGGTAATCACTTACCAGACTATAGTCTTTTCATTCCAAAAGGCAGCAGTCGTAATATTTATAGCTGTGGAAATCCGAAATCTAACGTATTTAAAAGCATGTTGTTCTGTTATATTTAATATTTAAATTGGTTATGATTTTAAGAGGGCCGAATTTCAACGGAAATCATCCGTTGGTCAATGCTTAGTGTGGATCTAATTCTCTAGGAGTCTATAGAAGGGAACATGGCTTATTTAATTATTTGTTATCGCTGCTAATTAAGAATAAGCCAGGAAACGTATGCATATCGCAACAGTTCTGTCCATTGTGTTTATCTCGAAAACCGTGAGGCTTACGGAAAAGGCGCACTGGTTAGACCACGTGTCTTTCATTTATTTATTCAGCTTTTGTTTGAAATATTTTCCATTCAGATAAATACTTTGCGAAAGCAGAAACGCATATAGATCTGCATGTAAATTGTCCGTCTTTTTGTCAGACTTTAACCAAAACTTGAATGAACAACAAATTGTAGTTAAATTTTGCAATATGAAGTTCCATGGAAATTCTTTCAGTGACTCAACTTGTTTCGCCTTTACATAGGACTAACTGCGTAGTTTTAATAGGCCCTCAAACTTGGCAAAAAACTGCTCATCTTCATCATAGGGTTGCACAAAAAGAGCCTTAAGGCTGTGGTGCGTCCATAAAAAAATAGGCCCTCCGTAGGCGTGCAAACAGAGATGAACAAGACCGCCTGTATGTATACCTGGCTATTAACTATGGTAACTCCTTGTTAATCTAGAAGGTTCATTCTTAATAGATTGATTGTATTGGATGTTTAAATTTTGAAACACGAATCTTGCCCAAATAAGACATCAGACTGAGGGAGTTTTATGTTTTTCGCGGTGAATGTGGACGAGGCTCCACTTCTTCTGGGACGTGACGCTGCGTCACGAATTATGTCCCGACGTTCCAAAGATCTTTGGTCTTAAGAACCTTGAAAATGAGACCACTACACTCTCTCGAAACGTCGGGAGCCAAATATCCAGTGACGCACTGTCACATCCAAGACCAACCAACACCCCAAATAAAATTAACTTTCACCTGGCAGAAAACGCACAGAATCCCAGTTACAAAAGCCAACCGCTTATTGATGTTTCGGTAAATAATCACTGCTCTTTGAGAATTATACTAAACACATAAATTCACTATGTGGGCATTAGCAAAGTGTTTTTGAATGTTCAAGCACGTTGTACGTATAGTTACCACTGAACTTTAAACCATTAAACACTAAAATATTGCATGGGTAGGGAGAAGGATGGAAAGCGACAGAAATGTCCCTTAAGCCGCTTATGAAGGACAAACAGAGAGTAGTGTATTTAACATAGGGCAGTACATGACACACGTAGGTTATTAAATTGAAGCTACAGAGAACTAATACATTAGTTATGTTTGATGTATGGTGTTCATTCCTTTGGCTGTACTGTAACCGTGTTCATAAAATTAATTTGTATTCCTGCTGCGGTGTGTGTGTGTGTGTGTATGTGTATGTGATGTTCGCGGTTTACGTAAAGTAGTCTTTCAGAGTCGAACAAGCTCCACAAATCCTCTCAGCGGAGCGCTGGTGAGAAGATTCAGTAGTATTGGCTATGAGAAATAGGAATTACATAATCAGGAACTTCAGAGTTTGTACTCTTCTTCAGTGCTGTTAGGATAAGACGGGAGGAGCACGTAGCAACATTAGGAGAGATAATAAATCCATGCAATAATTCGGGACGAAAATCTGCAAGGAAAACACTAGTTAGAGGACCTAGCCTTAAGTGGAGATGGGAAAGGTGACGTTATCCCTATACCAGGGGTGCACAAATTATCTAACAATCAGGACCCAGACGTTAGTCGCCAGAAGGGTGACATGAAGCAAGTTCCATACTGAGGATCCACAAATATTAGGTGCCACCTTAAACAAATTTAATCACCTTGCGCCCGGAATTTGTTCACCTCTACCCTATACACGCCATGAAGGCATATGGGGGAGTGGAGGTGTAGCTCCACTCATTCTTAACCTTGGCACTAAATGAAGGTGAGGCTTCGCCGATTTACCCCTCCTCCCCGAGGAAAGAGCCTCCCAGTATGCATTGAATAGGAGGCTGGGTGCGCCCCAGATTTGGCCTGGAATTTTGTTTTGAACAACAGATACATATCTTGCTCCTGCCGGGATTCAAGACCCGGATCGTCCAGGCCGTAGCCTAAATTAATCTAATTATAGGGACAGAATTTACCTGATATAGGATAGGAACCACTGGCAGGGCTCTTGTGAATAAGGTAATGAACTTTGGTTTTCGTATACAGCTGGGAATTTGACCATCAGATCAGCTATTAGTTCCTCAAAAAAGGACCCTGCTGCATGAGATAGTAGGTTACCATGCAATCGGGTAAGACGGCCAGAACGTGAAGCTGTCCAATAACCTTCATGTAGTGTCGAGGTTCAGACTGCACAGAGCTTTGTCACATGTACCCTGTAAGTCTCCATGTAGTGGCACGTAATCACAGAAATAACTATACAGTATTTATATTCAGTTTATCGGTGGGGGAAAAGCGATGGTCTGATATTAAGTTCTGCAGTACGCGTCATTCCATTTGTTTGGATCTAAAAATGCTGAGAATGTGAAACTTCAGGGAGGCTTATAGATTACACGTAGCCAATTAGACTGTGTTGACAGTGGGGTCTGTTGACATACTATTCAGCACTGTGTACCGTGAAGTTTATTTTGTCTTCATTACGCTAATGTTAGAGCAGCGGAAGTTATGTTTGTCATCTCATTAATTTTTTGTATCATGTTGTGTATTTTACAAAACTATTACAATATTTTCTGTGCGAAGTAACATCCTTAACTTTAATAATTTGTGTACGTAAGTAATTGGTTGAAGAAATATGAAATATTTAAAACTGTAGTACGAATTGGGCGCCTCAGTCTTGGACGACAGTTAACACTTGAAACACAAGGGTTTAATGGCCTTTCTCACGTATCCCATTTTATGGTCGGGACACACACACATACACACTATTCTTACTTACGTTTTAAGGTATTAAGTTTTTTAAGATATTACCGCAAACTACAACACGATCTCTTCCTTCCACATAATTTTAAATAATTATTAAACAAGCCTATTATCGTCTTTAAATAAACCATAAATAATTAGACGCTCCGTTATTCTAAAGCCTGCTTGGTAATTCTAACCTGATGTGACGTTCAATATATTCCTAAATTGATGAAATAACGACGCTATATTAATTATTCGATGATAGATCAATTTATCTGTAATTTATTTAGCGACGCTGTCTCCGACTCTCCTTATACATAGCGTCGAATTATAGGACGATTATTGAATGGATGGAATGGTTGTGGAAGGAAACCCTCATGGCCTAATTTGGCTTAAATTTGCGAGGATGGACTGTTCCTTGGCCGAGATTTGAACCCGAGATTTTCCGTATACAAAGGCAGAACTCGTTCCCACTCGACGCTGACTTTTAGACCATTAATGGATTTTTATGACAATCATCGATTTATATACAGTTATGAAATCCACAGATATTTCTTCAATTTATTCCCCCCTATAAATCACAGCCATTGAGGAATGCTATGTTATCAAAGTTTTGTTGAATAAAACACACCACGAATTTGGAAAGCTCTTACAGACAACGTGCAAGCTGTGTTTCGTACCTATGAATAAGTTTTATCAGCAAAGTTCGAGGCTGCAATACCGGCAGAAGTATAAGTACTTTTCGACTGCTTCATAAAAACACTTTGTTGTCGGCAGTCACAGCCACCTGGCGTACGTAGCCGTGACTAGAAGATTGGTCGGTCAGGTTTTATATGCAGTAGTTGTACATACAGATGTACAGGACTAATGGATGTTCAGTTACTGTAACAGACGCCTCCATAAGGGTAACGTGAGGCAACTGGGCGTGTAGGAGGAGGATAAGACGCGCGCCGGATGTCCGAGCGCCCTGCGTGGGAGTGAATGAAGGCAAGAGGAAGCTTAATTGGGGTACCAGGAAAAAAAGTTGTTTGTCCGCGCTGGGTTTGTGTGTTACTTCTGAGGACCGTGAAGGGTTACTGTTTGTAGGACTTTGTCTTTTCATATTAGCTATGAGCTTGCATTAGCGTGCTTAGAGGTTGTTGGTGTATTTCCTAAAATTTGATTAATGGCGTACTTTGTTACAAGTGCAGTATTTCTTATTGAGTTCTAGTAGCTGATATTTATTAATCGTGTGAATAGATGGCCTTTTATGGAACCAGAGCTTTTACTACCGTGTTCACAAGAGCTAGCCACTGGACCTATACTGAACCCAAAAATATCTAGCTACTGGACCTATACTGAATTCAGAAAAGCTAGCCACAGGAAATGTACTGAGCCCAATAAAAGCTAGCCACTGGATTTAGACTGAACCCAACAAGAGCTAGCTACTGGATCTACACTGAGCCCAATAAGGGTTAGCCACTGGACCTCCAGTGAACCCAACAAAAGCTAGCTACTGAACCTATACTGAATCCAAAAAATCTAGCCACTGAACCTAAACTGAACCCAACAAGAACTAGTTAGTGGACCTACACTGAGCCCAACAAGGGTTAGCCAATGGACCTAAACTGACCCAACAAAAGCTAGCCACGGACCTATTTTTTTTCTATGGCTCGACAGCCCTTGGGGGCCTAGGCCTCGTCATTTTACGACGCTTCACGATCACACTGATAGACACACCACGTTCGGTAGGACTCCTCTGGACGAGGGACCAGCTCGTCGCAGAGACCTCTACCTCACACAACACTCACGGCCGCAGACCCACGCCTTAGACCGCGTGGCCACTGGGATCGGCAGCCACGGACCTATACTGAACCCAAAAAAAGCTAGCCACTTGAACTACACTGAACCCCGATAATTTTAGTGTGAGATTTGAGGTGCTCACGGTTGGGTCTAAGAAGATTGCCATTTTCTGGAATGTAATGTCACGTCATATTGGCCGATAGGCATGTAGCATGTAGCAGCAGTTTAGAGGAGGGATTCTCAAAGGCAGGGTCGTCTGGTGGGTCACGAATTCCCAAAGCAATTAACCTGTAGGTTTTCTGTTTTCACGAATTTCACTTTAGCCAAGAAGACAAAAATTCGGCGGAGGTGAGAAATCTTGTCTAAATTTTGTCATAAACATTTTTTTGTATTATATTTGCTGTGTTATAAAATTAATGACATAAATTTGCGGTGATTTCATGGGGTGCTCGTTAGGTACCGGTACTGTTTGGGTCACAAGGCAAATATGAGTTAAGAATTTTGGTCCTGGGCAAAGGGTTTGAGAACCGCTGGTTCAGACGGATCTGCTGTAGTTATCATCACGCTAGCTGAATGTGCATGAAGAAGTTTTCTTTAAAACGTCGATAAATATTTACCAGATTATATGGCGTCACATCCAGTAGAACAGTAATATTCGTATAATTTTTAATTTCTTAAGGTTGACGCCATTTTGTACACTGTAATATTTCACGGTAATATCAGGTGGACGTGTGTTGTTTGGTTTTTAGTTTGATGTATAAAAACTGAAACTCTGTGAAGAGGACAGCTTTAACTTGCTTGTCCACCTGATAATAATGTGGGAACACCGAAGTGTCTTAACGTTGGAACTGGTATTAGAATTACTATAGTTCCCTGATACCTTACATGAAGGCAGTAGTTTCATAACATGCCATCGTATACTACAAGGAATTGAATGTTCAATATTATTAGTCCTAGAATGTTATTTAAGGTTAATATGTTCCGTGCAATAGATTGTATTTTTTCATGACGTAAGAACCTGTAGTGGACCAGGGCATCCTCATTATCGAGGCTTCACGATCACATTCGGACGCACCACACTCGGTAGGACTCCTCTGGACGAGTGATCAGTCCGACGCAGAGGCCTCTACCTGACAACACACAACACTCACAAGACACAGATATCCATGCCCTCAGCGGGATTCGAACCCACAATCCCAGCAAGCGAGCGGCGGCAGACCCACGCAGCAATAGATTAATCATATATTATATTTTGTTTATTCCAACTAATTGCACATATATTCATTAATAACTATTAATTTCGTAGTAATTTCTTCTACACGTTTCTGCCTACAGAGGCCATCCCCAAGGAGAACATGTTTCGGGACCTGTAGACCGAAACATGTAGAAGAAATTGCTACGACATAACATATAGTTATTTATAAGTGTATGTGAAAGTATTTGGCATAAACAAAATATAACATAAAATAATTGTATATTTAGGGCTGTTCAGGGACAATTTTTAAAGTAATACCAATAATTTTGAGATTTCAATCCCATTTTTAACAGATTTTAAACTCATTACATATATTCCTATGTATATTTTCTACTGCCACCTGATTATATTTTCACACAACGGCGAAACACGTAGCTACATTTATAAAATCGAGGAATTTATTTTAGTAATAATTAGTTGTGTTTGACTTCTTTCAATTTTCGGTCTCCTTAAGTAATTAGACACAAATATTGTTAGACGATTAACATATAACTAGTTCAAAACACAACCGAGAATAAAAAATCAGTTAAATTAATGTGGATATTATATCTATTTATTTATTTTTGTTTGATTTACCGATGTGAGCTGGGATAGCTCAATCGGTGTAGTGAATAGACAGCAGGTTGGATTCCAGACAAGAGAAAAGGCTTTTTCTCAAGCGTTCAGACATTCCACTGACCCATAGAGAATGGTAATAATGCAATAATAATAATAATAATAATAATAATATAATGAGAAAAAATGAGGAAGAATAAGAGCAAATTATGCTACTAGACGCCCGTTAAGTATTAGACCCTGACCTATTTGTTCTATAGCAAAACTGTATTCACGCTTCCCTTGACCCTACGAGTTGAAACACTTGACATTCATTATTTACAGCAATACCGGAGCCGTGCCTTTGCTCAGGCGGTTATTCATTGGCCTTTCACCGTTGGAGCCTCCGTTTCTATTCCAGAGCAGTCCGTGTGGAATTTGTGGACAGTGTGGTACTGGGAAAGGTTTTTCTCCTAGTAGGCATACTTTGGTTTTATTCTATCTTTTCACCTGTGTTCCATACTCACATGTCATTTATCTGCCATCGACGCTATTTAGCGTCAGCGACAGACAGCTGTCAATTTGAAGAGATACATTGCACTTCATAAATAGCAAAGAATCAAATTATGTTCATAACCGAATGTGATCTCTTGTTTTGTGTTACCCTGTATACGTATTTTAAGTTGCATTTAAATGGCCTTTTTTTGTGTAGCTGTATTTATATTGCTATGCAAGGGTAGCTTTATCCAATTATCTAAGCACCCGCGAGAACTGTCCGTAGTTAATCTGGAATTAAAATGTAAAAACACACTAAACGTGGCTCATAATCTCGCTGTTTTGTGGCAAACTGTCGAGTTGTCGTACTTACATATCTAGCTGTATGTCGTGATGCTCGTAATTCATATTTAAACTCTCTGAAGAAGCTTGAAAGAATTATGAATTTTACCCACAGAGTCTATTTAGTGGGTAGGACGTGTTGCTTATGACTCTTATGTTTAAACAGCATTAACTGGTATGGCGTTTTAAGGGAGAATCCCTTCCGAGCGGCACGAACCAAGTTTTCAGGCGCGTTTGCAAAATTGCGAAAAGCGACTATTAGCTACGTCATGTCTTTCTATCTGTCCGTCTGTCCTTCCGCATGGAACAATTCGGCTCCATGGAATTTGGCATTTGAGTATTTTTCGAAAATCGGTCGAAAAACTTCAATTTTGATTAAAATATGACAAGAATAACGGGTACTGTACATGAAGACCTCTGGTGTACAATTATGATAATATGTCGCTGCATTAATCATAGAATGACAAATGTTTCAGACAAAAGTTGTAGAGAAAATCAAAACACACATTTTATGCTCTCTAACTTTATTTCCGAAAATCGTTCCGTTTATGAGACAATGTGGAAAAATATGGTAGAACCAGACAGGCCACAGATGACAATATAATACGACGCATGCGCTTTGCATGCTGGATAACTAAGGCTATAGACACACACTCAGAATATGTAATGTTGACTGCTTTTTCATGCCAACAATGGTTAAGTGAAAGCGTCTCAGTGTTACGTTACACGTACATTGCGTGTCTTGTTAAATGTTTTATACAATAGTTTCAGGGGTGAAAGAGTGAAGGAAATGACTGCGCGTAGTGTTACGTACTTCAGCGGGAGACCCTCGGTATAAAATACACAAATTGAGAGGTAACAAAATAAAATGGAAAGTCAGAGTGAATGGATGTATTTCTCAAGTGTACAGATTTCCAAGCGAGTTATATTCGATCTTGCATAAGTCTCTTATCTTGATAGTATGGCAGATACCAATTTATTTATTAAAATTAATCGCGCTGTATAGCCATAAATAATTTTTATTTATATGTAGATAAATATTCGCAGTTTAGAAAATGTTTCAAAATAAATTTGTAAATGTCTGGGATGGTCGTCCTCGGTGGACTAGTGGTTAGCGTGCTCGCCACTGGACCCAAGGTTCGCGGGTTCGATCCCGGCCGAGGGCGATGGATTTTGAAGGGTGATAAAAATCCGTAGCACACCTTCCTTCGGAGGGGAAGTAAAGCCGTCGGTTCCATGTCGTAGATTTACGGCATGTAAAAGAACCTTCGGGCATGAAGAAGAACCAGTAGTGTACGCAGCTAAATTCAAAGCGGCCATTTCTCACGCAAGTCTCCTGACTACCTGTCAGATGGCTCTGGCAGTCTCATCAGGATCGAGCAAAAAGTGCGGGCAGTGAGCCGGTCACTCACTACGGAATGCACCCTTACCGACCAGGAAACCTTCGGGATGAAATCCCAAAAAGGAGGCTCTGGCCACTCCGGGCTGTAACGCCATGGAAGAAGAGGAAGAAGATGTCTGAGATGACTTTATATTTTACATCATGTATAAACGTTTTACGATGAGTTTTTTTTCTTAGCTAATAGATTTTTACATGAAGATTGATTTGCCTCTGCTTAATTAAGCACCACACCGTATGGAGGGAGTGGAGATATAAATTAGCTAATTTGTTACTTGGACACTAAATGGGAAAGATCAGCTTAACGCCCTGACCGCTTTAATTCCATTGAAAGAGTCCCCGATGCCAGTTGTGTAGGAGGGTGGTTGGACCCCAGTGTCACTTCAGACCCTGCGGAGAAAAGAAAAGTCTCTGGCCTTGCCGGGGATTGAACCTAGATTACTTGGTCATCCAGCCTTCAGTTATTTCCGGATTTAGGATTACGATTGCGTTGTTGTTGGCTCGAATTTTATCAGAATTAAGCTCAGATGACATTACATGTTGGTTCTTTGGAAACTACAAAAACAACAGCGTGCATTACTGATTGTAACCTAATTACCATCGACCTGTTTTCCGCGGTACATAAATTCAATTTGAGAAGCAATTCTGGGAGGTCCCGTAGTGTTAGTGTATAAGACGGAGTTGTAACCTAATTTCAGCACTGTGCGGTATGTCTTCCTGAAATAAGTGCTATGAGAATCTGATTTCCTAAGGCGAATGACCAATTTCTGACGTCAAGATTCATGTTATGGTCCTCTGAGCTATGACGCTGTTTATACCGTCCACGTTGGCTCAGTCGGTAACGTTTCTGCTTTGTATTTGGTAGGTGTTTTGTTTGAATTTTAGCCGGATCACCGGAAAATCGTGACTGAGATTTCTCATTGTTTTCCTCACTCCCTCCAGAAAATTGTTAGAAGAGTACCTCCAATTAGATCACAGTCGCTACTTTCACATCCTTTCAAATTTATCGCTCATTAGTATTTCTACCATTTTACTTATAATCAGTATCGTAAAATGAATGTCCAAAATACAGTACCGTAATCCAGGGGTCAACAAATTTTCCAAAAATGTGTATGCGACCTGAATTTTGGGCGCCAGAAGGGTGACACGAATCAAGTTCCATACTGATGACCCACAATTCTGGACTGACCTGTGAACCTCACTGTTAGCTGCCGCTTTCTGTTCGGTGCTCAGAAACTGATAAACATTCTTGTATGTAAGGAAAATGTCTGCAATAATTATGCTGAAAATATTAGGCGCCAACGAACAAAATATATTCGCCGAGGCCACCAGGCTCTCAGGATTTGTGCACCCCTGTTGTAGTCCTTTATGAGATTTAAGATCTTCCTTGCTCTGAAGATTTGTAGTACGGTGTTCTGGGTCATGCAGTCGTCTATTATGGCAGATGGTTACCATATTTTGGATTAATATATTTCTTCCATCTTCAGGGTAGATGTCATAAGCAGTATGAGGTCTCTGTTCTTCCGGGGTGTGGCGCCGCATCTCGGAACAACAAGACACGTCAACTGCACCGCTGTGAAAGCCTGCAGACTTAAACATATTACTTTCTTCCGAAAGGTTGGTAAGAACCAAGAAGGGTTGATAAATCGGAAGGCCGCAGAAGTCCGTGTCAGAGCGTGGAAATATACCCCAAACTCTCACATTTCGGTCTGGAAGCCGGTGTAGCTCAGTCAGTGTTTCTGACTGTACTGTGGGCTGGACTGACGAGTACTGGGAGTCTTGTTACTAGCAGAGACAGCTTTCTGTCATCTACAGTGTTAACACCGCCTCTGGGACCCACCCAGCCTCTTATAAATGGTTAACGGAGGCTCTTTACTTGGGGATAAAGTGGCCGAGGTATGAGACTAACCACTCACACTCCATCTAGTGTCGAGTTTAAGAATGAGTGGAGCTATACCTTCACAAACACTTACTTAGTTATGGCGCTCTGCAGAATTAAGCCTGGGAGAAATTTTGCCTTACATCCTAACGGCTATAATATTGTCCCGAAATATGTAGCATGTAACACAGGTTTATAAGTCTAATAAGGAGTACTTTTGCCTTAGTATTTATCGGAAGGAGCGTGACACATCTTGAATTGAATGTGGTCGATTCGGAAAAGTTATAGATATGGGTGTTTTATGCCGATCCCAGTGGCCTTGCGGTCTAAGGCGTGGGTCTGCGGCCGCTCGCTTACTAGGATTGTGGGTTTGAATCCCACCGGAGGCATGGATGAATGTCTCTTGTGAGTGTCGTGTGTTGTCAGGTAGAGGTCTCTGCGACGAGCTGATCCCTCGTCCAGAGGAGTCCTACCGAATGTGGTGTGTCTAAAAAGTGTGATCGTGAAGCCTCGAAAAATGAGGCGGCCTAGGCCCCCAAGGGGCTGTCGAGCCATTGGAAAAAAATGGGTGCCTTATACTTACAGGCTCTGTTGGTCTGATCGTCACAAGAGCATAAAGTGAGTAGGTTTTCCAATAATGTGAGGTCCGGATCTTAGTTAGTAACAGGAATTCCGCTAATTAAATATAGTGTGTCTTGAGGGGTTATTGTGCCTGGTTTAGTCAAATGACGTCCGCACACTGTGTTGTGAGACCAGACAGCTCGTTGCACTTTTCACACTGTCCAGCCGCATTTTACCCTATTTGACTCACATAAATTTAGCACGCGTCACGCTCTGTTTGTTTAACTCTTAAGAGTCCTGCAATCCATATAATTCTTTTTTCCTTGGCACAACAGCCCCTAGTGGCCCAAGGCCTCCTCATTGCCGAGGCTTCACGACCACACTCAGACACACCACACTCGGTAGGACTCCTCTGGACGAGTGACCAGCGCGACGCCAAGACCTCTACCTGACAACATACAACACTCACAATAGATATCCATGCCCCCTGCGGGATTCGAACCCACAATCCGAGCAAGCGAACGGCCGCAGACCCACGCCTTAGACCGAGAGGCCACAATCCATATAAATATTATTGAAAAATACAGTTTCTAACTCACAGAAATGCATATTTTCAGTCATGAAGATCAAACGGTAAATGTGGATAAAATGCTTAGTTTTGGAATAATAATGTAGATGATATGTGTAGCGGGTATAGAATATTAAAATGTGAGTGTACTTTGTCATATCTGGTAATTGACGCCAATTCATTACGCTTACGTATGGGAAGCAGTGAGTTTTACAGAGGTAAGGAAGGACACGAGAATTACTAAAAACAATATCAGCATTGTGGTGGTTGTGCAAACATGAAAGTAAACAAAAAAACGTGTTGTTAACCTTCGATAATAATTTTTTTTTTGAAAGACGTAACATCCAGGAAGAATCTGATGTTCATAAACACTGCTGTGAGGACCTCAAAATCTCGGTTAAGCTGCTCTTTACTGAATACAGTCTTTTGTTTGAAAAAATTAAGCCGAGCTTTCCTCAGTTCTGTCGAAATTTATTATCCGCAGCCAACACGCGTCTTTCAATCTATTCGAACGTAATGGTAAGCTTGTGCTTGTGTGTAGTTAATCACCATGCCGCGGAGACGTATGGGGGAGTGCATGTATAGCTCCACGCATTCTTCCTTGTTGTGGTATAACTTACGCTGCTGTAAGTAATCATACTATATAGCATTATAATCGTAGTTTAATCGAAGAATTGGAAAGTGTTTGGAAGGAAGCGGTAATGGTGTAATCGGGGTACTGTACTGGAAATTGCTTTGAAAGACTGAGGAAAACCACGGGGAACTTTAGTCTAGTTAGCCTTGTGTCCTGACTAAGGTCAAGCACGTTCCTAAATCAAATCTCTGACGTAACACTTCGCTTGCCTGCTCAGCACCGAATGGAAGAACGTTGTCAGATTCACCCCTCGGCCGCATTACCTCCGATGACAGAGCTCCCATACCCCATTGTGTAGAAAATTGTTTGGCCCCCAGCGGGGCAGACATTGTGGAGAGGAAGAGATATTTGTCGGTTCCAGGAATCAAACCAAAATTCTTCGGTCATCCAGGATGTAACCTAGACACATATTTTCCAAATCGAGGAATTTATCTCTCTGGTTGCTGACGCATCATTGCTTCTGTTTTATCGGCCAAGTTAACCTCACTGGATACGTCAATACATTTTAGGTAATTTTTGTGACCTAGACGCTAAAGGAAACATTTAGATATGAATGCCTGAATGGTCTTTTTATCACAGACAGACTTCATATATACGTACTTTCATAGACGATGCCCTATGAACGTTCTAACCATATCTGTGTCCATTGTTATAGTCTTGGGTTACTGCCAACCTAAAAGGAATATTATGCCAAAACATATTTCTCTAACTAGCGGAAGCAGAAACTTATTCTACTAGTTCGCCACGAAGTTCTGAAAGATAATTTACCTTCGTTATTCTATTTTTGCCGACTTTCCTTCCTCAAAAGAGAAAAAGTAACCTTATAAGATTACCGTGTTTGTGTTTGTATGGTATGTGTGTGTGCGTGCGCATGGGCGCTCGCTCACCCCCATTTCAAATTTCGAACACTTTACCCGATTGAAAGGACACTTGTTATGAAAGTTATTTCATTGTAAAGCACCCAAATGCCTTAATTCTGTATTTCCCACAGATAGTAATAACATGGCGGGTGCGCGAAATTGTAAGATCGGTGTAGACACCATCGCCACTCAATTTAGGGTCATTAAATGATGTATGGTAAGAGATTTTAGAGAAGTATGCAACTTTTGTTAAGGGAATATGTTCTTGTGGCGCAGACGAACCAAGATACGTATTATGCAAAAATCTGCCGTAGTTGTCGGTGTGGTGGAGATAAGTAATGGACCATTATAACAAGGCCTGTGGAATTAGGTACACAGATAGGAGACAAACATGTCTAAAATAATGCGTTTTGTATTGTTTGTGGGTCAACAGTTGGGAACGTGGCAACGGTGCGAAACATTGGTGGTATATCCGACATATTTAGAGCATTCGGAGTTTCACATGATGCCCTTTTGGGTTTTTATAACGTGTTGGATGTTTGTGATTCTGCATCTGGCCAGGTGTCTTAACGTTACTAATTCGGTTGTGAGGTCTGGTGGCCTAATAACCATAGGCCTGCTAAATGAGTCACGGCGATTCGATAGTGTCGTTAAATAAACCATAAGATGAACAAGTAGATGCCGGTATAAATTACCGGGGCCCGGCTGTCCGGAAAGGGGCCCGGGGCTCGACTATGTTGCCTATATTTTTATCTTTCTCGGTAGTATCATTATCTGTCGATTGTACAAATTAACCCCTTCAGACCAAGCCCAAGTCACTCTGCAACTGGAAGACAGTGTTTCCGATTTAGTGTAAAGATTTTTAGCCGGTACGCCCTTGCTGGGGGGGCCCAAAAATGTTTTTTCCACCGGAGCCCGAACCCGCTGCCGGCGGCCCTGATTGTGAGTTTTTATTGTTGCCTTTAACCTTAATCTTACGACCATGACTTCACTTTTCATTGACCCTTATCTTTATATATTTTGTACTTCTAATTATTTAGTCCATAGCCTTTTGCTTGTGACTGTAGTACACACCGGAAAGAGATGGGAATAGACATGACAAATGTTCATTAATTTAGTGGTAACTGCATTATTGGTCTGTTTAGCTGCCATTGTTACTAGTAGTAGCGAGTGGTGCTGCTGCCTGGTGGTCCCCCGGGGAACTAGACGGGACGGGCTGTGTGTATAGTAGCCAATTATTGCTATGGTCGGACTAGACTGCGTCTGTGGTGTGAGGTGAAGGGGACACTAATTAGCCGTTCTGTTGTTGCGAGCTGTCCCATCACACATTTATGTTCTCTGCAAGGTGTCCCCTCGTCCCTCTGTAGTCGCCCACCATAAATGTTGGTGGTGGGCCCTCCGGAGCGACAATTCTTTTTTATAAAAACGCCTGTATGTGCATAGTTCGTTACGTTTGTTGTGTTTATAATGGCGTTAATGATTTCTGATGAGAGTACAAACTGAATAATTTGGTGGGCCTTGTTCACGAAATTTGCAGCTCGACGTGATGTGGAACATAAAGTGCGTACGTCACGCTCAATACATGCAGGGGGCCGTGTTATGGCTGCCGGCCTCTTAACTAGGAGGCACGGGTTTGGTTCCAAGCCAGTCCGTGCGGAATGTGTGTTGGACAAAGTGACAATGGGGCAGGTTCTGTACCAGTAATTCCGATTTATCGTGTTAGTGTTATTCCACCATTGCTCCATACGTTCCTTTTAACAAATATCGACGCAGTTGACGGCTTCTTTAATTAAAACACTTTAAAGATACCTGAAGACAATCACGTTCGCTCAAGCGATAGTGCCTGGTTCGGATCTCAGGAAGTATTAATCTATCCTGACTGAGGTCTTTTGAGGGTTTTTGTCAGCCCTTCTCTTCTTCGAAGAATGCAGACCGGCTGTGAGGCCCTCCCAGGCTCCTATTCAATAGGCATCGGAGGATATTTTCCCGGGGGTAAAGCGACAAGGGCATGAATCTCGCGACCCACATCCAACTAGTGTCAAGGTGAATAATGCTTGGAGCTACACCTGTGCTCCCCCGCCCTGTGCTTTCAAGATGTGGTGCTGTAGCAATTACAAGGACAAATTTACCTTCTGTGCATTCATTGGCCTGTACTTTCCTTGTGCCATTCAATGGTCATCAAGTGGGATGATTGTGGAACTAAGAAGGTAGGAGGGTGCAGAGGGAAGGTTGTGTCTCACACTTAAAAAATTATTTAAGCACGGATAGAGTAACAAGACACAATAATTAGAATAACATATTTACGTAATAATGGTAATACGTGTGTTATAACATCTTTATGTATTGGTGGTAATACGTGTGTTATAACATCTTTATGTATTGGTGGTAATACGTGTGTTATAACATCTTTATGTATTGGTGGTAATACGTGTGTTATAACATCTTTATGTATTGGTGGTAATACGTGTGTTATAACATCTTTGTGTATTGGTGGTAATACGTGTGTTATAACATCTTTATGTATTGGTGGTAATACGTGTGTTATAACATCTTTATGTATTGGTGGTAATACGTGTGTTATAACATCTTTATGTATTGGTGGTAATACGTGTGTTATAACATCTTTATGTATTGGTGGTAATACGTGTGTTATAACATCTTTACGTATTGGTGGTAATACGTATGTTAAAACGTATTTTCGTAATGGTGGTACTACGTGTGTTATAACATCTTTACCTATTGGTGGTAATACGTGCGTTAAAACATATTTTCGTAATGGTGGTAATACGTGTGTTAAAACATATATTTCGTAATGGTGGTAATACATGTGTTATAACATCTTTACGTATTGGTGGTAATACGTGTGTTATAACATCTTTACATATTGGTGCTAATACTTATGTTAAAACATATTTTCGTAATGGTGGTAATACGTGTGTTATAACATCTTTACGTATTGGTGGTAATACGTATGTTAAAACATATTTTCGTAATGGTGGTAATACGTGTGTTATAACATCTTTACGTATTGGTGGTAATACTTATGTTAAAACATATTTTCTTAATGGTGGTAATACGTGTGTTATAACATCTTTACGTGTGACATCCCGTTGTAATATATGATGGCAATGAGGAAGTAAAGACGGTCAATCGTAACTCTCTTCATATTAATTATATTGTACTGTTCTACGAGGGTCTAATCGAGTTGTTTTCTTGTCTTACGAAGATATAATCCAACTATTATTTTTGCTCTGTTGCCCACTAATTGACTGGATGAGATACGAAAAACGGGTTAAATTACGGGACAAACTTTATGGTATACCGTAACTCTCCAGCATTGATAGAAATTAAGAATCAAATTAAACACGAAATTGTGCCCCATGAGACTTATTTTATTGCTGAATTACTTCAGTTTCACTCCCGAAGTACTGGACAACGATTTTAATATGATATATAATGTTATATTTATTATATCGTGTTATATTATTAACATATGTTTTTAACATATGTTACCTCGTTTCCGGTTATACAACTCCTATTTTATATGTTATGTTTTTAACATACGTTTACCTAGTTTCCGGTTATAGAACTCCTATTTTAATAAAGTTGAGATATCTGTCTGGAAAAATACAATTTTAATGGTTTGTATTTAAATAGTCCTTCTTTATATATTTTCTTACATTGCCTGGTGATGGCTTTCTACAAAATCCGAAACACGTAGCAAACAATAAAATAATATAAACATAGTCGTTACTGTCTTTGCTTTCTCATTGCAATAAAAATATCAGTATGACTTCTGGGGTTCGAGTCAGTGTTCTCTCAAATTCTTACCCCGTTATTTAACACAAGTATTGAAGATTATTTTCTTCTGGGATGTGACATTTGTAGTTTATTGGACTAGTTGAAACGTTTGGATGATATTTCTGCTTCCATATTCAGGGTCGAAGTGTTAAGCTGGACGGGGAAAAAGCAGGTACAGATTTAGGGATAGGAATCAGGACTGTGAGGGATCCAATGGGAGATTGTGACTTGCAGGTTCCTCCGAAACGTTTCTTACCTATGTACCAGACTACACGTCGTTACATCCTGTAAGAGCGAGGGCTTTATATTTACCGCTGTGACAATCTGCAAACTCACAAATAGAACAAAGTCTTTAATACAATAATATGACATTTTTATTTCGCGTTATTTTAAGTTTCGAATTTACAGGTGCGGTGGTTTGATACAATGCCTGAAGGTATGTGTGTTTTAATGGTGGTAAATTATTGACACGCGTGTGAATGGACGATACGCAGCGGCGGCATTGTAGAATTTGTGGTCACAAGTTGATTCAGTTAGACAAGCTTCGTTAACAAAACAGTCCTGCCTAAAGCCATGCACCATTTATGTATTATTTGGGTAGTAGGTCTTTATTTTATATTGTTTATATGTTGCAATATTTTTGTCCCGTGTTTATAAATGATGAAATCAAATGGAATGTGTATTTGTTTTTATTTAATGGCGAATTGTAGTTTTATGATTCCCGAACATTACAATTGGGAAACATTAAAATAAGTTCAGATTTTTCTGAAAGACGACTTTTTACTGTAATTCATACAAGTTTATGTACCACTTATTCACCCGAGTTATGGTTGATTTCCTCCATAGTACAACAATATATAGTAGCTAAAACTTTAAATAAGAAATGTCACCCAAATTAAGAATTTAAAGTAGGTTTTACGTATGTAATTAAAATTAAATTAGTTTCGGAATGAGAATTCGAATCACATCCAAAATCTCTTACCGCAATACTTGCACATCATTTTAACACCTGTGGTTACCGTACATTCTGGCAAGAGTTTGGAGTAAATTTTGTAATGTTCTTGAGTATTCTGTATTAAGGATGCATTAGGAAACAGGAAACACACAGAAAAGTTTTATGTGAGCTATATATTCACTACAGTGGAGCCGGGATAGCGCAGTTGGTAAAGGAATTAGCGACGGGCTGGACGGTCCGGGGTTCGAAATCCGGTAGAGGAATAATATTTTCTGTCCTTCAAAATGTTCGGACCGCCTCTGGGGCCCATACAGCCTTCTATTCAATGAGTACCGGGGTTCTTTCCCGGAGATAAATTGACCGGTGCATGAAGTTGACCCTTCACGTCCATCTTGTGCCGAGGTTATTAATGAATGGAGCTATACCTCTACTTCCCCTATAAGCCTTCATGGCGTGGACAAAGACAAATTTACCTTTACATTTTTATATATGCATTACAGGGCTCAATTTGTCAGCGGTGGAACACCTGCAAGATATTTAGCTGACAGTTTTTGCTGTTTTTTGTTAGTGCTAATTTGAAATCGATGTCTGAAATTCAATTACAATTCTTGAGTTGTTTCAGTTCCCTCTCATGTTTCAGCACAAAAGCACCTTGACTCGTTCTGCACACTCAGCTAGCTCATCCACTGTCACAGGAGTTGTGACATTTTGCTGTTATCCTGAGAAACTGATTGAAACTAATGCAGTAACCGGATGGGTTTTGATCAAAGGACCGTGTGCATGAGAAACAGTGTTCTTGGTTGAGTTCTACAGACGAAAATAATGTTACAATGAAGTTTTCTGTGTTTGCTTTTCTCACAATAAAACATTGGTGGTTACAACTACATGGGGATTCATTGTGTCACACGACAAACATTTTACTGGGGCCCGGAAACTTCGGTGCTTGATTCCTCTGGATCATGTGTGTACCAACGGGAAAGGACAAACATATCGCGATGTATAAATAAGAGACGAGATCAATGCGTTTACAATGTAAAACAAACGAAGAGCGTGGGTAAACAATCGCATCGCAATTATCTAACTGTATGCCTTTAGCGCTCTCTGGATGCCTGGGTCTGTTTGAACAGTTATACCATGTTCGCTGTGGAGCGATTTCTACTGCAGTCACGTAGAAATCGGAACTGCAATAGTTACGATGGGTTCTAACTGTTTTTGTACAGAATTAATCCAGAAAAATCCTTTCTTTTCTCTGTATATTTAAATGGTAGAGTCTCACTTTAGGAATTAACGTGAGGCGAAACTGGTTAGTCGATGCAGTGACTATGTTACAAATGGATGATTGAGGAAGAGTTATTTAATTCATGGCAGAGGGAAGAGATTGTCCAGTTCCCTAAAGCTTCCAGACCGGCTCTGGGTTTCATCTGCTCTCCTATTCCATGAGTACGGCGGACTTTTCCGTCAGGTAAACCCGTTGGAATGTGAAGCTGACCACTGACCTCTGACCTCCATCTACTGCCGTGATTAAGAATGAGCGAAGCATGGTGTGTTGATTAATTAACCCTCTAAAACGTAGCTGTTGCTGTATGTACCGGCAGTTTTAACGCTCAAAAATTCTACATTATACGCACAGAGTTTATTTATGTGATTTTTGTGGATCTCAGAGCAAGCAGTTATTGTTTACCTCTACAGCATTAACTGAGTTGTTCTTATAACAGAGACGGACGATGATTCCTGCGCGGTACGAGCTGAATCTAAATATGTAATTCTTATTGATTTTCGTTTTTAAAGGCCGTCCCATGGCTCAGGCGTTTTGTCGTCGGCCTATCACTCCGGAGGCCTGGGTTGGATCCCAGGTTCTACTATGTGAGATTTGTGGTAGACAAAGTGATAAAGGGATAGGTTTTTCTTCAAGTACTTAAGTTTTCTCCTGTTATTATCATTCCACCAGTACTTTCTTATTCATCTTCATCTAAGCGTTGCTGTTACCAGAAGGACAAATGGGCAAAGCCTGGGAAATTTCCAAAAAAGCAATACTCTTTCGGAAATCGGGGGCATTGGATAGAAAAGTATTTTCAATTTTTTCTCTTTAAAGGGTTAAGCATATGGATGACGTTACATATACCATTTATGTAAAGAGATGTACAGTTTTAGGATAAAATTACTTTTGTTTCAAAATGCTTGTGTCCGCCTGGCTGAGAACGAGGTCTCTGCAGCTTGCAAGGGTGATGGTAATAAATGTGAGAAGTGATACAAATGATGGGGGTAATGAGGTAATGGACGATCATGTTTCTGCTTCACCTACGAGGGGTAATGTCAATACCAGAAACAATAGTAATTGTTCTAATTGTAGTGTATAATGTGTGTAAAGGTACGGTCATTTGTTGATGAAAATATAACAGTAACCGGAAGTTTAGAGTTTCCGTTGCGAAGTGCGCACAGATAAAATACACTACAAGAGAGTAGTAAAGGGAAAGAAATCCCTGTACAGGCCTGGACAGGCCCTGAGGCTTCCAGGAGTTTGAGACTCCCAGATTTCTTGAGAATCGGCACACGAAGGTAGTAAGGTTGTCAGCCCTACGCACCGGCCGCCATTCCCCCCCAGAAAATATTCCTGATACTCATTTCTGTTAGAGGCTGAGTCAACCTCAGGGCCGTAGTGCTGACGAAAGGATCAAGTCAATCGGGATTCGAACCCGCAACCTGCCGGCGTGTAGCGCAGTGCCTCAACCAACTGCTCCACCGCGCCACAAGAGAGTGAATTAGTTTTAATGCACCAACTTAAGCAGTTTGAGCTAACAGTGTCTGGATCCTTCTGGCCTGTTCGGAAAAGCAATGTATTTAGGCCTGCATATGGACTGATATACCCAGGTTGTGACCGAGCTGTAAGCTATTTACACCTTCACTAACATTAAGTGAGTGTAGCTGCACTTTCGCTCTCCCACTTGCTTTGGTGGCGTGCACAGGGATGAATTTACTTGCAATCAATTTGTTTCGGTCTTGGGTCAGTCATGAACCAGAGTGTTTGGTTATAACCACTGGCGTAGATGAGGTCTTCGCAGACCCCGCAGTGCAGGTGTTCTGTGGGTTAGGGGACCCCAAAATGTACAGAATACTAACGTTTGTTGTAGGTTCTTTCGGGCTGGATTGTGTTATTCTGACAGAAGATAATATTCTGGATCCATGTTATGAGAGCTGGAAGTAACTTCACTAATAATTGTAGGGGTGCCACAATTATAAAGTCACTGGGGGCCCCTACCTTCTCTATACGCCACTGGTTATAACTTAACGTAATGTAAAGTTTTATTATACCAACATATGCATTATATTCTTATAATAATGTCATTCACTCCTACATATGTTTCGGCCTGTTACAAGCCATCTTCAGGGGTCAAAGTACTTTAACATAGACTAGACATCTGTTTTAAAAATTGGTACATCCACTTAAGAGTAAAACAAAATAAAACTTTGGTTCCCAATGGATTAAATTATAAACTCCTAGGGAATTTGTTACATAAAAGGTTAAAATGACAGATCCGTTGTTATACAGGGCATACACAAAGGAATGGTGCGGTTTCAAAAGTGAATAAAAAATTTATTTCTCACCTTACACGGGCACAACGTACACCATCAGCGGCGGCAACTGTCCAAGTTTCTCATTTGGTAATTACAATCATTCAATGTGTGCACCCTGGGTCACACGACACACATCCACACGGTAATCAAACTCATCCCAGACCCGGTGTAGCATGTCCGCTGTAATGGCCTGCAGTGCAAGCGTTATCCGATCACGAATTTCATGGATGGACGTGGGCAATGGTGGTACATAAACGCTGTCTTTAACGAACCCCCAAAGAAAGAAGTCGCACGGTGTAAGATCTGGAGAACGGGGTGGCCAAGGGAGAAGGTTCTTGTCTCCATTTGCAGCAGCACGTCCGATCCAGCGCTGTGGAAGAACACGATTGAGAAGCACTCGTACATTCCTTTGAAAATGGAGGGGAGCTCCGTCCAGTTGTCCAGAAACTTGGACAGTTGCCGCCGCTGACGGTGTATGTTATGCCCGTGTAATATGAGACATAAAGTTTTTATTCACTTTTGAAACCGCACCATTCTTTTGTGTATGCCCTGTATTTAAACATTAGTGGCAGTCCGGTCTTGTATGCGGTATCACAGAGATGCTGCAGCTTTCTGTGTTATGTTGTTACGTGTTGTGCCTTGTGTGCTTCGCCTGCTGGTTGCGTTGTGAGTCACAACGCAACCAGCAGGCGAAGCGTCTGTAGTATCTGCTGCGGAGCTCTTCAATAAATAAATGAAGGCTTACTAATTTTGTGCAAATATGTCTGCACCAGACTTGACGTCCTGATGGCGATGTGACTATGAAAATTACCGTCTTCTGGTATGTGACGTCATGCAGTGCGATATGCATTTACCGACTTTTCGAGAGAACCTGCTTGTCGTTCCAGGACTGTTGGTTCCTCTGAAACGCTGATGTTTAAGTCAAGTTTTTAATGCAGTTCAATGTCACCAATACTGCTTCATTTAAAAGAAGGCGACAGTCTGTAACTGTTGTCAGTCCGGTTTATGTCACTTTGAACTACAGACAAGACGAACAACGTTCAATCATGTATTCCAGTAAGCTGGAACATAAAGTAGTGCTCAATACTGCGCGGTAATTGTGTGCACTGCAGACGATGAGACTCTTAATTTACTTTATTGAGCGACAAACCGACTACTGTAGCTTGTAATTGACTTGCATTTTACGGCAGTCTCGCTGACGAAGCGTCGTCTGTAGTTTCTCGTTTTTATTTCGTGTCTTGTTATCCATTTTTACAGCTTCCATTGTGGTCCTTTATGCCTCAACTTGTAATTCGATTGCCCATAACATTTCCATAAAAAGACCTGTAATTTATGGTGTTTCAGTTCCGTTGGCTATGAATTTGTTCTACAATAAACTGTGAACGAAACACTGGGACATTTTGGAGTGTTTTGACGATATGTGTTCCTGGAGTAACTGTGATTAAATCCCTTGTCTGTGATACAGTATTACTGACAGCGAAGGCGGACTTTAGAGATTCTGGTTTTAGGTACAGTCCGAAAAGAATGCTGAGGAATGATTTGCAGTATTGCTGGTTCTCTATACATAGCATTTTTATATCAAAACTCATTTAAGATTATTTTTTATTTCTTATAAATCTGTACAATATTCTTTTAAGTTAAGGTTCTATTATTTTCTGTGAACTTGCAGAAATTGAGGTATTTAATGAAAGTAGGATAAAAAAGAGGGGAAAAATTAAAATAAGAAAGAGGAAAATAGAAACAGATGTATAAGAAAAGCGAGATTTAAAAAGGGGAGGAAATAAGTACGATGAGAGGGGAAAAATTAAAGAAAGATAAAAATAGACATGTGAGAAGTGTACGAAAGTGGCACGTCTGAATTTATATTTCGCAACTTTATGGCTCCGTGTGTGGTTGGACAGGGGAGTACTAAATGCCATTTTTCTACGACAAACAGGATCTATTTATTGATACATTCGTATTAATCTGGCTGTCACTCGATGAGAAGATGTAAATGGCCACAGAAGGAGCGTCAGTGGTACGTCGGCTTAGTACCGTACCTGCAAGAGTAATAATTTAAACATGAGTTACGTTTTTCACCCAATGTTGTCGATAACAAATTTACATATAACTGAATGTCACATGATTATTTTATCGCGCAGGAAGGATTGATACAGGAGGCTCTCGGTAATCCGGATCCCCTGGTGCTCCGGACAGTTTTGGGCCAACTACATCCGAATGTATGTAATTGAAATTATTATTACAGTATATTATTATTATTATTATTATTATTATTACACACTGTTAAATATCGTATTTCCGCTTTAAGGAGTTTTTAAATTTAGCATTTAGTGATTCTTTTTTATGTTACGAGTACCACGCAGTTGTCCCTCGGTGGTTTGGGTTCCCGGGTAATCCGGACTTCTCCCGCCCCCACAATGTAGTCCCGATGACCGAATCCGGATGACCGAGGGACTACTCTACCTACTCAGCATTATAGAGGTGACAGAAAGGCAGGACTGACTACATAAACACTTCACTTTTTGTGTGAAGATACGAGTTAAGGCTGCCTAATCATAACTTATATATAGGAGGAAGTATAGCTACTAAACTTCAAAGAACAAGCGAGAGCAAGATGAATAATTTTGCATAATGAAAAACTTAATTGTACTTGTTCTTAACCAAATGTTCTTAAGATTATCGAAAAGATAACACGGACGGTGGATGTTGGTCGCTTGGTCCAGGTGAGAAGCTCATACAAAATTTTTGTTTGGAAACCCGGTTGGAAGGTTGATGTGTAATGAGGATAATATTAAAATGGGTCTTAAAATATATTATACTAGTAGAAGCATGCGAATTGAATTTATTTGGTTCATAACAGGGACCAGTGGCTGGCTGCTGTTGCGAATATGGCAATGAACTGTCGTGTTCCGTACAGGGCGGAGAATTCTTTGCTAGCTGAGATCGAGGGTGACCCTAAGTATTTAATGCAGTGGTTACAAGTAATCTGCAGTCTGTACGTGGAGCACACAGGTCAAATTCTATATACGTTATCTGAGTGGTTTTTTTACCCTATTTACTTTCTCGCATTCGTTCAGCCACTGGAACTGATGAACGCCTGCAATCCTACATTCAGACTACACCGTCTTACGCCGGTGTCGGAGAAGTTGTCGCTCGATCATGGCAAACGCTGCTGTGTTTGACAAACTGATCTTTTTTGTTACAGTGTCCGATGTTCATAATGCAACGACTATACTAGTCTTCCGGGGTATGACACCTTGTAGGATAGTGTTACGTGTTATCTTATGGGGAAAGTTTACTGCCTACTTCTTCAGGGTAGCTCAAACCCACACGTCTTGAACTACCCTGAAGATGGAGGCGTCAGGGTATTTTGAAACGTTTGTATGTGCTAACCCACAGAAGAAAATCTTTATTAGCACCGTTATTAGAACCCTAATTCGTGTACGTTTAACGAAACTGTGTAGCTTGTTGTGCACAGTATTTGTGTAAGATCTAATGCGGTGGAAATCGAGGGTTCCGCGGTCAGATGTTTTGGAGTTACGCAAGCCTATTGCCTTTGCGGTGAAATTGGTAAATGTAATTTTGATAATTTTCGAGCGCACTTCTTGTTTTCCTTGGCATCTTTTTATTTTTTGAAATGAAATTTAGGTTTTAGTAACTTTTACAGTCATCCCTCGCTTTTCGCGGGGGTTAAGTTCCAAAACTCTCCGCAAAAAGCAAAAAAACCCGTGAATAAATTACAGCCCCCGAAAAACAAAGCTTCTGTATTTTTAGTACTTTCGTTTATAATAGTACTTTTTAATGTTTCTTTTATGCTTAAGTAGCTTTTTAGTAATTTAACTAAAAAATAGTGAAATTTAAGAAAGAAAAGCATTTTAATATGCTTTTTACTCACTTGTAATGTTAATTTGCGACTGGGAGGGCCAAGTCACGGTGGCAACGCATGACCAACTGCACCACTTTTACACGAAGCTTGTAGAACCTTCTAAAATGTTATGGGAAGTTCACGCATTTTTTTACATTTTTATTCTTGTTGCGATCCCAAAAATTTGCGAAAGAGCAAAGTACGAACCCGCGAAAATCTGGGGATGAATATTCCTTTTTTGCAACGAAAAAGTACAATATTCTTTAGAGGGGTTCAGCGAAAATCGAGATTTAATCACAAGGCTTCCACAGTCATTAAGCGGACCACTGATCTAACCCTTCGGGATCGTAAAATGTATGTAGAATACGTCTAAGATGTCATTTGAATGACACTTGTTACGCTATTTGTTTTCTTGCATTGATTCCTCCCTAAGTCTTGCGCGTCTGGAAGGATATACGCCTGCAGAAAAGTGTTTAGACTACTCCGTCATACTGGAGTGTCGGAGAAGTGGTCGCTCTGTCACGGCGAAGACCGCGTCTTCTGTGTCTATAGCCGTGCCAGCTTGGCTTCTGCGTGCCCGAAACGCTGAGAGTGCTTACTCACCCTCTGGTATTGTGGGACGAGAAAAGTCGATTGGCAGGCATATTTCAGTATTTTCAGACAGAATATGTGGTGTAAGAATACTTACGTTGTGAGAAAGGGCTGACTTATAAAATATATTGGTTTCTGCGTGCTTGCATCCAGCCGGACGATAGATAACATGTGAAGTAGCCATTCTTCTTAAAACCACTTATCAAATTGAAGCCTTAAGATTAGTATTGTTGTATTCTGCATTACTACACAGTGTAGTCCGGTATGTTGGCGCCAGTGTTTCGGAGAAACACAATTTATCCATCTTTAGGGAAGAAGTGACATATTTTTAGCTTCTAAATTTAGATGGTTTGAAGATTCTTCTGGAATATGACGCTGTGTCGTTAGGTGTGTAGCTCCCGACGTTTCGAAGGATTGTACTGCCTTCATCGCGAGGAACATACAGTCAGATCGAGGAGTCCAAGATTGCTTGAAACTGAAGGTAAAGGCAGTGCGATGCTTCCAAACGTCTGGAACTACGCACCCAAAAGTACAGCGTCACGTCTCGGAAAAATTTGAATCGTCAGCAACACCGCTGTGAGAACCTCAAATCTCGCGTTGGATAGATCAACTGTGTTTTAGAATGTGAAGCTGTTTATTTTGCTAGAGGGTTATCAACTTTGAGAAGGAAACTACTGTCTCCATTTTCAGGGCACAGAGCATACTTTCATATGTTCCACTCAGAATACTGCAGTTTCTTTCGAAACTTTGGTACCTACGTACCAGACTGCACGGCATCACATCCCAGAATACGGCCATCAGAAACTCAAACCCCTTTCTCTGCGTAATGGCTCTCTGAATTATTCCTTCAGTAGAATATAAAACAGCATCATTACCTGTAGCGGTAAGTTATTTAGCGTTTGGTTTGTGATGCATTTTGAGCCATTAGAAATTCTCACTTCAAGTAATTTTTGACATTTTAATAGTAATTGTATAATTGTGATTAATATAAGTTCATAATGCCGATATTGAGTGTGCCCCCTGTCACGACGTAGCCCCTCCTAAGATTGCGGATTGAGCAGACGGCCTGCAGATATGGAGGGACGCGATACAAGGGACGATCTTCCTGGCTGCGCGTTGGACGAGATGGTAACAAACCGCAGAAATTCAACGTATTACAAAACTTTGACGTGCCTTTGGACTTGGACGGATATTTTGGAATGGCAGGCTTTTGTTGTCTAAACCTGACTTAAAGGGACTGCTTTGAAGGCCTAGACGTAGATGGGAATATAATATTAAAATGCTCTTAAAGTACAATTGGTTTGTAGCTATGTGAAAAAAAACCTGGCCCAAGATGGGGACCGATTAGGGGTTTATGTGAACACGTAATAAATAATCGGCTTACAAAAAAAAAAGTGCAGGGAATTTCTTCACTAGGTGAGGAAGTCTTACCTTCTCAAGAGGGATTATGCTGCGTGGAATTAATTAGTAGTTTGTATTTATATAAGGTTTACTTAACCACTAGTGCGGGGTCGGTCAGAAAACAAGTTTGGACGGAGTGTGATTTCGTAGCTAAAGAACCTGCAGTGTTTGCGATTATATAAGGGCAATTCGTCGCGGAGCAATTATCATTTGTTTCCTGCGCTGAAGCAAAATCTTGGTAGCTGCATGATAACACGGGACAGGGACTGATATCAACAGGACGCAGAAAACCTGATCCTACGATACGATAAATGCGTTAGCGTGGCGGTGACTGTTTGTTAAAGTAGTGGGATATAACTACAGTTATATTTGGACTTCTCAGTTAGAACTAAAAGTAGATAACCCAAAATATGGGGATTTGTTGTGGCTGAGACAGTTTGTTGCAGACCTCTTACCGCGGAGGCCCTGGTTCAAACCCAGGCCAGTTCATGTGGGATTTGCTGTGGACAAAATTGCATTGGGATAGTAGTCAGTAATTCGGTTTTACCCTGTAAGTGTCTTTCCTCCAATGCTTAATACTCATTCAGTGATCTATTACCGACGCCATTTAATCTCAGCAGTTGACAGGGTCGTTAAATAGTACAATATAACCCACAAAATATGTGCACGGTGAACTTATTTACTGACCGGTTTGGCATTGTGATATATGTTGAAGGTTTGTAATAAATATATCATTATAGTTTATTCGGGCTGGAGAAGAAAGGAGGAGATCAGTTGGACCGATTGTGTGAGAAATTAAGTATTATTACATAGAGTCAAGGAGCAGAGGAATACCCTACGTACAGTAAAAAGAAGAAAGGCTAACTGGTTTGGTCACATCTTGCGTGGAAACTGCCTTCTAAAACACGTGATTGAAGGAAAGTTAGAAGGAAGGATAGAAATGACGGGAAGACGAGGGAGAAGACGTAAGCAGCTACTGGATGACCTTAAGGAAAAGAGAAGATACCGGAAATTGAAAGAGGAAGCACTAGATCGCATCCTGTGGAGAACTCGCTTTGGAAGAGGCTACGAACCTGTCGTAAGACAGACTACGGAATGAATGAATGAATAGCTTATTTCCTGAGCATCTTGTTATTTATTTAGGTTACATTGGCAACACAAATTTGAAAACTATGTTTCATTTTCCCTGTTAGCAGAAATTAAATTTTGAAGCACTGAACCGGAGACAGCTTGCTTCCCTCATGATGATTGCTGAGGACATTAAATTTTTAATATTCCGGGCAAATGGTACGAGCACACTGCGAACTATGAACCTTTGTGGTCAGAGTACTATTTATTACCTACTGTGGGAACCACTGCAGTCTGTGCA
This sequence comes from Reticulitermes speratus, assembly GCA_021186555.1. Classification (NCBI taxonomy): domain Eukaryota; kingdom Metazoa; phylum Arthropoda; class Insecta; order Blattodea; family Rhinotermitidae; genus Reticulitermes; species Reticulitermes speratus. The sequence continues at coordinate 11,737,753 of JAJKFL010000427.1, read as the reverse complement.
AAGACCCTTATCCTTGAGGGCATATCTGCTTGTCAGTGTCAATATCAACGAGTTGAAATTTTGGAACCCTATAACACTGCATTGTTTGGAGTAAGCCATCATGCAGTGGCTATTGTTTAGGTCTGACGAATGCGCGTCCACATTGTATATGGCACGTCACAGGTAACGTGCAGGTAATGTCGGTGGCATATGCCTTTCTTTATAAACTTGTTTGTATTTAGCACAGTTGAGAGATTCGTTGCGGCTTTTCACGAGGTCGGACCCACAATCATATCACAATACGAAACTTGGACATTCGCACTGAGAGAAGAGAAAAGGCCGAAATGTGTGAGACGGCGTCACGCAGGAGGAAGTAACGGGAGTTGTGATAAAGTTGCATAAAGAGGATATTGTTGGTTTGTGCTACTCACCAGATATTAGAGGGATCAGATCAGGAGGAATGTGATGGGCGGATTATGTAACACGTACGGGAGAAATTAAGAATGCTCACGACATATTCGCTCTTCTGGGGGGGGGGGGGGTTGCGCATCGTGGATTTGTAGTTAGTTACTGACGTTTCGGGACAACCTATCAGTCCCATCTTCAAGGACTGCTTGATCCTTGAAGGTGGGACCGATGGGTTGTCCCGAAACGTTGGTAACTAACTACCAATCTACGCTCTGTAACTTCCCAGAAGAGCGAAGATCTCACTTATACCCCGGCGGAATCCTGAAATCACGCAATGCTCACAAGACTTTGACGCCTAAAGGGGTAGATCACTTGGCAGACCTAGTCATAGATGGCAGTAAAACATAAAATTGATATTAAAGAATATGGTGTGAAGGTATTAAAGGAACCGGGGTAGCGTAGTCGGTATAGCAACTAGGCTACAGACAGGGCTGTCCGGGGTTCCAATCTAGGTAGGGGTAACGGATAACTTTCCTCTTCTCCAAAATATCCAATCTGGCTCTGCGGTCCACACAGCCTCCTCTTCAATGGGTACCATGATTCTTTACCAGGAGTAAAGCAGCCGGGACGTGAAGTCAACCTCTCATCTATCTGGTGCCGAAGTTATGAATCAGTGGAACCTTACCTCTATTCTCCATATATGCCTTTATGACGTGGACAGGGACGAATATACTTTTTACCTATGTGTGTGCATGGACTGCATCAGTTGTGGATTCTTTAGGGCAGGAAAGTAATTTTTTGTTTCAATAAAAGCAAGGAATTTCTTGATCAGTGTTGTGGCCGTCTGCTCCAAGGGTTATAGGAGCAGCGTGTGTTCTGCCATTGTCTGACACTTGTCAGAATAAGCACAGCAGTTATTGGCTAATAACGTGTTCTTATACATTCATGATTATTGTTGCAGATTTCAATACTTCTCTTATTAACCCTTCATTGTCGGCTGTGGTGCACTCTACGGATCTTTCATTCTTCACATGATTTCGGCTTCGGTGCACTATTTTTTTTTCAATGGCTCGACAGCCCCTTGGGGTCTTAGGCCACCTCATTTTTCGAGGCTTCACGATCACACACATTTGAGACACACCACAGTCGGTAGGACTCCTCTGGACGAGGGACCAGCTCGTCGCAGAGACCTCTACCTGACAACACACAACAGTCACAAGAGACAGACATCCATGCCCCCGGTGGGATTCGAACCCACAATCCTAGTAAACGAGCGGCCGCAGACCCACGCCTTAGACCGCACAGCCACTGGAATCGGCTCGGTGCACTATTCGGACCTTTAATTCCTCACGTGCTGCAGACATCAGTACACCGTACGTTTATGAATGCATTCAAGGGTACTATAAATTTACAACTTCTCTGGTCCTGGGCAGTACCTGGAATTTAAACCCTAGCGTCGTTGAAAGGTTAATATGAGTATATTTTGTAGTGCCAGGAGGGTTTAGCGGAAATATTTAATGTGGGGAGTATTGTGACGTTTTTCCAGCTGTCCAGAGACTGTTGGTTTACTGTTCATATACTTGACAAGCTGTTCGATTATCAGCTTGTCAAGAAATTAACATCTGTGTACACCCAGAGCAATGATTACCAAATTAGACACCAAATATTGATTATAATGCAGCTGGTATGTTTTTATGAAATATTGTGTAAAGTGTTATTAATTCTGATATCCTTGATTTCATGCTTCCGCCGTGATGTTAATGAAATCTGAGGTCTTCTGGGCTATTACGCGGCGTCGTGTGGTAGTTGTTTACCGACGTTTCGGGACAACGTATCGGTCCCATCCTCACGGGTCCCACTCGGACTCTTGACCCGTGAGGATGGGACCGATACGTTGTCCCGAAACGTCGGTAAACAATTACCACACGACTTCGCGTAATAACCCAGAAGACTGCAGATTTAATTCTGATATGTTTCTCTTACGAGAATACCTGCAGTCCACAAAGGAATATTGGTTGGGAAGGATATATTTTTCCACACAGTATATTGAATATATCTTTAAACAAGACAAGGGGGGAAAATTTTTCACGTTTTATAGTTGTATATATCTTTTTATTACAACCTAGCAAAATTAATGCTATTTCTGTAGACAATACATTACAGTGGCAGTAAACCACATATGGGTCTCCACAAGAGACAAACATATACAGTGCCACGTTTTGCCGTTGGTTAGATCTGACTTGGTTCGTGGGGTGACGGTAATGTCAACTGCTGTTTAAAATTTGTAATCTACTGTTTATTCTCTCTCTTGTCCGCATTCAGATCGTGGATGATACGCTTATCATTACACTACGGTTTGAAACCGGCATGACCCTTCCTATCCCGTTATTGGAGCATAGAAATACAGTAGCTTACATCTGAAACTTTGAAGGTTAAAGGTCGCTTACGGGTACATGGTACAGATATAATAACGATGTAGGAAATAACGCCGTTTCAATAACTCGATATAGATATTTAATTTCAAGTAAGATCTGAAATTCATACGGCCAGAAGTATCGAAGTTACGGTCTTATCTGGCGTGATGTCGTGTACTTTTGTAGATGGTTATTAACTTTTTGATAAAACTGGTGCCTCTGTCTTCAGGTAATTTCTTGAATTGTGAAGATGGTATCAGTACATTACTCCGAAGTGATGGTAAAATACCGCACGATTTCACATCCTAGAAAAAATAAAATCTGGACATAATTTTATCTTTTAATGTGCCATTATAGAAATTTTATAATCAGATCTGCCACAGGTGACAGCTAACGTCGCCTCACATTAGTACGACTGGAATGTTAAATGTTGAACGTGCTACTTGCGAGACCTTTGTGGAGATGTTGGATAATATTAAAAATAACCTTAAAGAGATAGGGTTTAGGATGCGGCCGAGAGTAAACTGAGAATACGGACCAGTAGCAGGCTCTTGTGAAGACGGCAATGGATCATAGGGTTTTGTCGATGGCTGGAAATTTCTCGACCACCTGATATACTGTTGATTAAATTTTATATTGTTCATACCGTGCATTTTCATTTGATCACACATTTCTTAAAGTGTTGATTCTTTAAGAAGTACTCCGCTTGATGGAGTTAGAGGTGTCCTTCCAATGACTGTCTGATGGGCTTAGATGGGAGGATAATATTAAAGTGAATTTTAAATAAATAGAATTTGAGGTTGGGGACTGCATTGTTCTGGCTCAGGATAGCGACCAGTCATGGGCTCTTATGGACGCGTTAATCAGTTTTCACTTTCAATAAAACACCAAAAACGTTCTGAACAAATGAGTAACTATTAGATTCTCAAGGTGGACTCTCCTTCATGGCTTTAATATATGTGTAACATGAAGGTTATCCGATTATATGTCGTTGTAATCTGTATTAATTGGCATTTTTATCACCATCATAAGCCTTAAAACAAGATAGGCAATGTACGTATAACGTAACATTGTGGCGCTTGCTTTGGCTTATCCATTTTGCAGTGAAAACATAACAATGCATTTTGTGTGAGTTGTTGAGCTACATGTCACTGTCAACTGTATGAAAATAATGAGTGTTGCACAACAACGCTTTTGTGGTAAATTTATGTCACCGGTAACGGTGCAAATCATTCTAACAGTTTTTGAAAGAAATTATATTCCAAATAATTTGCAGTCTTTTCACACGTTAATATAAGACTGCATTGAAACAAAAGAATGTTCGTTTGCTCATGACCTGCTTTAGACGTACAATTTGGCTAAACAGATCGTATTGACAGACAAGTCGTTGCGTAGTTTCTCTGTTTTTGTAAGTGTTGCTATAAAACATTTTATGAGATCAGACGGAATTAATCAATTATGAAGCAAAAAGTAATAAATATTATGAGTGTGTGTCTGTGTTCTTGCCTAAGTTATCCGGCATGTAAAGAGCACCTTTTGTATATATATATATCCACATTATATCATAAATGGCACAATTTTCGTAAAAAATGTACTGAACATAAGGTGTGCGTTTTGATTTTACCTACAACGTTTGCCTGGAACATCTCTCATTCTAAGAACAATTTGGCGAGGTAATATTATCATAAGTGTACATAGGTCTTTATGTAAAGTACTTGTTATTCTTGTCAGATTTTAATGAAACTTGAATATTTTCTACAGATTTTCGAAAAAACTTCAAATATCAAATTTCATGAAAATCCTTCCATTGTGAGCAGAGTTACATGCTGACGGAAGTACAGATAGACAGACAGACAGACATAGCGAAGCTAATAGTCGCCTTTCGCAATTTTGCGAACACGCCTAATGAGGCTAGTTTTAACGCTGTTCATAATTACATTTTATAACTACTTAATATGAATCATTCACAATCGGATTCCGACTCTTTTAGCATCTAGTGTCACACTATTATAGTCTTTAATGTCCTCGGTTTTACGTTTTTGTAAGAAGATTCCATGATTTACCTGTACAAAAACGTGAATAATATCGATTCTCCTATCCTACAATTCCGATGAATTAACACAGATCATTTCAGGAGGCTGCAAGTAACTATTTTTTTGCTCAAATAAAGCACATACATTTACGTCAAGAGAGCTATTTATTATCTGCCATTCACTCAATCATCCTGCAATTCAAATGATGCGTTGGGTTGGAGATTATACATGAGGGAACAAATGAGGTTGGCCACAGCCTCCTGAATAATTGTCTATCTAACTCTGGTCTTCGCACTGGTGCCTCCATGGATCTACCACAGCTTATAGTAATACACCCTATCCATAGCTAAAGGCTTCTAGCTACTAGACATATTAATTCATTATCGAACCCCACTCCACACCCAACCTTTCCTGCCTTGGGCATTCACTGCCACAGAGGTGCACTGCAGTGCCGAATCTTCCGCAAAGATAAAACGCCGTGTCTGCCGTGGCGCAGTTGGTTGAGGCACTGCGCTACAAGCCGTAAGGTCGCGGGTTCGATTCCCGATGGTGCCATTGGAATTTTTGACATAATCCTTTGGGTCGCACTATGGCCCTGGGGTTGACTCAGCCTCTAACAGAAATGTGTACCAGGAATATTTCCTGTGGGTAATGGTGGCCGGTGCCTAGGGCTGACAACCTTACTACCTTCACGTGCCGATTTGGGAGCCTCAACCCCCTGGCCTGTATAAGAATTGCTTTACCTTTACGATAGTGATTTACAGCTTAGCAAGTAGTTATTAATAGGAGTAGAAGATATTTTAGTCGATATTGCAGTGTTTAATTTCACGAAAAAGATATATATCATACAAATACATGGCTGCACCACTTAGTGCATTATGGTTTTTTAAACTTAACATGTTGGTATGATTGTAGTTGTGTTTCTAGAACGTTGAATTTACAATTGTTACGTATTTTTTGAAGGAGTAAAAAATTGTTGCGCGCGCAAACAGACTTTTTTTAAGCGAATCTTATATTTCAACATTAATGATGATTTAGACAGACTCACGAATTTTCCTTTGAAATTTCTACGCGGCTTCTGCTGCTGATTCTTAAGATATAATTTATACCTACGACATAAAAGTTGGAAACGTATACATGCTTTACATTTATGTACTTGTTTCTGAATTGAAAACTTCTTTGTCTTTATGTTATTTACTAACAAATACACATTTTTGTCGCAAACATAATCACACTACGTGTACATAATGTTCATATATATGTATATACTTTTATTGTCTTGCGCTGAATATTTATCATCTTCATTAACATTGTCGTATTTATTTTATTGTTTATTTAACGCCGCTTTCAATATGTTAGATTAAGTAGCCTCAAATTATATGATTGCAAGGCAATAATGAACTTGAAATTATATGAAAGGAATCGGCCATATAATTTTAACACGCTACCCCGGAACGTGAGGGAGAGACTGAGGAAAACCACTAAAAATTTCAGGTTTGTCGGTATTGCGGCCGATATTGAAATTGGGCGCCTCCAAATACAAGGCAGAATCATTACGGCTCGAGTCACCTTGCCCAATATCATCATGATGATCATTATCATCACCATCATGATGATTATGATGACGATCAACGTCATTGTCATGATAATCGTCGTCATGATCATTATCACCACAATCATTATTATCAACGACGACGACAGAGACGAAGACAAAAGAAGGATAAGTACCCTGCTCGTATTTTTTCGGCTCCATCTCTTGCGACATATTATCGTTGGTCCTTAAAGGATTCTGTTGCCTTGTACATGGTCCAGTCTTCCCTCCTTATGTACCTAATGTTGCCCCCGTATTTAAGTAAGCGCCACGACTTGAAGACACGTGGGCTTGAGACATAACTGCACGCTTTTACAACTTGGCACTGGATGGAGTTGACAGGTCAGCGTCGTCACTCGCCAGTCGTTTTAGCCCACCGTAAGGTGTCCCTAGTACCCATGGTTACGACAATGCGTGGGCCAGCGTACGTTGGATCTTTTAGAATGAAATATCTTGCTTTGACAGAATCTACTTGTATACTCGTCGTAAGCCATAGCCGTCACTGAGTGTCCGAGTGTTTGGTTCTCATTTGGGCTGACGCATTTATCTTTTCCTTGATTTCTGTGTTTGCTGGTTTTCGGTTTTTATATGATATTAAGCCCGTAGTTTTTTTTTACGATGTTAGGATGTTAGGCTGTGTGCTGTTTTTGTAAGATGTTGGGCCTTTATGTCTATTTTTGTAAGGTGTTAGGCTGTGTGCTGTTTTTGTAAGATGTTGGGCCTGTGTGTCTATTTTTGTACGATGTTAGGCTGTTGCTGTTTCTGTAAGATGTTGGGCCTGTGTGTCTATTTTTGTACGGTGTTAGGCTGTGTGCTGTTTCTGTAAGATGTTGGGCCTGTGTGTCTATTTTTGTACGGTGTTAGGCTGTGTGCTTTTTTGTAAGATGCTGGCTGTGTGTCTATTTTTGTAAGATGTTAGGCTGTGTGCTGTTTTTAAGATGCTGGGCCTGTGTGTCTATTTTTGTACGATGTTAGGCTGTGTGCTGTTTCTGTAAGATGTTGGGCCTGTGTGTCTATTTTTGTACGATGTTAGGCTGTGTGCTGTTTTTGTAAGATGTTGGGCCTGTGTGTCTATTTTTGTACGGTGTTAGGCTGTGTGCTGTTTTTATAAGATGCTGGGCCTGTGTGTCTATTTTTGTAAGATGTTAGGCTGTGTGCTGTTTTTGTAATATGCTGGGCCTGTGTGTCTATTTTTGTACGGTGTTAGGCTGTGTGCTGTTTCTGTAAGATGCTGGGCCTGTGTGCTGTTTTTGTGCTGTGTTAGGCCCGTGTGTTTTTTACTGTGGGCAGAGATAAAACATTTGGAAAAGCTCAGTTTCGTATTCTAGAAAATAGATGTCATTAATGTGTAGGCACCAAAATTAAATTACTGCGAAAAATTTTAACGAGGACCCCAAAAATACAAGTTAATATAGAACTGTCAGATAGATGTGAAGACGGAGCAAGTTTCCACAGTCGGTCATACATGATTTCATCATCATTCATTCGTTTCGATGCGAAGTCTTTCATAAACGCAGAGTAAATACTGTTCAGTATGCAGGTTTTTGTATGAACAGTGGGTAGCATATGTTTCACGTTAAACAACTCTTGGTGTCACTCCTCATCCCACTTCACCATTCGATTTGAACACTGTGGCTGCCAGAAATCCAATTCACTTGTAGGATTCAGTGTACTTTATTTAAATTTAGCGTGACTTCTTACGCGTGTGTCGAATAGAAACGAGAAGCAAAGGCGTTTGTTTGCAGGAAATAGATACGTCTCTTCTCTGGTTGGAACTGGAAAGAATAATTTTCAGTTTTTTGTAGAAAAAGTTTTAATATTGAAGTATTTATATCTGTATAATAAATACTTTACTTAAATAAAGGAAGGCGAGGCAAGGCCTTGTGGTCTAATGAAGGGAATTTTCTACATAAACTGAGAGAAGTGTATAAAGGAGTTCAACGACAATCGTCCGAGATTCGAACTGGGTACTTGTGATTACAGTGTGTACAAATTTTAAATGTACTATTGCTACGTCATAGTAAAGACTCGATAAATTCCGTGAGTCAGGTCGGCATGGAACATAGATATGTACTGTCTCTTCTGCTCTTCTCAAAGTTCCAGGCCAAATATGACTGAGCCAGTCCAACAGCTCATCTGCGATAAACAACAATCTGAATACCAAAGTTTTTCTTTAAAGAATTTAATCTTATTATTTTGTAACATTTGAGTTTTCACGGAGAATGAGTGCATAAAAATATGTTCAGTAGTTCAGCCGCCTCATAGTTGAGCAAACAACTAATTTTCAAGCAGGCTTCCCATGTCTCCACCTTCAACGCATCCACCCTGATGACTCAGACAGCGAAGTCCCAATAATATTTGTTGTTTAGCTCAAATATGATGCAGCTGATTACCAAGAAGATATTAGTGTATAATTTGTGGTGCCTTCAAGATAATATTTACCTAACTTCTTCGTATTTTCTCGAGCTTTGCTTCAGTGGCATCCAATTTTTGATTTTGGACATAATCCGGAAGGATATCATGCAGGGAAATTTTTAGGCGCGTTCGCAAATTTTCGAAAAGCGACTATTAGCTGCGTTATGTCTGTCTATTTGTCCGTCCATCCGTTCGTCTGTCTGTCCGTCCGCGTGGAACAGCTCGGCTCAAACTGGATGGATTTTCATGAAGTTTCATATTTGAGTCTTTTTTCGAAGATCTGTCGAGAAAATTCAAGTTTAATTAAAATCTAACAAGTATAATTGGTACTTTATATGAAGACCTATGTACAATTATGATAGTATCTCACGCAGTCTTCTTAGAATGATAAATGTTTCAGACAAAAGTCTTAGAAAAAATCAAAACACACATTTTATATTCAGTAACTTTTTCCCGAAAATCGCGCCTTTTATGAGATAATGTGGAAAAATATGGTAGAGCCGGACAGGCCACAGATGACAATATAATATGACGCATGCGCATTGCATGCTGGATAACTAAGGCTACAGACACACACTCAAAATTTTAATACTTATTGATTTTCCACGGCAACAATGGTTACCCGAACGTGCCTCAATGTTACGTTATACGTACATTGTCTGCCTTGTTTTGTTGCACATTGTCGGTTTCTGTAACATTATTCAAGCGAAATTGTTTCATGTCAACAGAGAATACAACTGTAAGTTATATGTTACTCGTGTGAATGTAGGATGCTGTAGTATTCGTGATATTTAAACGCAAAATACACGAGTTTGCACTGCTGTTCCATAACTGTAATACTACTTAATACTGTAAAATAACATTTAATTAAAATGTAATAATAGAGAAGCCATATTTAAAACCCTTCTTTGCCACATAGACTTGTACAATAACAAACCGAATGACCAAATCTTGATTCAATGTAACATTTAATTCGGCGACCTTATTCTCCTCGTGTGTAAAATATGGCATAAATTTCGATGTTCAAAATTTATTACAGGCATATATTGCTAGTGCTGTCTTATTCGAGAAAAAGGTCTTTATAAAGCTCGCCTCTTTTTCATTCTCTTCAGTCTTATATGCGGCACGGCAGTTCAAGCTACTGAGTATCTTGGGTCTGCTTGAGCTACTCTCTGAAATACTGAACCTGGAAACATGTGAGAGGTCTTTGTCATAACGAAGTGAGTAAGCAGCTGTTGTATTCGCATGGAAAAGCGGTATAAAGATCGAGAAAACGTGACAATTTATCTCGTACAGTTATTATGTGTATTGGGAGATTAAATGGAAATGGCGAGATGTGTAGGGCAAGTAGCGCCTGAGGATAAATGAGAAAATATGCGCCGTCGAAGAGTTTATGATATTTCGTATAATCGCTTGAATTTCGCCTGATGGCCGCTCGATTTACGAAGCTTGATCTGTATCTATATAGCAAGAAATATGTTCGTAAAGAGACGTACTGTTTTAATGCAACGCTTAGGGGCGTGTTTGTCCGTTCGTGTTGCTTGCACAGTGTTTATCAGTGGTTACTTTTGGTCATCGTAACTGCGTTGTGGCTGCCTGTGAACTGAAGTGTCAGTGACGGTGCCTATATCTTTATTATTGATGCCTAAGGATTATTTATAGTGGCCGTGCGGTCTAAGGCGTGGGTCTTCGGCAGCTCGCTTACTAGGATCGTGGGTTCGAATCCCACGGGGGCATGGATGTTTGTCTGTTGTGAGTGTTGTGTGATGTCAGGTAGAGGTCTCTGCGACGGGCTGGTCACTCGTCCACAGGAGTCCTACCGACTGTGGTGTGTCTAAAGTGTGTGATCATGAAACCTCGACGAAACGAGGAGGCCCAGGCCCATATAGGGCTGTCGAGTCAAAAAAAAAAAAAAAAAGATTATTTATATTTATTCCAGGACTGGACTAAATAATTATTATCTTATGGGCTGGATTCGAACCTCAGATCTTTCAGGCTAAGGGCTGAAAGATCTTGGTTCGATTTCCGTTAGGGGAAAGGTTTTCTCTTCTCTAAAACATCTAGACCGGCTCTGGGGCCTAAGCAGCCTCCTATACAGTTGGCAACGCGGTTGTTTCTGGAAGATAAATCGGCCGGCGCGCGATAGTGCCGAGGTTAAGAATGAGTGGAGCTGCACCTCTACTCCTCCCGTATGCCTTCACGGCCTGGACAAAGAAAATTGTAACTTGACCTTACGGACTTGGTACTCCTATGTGTATGTCGAACTGGTCGCAGGTCTCAGGTTTCATGGAAAACACTGTGTTTCAAATATTGATTAAACATTTAATACGCTGTGAATTTTAAAACGGAGACATATTTATCAGTTAACTTTACCGGATAGAGTGATTTCGGGCTTCCGCTAGATGTAGATGATATTTGTGATCTTCTGGGATATTTACCGGATATTTTATTACTGAATGTCCCATTGCATTTGCCTATACTTGGTCTGTGAACAGAAATTGGCTAATTATAATAGGGATTAACTACATATGTACTTACGTATATGTAGCAATACAGTATTAGTAAAGGAACAGTGTAATGAGTGTACTGCCTTGGCTGGGGGCTGGAGACCGATTAATCGTGCTTCGATTCCCGGAAGAGGCGAGAAATATTTCTTTTGTCCAAAGGGTCTGCACCGTCTATGGGGCCTACGAAGCGTCCTATTCAATGGTTGAAACTGCCGAGACCTGAAGATTACCCCTCACCTCCATCTAATGCTTAGGTTACGAATTAGTGGCGCGATACCTCCATCCCTTCATATGTCTTCATGGTTTGCATGGGGGCTATTTTTATCGATACAAATTGATTCTCGCTTTATTCAATTATATTTTACAATACCATAATTTTCGTAGGTACTGTTCTACGTTTTCTGACAGAACTGAATAATTTCACTAAATACCTCAGAAAATATAGTATATAATCGGTCTCAGAACTAGTATTTGAAGTCCCTAGCGAATACGATTGCCAGCAACTGAAAACAGTAACACGGCGTGGTTGAGTTTATGTCATTAGATAATTCTTAATTCGTTTGTTGCAAGTAGAGAGCCATTCTAATTAACAGGCGCCATTTTCTTTTATATTTTCCATCACGTATAAGGAGGCTGTGTTACTCTAAACAGTGTTCCTAACACCACAGGTTCTGTCTGTTATCGTGGAGTTACTGCCCAAAGAGGTAGAATAAAAGAGGCTTTTTAGGTCGTTGGAGTGTTTATATTTTAGGAAGGATTAGGCAGATGTGACATTCCCAGCGGTTGCAGCCAACGTCATGGAGAGGAGGGGCTGAGGTGAAGGGAGTGTGAGAGGATTCGTTGCCGTCACATGGACCGCCGATAATCCAGCACCGGGATGGACTAGTCCTATAGAACCTAGGTTCACTCTCTCAGTCCTGATAGTGAATGGACTGCTTGTTAGCCCCTAGGGACTTCAACAGCTGGCCTGTTTCCTGCGAAGTGTTTGCGTTGCAGAGAGAAAACCTTGTAAGTCCAATTTTTATTGAAGCAGTACCTTCGTATTTAAACTTTTAAAGCGCCTTTTTTAACCCTTTAGAGCCTAGTGTTTACTATATATACCACGGAGTTTAAGACTCCAAAATTCTACATTTTTCAGTAGAGTGCATATATGGATTTTGTATGGATTTCAGAAGAAACAGTGATTATTTCCGTATAAAACATTAACAGGTTGGTTTATACGTATTACCGAGATGCATTGTGTTTACTGGGCGGTACGAGCTGATATTTAACTACAGTTCACCTTAATCTTAGGTTCGTACAAGACACGCAATATACGTAACATTAAGACGCTTTCGCTTAACCATTGTTGTCGTGGAAAAGCATACGTATTACATATTCTGAGTGTGTCTATAGCCTTAGTTATCCAGCATGCAAAGCGCATGCGCCGTATTATATTGTCATCTGTGGTCTGTCTGGATGTACCATATTCTTCCACATTATTTCATAAACGGAACGAGTTTTGTAACAGAGTTACAGAGCATAAATGTGTTTTGTTCTTCTCTACAACTTTTTCTGAAACATTTAACTATCTAACTAACTCCACGGAGCAGAGTCCTTCTTGAGGAGCTAACAGGTCGTTAGCTAGTCAAGAAATTCCCCGCGTTTTATGGAACCCGAAGGTTCATTACCGCATTCACAAGAGCCCGCCACCTGTCCCTATTCTGAGCGAATCAGTCCAGGTCCGAGGCTTTGTCAAATGTTTCTTAACGTGGTAATTTTTTAAGGTGAGGAGTTGTCAGCACCTCTCCCAACCCCAAGCTGGAGGAACACCCCTTGTCGGCTGTCCGCGACTGCTTATTCAATATATTCGCAGCTACCCTGCACATCCGCAGGCCGTTCCTCCATCCGCAAACTGAGGACGCGCCATGCCGTGGTGACAGGGACCGACTTATCATCGTCTGAACATTTCCTATTCTAAAATTAATTCAGCGAATTGTCAAAACTGTATATAGGTATTCATGTAAAGTATCCACTATTCTTGTCATATTTTTTTTGGTGAAGGGCCCCGCAGCAGATGCTACGGACGCACCGCAGCCTAGAGGCTTATTGTGCAACCTTTGTGATTAAGATAATTAGTTTTTTTCTTTTTTCCAAGTACTGGAGCACCTTATGATGAAGATGAAGATGAGCAGTTTTTTTACCAAGTTTTACAAGTAATGGAGCATCAGTGGAATGAAACTGACAGGGAAAACCGAAGTACCCGGGGAAAAAACCTGTCCAAGTGCCACTTTGTCCACCACGAATCCCACATGGACTTACCCGGGATCGAATCCGGGCCTCCGCGGTGAAACGCCGGCGACTAACCGCTTGCGCCATGGCATGGCCTTGTCATATTTTAATCAAACTTGAATTTTCGACAAATTTTCGGAAAATGCTCAAATATCAAATTTCATGAAATCCTTAGAGTGGGAGCAGAGCTTTTCCATGTGGACGGACGGACAGACAGACAGACAGACGTGATGAAGCTGATTGTTACTTTTCGCAATTTTGCGACCGCGCCTAAAATGGAAGGAAAATGATAATTGAAGTTCTGTTTTCACTATTTACAGTGGGTGCAATAGAGTGGAGACCAGTATTATATGAAAATAAATAAATTTTAATTTGTATTTGCTAACCACACTGAGGATGTGAGGTCATAATGTAACTGAATATCGTTGCTTGTAATTTTCTTCCTGAAAAATGCGCGATTACTTTATGTAACCAACAGATGGCTGTCGTTGGACGGATTGATGTTACTCTGATAATCTCGCTCAAAATATCATATACAATTATAAAGTTATTCAAGGAGCTAGAAGCCTTTCAGCATCTCCCTTTCCACCAATGCACCATACTCATCCACTTCTACATATTGCTCTTACCAGAAGGACGAACGGGCTAAGCCTGGGAACTTCGGAAATCGGGGAGATTTGGACAGAAACGTATCTTAATTTTTTTAGTTTCTAAAACTTTAACATAAGATTATAATTTTTCCCAGGGGTTGTGTCTGCTTACTTATTGTGATTCTTAAAATAATCATCAGTAATTTTTTTAAACAAAATTAACTTTTTGTTCTTTTTAATGGAGACGCGCCGATCCCAGTGGCCGCGCGGTTTAAGGCGTGGGTCTGCTGCCGCTCGCTTACTGGGTTTGTGGGTTCGAATCCCACCGGGGGCATGGAGTGTTGTGTGTTGTCAGGTAGAGGTCTCTGCGACGAGCTGGTCCCTCGTCCAGAGGAGTCGTATCGAGTGTGGTGTGTCTAAAGTGTGATCGTGAAGCCTCGAAAATGAGGAGGCCTAGGCCCCAAGGGGCTGTCGAGCCATTGGAAAAAAAATGGAGACGCAGTGTTTTCATGTGAGGTAAGAACTTAAATAAACCCTCTAATATCAATCAGTCTATCCACCAACAAATGCACATACTACACTACTCGTAATAAGATGCAGCTCATACATAAGTCTTAAAACATTTACACGTTTCAGCACCGAGGTGCCATCGTCAGTGAGTCAAAGGTATATAAGCGGAAGGAGTTTTAATGAGTTGTATCTTGCTATAAGCCTTTGTTGGTGGATATACTGATTGTAAGAATATGCACGGTATGTACTTCTCTCGATAACGCCTAAAAGTCAACATCTCGAAAACGGACGCAATCTTATTCACTAAACGACGGCCGCGACATCCAAAGCCAATCCAACTAGACAAAATGGACATTCCGTGGTTATCAGAAGTAACCTATTTGGGTCTCCGACTGACTTCCACCCTTAACTACTCAGCATACATCAAGACTGCAGCTCATAAGGCGATTGGAAACCTAGTACGACTCTTCCCCCTTCTGGCCAACGACTCTACTCTTTCAGTGGCCACGAAACTGCATATATATAAGGCAGCTGTCCGTTCAACCGTGACTTATGCGGCACCGGTATGGTGCTCGATCAGTGACTCGACGTACCAACAGCTTGATATTGTGCAAAACAAATGTTTGCGGGTCATTTCATCCTCTCCGAGATATACGCCCTTAATCCGCCTTCGCACTGGCTTGGGTGTCGAATCTATCCAGGCATACGTCCGACGACTAGCAATCCGGTTCTATTCAAACTGTCACTTGCATCCAAATCCCCTCATCGGGGCCATCGGACAATATACTCTCCTAGATTTGATTCATATGTATAAACGATACAAGCATAAACGTCCGAATCACAGCTTGCTCTAAGTAGAGCAGCTCGATAGGTAGTGTTTTTTCAGCTGTTCATAATTTTCACTACTCTTACTATGCTATGATTATCATGGCCACATGTGCGGACAGGGAGGAGTTCCCGAAGATTGTGTGAAGTACAGAAGCTGGTATATGGCACAGCTTACCTACAGTTCGTTGTCATGTTATGTATGTAATGAAAGTAGTAATAAAGCTCTCTCCTTTAAAAAAAAAGCACGGTATGAATAATATCGAAATTTTAATATCAGCCTCGGTAAACTGTACGGACCTTTAATTCTTTACACGCTGTCGTCCTCAGTGGAGCGTACGGCCGTGAGTTCATTTGGGGTTTATATACGTTTAAACCCCCTCCATCCTGGGCGATAGTACTTGGAATTTAAAACCAAGTGTCACTGAGGGTTTAAACTGCGTTCAATTGTAGAAGCGAATCAGAGTACATATACAGTTGAACTCGGTTATAACATCATGAAAGGGACTGAATATTTTGTGTCGTTATAAACGAGTGTTGTTATAACCGAGGAGTAAAATGTTATGGTTAACAGTGACAAATTAATTGGTACCACGGAATATCTGGCGCAATAGGAGAGGTATCGTATGAACCGATGTCGTTATAACCGGGTTCGACTCTTATGTCGTACACTTACATTAGATTCTCTCGAATGGCCAGAATATATCTGACCAGACATAATCCAATTACAATACTAGTAGTGTGTACAGAGCATATCCTGGCCTTACATTTCTTGTGCACGAAAATAAATTCTGAAGAACAGAGCTGGTTTGCGTTTGGCCGACTATGCAGCTAGATATCGCACGGGAGACCTACAGAACAAGGAGTCTTCACCCAGACCTACAGAACAAGGAGTCTTCACCCAGACCTACAGAACAAGGAGTCTTCACCCAGACCTACAGAACAAGGAGTCTTCACCCAGACCTACAGAACAAGGAGTCTTCACCCAGACCTACAAAACAAAGAGTCTTCACCCAGACCTACAGAACAAGGAGTCTTCACCCAGACCTACAGAACAAGGAGTCTTCACCCAGACCTACAGAACAAGGAGTCTTCACCCAGACCTACAGAACAAGGAGTCTTCACCCAGACCTACAGAACAAGGAGTCTTCACCCAGACCTACAGAACAAGGAGTCTTCACCCAGACCTACAGAACAAGGAGTCTTCACCCAGACCTACAGAACAAGGAGTCTTCACCCAGACCTACAGAACAAGGAGTCTTCACCCAGACCTACAGAACAAGGAGTCTTCACCCAGACCTACAGAACAAGGAGTCTTCACCCAGACCTACAAAACAAAGAGTCTTCACCCAGACCTACAGAACAAGGAGTCTTCACCCAGACCTACAGAACAAGGAGTCTTCACCCAGACCTACAGAACAAGGAGTCTTCACCCAGACCTACAGAACAAGGAGTCTTCACCCAGACCTACAGAACAAGGAGTCTTCACCCAGACCTACAGAATGAGATTAGAGTGCACAGAGTTCTTCAAATATTTCCACAACATTTGTTATGAAAGTGTCTAACGAACTAGTATTTTATTTTGATTTGTAGTCTGCTTATGAAGCCCACTGTTTACTAAGTTATACCATCTGCTTTAACATTAAAATAAGAGAGATAATTTCCGTGTACATTATTAGCCGTTTGGTCTCTATCATGGAGAGGCGTAGTGTTTCCTTTGTGAGGTATGAACTGAATTTTTAGTTATACTTTAGATGAATTTCGTAATTCGGAGGCTTATGGAGTATTTTATGTTCGGTCGTTCTGTTGCGTTTTGTGTTTTGTTACTGTTTGGAAGGAATTTACTGTTGCATGTGTCATGTTTTTGTTATGAATGTGGTTGCAATTGTGACTCGTAACGTTTCCGCAGCTGCGTAGCGTCTTCTGCGATGTGACATTGCATCTGTCTGTAATGGACCCCGACGTTCCAAAGGAAAGTACTGTATCCATCTTCAAGGGGTTGTAAGTCCTGGAAGAATTTTTCCATGGTTTAATAACCCTTAAAGATAAAGACAGTAGTTACCATTGTAACGTCTGGATCCGATTACCTTCATTTTTACAATTTTGTCAGTTTTCTCTTAACAGGTAGCTTCTGCGTGATTTCTATTTTAAAAAACAGGGTATTTTTATTTTGCTTTTTGGAAGGATATTTACTTAACAGAACTGTCATCTGGTAAGTGAAGGTGTGTGGTTTGGTCAATTAATACGAACCTTTCCGAGGAATCTGCTTTTTCCATGTTTATTTGTGGACGTGATGTGTCCGTGGATTCTACCATCAGAATAAACACCTCTAAATGCTTATATTTCAAACATTATTAGACGAATTATATTAGACGAAACAGAATAGACAAACCACGCCGTGATGGTGCTACTTGATGGTGATGGAGGAATGCTACAATGCTGCTATAGCAGTCATTTGTTATCAGACAAGGAAGCAAGAAGGCCCTGAGCTAGAAAGATAATGTAACCTTTTTTAATCTAAGCACATAGGTTCATAGGCGCGGGCTGCCTCATGTTATGTATTTGAAATAAGAGCTATAGCGACGTAGATACTACATGAAACAGAGCTGTTACATTACTGTTTTGAATATTGTAATGGGCAGAAAAACAGGCAAGACGTTTTGGAAGGGGATGGATTGGATTTTGCACGGGAAATTTAGGTTGCTAAGTAATACTGTTGACTGTTTTATGAATCCTATGAAGTTTAGTATTTACTGTATGTAAAGGTAAAAGGTAAATTTCACCCTAGAACAGGCCATGAAGACCCAGAGGGGGAGTAGAGGTATAGCTCTACTCTTTCTTTAATCTCGGCGCTAGATGAGGGTGGGTGGTCAACGCCACGCCCCGGCCGCTGTACCCCCGGGAATGACCGGTTCTTTATGTACAGTTCTTAATTAAAATCCTTTAAGATTTGCTCACACTTAGTGTGTGGGTTTTATACGGTTTTCAAGATGTACAATGATTATTTCCCTATACAGCAGACACTATTTTCTGTGTATTTAAGATATTGTATGTTTACTGTGCGGTACGAACTGAAGTCTTAAATATGTTTCAGGCTATCTTAACTGGTTGCATCCTGTCGTGCTGTACGGTGAAGTTCTAATTGAAATTATTAGGTTTCCTTTTCTGCACAAGAATGGTTTATTGTAGTTCAGTTATTTGTACAAACATTATAATTATAATAATATCTCTCTACTCTTTCTTGGTTAGATATTGTTCCACATGTTTCGACGTGTATAGTTCATCTTCAGTTTTATTGTAAACTTAAGGATCTTTTCGCTTACTTTGCAGTGTTGTTACTGTGTTCTGGTTTTTGGTTTCCTTGTTCTTATATTGTTTATGTTTGTTCTCTGTGACATTCTTGGTGTTCCTGTTTGTTGTGCAGAGAATATAACGTAATATTTTCAATTAGAACCTCGTAGTTATGGGTGATTATAGTATATGAACTTCTGAATTCCGCTGTCACCATCATCTCACTACTGCCCCTACTTGTCTTCATCTTAATACTACCATTACCAGGACAAGCGGCCGAAGTCTGGGAACCTTCAAGCAAAGCAAGGTTCTATCGGATATCGGGTGAGAGGGCATTGATCACACAAGTACGTTCACATTGCCTGTTTTAGTCATTATTTTTAATGACCAAATTAGGCAATGTGAACATTCTTGCTGTCAGGTGTATTCATGTCATTTATCCTCTACGCATATGTAATGAACATTTCTGAGTTGCCCAAAGGTGTAGAACAATATTCTTTGTCAGTTCTAACGTGTTAAAATGTAGAACACAACATTTAACGTTACTATTCATATAGGATCTGAATACGGTGCATATAAATGACGCAGCAAAGGGTTGCGTGTGTTGTTCTGACGTCAGTCGTAATTATTTATATGTCTTGTATTACACGTCTAATGACTTTAATTTCTTTAAATATCCATAATTGATTGCAGAATCATCGATTCTATTTTTTAAAGTGTTTACAAGTTTTGTTATTGTCGTCCCTCAGCTGTCACAGCTTATTTTCCTCTTACACTTACAGTGTCACGATGTTGCAACGTGTTAGTGTCACGCCCGCTTGTATGCGGCGTAAAAGACCGGCTCAAACCCTCGTATTAATCGGAACAAACTTTTAATACTTAACACGGGGCCACTTTGAGGAAATATCTTTCTACTGTAACAGCTTAAAGGGTCACGTGTTATGAAAGTAATATTGCCACATTTGGGGGTTCTGTCTGCTTGTATGTACGTTTCGGCGCAATTTCTGGAAAATTATTTTTAATGGTGTCACTTGGAACTGTCTTGTCTAGTTCGCAAGACAGTATACACACGAATGGCGCATGTCATTAACACGTCGTAACTTCCAGAAATCTCTCATATTCAGGGTTAACTTACATGTCATATATCTTCTTTAAATTCTCTTGTATAAATTGAATGCTTAGACATCGGAATAGTGATATCTTGATTCTCCCGAAACCGAAGTTCTAATTTCGCTCCCGTCCTCCGAAACAAGTGACTACACGACTTGAAAGTAGAGTCCTATATTTTGGGTTTTGGTGCCCTTTAGATTGATAAAGTCATATATCCCAGAAGACAGGAATGTTATCGATACCGCTGTGAGAACCTCAAATCTCGACTTTGGAAGACACAAGGCTAAATATTGCTGTCGATATTAAGTTTAGGTCGAGAGACTAAATTCGGTGCGATAGGCCTTCAAATAGTAGGACTAGAGCTATTTTACAAATTGTGCCTAGTTTCTGAGGGACAATTTTTATTTACCAAGTTGGCTATACTTTCATTTCTGTTTGTCCTGATTTTGTTGCTCTGTATAACACGAAGATGGAGGCGAATGCACAGGCGTAAAGCTGACAGGAGCAGACAGAGCAACTGAAAACGTCGTGCAGACAACGCAGCCACATTCACAGCCACAAAATTCATCAACATAAATAAAAAAAAACATGTTCAGAAAGCAGAGATGCGTTCAAACAGACCAGGCATAGGCAGAAATCGCCAGGCGGTGCGTTGAAGTTTCGAGTGCTGGTAGTGTGTTGTGTGAGTTCTTTTGACACTTCGATTTTTCTCCTGGCCAGGTTCGGACGGGATGTTTCAGCTCCACTGCTTATCCAAACAAATAGCTGAAGCTTGTGCAGGCGACTGGCATGACGAATCACGTCACAGGCCCGGATAAGGGCGCTGGTTGGACATGAGAACAATGAGTCGGCACGAGAGTGGGCATTATTAGGGCTGTAGACCAGCGAGCTAACCGGAGTAATTAACAGTGAACTAAAGATGTAAGAAAATAGACAGCTAACTGGTTATCCTACCAACTGTCTAGTTACCTGGCAAAATAAGTAACCATCTAGCTCTCTGACTAAGCAACTAAGCAACCAACTGGCTGGGCAGTTTCTACTGAGTGAGTAATTTATCAACCACCCAAACTGTCCACCAACGAACCAACCAAAAACAAACTAACCAAACTACGGACCAACCAACGAAACAACGCACCAACAAACAAACGAACAAACCAACGAACCAACCAACTAACCAACCGAACAACAAACCCCCCTACCAAACAACCAACCAATCACCCAACCAACCAACCAACGAACCAACGAAAGAACGAACAAACGAACCAATCAACAACCAACAATCAAACAGAAAACCAAACAACCAAACAACCAGTCAGAGGCCCAACCACTTCACCAACCAACGAACGAACGAACCAAAGAACCAACCAACGAACGAACGAACCAACGAAAGAAACAACGAATGAAGCAACCAACCAACGAAAGAACGAACAAACGAAAGAACCAACCAACCAACCAACCAACCAGAAAACCAAACAACCAAACAACCAATCAGAAACCAACCACTCCACCAACCAACCAAAACACTAAAGAACTAACCAACCATGTTCCGCAAATCACTCTTTCTAGGGCTTCACGGCAATACGACTTTGAAATAGAACACGACACATTGCACGCAGTACAAAATTATTTATATTACTCTCGTTTCTGAGTTTGAACTAAATATCTTTTATACAGTTGACGTCTTAAATACCCGACGAAGCAGTAAATACGATATCTGTCAGGTAAGCAACTGCGTTTACAAATTCAGTGGACTGATGCAAAGTAGTTTAAGTTAATTTGCAGAGTAATTGATACGTTAATAATATCTGTACGTGTGTATATTTGAGGGTAATTTGGCAGAAGTCGCTGCCTTGAGGGAGGCTGCTCAAGTACTGTACTGTTATGAATGTTTGTAAGGATTTTGAAGTTAAACTTGCTTACTGTGTTCTCAGGAGGAAGGGGAGTTTGCACTTCTCAGTAAGCTTCAACTGCCGTGTACTTTGTGTTAACTTCAAGAACAAGTTCCAGTTACTTTTTGTTGCTCACAAGATTTGCTACTGTGCCTAGCACTGTGCAGGTTTCGACGTGACGTTAATACGCCGGACTTAACGCACATAGAACAATACACATTCAATCACAACTAATTTAGACATACCTTTTTTATGTCTAAATATGTTTGTGGCTGACGATGTTGTGCTTTAGCTCTCTGTCCACTCAACACAACGTAATATCCAATCCTAAGACAACGGTGGACTTACATTTTGGAGGTGACACTTTCGAACCTCAACTGGATTCTTTTTTTTTTTTCTTCTCATTGACTCATATGTTTTTATTCAGTCACTGAAGTGGCTGTTGGTCAAATGCTACGACATAGGTCACTAAAATGCTTTTAAAATTGTCATCTACATAAATTTATGAGCATATTTTCATTTTATTTTATATCATGTGACCTGTGCGCGTCAATCATTATAGTGAAGTAGTCGAAACATCTATCTGCAGTAAAACTCTCACATGGAACATGTACTAAATGGAGAGCTCTACTGATCACCCTAGTTCATTCTCTTAAGATAAGGAAGGTGTGGTACTATCACATCTATTGTAATAAAAGGAAAGCCTAAGTGCACTTGGGGCACGCGGTGGCGCAGTTGGTTGAGGCACTGCTCTACAAGCCGGAAGGTCGCGGGTTCGATTCCCGATGGTGTCTTTGGAATTT
Organism: Reticulitermes speratus; assembly: GCA_021186555.1. Lineage (NCBI taxonomy): Eukaryota > Metazoa > Arthropoda > Insecta > Blattodea > Rhinotermitidae > Reticulitermes > Reticulitermes speratus. Next base: position 11,715,117 of record JAJKFL010000427.1, on the reverse strand, counting down.
TTCATTGACATAATTCTTTCGGTCGCACTATGGCCCTGGGGTCGACTCAGCCTCTAACAGAAATGAGTACCAGGAGTATTTCCTGGGGGTAAAGGCGGCCGGTGCGTAGGGCTGACAACCTTATCACCTTCATGTGCCGATTGTCTAGAAATCTGGGAGCCTCAACCTCCTGGACCCTAAGGGCCTGTCCAGGCCTGTAATGGGATTGCTTCTAAGTGCACTTAGTCTAACCGAACATATTCTGCTTGACACAGAGTCTTTCGTTCATATAATTTCGGTCAGCATTGGGTCACTGAAAGGCTGTCGAGATACATATTTCCATTGTCATTTTTGGGGTTTTAGATTTTGTTCGTCTTCTTGCTATTCTGAACAAAACACAACATTTCGGTAAACATTTCGAGTTACCGGAAGGTAGTATTCTGTTAGCGAGACTAGGAAGGACAAAGTCTGGGAAGCACAGAAATACCAAATACTGCTCGGTTAATCGTATCGGGGGGGGGGGAGGGGGGTGATGTGGCCAGAGATGTAGCAATCGTGGGACAGATGATGTATTCGTATTAAGTTCTGGTCAGAAAACCACCTTAAGGTCTAGGCCTATGTGTGAAAGTATTATTAAAATATGTCTTTTAGAAGTAGGGAGGGTGTGGATTGGGTTCATCTGGCTTAGAATATTCTCGGGAGGTTTTAAACATAACGCTTTGCCGCAGAACTTCCTGAGTAGGTGTGCAACACGTTTGAAGGATTCTATTCCGTGAAGTCTAGTTGTTGTATGTATGTATGTATTATAATGTATGTATGTATTTATATGTGATGTTATGTATGTTGTGTGTATGTATGTATGTATGTATACATGCATGTATTCGCACATGTACTTGCTTAATATATGAGTTAAACAAAAATCAGTCTGAACAGAATAAGTTTTATGCCTCTTGGCATTTTGTTATAAACAGATTTTACTCTGTGATTATGTCTAGAAACTTTGGAGGCAACAACTAATGCACGTCCATTACTCACTTTGCTGTTACACAACACTTAACGTATTACTTCTTAAACTAAATTGCCTTTAGCTGAGTGGTTAACAGTTTTTGGTACAAGGAGAAGCCTTTTCATTTGATTTAAAGCTTTCGTTCCCTCTTTCCTGCATTTTATTAACTTCCCGCTAATTTAAATTCCTTTTTGTTGTTAACGATTTAACTTCTTGTATGGTTTATGGCTGGGATAGCTCAGTCGACATAGTGACTATGCTACGGGCAGTTGAAAGATATGTTCCTTTTCTGTGAAGCGCCCTGGCAGCTTTTGGGGTCCACCCGTGATTTTATTGACTAGATAGATTATGCTCTTCCCGGAGAAAATGGTGTCGGGCGTGAAGCTGTCTACTTCTGTCTAGTGCCCAGATTAAGAATGATTGGAGTTGTACCGCCACTTTCCCATTTGCCTCCATGACATACAAGGGGAAAACTTGTTACCTTTATATTTTATACAGTCTGTTGAAATAAAAATAGTGGATTTATGGTCTAATGTTTCTCACCGCTGCTTTGTGGTCAGGCGTTTCTTCTTATTACGTCATAGACAATTATCCTGTGATTAGGCGATGTAAGTAAACGGCCCAGTAAACGTATCTGATATTGGAGTTCTCACAGCGGTGATTTTCAAGACTGTAGTTTCTGAATGTGATGCCGTGTAATGTGTCAGATGGGTGCCAACGTTATGGGGGAAACGGCTGCCTCCGTAATCAGGATAAGACTCAAATTGGAAGCAGGACATTTCTCCGAAACGGTGTCACTATTTACCAAACTGCACTGCGATATTATAACAGTCTATGTCTTAATCTGTCTTGCAGATAAAACGGTCCAAACTTGGTCTGTTTTACTTCGAAAATGAAGGTGCTGCGTTGCGTGATTTCAGGCTTCCGCAGCGATGTAGATGAGATCTGCGCTCTTCTGGGATGTTACGCAGCGTTGAATGGTAGTTCTGTACCGACGTTTCGGGACAACCTATCAGTCCCGCCTTCAAGATTCAAGAAGTCCAGGAGGGAAGCTTTCTTCTTGGACTTCTTGACCATTGAAGATGGGACCCGATAGGTTGTCCCGAAACGTCGGTATAGAACTACCACTTAACGCTACGTAATATCGTCGGAGAGCGCAGATCTCAAGGTGCTACGATCTTTTTTAATGCCGGTGACTTACCAGTCGACTAAACGTAACGTCTCAGAAGACTTGCATCTTCAGCAGTACCGCTGTGAGAAGCCAAAACCTAGCAGTTGTTGTGAATGTATAAAGTGAAGACTACGACGCAACTTCAGATCCATTTAAAAGCGCTTAGTGTATCTTTTTGCACATCTTATTTCCAGACGAGTTTCCGTGGTCCTTAAACGGAAATACTACAGACTTTTAGGGATACTTTTATGAGTTTTAGAGCCGGTTTGTGTTTTAATGTTGATTATATAATATAATAGAGGAATTTAGTATCTTACTGTAGCGAGGCATCGTATGGCTGCAGAAAGATGTATTAATTACAGTATCTGACGACAGAATTCATCTTGCGGCGGTAATTAGTCTCCTGTTGTTAATTCCACATAAGCCTGTATTATGTTGTCATTTATCATATTTGTCATCTTTGTCTTGCGCGTTTATACAAGACGTTACATTAGTCTTTGTTATTTTGATTTATTATTTTTGACCCCTTCTCTTAAATACGTATTGTGGTTTATGCTTTCAAACGTCATTCTATTTTTGCCTTAATTTAGGAACAATAGATAATGAACAAGTTTGTGAGTTCATGACTTGTATTCGGGAAATAGTCTATTCGAGTCTCTCAGGACATCGAAAGTTCTGACTCACGGCTGGTATGGTTGCCGTGGGTCCTGTTAGGCCAGTATTGGGGTATTACTACTGACCAGACCACAATTGTTTCCACATCCTTCCTAATTAATTACTTTATCCACAGCACTGTATGCTCATATTCTTCGGTAACAGGTACAGTTTGAACTGGTTTTGACTAAATAGGGTGTCACGTCATTCTTATAAACGACACTCAAAATTTTGTAATATGCAAAGTGGTTTTTTGTTTATGTTGTTTAAACATAATGTATGAACAAAGGCCATTATATTTTTTCTTAAAACACTGATAATATGTAAGGTTTTCGTAATCTACTTTCAAATATTCACACGATAATACACTTAGAAAGTTACCCTTCAGTCACTTTACTTCCTAACAAGATAGGCAGTGTATGTATAACATAACACTGTGGTGCGTTCACGTAATATTTATACCTCCTCGTCTGTTCTAACAGCCCGATGCCATTTCACTCGAAGAAAGCGCTTTTATGGCTGTTTAACGTCGCCGGCAACAACAAAACGTACTTAGGTCTTCATGTAAAGTGCCCTATATTTTTGAACGTTTTTAATCAAATTTGGGGTTTTGACAGATTTTTGTAAAAATTTCCAATATTAAATTTCACGGAAATCCTTCCAGTGGGAGCCGCGCTTATACATGCGGACAGACGGACAGACACAGAGGGGCGTGACGAAGGTAATAATTTTTTTGTTCGCGACGAGGCGAACGTGCCTAAAAATGGAGACACTAGACTTTGAAATGAGTGAGCTTTTTTACCCAAGTTTATAAAAGTGTCTTCCAGACCCATTGCCACAAAGCCGGTGCGAAAATTGTATCGCAATTTTTAATCTCCTACAGTGAATGATACCAACGTGTCGGCGTGCCGTCTTTAAGATGGGAGCGACACTAACGAAAAAGGTAGAAACATCAAATGAGTAGAGTAATTTGTCTACAAAACATATGCAGAATTTTTGTGGAATGTAAAATTAAAACATTGCCACCACGCGAATTTTTCATTTTGTTAGCTTTAGGTTTGTTAGCGCGTGCTGTGGAATCATCAGAGCTGGGCGTGTGCAATTTGCTTCGACACCTACAAACTTTGTGTCAGTTGCTGCTTGTAAGTCAACAACACAAGCATGGCGCTGGTGCGTATCATTATGGTTACATCCGACATATTTATCTTGCTTTTGTTTTAATCTGTCGCGAAACTTCTTGCTTAGTTAATATGGGCTCAGTTTGAGTGTTATTTTTTTTAGAAAAAAAAAATTAAAATTTTAATATTGCAAACAGTTAGTGCAATTGTAACTGCACGCAGTAGGAATGTAGGCTTTGATTTCTACTCTCGAAAATATGTTTTACGTTTACATAACCTTGTTGACTTCTATTATCATTCTACAGTTCCAAATAATTTAATAACGAGATTTGTTCTCTTCTCTAAAGTGTTCAAACAGCCTCTGCCACCAACCCCTTCATCGCTCAGCCACGTTTCCAGCCGTACTTGGGACTATTTTCTCCACGGTAAAAGGACGAGGCGTAAAGCTGACCACTGTCCTCTGTTTATTATTAACGGTAAGAATGCACATAGCTGTACAGGGCATACACAAAAGAATGGTGCGGTTTTAATGGTGTTCACTATTAAAACCGCACCATTCTTTTGTGTATGCCCTGTATATGCGCTCTTTTATAAGCCTATATGTCATGCCGATTTATTAAACGTTTGGACAACTTTATTAAAGTTACACAGAATTTACCTGTTTGAGTATACTGTAACGTTACGTTCCCACGTAGAGCAATTGCCTCCTATCCAAGCGATAAAGTTTAGGGCACTTTATATACGAACATTTGGTTTTCAGAATGGTCTCGACATATCGAACTTGTTTGTTCTGTTCGTGCTATATCTCTCCTTCCTGTCCTCTCTTCTGTCCCTTTATGTTTTTCATTATCGCACCCTTTCAATCTTCCCTAATCTCTTGCATGGAGGTCTGTTTGTATTTCTCTTTTTCTGCCTCCTTTATCCGCTTTGTGTCAGAGAGACCTCTGGTACTCCCAATCACACAATGAGAAATGGGACTCTAGAACACTAACTGACCTCACTAGCTGATGAAGTAGATCTGAAACTTTCTTCTGTGTCTCTGGAGGCCCTTCCGGTGGAGGGGATAAAAGAGATATGGCGCCTGCTAGCAATGCTTGTGAGAGTGAGTGGTGCCAGGTCACCGTGGTCTGTTTCTATGATGCTGTACATTCCTTTCTCACGCTGTGTCATTCGCACGGCGTAACAGATTTTCCTGTCTGTTTTTGTGTTTGTCTGTGGCTGCATTTCTTTTGTTCTGTATGAGTTTTGAACCTTGGTGCCTCATGTTGTGAGATGTAGATTGTTGGTTTCCGAGAACAAGGTGTGAGGAAAGACCTTTGTGCCTAAGGGGGAGGAATTAACAGGAGGATGCAGAACACTGCACAGTGACAAATTTTATGGGTCTTCGCCTCGCCAGATAACATTAGTATGCGTGATTTCAGGCTTCCGCTGCGATGTAGATGAGATCTGCGCTCTTTTGGGATATTATACAGCGTTGAGTGGTAGTTCCATGCCGACGTTTCGGGACAACCTATCGGTCCCATCTTCATGGGCCAAGAAGTCCAAGAAGAAAGATTCTTCATGGATTTCTTGACCCTTGAAAATGGGACCGATAGGTTGTCCCGAAACGTCGGTACAGAACTACCACTCAACGCTGCGTAACATCGGAGAAGAGCGCAGATTTTAACATTAGCATGACTAAATAAGGGAAATAGGTGGGCGGATGGTGACACACTTTGTTAAGATAAAAATGCATACAGAATTTTGGTGTGAAAACCACAAGAAAGAGAATACTTGGAAGAATTAAGTGTAGGTGTGAAGATAACGTAAAGTATATATTTTAAATAATATGACGATAGTTTGTGGATTGGATTCATGTCCCTCTGGATAGGTTTCATGGGCGTGCTTTTATGAACGCTGTAATAAACTTTGGGGCTTTATGAAAGTGGGGGATTTTATTCAGTAGTTGAACAACTGTTCGAGTAGGATTATATGCAATGGAGAGAGATCGTTCCTACTTCGCTAGCCTCATTAGCTGGACCTCCGAGAAAATGTTCGATTCCCGGCAGGGGCAAACATTTCTTTCCCCTTCAAAATGCTCTAGATTGTGACACGTGGCTTGATCTTATTCCGGCTGCCTCATTTGGCATAATCCATATTGTGACCATTGGCACCATCTTACCCCGGCATCCATATGTGGCACACTGCAGCTTGTAGCCTTTGGCACCATCTTACCCCGACATCCATATGTGGCACACTGCGGCTTGTGACCTTTGGCACCATCTTACCCCGACATCCATATGTGGCACAATACAGCTTGTGATCATGGGCAACATCTTACCCCGACATCCATATGTGGCACACTGCAGCTCGTGACCATTGGCACCATCTTACCCCGACATCCATATGTGGCACACTGCAGCATGTGATCATTGGCACCATCTTACCCCGACATCCATATGTGGCACACTGCAGCTCATGACCATTGGCACCATCTTACCCCGACATCCATATGTGGCACACTGCGGCTTGTGACCTTTGGCACCATCTTACCCCGACATCCATATGTGGCACACTGCATTTTGTGACCATTGACACCATCTTACCCCGACATCCATATGTGGCACACTGCAGCTTGTGACCATTGGCAACTTTTTACCCCGACAGCCATATGTGGCACACTACAGCTTGCAGCCTTTGGCACCATCTTACACCGACTTCCTCAGATGGCACACTGCAACACAGCATTTATTGATACATTCTGATGGTTTTGTTCCCTGCAAGCTGACTCTCAAATAATCGTGGATCAAAGAGTTTTGCGAAACTGCATTTGTTTTCAGTAAGCCTATGCTGAGGTACAGTTCAGCCGTCCTTTGTGTTTTGAAGCAATCACTGACAGTTTGCGCTGCTTTATTGGCCTCTAATATTGTATCAGTTATATTTGTTTCCTTTTACATGTGACTCCCGTGCATTTGTTTTCATGTGTTTGAATATTGTTATCTAATTATACGGAAATGTGTACAGGATTTTGATTAGAAGGTCTGAATGAAACGGGCTAATTGGAAGACGGTAGATGGTAAAACAGTATTCAAATTTGCCTTAAAGAAACAGGATGGTAGGGTGTGGAATGGATTGTTCTGGCTCGCGATAGAGATCAGTGACAGACTCTTGTGAATACAGTAATGAAATTTTGGCTTCCATAATATGTGGAGAATTTCTTGACTAGTTTAGGAAGTGTTAGCTTCTCAAGGAGGACTCCGTTGTCTGGAGTTTGTCTAATTAGACTGCGCGTCGTGAGATTAACGGATTGCCTTGACACTGAAATTACAACTAAAGACATCACTGTGTTTAACTGATTACAAGCACAGGGTCAATAATACGTGTGGAGGCATTTGAGGTGTAGCTCCAAACACTGACTTAGCTGGGGTGGGTCGGGGAGTTGTGCGGGCCCCCAGGCGGCAGATTCCAAGGGGCGGGAAAATGAATAATAATAATAATAATAATAATTATAATAATAATAATAATTAAAAATATTATCTGCTCTCAACCTGTTTATATTATTGAACAAAATAAAATATATTTCAGCAAATGACTGTGATTTTTTTAAATTTATAATTTTGTGTCATTGTGATTATTTCTCCCCTCCCTCCAGGCGCCAAAGCCTAGCTATTCCATTGGCTACCCGCATTCTTAACCTCGGTAGTAGTTGTACGTGAATGGTATGCTTCACTCCTCGGCCGCTTTATCCCCAAGGGGATAGTCCCAGATATCCTTTGGATGTGAGGCTCGGTGGGCCCCACAGCCGGTGTGGACGTTTTGAAAGAAGATAAAAAATATTTGCTTTTTTCGATAACTATAGGAAAGTAATAAAATGAGATGACGCCACAGTGATCTGGGATGTATTTCACGATGTTTCGGAGGAATCTGTTGCCTCCATAGCCAACTACCAAGCTGTTTGGTGACAAATTCCATAAGAATAATGGTGTGAAGAATGAGGCTGCACTATGTAAGTTGTCTTCAGTAATGTACAGGGACGATTAGTGAACTGGAATCTGTGTAACAAATAGTTGTGGCTTATTTAATGACTCAGGAACTCAGACATGTGTTTTCCGTGGCTGGACAGTCCTAGTGGGCCAAGGCCTCCTCATCACTGAGCTTCCTCGATCACACTCAGACACATCACACTCGGTAGAACTCCTCTGGATGAGGGATCGGACTGTTGAAGGGACCTCTACATGACAACAAACAACGCTCATAAGAGACAGCCCTTCATGCCCCTGGCAGGATTCGAACCCGCAATCCCAGCATGCGAGCGACCGCAGACCCACGCCTTAGACCGCGCGGCCACTGGAATCAGCATCCTAGGTATCTGGCGTGAAATAATACGGTGACTGATTATTTTATATTTAAGGTATTTTATGACAACGCTGTAAGTTTCGAAGCTTATATACCATTGGCTATAGCGGAATGAGTACGGATCATTGGTCGAGTGATACTGAAAGGGAAAAACCTATCTCAATGTTGCTTTGTGCCCCACAAACCTCACATGGATTGACCCAGTATCGAACCCGGGTCTCTGAAGCCGCCGACTAACCACCTGAGGCATGCATGGCCCGATTAGTGATTAAATCATAAAGGAGGCATCAGGAAGCTTTAATGAATGACTTGTGTAATGTTAAATTCATTATGAAATACGTTGTCTGTGGCAGTTGATTTACTGTACGGATATATGTTGTAGTGGAACACACGACAACGTATGGGGCAACCTCGACATCGAGCTGTTGTCCGTACACATGTACAAGGCACACAACACATTCTGCAATTTATGTTTTGTGTTGGCCTGTAACGGTATTTGTGCGAATGCGTGTAAGTCCACAGCTTCGTATATCAGAGCTCCTATTTTTACTGATGCTTTCTGATACCAGGCCTCAGCTTCAGCTCTCTTTCCAATATATACAGATGCTAGATGTTACGTACACATGCATGCACGCACATGGATATGAAAAGCTTCCATTTTGTGTGTGCATTACAGGTTATTCTAATTCCCTGTCATTCATAAGTTTATTTTAAACGCTAATCCGACTGGAAAGAACGCAATATTCGAAAATTCCGTGTCCTTTTGATCTGCGAGTTTTCATTTCAGAGGCTGATGAGCTGTGTGCTTTAGGGGTGTGACATGCATGACAGTTCTTGTATGCGCTTTGTGCCATTTAGAACAGAATTTGAAGGGAAGGAACTCCTAATTTTAAAAAGGGGAGAAGGAAGAAGAGATGGAACTAACAAGAAAGGCGGGAAGGGACATGTTCTTGTAGTTTCGTCATATTTGTCCCTCTGTCTGTCTGTCTGTCTCTCTATTCGTCTGTCTTTCCGTCCGCATGGAAAAACTCGGCTCGCACTGGATGGATTTTCATGAAATTTGATACTTGAGTACTTCTCGAAAATCTCTCGAGACAATTCAATTTTCATTAAAATCTGACAAGAATAACGGGTACTTTACTTGAAAACTTATGTACATTTATGATAATATCTCGCTGAAGTCACCTTAGAATGAGAAATGTTTCAGAAAAAGTTGTAGAGAAAATAAAAACACACATTTTGTGTTCCGAAACTCCTTTTCCGAAAAGCTTTCCGTTTACGAAATCATGTGGATAATTATGGTACAGCCAGACAGGCCACAGATGACAATATAATACTGTGCATGCGCTTTGCGTGCTGGATAACTAAGACTACAGACACACACTCAGAATATATAATGCTTATTGCTTTTCTATGACAACAATGGTTACACGAACGCGCCTCAATATTACGTTTATAGTACATTACCTGTCTTGTTTAATATTACGCACATTAAATAGTTGACTGAGATAGCGTAGTTGGTATAGCGACTCGCTACGGGCTGGACGGTCCGGGGATCGAATCCCGGTGGAGGCGAGATTTTCGCAGCCTTCCAGACCGGCCCTGCGGCCCACCCAGCCTCCTATACAATGAGTACCGGATCTCTTTCCGGGGTAAAGCGGCCGGGGCGTAGATTTAACCACCCACCCCCATCTAGTGCCAGGGTTAAAGAAAGAGTAGAGCTATACCTCTACTCCCCCTCTGGGCCTTCATGGCCTGTTCTGGGGGGAAATTTACCTTTACCTTTTACTCACATTAAATGAATTTATGCTTCAAAATGTTAAATAACCCAATGATGTCGTCATCATCAACAGATGTCTGTGAACGCACTAAACTAGGCCTATTATTTGTACATACGCAATTATAGAAAGTGTTAACACTCATACACGAGAGCCTGTAGTTCACGCTAAATGTGAGAGTTCTTTGCCAGTGTAGTGCAATACTGCTGGACGAGCAAAGACTGGAAGCTTTTTGCTTATCGGCGAATAGACTCTTGTGTCCCATTTCAGTTGGCTTTTGAAGGTGACATTCTGCTTCAGCACGTGAAGTGTTATACCGTGATGAATGTAGCGGGTTGTGTCTGTGACCTCGCTGGAATTTACCGTGCGTCTTGATGTATGTTGCTAACTCTTTACATTTCAAATTCTGAAGGTTCAAAGGACTGTACCAGGGCATGTGTTTATGCGTGAAAGTCTTGCATGTAAGTGTCAAGTCGAAAAGAATATTTTATTTGATACAATTTTCATTCGACACGTATTGTTATCAGAAATCAGTTATAATAACGAAAGAACTGTCTTGTAACGCCTTCTTGTTTACCTCAATATGAAGACATGTGGGAGTGGAGGTATAAATCCGATCTTTTTTAACCTCTGCACTGGAATGAGGTGGATGGCAAGATTCACGTCCCGGCCGCGCCGGGAAAAGAAATCCGATGCTCCTTGATTAAGAGGCTGGGTGGACCCTAGAGCCAGTCTCTCCGTTTTGGAGAAGAGAAAAATGTCTTGGCCATACTGGAAATCGAACCATGATCCATCGGACGTCCAGTCTGTAGCCTGTCAATACACCGACTGAGATTGCGTGGCTTCTGGTCTAGTGTGCTGCAGGTTTTACTGCTCTGGGTCATCACGTCCTCAGTGTTTATATTCTACAAGTAGTTGTGTACCTTTAGTTAGGTATAACTGTCCAAATTTCACTTACATGGTGTCAGGTCGAAATAATATTGCTCGTAACTGAAGTTTTCAATTGTGTAGATAAAAATACATTATTATAAACTTGGTATTCTTTCCTTACTAGCAGCTTCTCAAAATTTGTAGCTTTCTTTAAGGTGTCTTTCTTCGTAAAATGTAAAGTAATCGGGTGGCTGTGTCAACATTTTCCTTAGTTTCCTGTCTGAGTGGGAAAAATTGGAGCTAAAAGTGTTATAGGACGTAGATGATGAATGCATCCATAAATTGTGTAGGAAATACTATTTGTAAATTAACATTGTAAGCATTGTGGTGATGAAGGTCTCTGAGGTTATGGTAGGCTTATCTACACGTATAACGGACCTAGGATCTGCATGATGCACAAACAAAAAGAATTAAGAATAAGACAGGCTAAATTAGTCCGACTGGAAACCTGTGCAACAGGAAAGTAAGGCTGACCGTTAAGACAGGGGTGACCAATTATTTCGTTGTTAATAAATCGTTATATATTATTGATCCAAATGTTATTTAACAGCAGGTTTCAACAACATTGATTGAAAGTGAATTGAGTGATTGAGTGAAGACGTTCTGTAACTTTCTTCAGTGTGAGTCGACATGTAACTGTGGTATGTTGCACTGTACAAGGTCTTGGACGTGGTTCCGTTCTGCTGTTACGCATTTGTAGCAGCTGCCGTCGCTGCTCGAAACACTCTGCAAACAGTTTGCTGCTTCCCCACATGACACAGTCGTGACATTTTGTCATCACTTTTGCTGCCTGGAACCAGCGTCTTTTCAGAACAGTTTTCATCGCCTTTCACTGCTGGAACCGGCATCCTTTCAGAAGAGACTTCATCACGTTTCCTGCTGGAACCAGCTTTCATCGCCTTTTACTGCTGGAACCGGCGTCCTTTCAGAAGAGACTTCATCACGTTTCCTGCTGGAACCGGCTTTCATCGCCTTTCACTGCTGGAACCGGCTTTCATCGCCTTTCACTGCTGGAACCGGCGTCTTTTCAGAACAGTTTTTATTACCTTTCAATGCTGGAACCGGCGTCATTTTTAGAGTTTTTATTGCGCTTTACTTTTCTTAATTTTTCGCTGTCTGGGATTATCACCTGTAGGAGAGTTTTCATCATTTTACACCCTCTACAACCGTCGCTCTTTCAGGAGAATATTCATTGTTGTAAACATGTAGTAATCGGTGGAAATTGGAAATTGGACTTTCGGAATTAGAGTTTCTGAATAATATATTACGATATAATGCCATGCAGCATGGCAGAGGGCCATCAATGTTTCGAAGGAATCAGCTGCCTCCGGTTTCGTGGTGGATTAAGCTTCGCACGGAAAAATGTCGTTAATATACGAAAATCTTGACAGAGTCACGGATTTCTTGTCCTGTAGTGAGTTGACACGTGCTCATGAAGTTGGTTGGTTTGACTGTTATTCTTTGTGGTTTAAAGCCAGGAGATGTTTGGTATGGTTACACTGTACTGTATTAATGCTTTGCCATCAGAATAGTAAACGTATACTGGCCCGTTTCATGCCTGTGACGGAGATGTTGCCTTTTTATTAGGCGCTTACATAAAGACAGCACACAGCCCGAGTCTATGGAAATGAAACGAAGCACTGAGTCGGATTTATTTCAATACGAAAACAGTAAGAGATTTTTAAAAAAGTTTTTAAAACTTTCCTCCAAACATAAGCTCAACTTGTGGCGGCAAGGAAATTGTCCTCTCTCCAACGAATGTCGCTCTCTCTAGGTACTACTACTCTTTTGTATTCAGGAGTTGGGCAGACCGACCGTCATTATTTAAGTATTTTTGCCGTATTTATCTTTCCTGTCTGGAGTAATACCTAAAATTAAACCATATCCTCTTCCTATCACGTCCTTCGCAATTCGTTATTCATTTAATCACCCAAAATTCCAAAGATATACAGACTAAGCTTCCGAGAGCGTAATTAAATAAACCTTAAAGATAAACAGACATTTAAATGTATTTTATACTCAGTTAATTACGGCGTTATAGGGAAGAGAAATTAAGTTAGTACTTGAAAGATCTAGACGTAGATGGGAGAATAATATTAAAATAGACGTTAGACAAAGAGAATGAAAGGGCATGGGCTGGGTTAACCTGGCTTAGGTTAGAGGCAAGTGGCTGGCTGTTGTGTACCTTCGGGTCCATAAAATACGCGAAATATCTTGGCTAGCTGAAGAAATATTGTTTCTGTAATATATAACAGAATACTTCCTTCAGTACCGCGCACACCGTCAGCGCATCCACACGATGTTATAAGATTGTGAATAATTGCAATCCAGCATTACCATTTATTACATTCTCATCATGTTAAATATTTCTTCACATTTATGCTCCTACCGTGGACTCTAGGATATTGATATAATCACTTATTATTTTAATGTAATTCATGTTTTATACATATTTGATTGGTGTCGACTTCCTGAGGGAGATTCTTAAAGAATCGAAACATGTTGAAGTTTTAGTGTTTTAGGTGTAAAATTGTAAGTTACATTATCGTGGATTTTGTTGGTTATTGTATTATAAATTGTCATTTAATGCACGGAAATGAATACCATAAAAAACGTGTGTCTATACTCCATTGAGCTACTTAGTTGGAGGAGTGGAGGTATTGCTCCAGTCTTTATCTTCGGCACTAGAGAACGGTGGCTTTTAATTGCATGCCCCGATACTTTACCCTTGGAGAAATAGCTCCCATTGGTTATTATAGAGGAGACTGTGTGGGCCGTAATGTTGGTATGGTCGCTTTGTGGAATAGAAAATCTCAGCCCCCGTCGGAGGACGAACTCCTGTTATTCGGCAGCCCAGCCCCTGGCTTATTCAGTGTACCGAATAGGCTATCCGTCTCGCTAGCCAAGTCACAGATAGACAAATGCTTGTCTTATATTGTGTGGTGGTGCCTTGTAGCAGCTTTGAAGGTAATGAGGCCGGAGTGACGTGCTACAGGATTAAACGTGAATTACGAAATTTCGATACTTGCTCCTTCATGTGAGTGAGACGGAGATGGGAATTATGTAAATGTGGGCGATTAAATACGCAGATACAGCCACAATAGGTACAAATTATTTCTGGCGCGCAGTTGCGTCGATCCTTGAATTATGTATAAGCTCTCAAGCTTTTCTACATTATTGAAATTTGAATTGGGCCTAAGGGAATTGAATTAATTTGTAGACTGAGGCTATTATATAACGATTAGATTCGTGATTTATATAGGTCACCTGCGGTTAAGTTCATTCGGTTACTAAGAATGCAGTATTCAGGTATATGGCGCCGAGTACTCAGAACCCAATATTTCGGAGAAGCCTGATGCCGCTTAGTGAGTACAGTGGCTGGGCTGTGGGCTGTGCCACTGGGGGTCTAGTTTCGGTTCCTGACAGGCGTAGAGACTTTTGTCTTCACCGCTTTTAAACCGACCCAGAGACCAACACAGTATCGTGGCCAGTTCGTGTAAGAGTAAATCGGCCGGGGCGAGACGCTAAATACTCTCTTACATATATTGACGAAGGTTACGAAATAATGGAGCTATACCTCCATCTGAAGGCCAAGGTTTATATTAGGCTGCAGGTTCGGCAATTTACATTTCTCACCTCATAATGTGGCGATGTGATAGAGCGTCGTAAAACAAAATGAACCTCTTGTTACAGAATTTGTATAATTAAAGTGCAGGAGAGGGGAAATGAGAAATATAGGTTGGGAAAGGTATTGTTCTGTGTTTAGACCGGCGCTTTGTCGTGGAAAGAGGTACGGCCCAAATATCGTGCTTGGTACCGCTAAACGGCCTCACTTGGCACTTTGTTGCGTTCAGCTCCTCTCAGAGGGAAGATTTATTTACCAAAATTCGCGAGCTTGCTCCCTGCCTCATTTATTTATAGCTGTGAGTCACGTCTTCAGTCCCACACCTTTTCGTTTAGCACTCCTTCGCCACACTTACTCTTTCAGAACTTTTATTTGTTTCATTTCCAAGATACTGTGCAGTGAAGCAGGCAGTATTGCTCGTGGAACAAGCAGCATATTTGAAACGCACGCAAGCGAATTTGTGTCACTTACAATGAACAAATTGTTGGTTAATATATTGTGTCGTGAGGATTTTGACATATTATTATTGTCTATTTCATAAAAAAAAGATGTAACCAAAATACTTCTCGTAACATGGCAGCTTTCAAAAGTCGACATTAATAAATTAAATTAACCTTTGTGAAGAAGTTACGAGCGTATTAAATTCGAGAAATATTTCTTCTCCTTTCATTTCAGAATATTTTTGTCCCCATGTTTCATATCTAAAAATGTAAATACTAAAAATTTACGGAACTGAAGTTATTCCGTTTATTATTCATGTGTTAGACTTTCTTTGTTATTATAAAGGAATTAAAATTAAGAGTTATAATGACACACATACTTTCTGTGAGGCTTGTTGAAGATCTGGCATCATCACCTGGAATGAAAAAAGTCATATTCGTTATTTACTATGTAGTGTACTTAGGTTGTATATCAGCTTGTTTGTATTGTCCGTAAGATTAACTTGCTGTCTCTTATGGAATTTTATTGTAATTGATGGAAGAAATTCTTGCTATAGTACTTCCCTCCTGTACAGAAATATAGCCCTAAGAAATCATGATGTTTGTGAAAGCTTTATTCTTGTTTGATTAATAAATGCTATTCCTGATTTTAACATATTTTCTCGAAACATTTTACGAATGTTGTGCCAGTGGGGGTCACAATAACACCATACGTTTTAATGTTCTACAGTTTGAAGATAGAACATGGCTGACGCGCGAAGTTATGAAAACTAATGACACGTACTTCTGGCTCCCAACTGATTTTGGTAATAGTTTTTGGGAGAATATGCATCTTTCCTTTGGGCAGCGTTCTCTTAAAATGAAAATAACAATATGGTGGACGCGCGAAAATTCTTTTTACCTTTCGGTGTGATGGCGATGAACGAGGTGGCATTAGGTACGGAGATAAATCATAACATAAACAGCACGTACCGCATCAGTTTCAAAGGCGGCGAATATTCGAATTTTTTAGTTTATATCCGGAAATTTAACGTAAATAATTCAGAACAGAGAAATTTTACGAGTATGAAGTATTAAAAATAATTGTGGGACAGTAATAAATGTGCTGCCGATCCCAGTGGCCGTGCTGTCTTAAGGCGTAGGCCTACAGCCACTTGATTGCCGGGATCGCGGGTTCGAATCCCGCTGAGGGCATGGATGTTCCTCTCTTGTGTTTATTGTGTGTTGTGTGGGTAGCGGCCTCTGCGACGAGCTGATCGCTCGTTCAGAGGAGTCACACCGGGTGTGTGTGTGTATCTAATTGTGCATGATCTAGAAACCTTAACAATGAGGCGGCCTAGGCCCGAGTTGGGCTGTTGCGCCACGGAAAACCAAATAGATCTGCTGAGCTGTAAAACTATGTAACAACGCAGTAGACTTTATGAATTCTGCTCAGAACTCTTTGTTTTGTACTACTCTCTCCTAGTATAGTTGAAATGCAGATATATTTCTGTGTTATGCCTCCCTCTCTTTTCTCATTACAGTGACGTGCAGACGGAAACTAAGTGCACGAGAGTGACAAGTGTGTCTAATTTACATTATTACGGGTACATTTAGAACTACATTTATACTTCAGCCTTAAAAACACTACGAATGTTACGCACGTTCGCATAAATGGCGAAAAGCGCCTTCTAACTTCGTCGTGTCCGTCCGTCTGTCTGTCCACATTTATCAGCGCCGCTGCCACTGGATGGATTTGCGTGAAATTTGATATTGGGAACTTTTACGAAAAATCCGTCGAGAAAATCCAGATTTTATTAAAATGGGACAACAGTATCGGGCACTTTACATGAAGAATTAATTGTGTTTATATTGTCGATAGCATTACCAAATATTTTGCATTTCGACAACAATGCATAAGAAACCCATTTTTGCGTTTCTGTAACACAATCGAACCGCTTTATATTGTTGACAGCTACATGTATGTCAACAAAAATACAAAGGGAAAGCATTATTTCGTTTCCATAACAAAAGTGTTTAGGCGAATGCTCCACGTTACGTTATACGTACATTACCCTTCTTGTTATGTGTACCATCTGTCTTAGTATATAAACACTTGGCGTTTTGCCATCACAATTTATTTATTAATTTTATATGTTTTGCTTAACCCTTTAAAGATTAAACGTAATCTGTTTTATTTAAAGACCCAGGTCCTACCGTCAGTAAACATTCTTGATCCCGGCTATAAAAACCAATCAGTTAATGCTGTATATGGCAAAAGTCGCTGTCTGTTATGAGGCGCACTCTGCGGGAAGAACGTAGAACTGTTGAATATTAAACCTGGTGATACGCACAGCAAACGTTAGGCTCTAAAATGTTAATAAACCGGGTTAAAATTTGGGCATTTTAGTGTAAAGTGTTGTATGAAGTTGAAATTTAATTGTTATGTATTATTTTGGTTTAGACATCCGAGACAAGCAGTGTAATATCGACACATTGAATTGTAATGTGCAAGATAGCAAACTACGTCATATTAATGTACTTACAGTTATTCAGAAGGCTGTCTGTAAGAAGAGAGGGTTAAAAAGACAAGACAGGCAATGCACTTATAAACATAACATTTAGGTGCGTTCGCGTAACCATAGTTGCGATAGAAAACCAATAAGTATTACATATTCTAAGTGTGTGTCTGTAGCCTTAGTTATCCGGCATGCAAAGCGCATGCGCCACATTATATTGTCATCTGTGGCTTGTTCGTCTTTACCATATGTTGTCATATTGTCTCATAAACGGCACAATGTTCGGGAAAAAGTTAATTGGATATATAATCTGTGTTTTGAGTTTCTCTAAAATTTTTTTCTGAAACATTTCTCATTCTAAGAAGTAAGCGAGATACTGTCATAAATGTCCATAGGCCTTCATGTAAAGTACCCGTTATTCTTGTGAGATTTTAATGAAACTTGCATTTCTCGACAAATATTTCGAAAAATATTCAAATACCAAATTTTATGGAAATTCGTCTACTTGCAGCCGAGTTGTCCCATGCGGACTGACAGACAGACATGACGAAGCTAATAGTCGCTTTTCGCAATTTTACGAACACGTCAAAGAAGTGTTAACTGTACTTGGTATCCTGTTGCAAGCAGGCTGATTATTTTTCTGTACCTTTGAAAGGTACTAAAGTAATGTAACTTCTTTCGGACCACAGCCGGCTGGCGGTCCACAGACAGAGCACGTAGCCAACATTGTATGTCCACTGTGTTGCATTAATAATTAGTGTACGTGCTAGTCTCTTCCAGCGTCAGAGGCGTCTGTTGGCGCTCGACGGCCCTCTCATGAATATTTGTATGCACGATCCGACAATTTACACATTCAAAACTGTTTCCCCAACGTACATCTGGACTTCAACCCGGCACACCAAACACATATACATCAAATGTTTATATGTGTAGACGACATTCTACCCCGAAGAAAAATATAGTTATGATAATGAACCCTATCATCCCGGCCAGAATAACAAGTACTGTACAAACAGAAATTTAATAAAATGCGCAGTGAATATATGCGGCATATATAAACAGATGTATATTGTCAAGTGGTGAGTGATGAACAGCCTTGTCGTCATGGTTACCAGTTTGTCACATGATATATACGCATAGGTAAAGGTAAAAGGTAAAGTTCACCCTAGAACAGGCCATGAGGGCCCAGATGGGGAATAGAGGTATAGCTCTGCTTTCTCCTTAACTTCGGCGGTAGATGGGGTGGGTGGTCAACCCCACGCCCCGGCCGCTTTACCCCCGGAAATGACCTGGTACCCATTGTACAGGAGGCTGGATAGGTCCCTGGGCCGGTCTGGACGGGTGCTGAAAATCTCACCCTCACCGGGATTTGATCCCCGGACCGTCCAGCTCGTAGCGAGTCGCTATACCGACTGAGCTATCGCGGCCCACACCTATAGATATATAAGATATGCTTTTCATATTCATTTATTCTTCTGCAGTGTGACGCAGCATAGTTTTTATATAGGCATCAACGTTTCGGCAGAACCTGCTCCTCTGTCTTCGTGATGTGAGTGAACTGTTCTCTCTTGCATTTGAAGACAGCAGCTGGCATCAAAATGTTTATACTCGTTTACCAGCCTGCACGGCATCACATGCCTTAAGAACGTAGGCCGTGCCATGGTTCAGGCTTGGCATAATGTCTTTCTACGTTTGCTTGGCTGGCTTTTTTTCCTTGTGAGATTGTGCTTCTGACTTACCTTCTGTTTTAGTCATTGCCACGTTTGATAAGCCACTGCTTTGAAATGAGTGGAAATTTACAAATGTGTTGCACTGTGTGACATTTAATTTATGAGAGATGTACGCTTTAATAAAAAAAAAGTGATTAGTGAAAAAGGCGGTTAGTCGCCGGCCTCTCACCGCGGAGGCCTGGGTTCGATCCCGGTTCAGTCCATGTGCGATTTGTGTTGGACAGAGTGGCACTGGGACAGGTTTTTTCCAGATTACTTCGGTTTTTCCCTATCAGTTTAATTCCACCGGTGGTCTATTACACGGAAAAAAGGGAAAAATATAATAATCTTCATCACAGGATTGCACAGTAAGCCTCAAGGCTGCGGTGCGTCCGTAGCGTCTGCTGAGGGGCCCTTCACCACACCTTGAGACAGTAAGGTCATGCCTTTAACTGTGAGGGCAAATTATAGTGAAATAAAGGACTTAGACCTCTCACAAACCCGTGAAGAAGTTGAGAGAATAGCATTAAGATGTTTGGGATCCAAACTCCACAAAAATATAATAAAACTATATGATAAGCCGAAATAAATATTTAAAAAAATTATGTTATATCCAATAAGTGTGATAGAATAAGAAGTTTAAAAATGTAGCATTAAAACATTTGAGATCAAAATAATATAATAGTAATTCCGCATGTGAGTGAAGGTTTTCTTGTAGATATTCGGCCTTGTGGGGGGGGGGGGGGGGGGGTGTTTTTTATTCACATTCCTTAAAATGTGTGCTCTTGATTGAAGGAATGTTTAAGAAGCCATCACTCTTTATTTTCCTTATGTTCTTATTTCTGTTCTACGTGAAATTGTGTAACTAAATGTGCACAACAGCTGCAGACCCCCTTTTTATTATAGTGTGTCCCTGTGCACTGGTGTTCCTTAGTGCTGATTAGTCCTATTGTTTGTTACTAGAGCACTATAGTTCCTAGGGAACTCACAGCTGAGCATGATCTTTGAAAATTAATAGCATAAGAGGTTCTAGTCGTTTATGAAATCTGAAGGTTCTTTGCCGTGTTTATAAAATTCCGCTATTGGACGGTATGCTGAGTAGATTGAGTGTAATCTGTTCTACAGCTTCTCATCCTCGAATTTATGTAATGAGCTTGACAGCACTCACAATGGGACCTGGGTAGCTTTCACATGTGACGTATAGAGAAATCTCACGTGATTTTGCTGTCTGATTCGGATATGAAATTCAGTTGGATTCAGGACAGGCCAGGGGTGGAGAGTCCTGTGAGGCAAACAGTGCCACCATTGTATAATGAACTGCGAGACGAATCAGAGAGTAACTTCATACACATACGTCATTCGAATTGACCTGATTTTTTCTCTAACGCAGTTGTGATCACGTAAATTGGAACGAATGCCGCAGGAGGAATACCAAAATACTGTTACGTAGTGCTCTCATTCTGGTGTCATTGCTAATGTGAATAACTTACGAGAATGAAAGTGTAGCATAGTGCCAGAGGAGGAGCCGTTTGCATGACAACTAGCTTGTGTGTGTGTGTGTGTGTGTGTTAGTATATGAGACTGGTGTAAAGGTCCATTGAAATATAAATGTAAAGTCTGTGGTATACTAAGATATATATATATATATTTAACTCGAGGCCGGCTGACTATGAGCGCCATCTTTCAGACACTAATATTGTGTTGTAGGTGAAGGTACGAATACCTTGAGGCCGCCTGATGATGGATGTCATCTGTCAGACACTGAATGTTTATTTTATGTGAAAGTATGTACATGTCAGCAAATGATTAACGTTATGTGTCTGAGTGATCCTTACAGGTGAAAGTATGTACATGTCAACAAGTGATGAACGCCAAGTGTCTGAGTGATCCTTACAGGTGAAAGTAAGTACATGTCAACAAGTGATGAACGCCAAGTATCTGAGTGATCCTTACAGGTGAAAGTATGTACATGTCAAAAAGTGATGAACGCCAAGTGTCTGAGTGATCCTTACAGGTGAAAGTAAGTACATGTCAACAAGTGATGAACGCCAAGTATCTGAGTGATCCTTACAGGTGAAAGTATGTACATGTCAACAAGTGATGAACGCCAAGTATCTGAGTGATCCTTACAGGTGAAAGTATGTACAAGTCAACAAGTGATGAACGCCAAGTATCTGAGTGATCCTTACAGGTGAAAGTATGTACATGTCAACAAGTGATGAACGCTATGTGTCTGAGTGATCCTTACAGGTGAAAGTATGTACATGTCAGCAAATGATGAACGTCATGTGTCTGAGTGATCCTTACAGGTGAAAGTATGTACATGTCAACAAGTGATGAACGCTATGTGTCTGAGTAATCCTTACAGGTGAAAGTATGTACATGTCAACAAGTGATGAACGCCAAGTATCTGAGTGATCCTTACAGGTGAAAGTATGTACATGTCAACAAGTGATGAACGCTATGTGTCTGAGTGATTCTTACAGGTGAAAGTATGTACATGTCAACAAGTGATGAACGCTATGTGTCTGAGTGATCCTTACAGGTGAAAGTATGTACATGTCAACAATTGATGAACGCTATGTGTCTGAGTGATCCTTACAGGTGAAAGTATGTACATGTCAACAATTGATGAACGCCAAGTGTCTGAGAGTCCCTTACAGGTGAAAGTATGTACATGTCAGCAAATGATGAACGCAAAGTGTCTGAGGTCCCTTACAGGTGAAAGTATGTACATGTCAACAAGTGATGAACGCCAAATATCTGAGTGATCCTTACAGGTGAAAGTATGTACATGTCAGCAAATGATGAACGCCATGTGTCTGAGTGATCCTTACAGGTGAAAGTATGTACATGTCAACAAATGATGAACGCCAAGTGTCTGAGTGTCCCTTACAGGTGAAAGTATGTACATGTCAACAAATGAAGAACGCCAAGTGTCTGAGTGTCCCTTACAGGTGAAAGTATGTACATGTCAACAAGTGATGAACGCTATGTGTCTGAGTGATCCTTACAGGTGAAAGTATGTACATGTCAACAAGTGATGAACGCCAAATATCTGAGTGATCCTTACAGGTGAAAGTATGTACATGTCAACAAGTGATGAATGCAAAGTGTCTGAGTGTCCCTTACAGGTGAAAGTATGTACATCTCGAACCTGCCTGACGATTAACGCCGTATGTCACACAATGAGAGTCTCTTGTAGATGAAAGTGGGAATGTGTACATGAAGAGGTGTTTGACTATCAACAGTGTCTAAGCGTGAGAGTAATTACGTCGCCCGTAACTGCATTCCATACCCGCTTACTCAGTCATATAGACAACACGACCTTGAGTAACGTCCCAATAGTCGACAAGTTGTGTTACTTGTGGTTTTTGGAACTCTGAAACTTTGGGAAATTCCATATCCTAAGTAGTTCTAAATTTAAAATTTTAGTAAAAACAGCTACGCAGTACTAACAGTATTTTCGGCAAGATTGATGTTGCAATACCGACTGAAATATAGCTTCCACCCCCCTTTATTGATGTCTTCTTCTTCTGTGTATAGTTACAACTTTGACACACGCAACAATAGAACAGTGAACTGTAGATATGTATGTGCAATATTTATACACACAATAGTTTCGATGTTCGGAGTTCAACAATTAATGATAGCCAATTTTAATGAAATTTTGTATACTTTACTGACTGGCTCCCACGTATTGGGATGTGACCACGTGGCTGGAACGTCGGCTTTCCTCACTCTCCTACTATTGGTGCATATCACTCTCAGCTCAGACACGCTCTCTGTTTCATTAAGTGATGTTTATTGCTTTCGTGCATGGAATGAGACCCTAATTCAGTAATTCATTGTATTTCATGCTTCTACGAAATATATGCCTTTTGTTAAGTGTAAACTCTCATGCTCTTCTATGCGTTTTGCTGAAATTTTGTATTTTCGTTGCTGGTGTTTTATAAGTACATGGAAAATAATAGACGTCGTTTAATATTAAAATGGATTTATTTGTTTGCGACGGTTTAATCGTTTCCAGTTAATAAGGAACATCGAAACTGCGCTATATATCTCATGGGAGACGCTTGATATACAGGGTGTTTCAGGAGGAATTTGCTCGATGTTATAAATGTTACAATTAGAAGGATAAAGCCACTGGAAAGGAATATGAATTTAGGTAGCTTTTTTTACTGATGGCAAAAGAAAATATATTTCACTTTTAATTTCTGTCCGAAAATAGTTGACTTACTAAACGCAAAGACAAATTGAATGAGATAATTTCTCGTTGAATTTTATCGAGCTGTTCTGCTAGCGTATGTTAAGCGTATTTTGGTGCATGTAGACAAAAAATATGAAAAAAACACCTGGTTTATTTTAATATAAACACTGTGAAGCTTTTAGGATGTGACTGGGAAGTGTGTCTGTGTTTCTGTGTGGAATATGGAAAGCTGTAATGTATGTCTGCAGATGGTATATCACAACATGTTTCTTCCTCCTTACTTGGTAAATCTTTTATTAGACATGAGGGAAATTATGTAGTTTTTGCTTCGAGTCCATGTGTAATATTTTGCCAAGCCTGGTGTTCTGTTGCATGTGTATGGTGATGTTGAGTGTTATGGCGGGTATACGGAAGTCATTATGTATGATACATTACAGCTTATGGCAGTGGAGAAGGGTGCAGAGTGTAATAGAAACTTCTCCTGTATACCACACATGCATTAAAAATCCCTACGACCACAGTAGTGTGGTCCTGGAACCACGGAGGCAATATTCAAACCGCATACATTTTATTCATGGAGTTAAGCAGTCAAATTTAGGCCAATTTCTGCTATAGCATTTATTGACTTAATAAGTTATCATCGTCATAAAACAGATGTTGACGACATAACACGTGGACTTGCGAGATTTGAGGTTCTGACAGCGTTATTCGGATATGACGCTAGTGAGATGCGTGTACTAATACTAATGTTTTCGGAGGGGTTTTCTGCTTCTATCTACAGGGTATTTCCAGAAGGGTGCCTGAAGATGGGGGCCGCAAGCAATTCTGAATCGTCAACATGATGGTATATCTCTGAAGGCTTGAATTTTTTATCTGTGGGTTTCTTTTGGTCTTTTAAGTATAAAAGCTGGTTTTAATTTGTAAAGTGCCATTTCGCCATTATGGGTTATCCTCTTTTCATGGGCGAATAATATATATTAAATTTCCCTAACGACTTCATATGTAGGGAAATTGTCCCTCCAAATGGTTCCAACGTATGCCAAAGTGTTGTCAGTTTTAGACTTTCTAAGGTCGAAATATTTTACTCTGGTACCATGTAGAATCAGCATGGGATCAAAATCTTTGACAATTGGCACTTGTAGACAAATATTGTTATGTAACGTTTCTGTTAACGTGTTTCTGCATCGATTGTGATCAAATGATTGAAAGTGCAGCTAGCTGTTTCATTGTCTTTGTTTGTGTCTATACACTGTGGTAACAGTGCTGTTACTTAGCTACAGCTGGAAGGAATTAATTTTCAGAGCAGTGGCAAGTGCACAGTCTGGAAGGCTGCTTTCTAAAACTCCAAATATTTTAATTAGTAACACAAACGTCAATTTGTATTCTCCAGTCTGCTGCTTTGTCGAAATTCTCAGTACACGCTGTGAGCGACAAATGATCATATACAAATATTCAGGGTGTTTTAAGAAGAATATATATATTTCGGAAGAACATTCCTTAGGTTGTCATCTATATAACCATACCTATATGGGAACGGTGCCGATCCCAGTGGCCGTGCGGTCTAAGGCTTGGTCTACGGCCGCTCTCTTACTAGGAATGTGGGTTCGAATCCCACCGGGGGCATTGATGTCTGTCTCTTGTGAGTGTTGTGTGTTGTCAGGTAGAGGTCTCTGCGACGGGCTAATCACTCGTCCGGAGGAGTCCTACCGAGTGTGGTGTGTCTAAAGTGTGATCGTGAAGCCTCTAAAATTGAGGCGGCCTAGGCCCCCAAGGGGCTGTCGAGCCATTGGAAAAAAAATATGGGAACGTGAACAGTTACGGAGATAATCACGCACGAAAAATCTGGTCTTTTTGCGGTTACAACTACAGTACCTGTTTAACAAGGTGTGCTATCCGTACACTGCGCAGGTCCTTCCTTGAAATGGTAGCCAAGGCAAGCCAAACGGAGGCGAAAGTGCTTGGAACCCTAAGGACGATTTTTAGGAAAATAGTGCGAGATTCTCTTGCATAATTAATGTCTTTATATCACGCAGATGTTAATTAGGTATTAGATACAGGTGTCATCATTACAGAAACTACAAATTCCTCCTCGTTTTAATATCTATTTGGTAATAAATAAGTGTACAACATTTCTCATTCTTTAAAACGTACCTCGCAGTTATTTCCGTAAACGTTTAACTTCGTATATAGGTAGGTATTTTTGGTTATGTAGATAACCTAAGAAACGTCCTCTCAAATGGTGGCAGTTGTCTCCTGAAACATCTGTTTATGTTTCTTTTGCAAGCTATGTAATTTCTGTGCCTGTATACTCACGCTTGTAAGCCTCTGTATGTATGCATGATGTTCATAATGAGTACTTGTTGCTAAAGTGCTGTTTATTAATGATGCACATGTTTATAAAAATTTATTTGTTTAAATTTAAGTCTGTAAAATGTGTTGGTAATATTGGATAATTGAGTAACTGCTATATTGTAAATAAATGTGTTCTTACATACTCACAAGAAGAATGTTTAAATACAATAAAGAAAATCAAGTTGCTCTTGTGCTTAACGCGGAGTCACGTTAGCTCAGTCAGTATAGTGACCATGCCACATGTTAGACCTCTGAGGAAACGTGGTTCGAAGCATGGCAGGATTTTCCCAAACGTGCTAACCGGCTCTCGGGTCCACGCAGCCTCCTATTCAATGAACACTGGGGGCTCATTCCCCAGGTAAACAATCGGGACGTGAAGCTAACTGCTCACCCAATCTATTACCGAGGTTAAGAATGAGTGGAGCTGTACATCCATTTCCTCATATGCCTTTATGGCATCGCATGGACAATTAGTTTTATTTGTTCTTCATTATGCGCCACACAATGAAGGTCAATGTGGAGTGGAGGTGTATCTCCAACCATTATTACCCTTGGTACCTGATGAGGATAGTCAGTTTCATTCTCCGACCGCTTTATCCTCGGAGATGAAGTTCCCGGAACTCATTGACTAGGAGACTTGGTGAGTTCCCTTTCTCCGGTCTGAATGTTGTGTAGAAGTGGAAAATAATATCTTGCCCCTGCAGAAATCGAAACTCGATTCCTGTGGCGTACATAACCTGTAGTTTAGTCGCTATAACGACTGAGTTATCCTTCCCGCATATTTAGACTTCAGGAAACAGAATACGTTCAGTTTGAACCCCTCTGTCTGGTAGGCATATTCACAACTCCTGTAAGTTAGACTTCTATTTTCGATCTTTTCCAAGGAATCCATAGAAACCTGAACCTTCTAGCAGCAGCTATGACAGACAGGGGAAGCACTACATCACCATTATGATGGTAGTTTGGGGGGGGGGGTGATGTTTGTTAAGTGACAGTTTGCTCGACAGCTCGAGCTGGCGCTGCGCGTGACACACACACACACACACACACACACACATCTAGTGTCCTTGGACCCCAACTCGTTACGTCATGGATTCGCCTCAGCTCAGAAATGTCGACCGGAATTGTGCTAGATATTTTAAATTTTAAATAGATTTGATTTTATTCCTCGTGTACGAATAAATACTGTATCTGGTATTACCTTTTGATGAGCGTTTTGTATCTCTATGTCTTCCGTAGAAAACTGATGTAGAAGATAATTTTTATTGTGTGTGTGCTTTATTCACTAATGCAAGACATAATTACTCCAGTGTCTGACAGGTGGCTTTGACATGTACATATTTGCACCTGTAATGGGCTATCAGTGTGTGACGTGTGGCTTCAATTGTCAGAAGCCTAGACATGGGCATAGGTTTAGCTACAAGAGACTCTTACTGCCTGAGAAGTGTAGTTAATAATAATCAGAACGTCTCGACAAGAACCTTCTTTCACCTATACTAGAATATTACTGTATGAGAGGTGGAGTTAATAACCAGACGGCCTTGACATGTGCATACTTTCACCTACAAGACACTGTGTGCCAACCAAATCGCCATAATAACCGGAAGGCTTCCAAACGTACTTACATTCACATGTAAGAAACCTTAGGATTTCCTTCAATATGGTGCAGATCTTTGCAACCAGTAAGTTGTGGTCAGAGTCAATATCTGCTCCAGGCATTGTCTGCACATTCTTCACACTCTTCCTGAATCGCGTTTTCACTAGTACATAGTCCAGTTGATGTCAACTCCTATCCCCTGATGCTTTCCACGTGTACAATCTTCTTTCAGGCTTTTTGAACCATTTGTTGGTTATAACAAGCCCATTTCTTTCACAGAAGTCAATAAGCATTTGACCTCTCTGATTCCTCCTTCCCAGTCCATATGGTCCAACAATGTTGTGATGTGCTTTATCTCCAACCACACTGTTCCAATCTCCCATTATAATTGTTTCTTGTTGCGCCCTTTCCATCCTCTTCAAGAATTTCTTTAATTATATCATACAGCTCTTCCACTTCGTCATCTTCATAGTCCGATGTTGGCATGTACACTTGCGCTATCAAAATAATTACCAGTTCTGCCTTCAACTTAACAGCAATGAGTCTGTCACTACACACACTCTTCTCAACAACACTTTTCACTACGCTTTTATGCACTACTATAGCTACGCCTCTTTCAGCACTGTCACCCCCGAATAATACACTGTATAATCACCACTTTCTTATTTCACCTTGACCCTTCCACCGCACTTCACTAACACCTAGCACAGACACTGCGTTCTTCTGCATCTACTTATTCAAATTTTCGAGATTTCCTCCTTGATTCAAGGTCCTGAAGTTCCAAGGCCCTAAATTGAAGCTGTGATGTTCCTTCTGCTCCTGTTTGCAGTCCTCGCTGTAACTCCTACCGCGTGGTGTCTCCCCTACAAACACTCCCCAGGAGATGCGAATGGTGGAGCAGTTACCTGCGGATTGTAGTGCCACTCTGTCCACCTCTGAAGTCACACAGACTGGCCTGAAATCGAATCTGGTTGGCGACCAACCTCCTGAGTCATTTCAATGCCCTTTGGATGAAAAGGCGTGATGCTATGGACAGCCCTTGTTGGACATGACACCGTACAACCCCTGCTAGGGTTTCTACACTGCGAGGTTGAGTGAAAGTGAAAGAGGAAAAGGATTTTTATTTCCCGCAACTGTCACCCCAGAAATCAAATCAGACCGTAGCTAGAAGGCTGTGAGTGTCGAGAGAAAGTTAGTGTCCTCCTGCAGAGAAGAAGAGGGCGGAAATTATTTGGCAGGAAATGGATATTTCGGGATGTAGTCTAGTCTCACCGCCGAAATTGTAGGTGTCAAGACTTTATATGGTTAAACGTTTGGGCATTTAATGTTATACATCTTCCGTGCAATAAATGTAAACAGATTAATCTATTTCCAACTTATTGCACTAGTTCGTATATAAAGGTTACTCTTACATGTTTCGGCCATAACATAAGACCATCTTCAGGAAGTACATTTTACAGAAAGGTCATTAACATTGTATTGCATGGACGAGAACTATGTACTGAGTTCGTCCATGGAATATACATTTCGGCTGCAAACAGTAGATCTGCTTACAACTGATATTTGACTGCAATTGAAGGTGCTTGGAAGTGAAAGTTACTAATTGAGTCCTGTACATATTTTACCTATAACATTGTCTACATTTATATATAGACATATTTCACTCTTCAATTTTATTAGACCATTTACCAACGACGATGTTATATTTTAACTATATATATGGCGTTTGTGAAACATGTAGTCCCTGAAGATGGTCATATGTTATGGCCGAAACATGTAGGATTAACCTTTGTATATGAACTAGTGTAATAAGTTGGAAATAAATTTATCTGTAGATTCGGGTATTGTTGAAGCCTAATCAATTTTGACACTTTACCAGCTTATTAGGGGCACTCGGTGGCGCGGTGGCACTGTGCTACAAGCCTAAATGTCACGGGTTCGATTCCCTATGGGATCATTGGGATTCTTCAATGACTTAATCCTTCAGGCCGCACTATTACCCTATGGTCGGCTCAGCCTCCAGCAGAAATGAGTGGGATGTCTCCTGGGCGGTAGAGGCGGCCGGTGCGTAGGGCTGACCAACTTACTACCTTCATGTACCGATTGTCTTGAAATCTGGGAGCCTCAACCTCCTGGAAACCTAAAGGCCTGTCCAGGCCTGTAATGGGATTGCTATACCTGTTTACCTTTTTAGTAGCTTACTACATGCATCGAGGTTTATCGTCACGGGCATCGAGTGACCCACACTTTTCCGCAGTTCTTAACACTGTATCACGCTATACGTCTTGTCTTTCAAAGTTTTTCTCGCGCTCTTTCTATACAGACGGACATAGCATTGCCCAAAGTAATAAATTGGTTCCTTTTATCAATGCATATGTTGGTAAGGTGGATATTGTTACGTAGTAACTAGCTATCAGGAAAGATGTAAGTTGTGCATGCAACTTTAGCTTTTGTAGTGAAGTGTTGTTACGTTATATTTACAGAGTGGGAGCTGAGGTAGCTCAGTCGATGTAGTGACTAGACTACGGGCTGGACGACCCAGATATTCGGGTAGAATGTCCTGAAGGAAAAATGCGTCCAGAACTGCTACGAGGCTCACCTAAGGATATGGGGGGAATTTTCCTCGGGATAAAGCGGCCGGGACGTGGAGATGGCCATTTAACCTTCATCTAGTTCGGAGGTTAATAATACGTGAGGTATATGTCGAGTCACCCATGTACCTTATGACGTGATCCTTAAATCAGCATTGAGGCAACTTTACTTGTACACATGTATTTTAACCATTTATAATGTAAGAAGGATGAATTAGCATGGGTGCTAGGCCAAGCATTCTTTCTTAAATATATCTCTCTTGTCTTTTGCTATGTCTTCTTTGTCTTCGTCAAATAATGGGCTTCTAGGGCCTGTCCGAGTCTCATCTGTGATCCAACCGCCCTATTTTAGGTCTCCCAACATCTCTTCTACTCGTTCTGTGAGGCATTACTGCCTTAGGCATTATGTTATTCTGCGTCCTGTCAACGTAGGCTGACCTTTTCCATCTGTATTTCTCAGTATCTTCTATTGTGACAGATACTCTGTTTCACTATGCAGATGGACTCTTAAAGGATTGTATCTGAACCAATGGGACGCGCCCTTCTGGTATAACTGACAGTCAGATATGTAGGACTGCGTATGTGTTAATGTATAAACTTCCATCAAAACTGGAGTGTGCGTAATTGTAAAAATACATCTTCAAAAACGGGAGCATTATTTTAGTATAGTGACTGTAAGTATTTTTTTTTCGAGAAAATAACTAATGAGTGCCAAAATGCAGAAGGCGATAAATTGTGTTATAACCTGTATTAATGAGAGGAAAATATGATGGCGTATGTGAGGAACACAGATTGTAACGGTCCGGGCGTGACTAGACTTTGCTTTAAAAATTTAAGCAGCATTCGCTAGTACGTACCTCTCGCATCGATATTAATGACTTTTGCCCACCGAATAGGCCTATATTGTATGTTTGTATGTGATTTTCACAAAAAGAAAGCGACTGCTTTCCCCAAACGTCATCAACCAATTGATTTGTATAATGGTGGCGGACTGTGTTCTCTGTGAGTTGGGAACTGAATTTTTAAATATAATTGATATAAATTTGATGTTTTCAAGAGCTAATCATTAATTAATACATTAACCAATTTTTGCACTTAATAAAATACATTCAAAAGTAAGTATAAAGCTCCTACATGTTTCTGTACCGGGGCGCCATCATCAGGGAGTTGCCGAAACATGTAGAAGTTTTATACTTACTTTTAAATGGAGTTTATTAAGTGCATAACTTAGTGTATTAATTATAAGAATATGCACGGTATGAATAACATAAAAAAACTAAGATCATGCTCATAATTCGACCTTGGTATTGGCAGTACTGAATTCTCTGTTTACACTGCCATAAATTTAGCTTTTGCTAGTATCCGGTTGTGCTTATTGATTTTCCAACCGAGAATCGAACAGCGTCCTTCCGAATACAAGTCTACAACATTCCCGCTGTACCAGCTTGCTCAGCTTGTGATTTAACATGGCACAAACGTGTCCTATTTCGCGACATCCATATCCAGCATAAACATATACGGTAGCCACACAAAGGCCAGTGATATCCAGTGATAGGCTATCGATCGTTGCCAAGATGTACGGAGTTATTTTGGACTGAGGTACCTGGCGAGTGAGTTCGATTCGGATATGGCGAGTTCATTACGCCCGATGGTAAGTGGCTCTGTATGTTCGCTTCGAACCATGTATAATGGAGAGATCTGCTTTAATTGGAGATGTATTAGTCGGTCTGTGTACGGACGTGACAGTGTGATGGACCAAGCCGGAGGGCAGACGCTGTATAGTTTCACTGTAGGTTGCGGTATGAACTACCAAGCTGTATTGTGCCAGGGGGCTTAGAACAAACCAGCTACTATATTGATAATATCCAAGTTGTAAAGAAGGCTTGGGTTCTGAAACTGTGGCTTGTTGCAGGCGCCAGCGAATTTAACAGACTCTATGACGGTCCTGTGAGTTCTTGGTTGATTTAACGACGCATGAAGCTTTTAGGCGAGTTCGCATAGTAGCGGGAAGTGCTTATTAGCCTCTTCATGTCCGTCTGTCCGCATGTAGCAGCGCGGCTCTCACTGAAAGGATTTCCGTGAAATTTGATATTGGGGAATTTTCTGAATATCTGTCTTGAAAACCCATATTTGTTTAAAATCGGGCAAACATATCGGTCACTTTACTCGAAGACCTAAGTACGTTTTATGCCGGCGACATTAAATCGCCATAAAAGCGCTTACTTCGAGTGAAATGTTATCAGGCTGTTAGGATAGGCGAGGAGGTAAAAATATTACGCGAACGCGCCACATTGTTATGTTATACATATATTGCCTATCTTGTTAAACTTATATAACGTAAAATGATGGGATCTTTAATGAATAATTAATTGAAAGCATTAGTAGGGAAGAGTTATGGCCTAGTTAAATTTATTATTCCTGTACGTGTTTTATGGGATTGCAGTAAAATGCAAAAAGGAAACAGAATGAAAAATCTAGCCAATATTTGAACATCGGACCTTCCGAATACATAGGTTATTCCAAGAATATTAACCTGCTACTTCTTTCAGGAACGAGTAGATATAGGATTTTTTCTGAGCCAGTTTAATCTATTCTACATCATCACATTTTATTTCTTAAAGATCCTTTGTAATATTATCTTACGATTAACGCATACTTTTCTCAAGTGGTATTTGCATTCTAATTTTCTGCCCAGCATTTATAATTTAGTATTTCTCTCTTGTAAACAATTTTTATAATGTACTTAACTGTTTGTATTAAACTCCGAAAGAAGGTAATGGTATTGAAGTTCTCGAAAAATAGTCTACATGTAATACAACGACTTCGTCTCATGTTTTCTCTTTGTGTGATGAAGGGCCCCGCACCACAGCCTTAAGGCTTTTTGTGCAACCCAATGAAGATGATCAGGATGAGCAGTGTTTTTTTACCAAGCTTTTACAATTAATGGAGCACCAGTGGAATGAAATCAACAGGGGAAAACCGACAACTCGGAGAAAAACCTGTCCCAGTGCCACTTTGTCCACCACAAATCTCACATGGACTTGACCTGGGATCGAACCCGGGCCTCCGTGGTGAGATGCCGGCGACTAACCGCCTGAGCCATGGCACGGCCCATTCGTCTCATGTTACCTATACAAGATATTCAGGCCTTATCCTATTTATGTTATGAATAAGATCATTTTGGTCGTCTCTTTAATGGCTTATGCTCGTAGTGACCACACGAAAAATGCTTTTAAAATTCCCCACTTTGAAATTTTCTACCGAAGAACGACACGTGAGCAGTTTCTGCGGCAACTCTGTGTATCTGTCCTGAAGCTTGCTGATATGTCGGTGATGTCACCACGTGGATTAAAATTAGCCCCACTCAGGCAATTAGAGTGAAGTTTGTGGAAACGCAGTTTAGGACCTGCCTCCAGGCTAGGAAAGATTTATGTGCACGCCCTCCTTTCTCAGTGGAAACCTGCGTATAATGTACAAATCGTCTGAAATTACTGTAACAAATAGAGGGGACACGTGCACAAGATTATCAGCTGTGTGGTATGTTCACATTAGAATATCTGAACACTAGCTACGGTAGAAAAACGACAAACTCCGTGGATCACATTCCTTTTACAAAAGCTAACATTTTCTCGGCCAGTTAATCAATGGCTAACATTTTATAAAACCCTACAGCTAATTTCCCTGCTTAAAAGAGCCGCCACTGGTCCCGATCCTCACACGATTCCAGTCCATATCCTCATTCCTATTTGTTTATATATATTCTAAGATTGTCGTCCAATGTAGGTCTGGTTTTATAAGTGGTCTTTTCATATTTTCCCACCAAATCCTAGTATGAATTTATCCCTTCCATGCGTGCCATCTGGCCCGCCCATCTCATAATCCTTACTTTGACCACCCAAATCGTATCTGGTGACGATTACAAATGATGAAGCTCCTTATTACTCAGTTTCCTCTAACCTGCTGCTACTTCCAATGGATCTCCTTTTCTCTCACTCTTATTACTTAC
Source organism: Reticulitermes speratus (assembly GCA_021186555.1). Lineage (NCBI taxonomy): Eukaryota > Metazoa > Arthropoda > Insecta > Blattodea > Rhinotermitidae > Reticulitermes > Reticulitermes speratus. The sequence continues at coordinate 11,681,118 of JAJKFL010000427.1, read as the reverse complement.
CTGAGGATGGAGGCGGAAACAGTCTTCGAAACGTAATAATTTTAGGATGTTATATTTCAGTCAGTGTATATAACTTTGTCAGGAGTCGGAATAGTTCAGTCGGTGTAGAGATTAGGCTACGGACTGGACGTCTGAGTTTCGGGCAATTGATATCAGGGGCAAGAAATTTGTCTTGTCCGAAAAGTTCAAACAGGCTGTGAGTTCCACCCAGCCTCTTATTTAGTAGGCACCAGCGGAAGCTTCCTGGGAGGGAGTGGGGTTTAAAGGGGTTGGGGCGTGAAGATGATCACTCACTGCCATACAGTGCCGAGGAAGGGAATGAGTGGAGCTATTCCTCCCCTCCTCCACATGCCATCGTGATGTGCGTAGGGACGAATTTGCCTTTCTCCTTACACCATTGCCGTTACAGTTCTGAAATATGGATATATTGTAACACGTTACACATTACATCAGACTGTTTTTAACATGTTACCCTACCTATTGGATTAAACTACATAAAAAATAAAATAAAATAAAATAAGCCTGTAATATCCCATGAGGGCAAAGGCCTCCTGCTATGTGCAGGGTGAGCTCTGAGAGTGCTCGCTAGGTGAGCTAGTCCTAGCAAGCTGTTGGGTAATAACACGTGATCCTACCAGATCTGGATTACAAGTGGCCATGAGTTAAAACTAGTTGGGGACTGAGACTGACCACAGAAAGTAGCTTGCATAATTTTCTTTACAATTAGTGTTTGACTTTATCCTAGAGTCTTTTCTAGCATGATCTGCTTCTAGCCTGATATTTTGCCATAGCTTGCACATTTTACATAATTATAGTGTCTGAACTGTTCTTAGTGACTTCTCAAGTCTTCTCCATTCAGTCCTATTCCTGGCCACACGTGTCCACTGCCTGCCCACTACCATATAAGCTCGAATATAAGGCGATTCCATGTTTCCCATTGGGGTATTTGGAGAAAAAGCTCAGAAAATTTAGAAAATGTAATAATAACCTTAATAAAGTTTCAGGCAGGCAGACACAGCACAAAAAATAAAGCATATAACTGAACCTAGTTTCCGTGTGAACATAATTCAATACGCCCTTGTGACAAAGACCTTTCACTTTAGTCACGACTATTTTATTAAAGATTATGAGTTACAGTGAGACTTTGCTTATAAGGGGGCCTCTACTTTCTGTGTGGCTATTTCCAAAAAAAAAAAAAAAAAGCCTTATATGTTCGTGTATACGTTATGTTGCAACATAAATGTGAGGGTCTTTTGGGACTTGAGGACTTGTATTTCGTTGGAAATTACTGAAGTTTTAGAGGAATGTCCTATCTCCGCTTTCAGGTTTTTCAGCCCACTGAAATTTCTACCAGACTGCACGGCATAACCATAGAAGACGGTAATCTTCATAGTCAAAGTCGTTAGAACCTCACATCCCTCAAATTACAGCGTGTATTGAATTAAAGCGCCTTATATTATATATTGATTTACTGTAAGCTAGTTTACAGCCACAAATGGCAGAACACATGGAAACGTTGAACATTCACGGAATGTGGACTCACTGCTGCGGAGAGTCTCACGGTATCACACGGACAGTTACCACGTCAGCCATGTGATGCCCGTCAACAGAACAATGTGGTGTGTGCTCTGGAGTGTCAGCTCTCTGACATCACGTCTGTTCGAACTGCATGTGAAGCGAAAGGCTGTGGGTTCAAACCTCTGTTGTGACACATGCAGGTGACATGGCTTTGACTGGTCAGATGCTTCCCCCAACTAGTCAGTCATTCGAGTGTCATCCTCCACATTTGCAGCCATTCAAAACTCTAAGATTATATCGTGACCAATAATGCTATTTTGTTCATATGTAGCGTGTCACAAACGGTGGTGGAACTTGGCGAAATTAATGACTCAGCGTATGCAGGTTTGTGAACCCTCCGTAACAAAAGTTGCGGTTCAGTGGCTGGCAAATCTGTTTGGAAATCATGACGTCCGTTTTTGGGCGCGTTCGCAAAATTGCGAGAAACAACTGTTAGCTTCGTCACGTCTGTCTATCTGTCAGTCTTTCTGTCTGTCCGTCCGTCCGTCCGCATGGAATAACTCGGCTACCACTGGACGGATTTTTATGAAATTTGATATTTGGTTGGTTCTCGAAAATATTACGAGAAATTTTAAGTTTTCGTAAACTCTAACAAGAATAACAGGTACTTTACATGAAGACCTATGTACATTTATGATAATGTCTCGCTGAATTCTTCTTATAGTGAGAAATATTTCAGACAGAAGTTGTAGAGAGATCAAGACACACATTTTATGTTTAATGACGTTGTTCATAAAATCGTGTCTTTTGTGAGATAATGTAAAAAAAAAATGTGGTAGAGTCAGACAGGCCCCACATGACAATATAATGCTGCGCAGAAAAGATTCGCATTGCATGCCGGACAACTAAAGCAAGAATTCGCACACTCATAATATTTAATACTTATTGCTTCATAATTGATTAATTCCGTCTGATGACAAAATAATACGGCGCATGCGCATTGCATGTTGGATAACTAAGGCTGCAGACACACACTCAGAATGTGCAATACTTATTGCTTTCCAACGATAAGATTGATTACGCGAACGCGCCTCAATGTTACGTGATACGTACATTGCTTCTCTTGTTAAAATTCCTGCCCGAAAACCGGCTATCCACACTTATATATAAATAATAGCTTATTGCTGGCCATTGGTTTTAAACCTGGCATATTGTGCTCCCTGAAGTTGGTACACTTGTACCGAAACATGTCGGAGCTACGTGTTTAACACTCATATGTGACTAATAATGTGCATTTGGTTGGTATAATAAATTGAATACAAGTTTTAAGGAATTTTAGAAATTAGAGACTTACGTACAGAACTTCTATCTATTCACAATGGAAAGGATGCAAGCTTGTATCTATACAGACAAAAGTATACCAACTTAACATGTAATTCTGAAGTGTATTTGCATCACCTTCGAGCGTCTACTATTAGTACTATTAGTACTATTAATACAGGCAAATTTTGCTAAAGGTTTATGAACACTTTCAAATTTACTTTAAATTTGACAGGGGTAGTTAAAAATTTACGTGGAGAACTACGTGCGTTTCTGCTCGCACCTCGGGCGTAAACCTGTAAATATTGCTAACAGGAAGTGTAGAGGAATGCACAACACGTCTGATGGTCATCTTGCAGCTTTCTGCGCCGTGTGGTAGATGAGAGTTCTGATATTTCGGGAGCATTACTGTCTCCATTCAGGGTAGCTGGTTGTGGTTGACGTGGATGCTGAAAAAAAGGAATATATCCGGTGTATGGGAAAGGTGGATGAAACCACTTCAGCATCCGTGTGAACCAGAATCATTCTGTCTGAAATAAAAGCATATATTCCCCTGAAACGCGGGAACACTCGCGTGCTACAGGGTGTACAAACCCAAAGGAAGGTCATCAAGTGATCCACAACCACCGTGAAAACCTGAAAACTTGTGTAAGTTCAACACACTTATATGTCCAGTAGACATTTTGTCTTTACACCGTACGGTTTTGGCGATAGCTGAAGAAAAACGGGGTGAACCCTTCAGAATTGTTTTTGTGCTTACATTTCCTAACCCATTATATGAAAATTTGAGTAGCTTAATGTGTCGAGATTGTTTTTAAGTGAGGTTGATTTTGATAACGCTTTTTTTTGCATATTTCATGGGTATTTCTGTTAATTTTGTCGTGTGTGTAAGGTGAAGGTAAAAGGTAGAGCTGTCCCGGTCTACGCCATAAAGACATGTAGGGCGGAGTACAGGTGTAGCTCCATTCATTCTTACCCTCGGCACTAGATGGAATTGAACGGTCGATTTCATGCCCTGGCCGCTTTACCTCACGGGAAATAAGCCCCACGTTACCCATCGAATAATAGTGTGGGTGGGCCCTAAACCGGTCTGGATGTTTTGCAGTAAGAATTGAAGACTAATGTAGACCTTACACCGTTACTGTATGACACGTCTCTATTATACCAAGTGCTTTAAATCTCTTGTTTTTAATGATTTGTATCGTGAACTCTTCCAATAAATCATTTTATCGCAGTATTTTTCTTGCACTCTCTTTTTAAGAGCCTTTCATTCATGAATCATACGCTACGTATTGGCAACTAATTTTATCTGCAGAAGTTAGGAGTTCAATTTTCACACCACAGTAGGAAGCGTGCCAAGCTCTCAAACTGGCGATGCATACTTTCCAAGTGTTTAATTTAGGGCAATGCTTTAAATTGTTATTTATTGCCCGTGATTTTGACACACAGAAACTTTCACCATGCACAGAGCTCTTGGTTCCAAACCTGAGAGACACGACGTGTTGCAGGCAGTATTTGTTTTAAAGCTTCAAACCTACTAAAGATCGCAGTAGAAAGAAGAAGCAGAAAAAGACATAAAATATATACTGGTATCATCGTGTAAGTGAATACTTTACCAATCATTTTTTCAGATTATAAAAGAAAGCAGTTATACATAAATTTTTCACATTCACTTGTTAACTTTATTTTCAATTTATCTGTTTATTAATAAACACCATTTCGCTATATATGTTTCAGAGGATAATTCTGTTTATGAATCGCGGAAGTACACTTTTCACAAATATGAATTTTAAACGGCAGCACTGTTTATTTTAGCCGGTACGAAACGGAAGCGGATTTAAGCGGAAGACTGTTTCTGTGCGAAATATTAGTTATATTGCGCGCGGCCTAGGGCGCTGGGCTTGAAAATTCGAATAAACTATGCGCACAGAGGGGAATGTTTTTTTTAAGTTATCAACATATGCTTCATCCTCCGTCAGCGGTCAGTAACTGCTATGAATTTCTAACGCTGTGGTTTGGCTTAAATAGAGAAAGTTCGCTCTGAACAGGATACTTGTGGCTAAATTCTGTCCAGGGTTTGGTGTATCGGGGGCTCAGCTGGGAGGATATTTGTACGTGGAAGGAAGTAAAGTATGTAGTGACTTAATTAGGAGATTCTTAATTTGTACTTTTGAATAAATGTTTTGGAATTATTCACAGTTTGGAGTCCAATTTTTTTTTTTTCGTTTCAAATTTTGCCCATCGGACCCAAAGGGGTAAGAATTTCGTTGACTTATCTACCTGGTGACGGGGACCAAACCTTTTCACAAAACTCTGTCTACTTAATTTTATTATAAACACGGGCTGTGGACAACGTCTGAACATGAATGGTTTCGAACGTGACGTAATTTTGAAATAGTGAGTGGATAGCACGCAGAACATATATATAAAAAAAAATACGGATTTGTGGCCGTAAGTCTTGAATGGAAAACACTGCTTGAGATGTTTAGCAATGTATGGGAGGATACTACTGGAATGGAGCCGATCCCAGTGGCCACGCGGTCTAAGGCGTGTGTCTACGGCCGATCGCATGCTGGGATTGCGAATCCCGCTGAGGGCATGGATGTCTGTCTGTTGTGAGTGTTGTGTGTTGTCAGGTAGACGTCTGGGCGATGGGCCGATCACTCGTCCAAAGGAGTCCTACCCATGTGTGGTGTGTCTGAGTGTGATCGAGGAATCTGACAGAGGAGGCCTAGGCCCACTGGGGCTGTTGAGCCTTGAGAAAACGTCTACTAAAATGGGTCCTAAGGAAATAAGTTGGAAACGTGTAGACTGGATTTATGTCGTTACAATAGGTACTAGTGGAAGAATTTTGCAATAGCATAGTAGGTGTTCGGCTTACAAAGAAGAGGTTAATATCTCGAGTAGTTATAAGATTGTTAGCGTAGCGTGTGAAGAAGGAATGAGTTAGGAAGTTTTAGTACTTATTTTGGGTAAAGAGGAATTCAACGACTTGCTCTTAATATGACTGGCAGTGCTTTAGGAATTTATATTGTGAACAGAAGCAAATCAAAATGTATGCACCGTATCCTGGAGACAAGCCATACACATGCAGCTATCGAAAGGACACTGAACATGCTACACATCACAAACAAAGGAAAACACATGAACACAATAACAAATCATCATGTACAACCTCTGCAAATAAAACCAACAACTATACGACAGCCATGCAATTACCAAAACCACAATTTCATACACACTCAGCCCATAACGCAGAAAAGGGAAACACAGAATAATCAACATCCACTTTACAGGCAACACGGTCGCAGTAGCACAACATAACACCAAACAGGAAGATGGAAAATGTGAGTTGTAAATTACACAATACTGAGCATCATATCAAATAACTTTCGGCGTTTTTAAATACACACCACCAGATGATGACCTTCACATGTCGAAACATGTTGTGATTCTTTGTGTACGAATGTTTATGTAGCTCTATAATACACAATAAATATTCTTAGGCTGACAGGATACGAAACCCTTTTATTTTTAAATTGCAATTTCATGTTGTGTCCAGCTATAAAATGTAGTCGTCCTGCAAGAACTTTGCAAGTTACTGAGGTTAGGTAAAGGTGATGTGAATTTGTCCACGTGTACGCCATGAAGGCATGTGTGGGAGTGGAGTTATAGCTCCATTCATTCTTAACATCGGCACTAGATGGAGTGAGTGGTCAGTCTCACGCTACCGCCTCTTTTAACTCGGGGAAAGAGCGCCTGTACACTTTGAATAGAGGATCGGGTGGTCTCAGTCGGTCTGAACGCTTTGGAAAATAGATAAACTTTTTGGTCATGCCAGGAATCGAACCACGATTCCTCGGACATCCAGTCCATAGCCTGATCGCTATATAGACTGAGTTGTCCCGGTTCCTCATTGAGGTTAGGTATTTTTATGGGGACTTTTTGTAATATATTCTTCGAAATTTCGTCTTGCGTTTCGCTGGTGTCGAATAAATGTGCATTCTCTTACTCTACACTGTAAAAATTTCAAGGAAATGCGCTGTTCCTTTAAGGAAATTTATAAAAAATCGTTCATGCGCACTTTTTTTTTGCAAGAATAATTTTCTTTACGGGACAACAAAGCACGTTAGGACTGCACGGAAAACAGCGACAAGTTTCAGACTGCCTACTTAACCACGACCAATGATTAAACAGCTTTGACACGAAATTGAAGGAGGTTGCTCGCGAAGTACGAGCATTTTTTGAACATACCTCTTAAGTAGAGCTGTTCTGCAAAAAAGTTTTATTACAGATTTCCATGTATAATTTCCAGTTTTCCAAAATTACATTGCCCCAGTTTTCATAATGCAGAAGGGACTTGTGGCAAGAGTTATCTAAGGCATTCGGGTCTGATGACAGAGTACTTTATTCATCTGTTTTGGATTGTGAGTTATCTGTTCGACCAAACCGGTGTGAACCAGCTTAGAGCACACACACTCCCCTGTGACTAAGAATACTGTAACAATTTTAGATTAACATTTCGTGCAGCTGACGTTCGGACGTTTGGAACTGAATTGCGGATCCACTCCTTTTGTTGTTTTTTTCGTTGAAGTGTTAAAGTGAAACTGATGGTGGCAGAGACTGATATTGTCGACAGTGAATTTGGGTGGACGTATAATGACCAGACCGCCTGGTAGTATCGTTACGTTAATGGACAAAGCTGGTCTCTGAGACTTCTGGTGCTCGAACATGAAAGAGTCGAAAATAGGAAGAAGGAGCTAAAGTGTTTGAACCCCTTGATGCTTGATATTCGATGGCGCTGCCTTACCGTAAACAGTGGAGGCAGTAACTACTTTGCGCCCTGCCAATTGGTACCAAACATTCTAACGTTAAGCCCCACCCACATATCTGAAAATTGCAAGGTAATTTTATCCCTGGGACAAGTGTGTAATTTTGTGATGGTGGTTAAACGTGGTATTGGTGAGGTTCGAGTTTCTCACCTCGACGAGTATAATTATACCATTGTTGGAAACGTCCCTGAGGATGGGCATGTTGAAGCCGAAACAAGTAGGAGGCACATTGTAAAGTGACATGTGATTGCTTGTTGATTGTGCGAGTGTTGGATTAAATGATGTGTACTGTGAAGATTGTCTTTTGTGGTGGGATTACGTTATGTTTGGTTGAAAGGTGTGGGCCGGAATGGCGTAGTCGCAACTTCTCTTACATGGTTGTGTGACGCGTATGACTATCTTACAGGCGTTTTAGAAGTATTTCGTCTCAGCACTTCTAAACCTGAATTTTACCTAAGAAATATATGAGGTATCATTGAAGAATAACTTGCCAACGTTAAAGACATAATAGGCCATAATCGTGGGACAAAGTAAAATATTCTTTTAATTTCTGGAGAAAGTTTGAAAAATGTCGAATATGTTTAATAAGTTGGAGACGGCGGAGGCATCTCTTGAACATCGGTATATATCTACCAGGCTACACGGCGTCGCGTCCTAGAACAAGAGTTTATCATTTTTGTATGTGTGGTTGTTTGTATTCAGTTGATATGGACAAATACCGCCCAGCGTCTGGGAGTTTCCCCTCGTGCCCCATACTTATAAAAACGCCTCCTATAGGACAGGCTGGGGTTCAATCCAGCCCAAAGAAAGGAAGTGACGTGTTTTTACTCCCGACCTGAAAAGTCGTCTGTATTGTCGGAAGAAAAGTGAAAGTTGATCGATGACGCCATGAAACAGAATGGAAATTCTTGGCAAGCTCAGTGTATGAAAATTGTATTAGAGGCTATTGTACAGCGCAGAGGGAGAACATGATGGCTGTTCTATGGAGCTGAGAAAGATGGCTTTCAGAAATTTTATGTGGCACTTTTGAAATATCCGACCGGTTTTGAGGAAATAGCTTAGGGTAATGCAACGGCGATGTATCAAGGAAGCCACTCAATCCAGCACTATTTGAATTTTTAAAGCCCAGTTGTAACAATGTTTATCGCATATTTTAGCGTTGGCGTCACTACGTACTGTCCACAGGATGTATTTGATGTTGGTGCGATTCTTACCAACCAGTTCCCTAAACAGCACTGACAGATTGGTATTTGTCATAAAGCTGTTCTTACGTAGGCCATGAAGGTGCGTGGAGGAGTGTAGGTGCAACCCATTCACTTTTATGCTCGACATTAGGTGGGATTATTAGACAGATTCACGTCCCGGCTGCTTTACTCTTTGTGAGATATTCCGCAGAGTCTGTCTGTACGCTTTCAGAGCAGAAAAATGTGTCGTCCTTGCCATAAAACAAATCACTATGCCTCAGTGGCCCAGGTAGTGTCATAGACACTAGACTGTTTGGGGTGTTCCGCCGTCTTGCATTCGTAATGGAGATAACATATGCTGTGTGAGACATGAACTTGAGGTGTAAAAATTTGTGTGAACTTCACGCTTCATCAAGTTTAACACTGAAAAAATGTTTACGTGACATCCATTATCTTCCAAGTACTTACACATACCATTTTATGGATATACTGTGATGTAACTTAAGACCGTTGCAGACTGACAGAGCACATTGTGAAAATCTGCTCCATGCTACATGCGGTGCTTAATTATGTGAATATATATATGTATAAGACTACAGAGCTTCGAGTTGTGGGATGTATTGTGGAAGAACTAGAAGTGATGCTGTGAAAGTGTGATGACTTAATATGAGGCACTGTTCCGGTGTTGGTCTGGTGGGACGCCTCGAAAAGACAGTGAAAGACGAGATTTGAGGGTTTTAAAGCATATTTCACTTTCTGAATCGATCGGAAAGTAATGTGATGGGTTGATGTGCACTGGATTCTTCTTTGGAAGATGTCAGGTGGCGGGCTGTGTGAACGCGATATTGAAGTTTTCAGCTTCAGTAAAAAGCAGAGAAATCCTTATTGCGAAATGGCATTAACTATCTAACAATAACTGCGCTCTGTAGAGTTAGTTGTCTGACTTCAGTGCTAGAATTTTTTGTACGATCCCTGTATAGTGAATTACGTGTCTGGGACTGAATTAACGAATAATTTGTAATTCTGAATATTTTATTACTACGTTTCACCTTTAACGGGCCTCTCCTAATGTCTTTAACAGTATATATCAGTGTATATGGATCGATGGAATTTCGTACGCTTTATGGAAGTTTCGTGTTAGATTACTGTCGGAGAATGGTTGGTGAGCTGGAGTATTCCTGCAGTGGTAGCGGGGGGGGGGGGGGGGGGGGGAGGCTGTCGATATGGAAGTCGATGGATTTGTCTAAGCCTATTTTCACTACATATTCGATCTACTATATTCAATGGAAATTTTCCGCAATGTTTATTTCGTTACCAATATTCGCACAAGAAATTATCCGATACTCTTTGTTACTGACGTCAACACACTATCTTCGGATTGACTGGCTGATCCCCTGGGGGTTCAAACCAATCAAATAAACCTACAATAGAACAGCGGCTAATCATATAGACCGGGTTGGAGTAATATGACCATTGAACTCGGTAGAGGCCCGAGGCAAACTATTACATTTATTGCCTTATTACACATTCCGCCACATGAAATACAGTCCCTGGTTAACCGTACACATATACCATATAAGATAACCCCATTGGTAGCGTTTTTATTTGAACAGTTCGGGTTTTTTTTTTAATTTTTAACTTGCTGTCGTCATATAGCAAGCAAAAGCCGGGGCAGCTCAGTGTAATGTATAGGCTACAGGCTATAAGACCAGGAAATAAGCCTTCGATTCAAGGCATTGCAAGGTATTTCCTTTTCTCTACAGTGTTCACAGAATCTAGGGCGCACCCAGCCTCCTATTCAATGGACACTGAGGGACTGTTCCTTGTAATTAGATTGACGATGACATTTCACTTGTTCCTTTTGCAATCTGTGGCTGAATGTGACGACACATCATACGTGCCTACAGCACTTCTGTTGTACAAATAGTCACAATTAAAAGTAAATTTGTCCCTATTCACGCGATGAAGGCATATGGGGGAGCCGAGGTATAGCTCTACCAATTATTAACCTCGGCGCTAGGTACAGTTAAGTGTTCAAATTCACGCCTAGGTGGCTTTACTCCCGGTTAACGAACCCCAGTACCCGCTGAATAGTAGGGTGTGTGGGACCTGGCAGCTTAGCTGGACATTCTGGAGAGGAGAAACATATTTTGGCCTCTGCCGCGATTCTAGCCCCGGGTTCACGGAAATTTAATCTTTTGTAATTTGTTTAACGCTTTAAGAGACGAAGATTATTTGGATAATTCAGAGTGATTACAAATTAGCAGATGATTTGGAAGGCTGCAAGTTTCTGTTAAAACCATAAGGAAATTTTTATGCTAAACAGCAATGTCCCAGTATTAAAGTTCTTTTTCGCGCACGTATAATTCCGTAATTTTTCGATAATCTATGGATTGGCTCAAATACACACTCAGCAGTGTCGCAATGACAGTAAGCCAGAATATGTTGCTTTGTGTGTGAGACAAGTGCGCACCGTGAATTTTTCCTTGAAGGGGGGGGGGGACTGACTCTGGGCCTATATATAATTTGTTTGTTTTTAAAAATAATGTTTTAAAAATCATGGTGTAAGCACAACATAACACTGTTTGCAAATGCATTTATATACACAAGAATATAACTACATGTTCCATGACTAAATCACAGTGTCCTATCTTATTGTTTTGTTAATTTTATTAATTTATTTTTCAAAATTCTAATCTGCTATTCATCAGCCGATGTCAGTGGCTGATTTCGGCTGTAGGGGAAATCACGTAAAACTTTTGATATCATATCTACAAAATCTGTGTTTTTAAATTTCGGTTTTGTGGGCTTTAGGGGGGGCTGTAGCCCGGCAGCCCCCCACCTTGGGTGCGCCCCATGGTGTGGGACGCAGTTGCCTATAGTTGTGACGTCTGTTATGGAATGAGCCCACACTGAGCGTCTGTGACCACATGATTGAAAACTTGGAAACTGGGAGAGAACCCTGTAGAACAAAGTTTTCGTGCGTATTATTCATATACCAGGAAACGCCCTCCAAATAATCCGCTAATTTTTAGCCCCCTGTCCATAAAAACTTCGGTCTCTACCTCACATAAAGCAAAGAAATTGTAATACATTTAATTCGGGTAAAGCCGAATGTTCATGGACATCATCGTTTATTCCGAGAATCGGTTACAGTTCGTTGGGCGAAATATCGGGGTATTCGGCTTTAAGGTGGGTGGAATATATGAGAATCACAGCCCATTCGAGGATAAAGGGCTGATTTATTGAAATTTCTAATCGAAAGTTTACTCATCATTTTTTCCTTTCCCTTATTTTAATGGAAATTAATATACCGAATTACACGGATACAGCAGTGTGATTGTAATTTACTTTCATTTGTTTATTAGGCTTCAATACTCGTAGAAGCCTCATAACTAATTAATTTACAACACTATTAATAAAGCAGGCGGCAATTAACAACTCTTATCGATCCAGTGTCATCATCAGAGATCTGTTACACCGTTACACCGTTCCATGCCGTAGGGTCTTTAAGTGCTTTACTGATATGGAACACAACACCCAAATTCTCTTGAAATAGTAGAGACAAATAATGAAATATAATTAATAAATGTATCTCTGAGGATGTCCTTATAAATGTGTTTTGTTTATTCCTGTCTGCTATTTATTTATAGCTATCTTCTCAAATTGTTCTTCTGTTTTTGATGACTATGATCCTAAGCATAATTTACTTACGTTATGAATTTTAAAAGACGTATTGGCTGATATCATAGACTTCATAAAGCGATACAAATGATAGTTGGACACAAATTTCTATTGCTTATTCTTACACCAGTGATGTCCTGGAAACCAGTGAGCACTGTGCAAATGACTACTTACACCTCGTGATATCAGCACTTTGCCTAAGCTTTAACAGATGAAGTTGATTAGATTGATATGTGAACGTTTGGGTCGCACTTAAGAGAGAACACATCACCTATCGCTTGTAAAGTTCATCAACAACTTTAGGACAGTTGTTTTTGCATGAGAGAACCTGATGATTCGAACAGGTGCGCTCTGCGACTGGAATTGCTAAAACTTTAATGTTCAACAAGTCAACATAAAGACATTATTTAGGGGTTAAATTAAAAAAAATTAAATCGGAGGGTTCATTTTGTCTTTTCATCAAAGATACTATCTTATTATAGCTATACCTGAGCTATGTCTGTTATAGTCCCAATGAGAGAAGTTTTATTCCCTTGTTTTCGCACCTAAACTTCTGGTTTGTTATTCCATTTTCGCTCGCTCTGATGGTGAGTTTTTTTGCTTTCTTTTTGAGTGTTTTACTTCCCTTCGTTTTAACTTCTTGTCTTTCCCACTCGAGTCTCAACTTTCAAGAAACATAACACAAGAATAATGGAGGGGGAATAACACACAAACATGAATATTATTAACCTTTGCTGTTAATTAATGAAATTCAGCGTTGTTCAGTCCAAACCGCAGGATGAAATTAAAGGGAGAAGGAGACAAAATGAAAAAGAATGTGCGGTCTTTTTGTTCATATTCCATTAATAACCACGAAAGTACACACTCGGTATGTAGCGATACCTGCTGTTTACACTCAATTAATAAACGTCCAAGTAAATATTCAATATATATCAATGCTCTTTGATTTTATAAGAACTATTTAGGTTGTTACGAAGAATGTTCAGGGAGTCACAAGATTAAAGTAAAGTTGAGAACGTATTTACTTGTTCATAGTGTATAGTGTTTTTGAAAGGTGTTGCTGGAGAGGGATTGAGAAGCTTTGTTCGACAGATCATGTGAGAAATGAAAAATTATTACATAGAGTCAAAGAGGATAGAAATGTCCCACACAAAATAAATAGAAGGGAAGGCTAACTGGATTGGTCACATCTTGCATAGGAACTGCCTTCTAAAAGACGTGATTGAAGGAAAGATAGTGGGGATAAAAGTGATGGTTAGACGGGAAGAAGACGTAAGCAGCTGCTGGTTGACCTTGAGGAAAAGCGAGGATACTGGAAAAGTGAAGCACTAGATCGCGCTCTGTGGAGAGCTCGCTTTGGAAGAGGCTATGGACCTGTCGTAAGACAGACTTCGGAATGAGAGATTAATATTTCTGTAAACATTTGCCATAAAATTAAAATCTGAATATTTTGTATGTTAACTGCTGCTGAGAAAATCGGCGTTAGGTTTGTATTGTTTGTAAAGTAGGAGCTTTAGCTGTTAGAATTGGACAAAAATGAAATAAAGGTGAAATATTAATACAGAATCCAGTATAAAATTTAATTTAAATTCCTTTATTAGTTGTGCAGATGAAATATGTAGACTGAGAGACAAACATTTCTATTATGAATACGCGCAAGAGGGCACAAAGCAAGAACGAGGAGGTTAGCTGAAGTGGCAACGCATCGGACTTGTTTTCAGGGGGACTGTTGTTTGAAATAATAACTGTGCTGTTTTTGTCGTGGTTTTCCTCAGTCTCGTCAGTTATATTATGGGATAGTATCTCAAATTAGGACACGACCGCTTTCTTATTTATTACATCCAGTTCATTACATGTCATTCTACCGTTCTACACTATAATGTGAGATACGACTTTGTCGTTATGTAAATGTAAAGTAAATAATGGAAGAACACTAATAAATAAAGAAATAAATATAAAGGCTGGTGGATGCCGTGCCATGGCTCAGGCGGTTAGTCGCCGGCCTCTCACCACGGAGGCCCGGGGTTCGGTCCCAGGTCAAGTCCATGTGAGACTTGTGGTGGACAAAGTGGCACTGGGACAGGTTTTTCTCCGAGTTGTCGGTTTTCTCCTGTCGATTTCATTCCACTGGTGCTCCATTAATTGTAAAAAGTGGTAAAAAAAACTGCTCATCCTCATCATCTTCATTGGGGTTGCACAAAAAGCCTTAAGGCTGTGGTGCGAGGGCCCTTCATAAAAAAAAAGGCTGGTGTATAGACAAAGTGAGCGATGACTTAGTAGTTAAATATGGCGATTTTAGTAGAGAGTGAGTTATATGTGGTTGAAATTTTATTCTCTTGAAAGTAGCCTGATATTTGTATTTATTTCATATGCGCACGTCGCATAGTTTCAATTTTATTTGCCAGCCCGAAGCACAAAACATGTTTTCACGTTCAGAGGTCCTGTCAGCTGGCACCGATGTAGAGGCAACGTCACAAAGTAAACACAGACTTATGAAAAAAGAAAACAAGAAACGTTTTCCATTGCTTAAATTTTAGGGTAAGTGGAGCTTACAAAAACCCACATCTGGTAAAATTCAAATTTACTGAATACACGCAAACAGGGTCTGAGTTTATTTAAGCATTTGACACTTTTCATACAAACAATAAACCTTCTAGCACATTCACTTCCCTGTGTTTAAATATTTAAAAAATCGTAAGATTCGAGGAGAAGAAGAGTATTCGAAACAAAATATATATTTCTTTTCTGTCTGCTATTTTTATTCGAAATATTTTTCTCTCCCATAAATATCCAATAGGCTACCTTCGAGATGCACGTAGAAATCCATGTATATTTTATGTACTATATCCGTCATTTCTGCGTAATATCGATCAAAATCGGAATGTTTTGTTAAATTTTATTTCAGCCCCCCCCCCATATTTCAAATCTTATGACAATTCTGTCCGTAGTTTTTTGGTTGACGCAGGTGGATATGATTTATCTACGTAATAGGGGACATTTCACAAATTATCCTCTCAAATGTGGCAAAGAAACTTCATATTTTATGTACCCTGCAGTTAACCCTTGATATTTCATATACCCTACAGTTAACCCGTTAATGCTTTGTGGTTGTACACGTACCGCCAGGTTTACCATTAAAGCTCTGTATTTTGCCGAATAAAATTCTCACAATATAGCCGATTATTACCCCATAAAGCATTTGGCCGATTGGTCTTTCTACAGGAAACACACTGTTCCCTATGCGATACGAACTATGTCTCTGTATATGCAAGTAGATTAATTTTGGGCACGCTGCTTTCTTCTGCGGACTTCTAAAACAGTCAACTTGTCGACGCATTGATCGCCCAGCCCATAGCATAGTCACTATACCGACCTAGCTACTCCAACTTAGTTTCCTTCTGGTACTGCGCTTTTAGATATCATTAGTGCCTCATTATACTTCTTTTGTTTATAACCAAGCCATTACATGTCTAGTAACACAATGGCCGATAACAGTATGATATACAGAGCTGTTGTATTGTCTATAACCTTGATGAGTTGCCACGGTAACGGCAGCTTAAAGGCACCATTAGCTGCTTTTGTTACAGGGTTTGTTTATTAATAAGCCATATCTTAACCGGTAGTGTAGTAGTTAGTAAATAGGTGTTGTCTCATTATGAAGCACTATGTTGCCGTCTGTAACTTTGCAGGCTATCCATGGCGAGACCGGCTTCCGACACTATTAGCACATTGTTATAGTTTTTTTTGGTAAGGGATCTGTTATCGAGGCTATTGAGTCGTGACTATTACTGTAATCTCGGTCCCATTGCGTGTGTGTGCTATATTTATGTTCAGGCTATGGTGTTATCGCGTAAGTAGAGTCAGGCTTCTGCAAGAATCCTAATTGGGTTTTGTGGGTTACCTCAGGCCCTCCAAGCAAATCTCTGTGTAATAAGGTCAACAGGAAGCCTAATTTTGTCACTTGTTTCATATTCATGATTATAATGATGATGATGGTGGTGGTGGTGGTGGTGGTGGTGGTCGTGGTGGTGGTGGTGGCGGTGGCGGCGGCGGCTGTAATGATGGTGCCATTTATTACCGACAAAGCGTTATTCCACAAACATTTCTTGCCACGCGTAAAGACCTGAGCGGGAAAAAATAAAAGAAAGTTGATTGGTTATGCTATAAGTATTATTGAACATAATCCAAAATTCAGTAGAACCTGGTTATAACGACATCGGTTTATACGACACCTAGCCGATACAGACAGATGTTCTGTGGTACAAATTAATTCGTCACTGTTAATAATAACATTATACGCCTCGGTTATAACGACACTCGTTTACAACGACACAAAATATTCAGTAACTTTCATGACGTTATAACCGATTTCAACTCTATTACTTTATAATATTCTAAAGAGATTAGTATTAAGTATGATTTGAGGTTTACATGGAGGTGACGACACGTAATCTGGTATGAGAGTAGGGACGTTTCAGAGAAATACACTACCTCAAGTCATGTACCATTATGACTGAGGCAGCAGGTTCTTCTGAAACGTCAGTAGAGTTACACCAGTTATCATGGCTTCATGTCCCAGAAGTCAGCAACAATTGCATAAATATTTTTTTAATCACCAATCTAACCAACGTAAAGACTCCATTACCAACGTGATTAAATAGTGCCACTTCGCAATCTTGATTTTATCTTGTATGTTAATTTTTCGAATTCGTATACAAGCATGAGAAAATTCAAGTTGTTGAAAAAAAATCCACCCTGTGTCTTCTTTCATCCTGTTTACTCCGATCCATCCATATCCATCCACACTTTTGTTTTCTAGCTCTTAAAAAGTTGGGTCATTTGGGATACATTTGTCTCTCTTCACATCTCTTCTTTTTTATAATCCTTTCTCACGTTTTTATACCTTTCTCTACTTGTACGCTCCTTTCCTCTTCTCTTTTCAGGAACTGAATTACTTTCTTTCTTGACTATAGATTCTATTCAAGCCTTTTAAATATTAATTTAAGGCCCTCGTGATAGTAATAACTGCCTCGGAGTCACTAGGCAACAGAGTGCCTTGCCTCTGACGGTTCCTCTTTCAGCGGGGAACATTTGTTCTCGTCTCTTCACTCATAATGCTTCAATTATAGAAGGAAAACGGAATACATATTCATAGATCCGTCAAAACAGCTGACTTACCTAACATCTTTACTTCTTCTCTGCTCTTATACGAAACGAATAAAATTTGTGTCCTCTCTGTTCCTCTGGATGCTATAGAAGAAGTGGATAACAGAGCTTAACTTTCAAATGTTTTAGACGCCGAAACTAACTGTTAATATATTGAGGGCTACAAAACAAACACACTAAGACTAGCAAAATATTTGTTTTGAGAAAAATGAGGATAGAAGTTTGAGCGAGGATTTAATAATAATAATAAATTTATTGTAAAGTTACAGGTAAAGGTAAAGTTTAATTTATAACACGCCATGAAGGCCCAGAGGGCGATTAGAAGTATAGCTGTCCTCTTTCTTTAACATTGGCGGTAGATGAGGTGGATGGTTAACGTCACCCCCCCTGCCAGTTTACACCCCGGAATGACCCGGTACCAGTTGCATAAGAGGCTGGATGGGCCACAGGGCCAGCCTGGATGGACACGGAAAATTTCGCCCCCACCTGGATTCGATCTCCGGATCGCCCAGCCCGTAGCGAGTCGCTACACCGACTGAGCTATCCTGGCCCAGTAAATTTAATCTACGTAGAAAAATTGTGTTTAGAAACATTAATGAATGTGAATACAATTATGAACACAGTATCTCCATTGTTAACATTTTGTTAAAATAGTTTTTGAACGTAATAATTAGAAACTTTTGGACTTTTTTTTTTGGTGTTCATTGTACGACCACGATATAATAGTTCTCACGACGAAGGACATTCATAATTACGTATATGCATGTTAATATATGGTCATTTTGCTAAGTGGCACGGATGTTGTTCTCACGTCAGAATTTTTTCACGGCTACATTATTGATATTATTCGTGGCAGGGAATTAAAAAATACACAAGTTATATGTTTTCTAGAGCTGTGATATTGGTAATAAGCTGAATAAATATTTTTTTTTTCAGGCGCTTCAAATATTTTTGGCGACGGAAGACAGGAACATGTAGACATGATTATGTCATGCCAGTCTTTCTTTTTAAAAGAAGTAAACTAGGGACAAACAAAGTGTTCAGTTATAGAAACAGAGTACAGATTAAAAGCGAAGTAATTCTCTTTAAACCCACTGTGATGTAGGGCCAGCGGAGCGTGATTAATTCGGGAAACAGACAAAGGAAGATTAGCTAATTCATAAATGCAATTTTATGTGCAAAAGAGGAAAGAGTAATCTGTTACATGGAAACAGTATTAAAATTATTTGCCTTTGGCATGATGCATTTTTAATTCAGAAGTTTTAATATAGGCCTATAACACGTACTGTATATTCTGATACTTTATGCATTTCATGTGTCAATAATTACTATGATGGCCAATTTTGTCATCACGCCCAAATATTTCGCCCAGTCACCATGCCCGTTTATATATATATATATTTTTTTTTCCTAAAATTGATGCTTCTGTGATACTTCTCTATACATGTACTGCAAATCACAATTTCTGAACCTTGGAGTCTGTAGGCTGCTCGTGATATTGTTCTCACTTCAGAAGTTCGCACAATCCCTATGTGGATACTGTTGAAGGTAGTAAGAAGCAGGCAAATACGAAATTTGCAAATTACGTAGTTTTCATAAGACGTGTCACGTAAGACGGCCAAATTAATTAACAGTAATAACTAGTGTTAGGGTCATTCACTATTTTGTTTAAAATACTGGCAGGATAGAGGATAATGATGAATTGCAAGTAGACAGGGATTTAGAAGGAGCCGGTTATGACGTATGGCAGATATCTTCGGAATCCTTTGCCTAGTTTGGCAAATAAAGGATGAAATCTCGTCACTCCTTATTATGCCTTTATTTTACGCCGTTTGATCAAATATCAGTGTTGAATGTTTATGACGTGTGTTGTATTATGGATGTCCAGGGTTCAAGTCTTGGTCTAGGCATCGGATACTCTGACTCACACTCTTCATGCCCTTCCTCAGTCTCTCCAGGCAACAGTTGGAAGACCTTATATTAGGCCACGACCACTTTTAATATTCTTTATAATTAATTCACTAATTATCCTACATTCGACGTCATATAATTTTAGCAAGTGAAGGCATAGTTAAAGGGGAGCTAATTATGAAAAGTAAAGTCGTCCTGTGCTTCATTAAGTACCTCATCATGAAGGTACACGAAGAAGTGCAAGTATAGCTCCATGCACTTTATCACCTGCACTGGGTGAAGATGAGTGGCCAACTTCATCATGCCCATGTCCTTTCACTCCTGGGTGACTAATCTCGTACACATTTGATAGGAGGCTGTTGGACCGAGAGCCGGACTGGGCATTTTGGAGAAGGGAATTTGATAGGAGGCTGGTGGACCGAGAGCCGGACTGGGCATTTTGGAGAAGGGAATTTGATAGGAGGCTGGTGGACCGAGAGCCGGACTGGGCATTTTGGAGAAGGGAATTTGATAGGAGGCTGGTGGACCGAGAGCCGGACTGGGCATTTTGGAGAAGGGAATATGATAGGCTGGTGGACCGAGAGCCGGACTGGGCATTTTGGAGAAGGGAATTTGATAGGAGGCTGGTGGACCGAGAGCCGGACTGGGCATTTTGGAGAAGGGAATATGATAGGAGGCTGGTGGACCGAGAGCCAGACTGGGCATTTTGAAGAAGGGAATATGATAGGAGGCTGGTGGACCGAGAGCCGGACTGGGCATTTTGGAGAAGGGAATATGATAGGAGGCTGGTGGACCGAGAGCCGGACTGGGCATTTTGGAGAAGGGAATATGATAGGAGGCTGGTGGACCGAGAGCCGGACTGGGCATTTTGGAGAAGGGAATTTGATAGGAGGCTGGTGGACCGAGAGCCGGACTGGGCATTTTGGAGGAGGGAATTTGATAGGAGGCTGGTGGACCGAGAGCCGGACTGGGCATTTTGGAGAAGGGAATTTGATAGGAGGCTGGTGGATCGAGAGCCGGACTGGGCATTTTGGAGAAGGGAATTTGATAGGAGGCTGGTGGACCGAGAGCCGGACTGGGCATTTTGGAGAAGGGAATATGATAGGCTGGTGGACGAGAGCCGGACTGGGCATTTTGGAGAAGGGAATTTGATAGGAGGCTGGTGGACCGAGAGCCGGACTGGGCATTTTGGAGAAGGGAATATGATAGGAGGCTGGTGGTCCGAGAGCCGGACTGGGCATTTTGGAGAAGGGAATATGAGAGGAGGCTGGTGGACCGAGAGCCGGACTGGGCATTTTGGAGAAGGGAACATGATAGGAGGCTGGTGGACCGAGAGCCAGACTGGGCATTTTGAAGAAGGGAATATGATAGGAGGCTGGTGGACCGAGAGCCGGACTGGGCATTTTGGAGAAGGGAATATGATAGGAGGCTGGTGGACCGAGAGCCGGACTGGGCATTTTGGAGAAGGGAATATCCCAGCGCCTCTCGTGAACGTGTCGTGAATTGGGCCTCTCTCTATACCTCGGCCTTCCGTGCCCTTTCTTCAGTTACTAGACTGACTGAGCTATCCGGGATGACTTAGTTAAATAAATAAAGACTGCAAATACCCTTTCTATGTAAATAACCTATAAAACCATGAAAGTGATAGAAACTTTTGGAGGCTAGGAAAACAACAATTTTAGGCAGTAAATGTTTTACGTTTTCTTCTTTTCTGTCAAATAAATTTCAGTTAGAGGAACTGAAGTGTGCGACATTAAAAACGTCTTTTAAGGGAAGCAGAAAGCCTTCTGATATTTCGGGGTTTTATTGGGCCATTTTATTTCTTGTGAAACATTTTATTGTCCATCCTAGTGGTGAAAGCTTTGTCGAATGTCACATGAAAGGTCAGTGACTTGGGCGTGGGTGTCCCCGACATCTGAGCCGCGTTATTTCCTTGTTTGTAAACTTTGGTTTATTTGTTTGTAGTTTTGTTTAACTTCGCATTTAGTGCCGTTGAATGCTCAGAACGTAAGGAACAACAAGTAAGGTGCTTATGCTTAAAATTATTTAAAATTAAAGCACAGATCACTGAAAGTTGTGTTTTAAAGTTTAATGTGATTATTAAACATTATTTCAACCATAATAAATTATCGTACTATTATAAATTTTAACCTGTCAGTACCGCAAAATTTCGTACAAAAGATGTTCCTGAATGACTCCTACATTAATCACAGCAAATGGAAGTAGTATAAAGAACAAGAAGCCTCCAGTAAATTTTCCATCCCGTCTGGCGCCTTGTCTCATACACAACCGACGCTATATTAACTCTTGCAGCAGATTTACTATTGAGAAGCCAATATGTTCTGTGAAATCCCCCAACATTTTATGTAAAATGAATGTTAATTACACCTGCCTATTTCCTTATCCTAAGCCACATGAATCCAGTCCACACACTCCTATTTTGTTCCTTCAGGTCAATTTTAATATTATTCCAGCATCTTCGCGTAAGCCCTCCAAGTGATGCATTTCCTTCACACTCTTCTCTTACGTGCTATATGGCCCACCCAACGCACTCCATTAATAGTTTGACGAGGAGTACAAATCATGAAGCTCTTCAGCATGTAATTTTCTGCAACCACCTCTTTCTTCCTCCATGTTAGTTTCAAGTGTTATCTTCCGCATTTTGTTATCGAAAACCCACAGCCTCGACTTTCATCCCTTAAAGTAAGAGACCGAATTTCATTTCCGTACGAAACAACAGGCAGAATTATAGTTCTGTATATTTTAATCTTTATGTTTATAGATAGCGTACGGAAAGACAAATTATTCTAAACTGAATTGTAACAAAGGTCCTTCGAATTTAATGTGCCCATAATTTTAGATTATCACAGCGGTGAACACGTAGATTATTTTTAGGGCGTGACGCCGTGTAGTCTGGTACAATCTTACCAACCTTTCAGAGGATCGTGTTGTCATTTTTCATATCGTGGTAGTATTATTCTCTGAAGCTATTATGTCCTGAGTTCTTCACTCTTCTGGTTTGTTACGCAGCGTATGTTGATAGTTGTTCACCGACGTTTCGGGACAGCCTATCTGTCCCATCTTATGGGTCAAGCAGTCCAAGACGATAGACTGTCCCGCAGCGTCGGTAAACAACTACTATTGAACGCTGCATAACTACCCAGAAGAGCGAAATCTTCGACTACACCGCGGCAGGAGCCTGAAATCTTGCCTGTTTTATTCTATTATTCTGTAAAGGAAAGTATCTATCAACGCGGCGATTATACTGACTTCTTTTTATTTTGTGCTGAAAAATGGAATGAGCTGGCTTCTGCTAACGATCCTTAAATGTTTCGTGCTTCCAGGTTGTTGGAAGATGATGTTATAAACTTGTGACTTGGTCATCACTCTGGATTGAATTTGGAGTAATGGAAAACTTATGGATTCTACTGCTTCTAGCTCTAGGTGAGTGAAATGAATATCTGTATTGCTGTACAATGTTACACATTCAAGAGTGATTAAAATATCTTGATGAATTTAGACATTTGATTATACACGATTTGGACTTAGTGACTTAAGTTAAATATGAGTTTATTTTAGGTGTAGGATTTATTGACGGGATATAAATGCAACTGCATTAAATCAGTCTAGATGGACAGATCATGTTTATAATTTGAATAACGCTCTTGTGGAGAAATAGTGGGCCACAGTAAGGATATAGCCCGAGTAATCTTCTGAAGGAACGATTTCATATCAGCCATATGGATCAAAGATATATAGTAAAAATGTATAAGAAATTAGTTAAACACAACCATATTGTTGTATCCTGAGCTAGGATTTTCAGTTGGCTAAGGCGAGCGGATCCTTTGGGAAATGCAAGTGCTGCTGGTTCCATGAATAACGCTTATTACTGAAGCTAAAGATATTTATTACCAAGTAATAGGCTAAAATAGCCGAACACTGGACTTCAAGAAGTATTAACCCTCTGCCTGATCTGTGGCAGTAGCGGCTCTTTAGAGAGAACAGCCCGTCTCCTCCATGAAGCCGGGGCTCTCCGAATCAACAAAAAGCGTCAGATTCGTTTCCTAGGTTTTTATACAATTTGTTTTCACCCTCGTCATCTGGAAATTTCCATCATATAAGATAGCCGGCTGGGAGAGAGAACATTGCTCCTTCTCGGTACTATTCCGTTATTTTTTTAGAATGCTGTCTTGAACTTGGAGGCTAGCAGTGGACTTTGTTACATGTCTGCTACTGATAACAGCGGGTTAACACACTGAGATATTGCATGAACTGTCTGGTAAAACTTATGTCCAGCATTTGGAATAAAAATTAAACATTGAAACTGTAATTAATAACCCCCGTACATTACAGTATTTTCACCTATGCTATTATATGCAACAATATATTTAACTCAAAATCAGCATATATTTAATTCAAGTCAGCTACATATTTCACCTGTGTGTGGTCATTAGCAGGCTGTCCACAAGAAAGAAAATAAGTACACAGTTACATTTAGGATTGAGATGGATGTTTAATGCTTCTGTTAATATTTCCAAGCATTTTGCTTTTGCTGAATTATTGATTTTCCGTATTTCACACAAGCGATTTACGTTTTAATGAATCTGTCAATATTCGTGGCATTGAATACTTCACTATAGCATCATTATATTAGGCACTCTCAACTATTTGATTTAGATACCATTCAGGCAGGCCTACGCGACTTCCGGAAGTTGTGGTTCCATCTTCCGGCGACTGGTTGTCATTATAGTGACAGGTCTGTTTTTTTTTAGCATACTTTCCTTTCTTAAAATAAAGAGAATATTATTTGTGTGTATTTCTTAGCCCACTTCAACCTTTTAATCAGTTGTACAGTTTTTATGAAACTTAGTACGAATATTATGCCATTGTAGACTACTCAATCACTCTAAATTCCTACAGTCACTAATAACAACGTGGCGAACGAGCGAAATTTTGAAAAAACGTGCGATACTAGCGCTACTTGTTTTAGGTTCATGAAGTGATATATGGAAATACGTATATCTTGGAAAAATACAAAACTTTGTAACGCCAATACTCTTTTAAGAATGTAAAGTGAAAACATATTTTTCATGAGAAGGTTTACTTTAGCTTTTCTGTTGATGGCGATTTACTATTTTTGGAGCCAGGTAATGAAATGTAATATGCACAAAATTTAAATACATTTGTGTATGAATATTACTTCTAAGTAATTAACAAGCGTGGTGATATTGCGCATCTTTCACATTACGTCCTCTGAATTTAACATAAGAGAATCTGTTGCTAAGTAACAAATTCTTCAGAAAAATAAACAAAACAATAATATAATTAATAGTCTCATATATTCAGGAACAAATATTGAATATCAAAATAGTCTTTGTGTTCTGCTATTAAGTCCGTGTTAAGTTTAGAGACAAGTTAGTTTGGCGACATACCGAAAAAAGGCCTGAATTAGCAAGTAGTGACCAGTGGTTGATGAGATTCTTAAATTGCAGTACTTACGATGAAGTAATTACTTTTAAGCTTATCGGATAACAGGCATTTTTTAGATACATTTGGAGCTCCAGGCGCTGATAGTTGAAGGTAAAGTTCACCCTAGAACAGGCCATAAAAACCCAGAGGAGGAGTAAATATTCGGCTCTACTCTTTCTTTAACCCCGGCGCCAGATTATTGTGGGTGGTCAACGCCACGCCCCAGCCGCTTTACCCCCGGGAAAGAGACCCGTTAGCCATTTTAAAGAAGGCTGGTTGGGCCCCAGGGTCGGTCTGGGCTGGTGTGGAAAATGTCGCTGCCACCGGGATTCGATTTCCGGATCTTCAAGCCTGTAGCGAGTCGCTATATCGACTGTGCTATACCGCCCACAGGCATAGACAGGAATATCATGTTACATCATATGTTACAGTAATAATATTTACGTTACTGCCTGGATGTTTGTGGCTGAGAATGGAAACTAGCGAAAAGTTCTTGTGAATGAACTAACGAAATTTGGGTTTTATCCAGAGCGTGGTATTTCGTGGCTAGCTGAGCAGTTGGCAGCTTATAAGTAAGGATTATGCACCGTAAAGTTATACGCTTGTTAAAAGTCAGTCTTGTATTTGAAGTCTAATGTAATATGTTGAATATAGTTTTATGATTATTTGAAGTATAATCTTGGAAATTGTGTTGTTATTTTGAGTGCAGTAAACTTTACAAAGTTTTACGATCAGCCCCTCAGGTTGTTAATGCTAAATTGAGAACTGCGGTGCCTATATGAGAATATTAACAACCTCATTAACATGTCATGAATTTTAAGGTGGCCATTACTATTTAGAACGAACTAAGGATTCTGAGTTTCAGACGCATTTATTTTAACATCTATTACAATTTAAATTAGTGAAACTGATGATGAAACATTCATGAGGTTTTTCATAAAGCTCTTTTTTCAACGCGAAAATAATTTCTGTACTATTCGTGCTATTGTTGCAAGGATCAGTTACTCTGCATTTCAGATGCGTTTAAAATTTAATTTGATGAGGGATTTTCTTCGCCTGTCAGTCCTCAATTACCGTTTCAAAAATTAAGGGACCGCAACTGTATAAAGTAGACCTAAACTAAATATCATCTATGAATTTATATTTTTGTTTATTTTTATTGGCTCGTATAGTACAAATTCAGTTCAGTAAAATCCTGCCGTGAACATAGGATACATTTTTATAAGTTCCAAGTAGAACTCGTGAAACGAACACATAAGGGCAGACCAAGCCTGTCGCTGTTTCTGTTTCCTTATTTTACCTTCGAGTCTAGTGAACGGGCTTTGATTAAATTTGGTGAAGGATGAGTCTGTGGCGGGAATTTATAAATCCAGCTGAAATGAAGAGCGAAAACCCAAATCCGTTTTGTATGTACACGCACCCATATCATGAGGCATGAACAAAATGACATATGGGTATGCTATACCATTTATCGTCATGTTTTCTAACAGAATTTAATAGGAATGAGGGGTTCAGTGCAGCAGGAAGGGGGATTGGTACGTTACAGACACACGTTCTAGACACTACGAGGTCTGTCCAAAAAGTATCCGACCTTGGGCCGGAAAAAAGTCGTGTATCTGGGTGGTTACAATACCTAATCCCTTCAAAGTAGCCCTTTGTACTCACACACTTAGGCCAGCGGTCCTTCCATCACTGGAAGCAATTCTGGAAGGCTTGTTTTAACGGTGTGCAGCTGCCCGCGGCGTTCTTGGTATGATGTCCTCAGCGGCTGTCCAAAACGGGAGCCTTTAGCGGTGTCTTCACTCGGGAACAGCCAGAAATCACAAGGAGCCATGTCAGGAGAGTAGGGAGCCTGGCGAACCATGCGGATGCCGGCTTTAGCCAGGAACCCTGGATCAGGTTGGATGAATGAGCTGGGCATTGTCATGATGCAGCTGCCAGTTGCTGCGCCAAGCTGTCTCTTTGCGCCGAAACTGCATCACGAAGATGACGGAGGACTTTTGGTAGTACCTTATTAACAGTTTGCTAGTGGTGCGTACTCAATGAGGTCACACACCCGGTAATCGAAGAAAACAGTCGGTATCACCTTCACATTGCTACCGAACTGTCGTGCTTTTGGCTCAGGGATGTTGGATGCTTCCATTGAGTAAATGGACTTGGTTTCGGGTCATATCGAACCCACGACTCGTCACCAGTGAGTACACAGTCTTCAGGAACTCGGGATCCCTGTTGGCACACTCCAGCATGTGCGCGCGACCTCAAGGCGAGTTTTCGCTCATCGGCGAAAGCAGCTTGGGCACAATTTTGCCCCACTATCTTCGTGTCCCACATCCTATTAAAATCGTTTATTTGCGGAACTCTGCATGAACCCAACCTCATCACAATTTTTCCGCGGTCAAAACGCGTCCTCCATGATCAATGCCGCACTTTGTCAATGACATCAGCATTTCGGCTTGTTGACGGTCTCCGTAACGCTGGTCACTGTCCCAGTACCATGCGCCAATTTAAAGCGGTTGAACCACTCTTTAAATTGAGTGACTCCATTGCATTCATCACGAAAGCCTGCTGAATTTTGCGGATTGTTTCCGCTTGGGTATCCCCAAGTTTCTGACAATATTGATGCAGTATCGCTCCAAACATTCTGCATCTTGAGCGAACGAGAATGCGACGAAACTGTTTTACACACTCGTATCTGGACGCGACAGAGCATCCGCGGTGTTGCGAGGCTGCAAAAATCACGACATGCGCATGAAAGTCCCTTTACCACTTCGCTCAGTTTTCCCATCCTTCGCATTACTTACCGCGGAAAATAATATAGTCGGTATACTTTTTGACAGCCTCGTAAAAGGTATGGCAGTGGGCATGACACAAGGGGAAGAAATGTCGTTGGCATGCGCATAGAGAATAAAATACAGTGATTTGATGACACAATGCGATCAGTCAACTCTAGGTTTGTCAGGGATTACCAACAGTCAGTGATGTTAACAAATATGACGATTAAATCTGATTTGGGTTCAGTCGGAATGGGAAATTGCCTGCTGATCAATGGCAAGGACTGCGGGTGTGTAGATTTGAGCCTTGGGGGGGGGTGGGTGGCATTGGAAGGGCTTTTTTTTTTTCGGATTGAAAGAAGTGTTGTAGTAAATACACTCGTACCTTTAATAGTATGACCGGGATACCGTAGTCCGTATATCGATCCGCCATGGGCTGAACATTTTAGGGTTGAAACCTCAGTGGGGGCAAGAGATTTTCCGTTCTCCACACTCACCCGGACCGGCCCTGGGGCCCACGCAACCTCCCGTGAAATAGGTACCGGGGCTCTTTACAGGGATAAAATGGGTGATGATTGGCGTTGACCGCCACCCCTATCTAACACCGAGGTTAGAATGAGCAGGATTATACTTCTACTCCCCCACTGTGCCTCTTATGTCATGATATGGGTGATCTTTACCTCTAACTTCACAACATATGGAAAAAGAAAGTTACCACGTGCAGAGAACCCTGAACTGTATATATAGGTCAAATTTTATAATTACATAATTTCTTGTCGACATGAAAAAATGTTACTAAATGTGATGAAATGAGCCTTGCGTAATGTCATCCTTCTAGCCTTGCCTTGATTTCTCGCGCGGTCTGTTCCATTCACACCTGCCAATTGCGATGGTGTTTGTGTCTCTAACATGCAGTTTCATTTAGCAAGAGGATACATTTAGACACCTTATTCCTTTCCTTGGCATAACGAAATAATTCCAAATTTTAGAATCATCATCCTGTTGTGCGTATATGTAATCATTATTTCAATCTTTATAGAATGAACACAACACTATCTTCATGCTGCTTTTTATTATCTTACAACATGTTTCGGCCGCGTACGCTGGCAATCATCAGGCAGAAACTCACAAAATCACAAAAGAAAAGTATACGTTGATGTGGAGGCCTCCCCTTTACAGTTAAGATTAAAATGATGAAAATATAAAATTTTGAAGACATATATCACTTATTATTTCCTATAAGGGATAAATACTTTTATGCATATATTCTCGTAGTTTAAATTCGCCCGATTATAGAGATCTCTTCCATCCGTATATATTTTAATGGATTATGTTCGTGCGATTTTAAACCACGAGAACATATGGGTAAAAGTATATTATTCCTTATAGGTAATAATAAGTGATTATATGTCTTCAAAATTTTATATTTTCATCATTTTAATTTTAACTGTAAAGGGGAGGCCTCCACATCAACGTATACTTTTCTTTTATGATTTTGTGAGTTTCTGCCTGATGATTGCCAGCGTACGCGGCCGAAACATGTTGTAAGATAATAAAAAGGAGCATGAAATAGTGTTGTGTTCATTCTGTAAAGATGGAAATAATTCCACCACCACTTTAACGGGACTCCAATAACAAGCCTTTTTCAATACGTCAGTTGATAACGTTGTGTCATGTATACAAAGATAACAATATAGTCTGTCAAACACAACACTTGCTTATTAAATACATAATTGAAGTTTATTAAATACCTAATTGCAGCTACATGTTTCGGCTCGTGTTAAGTTATCCTCAGGCTGTTGAAGATTACATAAAAAGAAAATGTGCAACTATGTATGTCATGTTATTCAAAACAGATCTCAGCTTTGCCACATTTAATACATTCATACCTTAAAATCATAAACATTTAACAGAAATGCCAGTCAGGTGTGATGGCTTATCACTTTTTATAGACATGATAAATTATCACAATTGATTGGATTGACGTTTCCAAAAAAACCCCTTTTTATGCTATTTAACGTATTAATTGTGACAAAACACAAATCTCAATTTTGAATAATATTACATACATATTTTTACATTTTCTCTTTACACTACCTTGCAAGACCTTGAGGATGGCTTAATACGAGACCTAACATGTGGCTGAAAGTAGCTTTTTAATGAATAAGTGTCGTTTTTCACGGATATTCATTGCTATCTTTAGATACGTCAGTCATAACCCTGTACCTTTCCCGTCGACAGCCGGATATTGACGTACTCTTTCAGGGTGTAAAGGGTTTCTTTGCAAATGGAGATAAGGAAATGAGAATAGAAGTTCGTTAGGTGAGGCACGTAGGTAGACAAATCGCATCTATAGTCTCCGCAGACTATGTAGTCCCCGCGCGGAAATATTCAAACGAAACTGCGACATGACATGATTCGATACAATATGGTAGTGAGTGGTGTCAGGGGAGGCATGGAGGTCAGAAATAGCGAAAAGGCATCCAAGGTTTGTAAGTCGTCAAGAGTCACGTGACACTTGAGCAGGGATGAAGCGCGCCGACTAGAAATACTGCTGAGGTATAGTTAGCGATGGTTTGTGTAATGGGGGTTGTGTGTGATGGCAGGCGAAGTCACGAATGTAGTATTAAGCCCATAGCCCTTCGTGTCAAGTAGATTAGCATAAATTCAATTTATACGTAGATTAGCATTATCACATGTTATTGCATAGGCGCTCAAACCCTTTCACAACAGCCTCAGCGCCCGATGAGGCTGGGGAGGGTGGAGAGATACGTGAAACTCGGTTGTTAAAATAGTCATCCCAGGGGTGGACTGTTGGTAGATGCTTTTAAAGCAGTTCAGATTAGAAATGAGAGATTGTATGTGGAATTGTTACGTTCATGCAGAAGGGCTAAACCAAGATTTCAGCTTTGTCTTAATAACTTCTGCTCCGCTAAAGAGTAAATTAACTTTGAAACCTGAAGTGAAACGACGATTGTGTCAAGTGTTCAACGATATCCGAAAGAAGATTGCTTTTTTTTAAGGTTTGCATTCCTCGCCCGCTTGTCCTTCTGATAACAATAATATTAAGATGAGAAGTATAAAGCGTTGGCGGAATGATACCAAGAAAAGAAACCTGAAATACTCGGACAGAAGACTTTGGCGGTGTCACTTAGTCCGGAACACTCCATCCACACCTCGTAGAAAACACAACGAGCGTTTTTCTCGTCTGTTTATATATCCGTCCGAATATTTAATTTCATGAATTGCTACATGGATTTCGGGAAAAAAAAATTGGTTGTTGATCTTTTACGCGAATATGTGTAGAGGGGACTTTAGAAGTAAATGTGGCGTGTGTCCGTCCAAAATACGTCAGGTTTGAACAGGGTGATTTTTCTCCCACGTTTCGAAGAATAATGGTGCATTCATCTTCAGGATCAAGCACTTCAAGATGACTGCGTGTATTTCTTGACCCTTGAAGTCGAAGACACAATGCTACTAAATCCTCGGATAATTTCTTGACTAGCCCAGCGATTATTAAACTTTTAAGAAAGAATCCTCTTCCATGGAATTGGCTCATTGGTTATTTATTGTTTCTGTGTGGTCTGTACTCCGATCCCAGTGGCCGTGCCGTCTAAGGCGTGGGTCTGCGGCCGCTCGCTTGCTGGGATTGCGGGTTCAAATCCCTCCGGGGGCATGGATGTCTGTCTCTTCTGAGTGTTGTATGTTGTCAGGTAGAGGTCTCTGCGACGGCCTGATCACTCGTCCAGAGGAGTCCTACTAAATGTGGTGTGTCTGAGTTTGATCGTGAAGCCTAGACAGTGGCGAGGCCCTGGCCCACTAGGGGCTGTCGAGGCATAAAAAAATATGGTCTGTACGTTAAACGTAACAGGTGAAAAATATGAAATTTGTAATGGCACTGAAAAAATCGGAGGTTTTGTAACGGAAGTGACTATACTTTATGGCTTTTGAGGAACAGATAATTACATACGTCAGGGATAATGGTTTGAAATTTTAAAAAACTGCCAACATTAGACAATTTATATTTAATGAAGGGTCGTGGCAAATAAATGAGTTTGATTTTCTTATAAACATGATATAAATTGCTCGTGTTTTAACCGTATGATTCTAAATAATATCAAGAAGATTTTGTGGCAGCATTATGATATGCTTTTGTGGTTATACCCTGCCTATTAAAATAATATTATATTTTGTGCAGGATATTTCTTTCTTCTCTTGTTAATTGTCATATATTGCCTCTTTTGTGACGCCAGCCTGAATATTCAACTGACAACTGATGAATATGGTAATCAGAGTGGAAACGCTACACTGCATATTTCATATATCCCCATCTACTGATCCAACACGCTACCCTCATGCATTTATTAAACAACTACACCATATTTGATAGGGAAAATGGATGGTTTTGAAAGGTTGTGACAATGAAGGGGTTTTAAAATCCAGCTTAATGTAGAATATGTTTCATGTTTGATAAGAAATAATGTGAAATCTCCATCTGTCCGTATCACTCATCTTCATTTGCTGGTTTATAAATATAAATCTGGATGGATCCGACGCCATATTAGGGCGAAGCGATGTGAGTTACTGTGGAATCGGCACTGAAAGTGAGAAAAAAACATTTCTTGTGTGTAAATGACTCCTTTAGTTACATGAAGAAACATTCCCTTTGTAACGATAAAGTAAAAAATTTGCATCACGGCGGAAGATGTTGAGAGTAAAGGTCATTAATACAGGTTTTTGGTGCAGTGGCTGTCAGTACTAGTTGTGCGTGATTATTTTAATTTAATTATTAAAAATAAATTCTTTGTTATGTTTTTTTTCTTTTGTCATGCGTATCCCTTTCTCATCGCATTCTAACTCTTTTAATTTATTAATTATCCTAATTGCAGGCCCATAAATAGGGGAATGTGACCATAAATATAGACTTTCATATTGTAAAAACTGACTCGATGAAAACTGTTTTAATGGATGTTTTTATCTGACTGTACAACGGTTAATTCTTGAGGCATGTAACAATCCTAAGTACCCTCTATTGGCAAATTCCAAGATTACTCTTTGTCCGCTACTTTCAGATTGTCATAATGCTCAGGAAAATAACAGATATGCTAAAGGAATTTTGCGGTGTTTGTATTATTTTGAAGGGCTTGTGGCCACCTACTTAGCTGGTTAAATAAAGCAGTCTGAAGATATTGTTACATATGCAACCTCTTTCGACTCAATTTTATTCTTCAGGAGACGTATGTTAAACCTTGAGGTCTCAGTGGGTACTATATATACCGTCAGGTTTAACAATAAAGTCCCTACATTTTTTCATAGAGTAAATTTATATGACCCCTATGATCATTACATTAAACAGATATCCTTTCGCTAATTGGCATTTAGTGGTTGGTCTTTGTAATGGAAATGAACTGTGTTCTCTGCGAGATAGGTACTGAGGTTTCATATATAGTCCAGATTACTGTAACTCTTCAAAAGTTTAAGCTGTCTTTTGTTGTGACGTGTTGTCGTATAACGAAAACAGAAGTAATTGTAAACGCCACGATTTCTGATACGTGAAGTCATACATTTTGGTAGAGAACACTTTTCATAGAAGCCTGCTCTTTCCATCTTCAGTGTAGCTTTCAAGCTTGAAGACTGAGAGATCAGGTTCCTCCGAAAATGTGGCAAATATTTGCCAAACTACTCGGCGTGCATCTCAGAAGACCGTGATGTGAACAGTTTTACTGCCTTGATAAACTCAAATCTCACTAGTCTAATTGACATATCTAGTGAAACACAATTTCAAGGAAGGGAGTGGAAATATTATAAAAAATAGAGGATATTGTAAAGAACAAGAGGACAATATTTCAAAGAAAAATAGAGGATTTTTAAAGAAAACATATACATTGTTGCAAAGAATGAAGAGACAATGTTTCAGAAAGCAAGTAGATACGTTGCAAGGAAAAATGATCATGCTCTTTACCATTAAATACAATTCTTTTCTTTATTGATCATCTCATTACTCCCCACATTATTCGAACCAATGGTTCACTGTCAAAGGCTTCATGATTTTAACGATTGTCGAAGTTTTTACAGGATACAGGTGGCGTAAGTTAATTGACCGTTTATGATAGGGTGAAATTTAAATTCAAATCCGAAGATATTTTGTCAACAAAAATCGAAATGTCATTGAAGGTAACATGACAAAGTATGTTTTCATAATCAGCATAATAGTTTTGTCTGTGAAAGCAAACATAATCGAAGACAGGCAATGTACTTTTAACGTAACAATGAGGCGCGTTCGCGTAACTATTGTTGCCGTGGAAAAGCAATAAGTATTACATATTCTGAATGTGTGTCTGTAGCCTTGGTTATCCAGCATGCAATGCGCATGCGCCGTATTATATTGTCATCTGTGGCCTGTGTGGCTCTACCATATTTTTCCACATTATCTTATAAACGGCAGGATTTTCGGGAAAAATTTATTGAATTTAAAACGTGTTTTGATTTTTTGTACAATTTTAGCCTGCAGTATTTCTCATTCTAAGAATACTTCAGCGAGATATTATTATACATGTTTGCAGGTTTCATGTAAAGCACCCATTATTCTTGTCAGATTTTAATGAAACTGGAACTTCTCACAGATTTTCGAAAAATACACAAATATCAAATTTAATGAAAATCCGTCCAATGGGATCCGAGTTGTTGCATGTGGACAGACAGACAGACGGATGGACAGACATGACGAAGCTAATAGTCGCTTTTCGGAATTTTGCGAACGCATCTAAAAAAATGATTGTTTATTAGTGAAAATATTTTCAGGCATAAAAAAATGTAACACCAACAGGAATCCGCTGATCGGCATAAGTCGATCTGCCAAATGCCGGTTTATAGACAGTGTTGCTTAATAAAGCAGTAATTTTACTGGGCATCTCTGCTATAGTAAACAGTTATTAGTCTGCTGCGATTTCCTAGAATTGATATTTACATACGTATTTGTATTCTAACTATTATATACTGTAATTAAACACAATTTCATTTTAGTTCCGTTTTCATTTTTCGTTCTTTGCTTTTGTTTTCCTGAATTAATGAAAGCATTAATGGCGCTTACTACGCAGCACAACAGAAGGTTGATATATCCATTCACTGTGGCGACATTTCACTGCAAAACAAGAGCAGAAACGGTACTATGATAGCAACACTTGATGACAGGACACTGCTAACGCCAAAGCTCCTACGCCAATTTCGTCATCATTATATTCTATCTTTGTTAGGCAGTGTCACTGGTATCGTGTTTTTATGATTGACACGGTACTACGTGCTCGAAACGTTCTGACAGAATTTTCCTACTGCTATGGTGGGCTTTATATTTGGATAATTGTCTGTGTGCTGTTGTTATGGATATTGTTTTCTTTATAATTTCCGAATATCGACTGTCCTATCAGGAGTTCCCTGCTTTCTTGATTATCTCAAGAGAAATGGCTGAATTTAGGTCACGACTTCTACCTTACACGTACTTTTAAATTTTATATTCATTAATCCTCAGTGAGCGGCCTCGGTGCACTGTACGGGCCTTTAATTCTTCTCATGCTGCGCGCCTCGATATACTTTATGGACCTTTAATTCTTTACATGTTGCCGGTCCCGGTACACTGTACGTACCTTTAATTCTTCACATGCTGCCGGTCTCGATGCACTTTATGGACCTTTAATTCTTTACATGTTGCCGGTCCCGGTACACTGTACGTACCTTTAATTCTTCACATGCTGCCGGTCTCGATGCACTTTATGGACCTTTAATTCTTTACATGTTGCCGGTCCCGGTACACTGTATGTACCTTTAATTCTTCACATGCTGCCGGTCTCGATGCACTGCATGGACCTTTAATTCTTTACATGTTGCCGGTCCCGGTACTCTGTACGTACCTTTAATTCTTCACATGCTGCCGGTCTCGATGCACTGTACGGACCTTTATTTCTTCACGTTTTTTGCCGGCCTCAGTGCACTTCAGGTTATGAGTGCATGTAAGTGTGCTATAAATTTAAAACCCCGCCGTCTATGGCTGTGGGAGGAATTTAAAGCACAGCGTCATTGGAGGGTTAAACTTCCCACCATTCCTCGCTGTAATAATAGGAGCTACTCACAGTGTCGTTAAATAAACATTAATATGATCCGTAAGGATTGTTATGTATTTCCAACTAAAAAATACTGCAAGAATTCAGGATTCCGCTGCGATGTTGATGAGATTTACGCTCTTCTGTGATATTACGCAGCGTCGTGTGGTAATTTTTTACCGACGTTTCGGGACAACGTGTCGGTCCCATCTTCACGGGTCAAGAGTACTCGGACTATTGACCCGTGAAGATGGGACCGACACGTCCCGAAACGTCGGTAAACAATTAGCACACGACGCCGCGTAATATCCTAGAAGATCGCAAATCTCGTAGTACAAGAGGTTTCCCAACAAAATACACTACGTGATAGTTTTTATCTTCTTACTATTCATGCATGCCGGACTGTGATTTTCCGTGTTGTAATTCATCGTCATAGTTCTGCGTAGGCTTTTGTGAAAAGGGTTACGATAATATGGTACAGAATTATGAACTGTTTTACAAAGAAAGAGCTTTAATATTAGTATGACTGTAGCACTGTTTGTATATGTGTTTTTAAAGAGCACGTGACATGACTGATGGTTGTGATGGGAAGATAAATTGCCAGCCCAGCCACTCAGACACGCAGACACGGTAAACACGTCCGTTCTACCATAAACACACGAATGGTCGGGAGAGCCCCGCTGTAGCATAATGCATCTGCATTATACATATAGCAGCGCTACCGCTAGGTAATAATTATCATTTACATATCGCATGCCCCCCCCTACTCCACACGGCCCCTTTCCAACCCCAGATCTGCCTATCCCTTTATTCTGAACAATTATACAGTCCATTGCGCTGGAATTTGCACAACAACGCCGAGTGGGCATAGCGGAATTTGAGTAATGCTCGATGTTGGTTTGAGAACGGGGGCTGGAGAGGGGGGTTCGTGGTTAGTTCTGTGTGTGATTCATGGTGTGGTCAACATAACCTCAAACAACTGTATCAGCCCCTTGTTTCGAGTGGTAAGGACACTGCATACGCATGAATCTGATATGCTACTGAATTAGAGTCATTGTATCCTGGACATTTTACGGTAGTACAGCCGAACTGCACCCTGTCTAGTAACAGATTTAACCGAAAGTTAGTTTTAAAAAAATAGCACCAAAATAAAGGAATGGATGAAATGAAACATCCTGGTACCTTTTACGTTTCTTGTCCCGACGTTCCTGAAGATTCAAATCGCCTTGGGTGCTGCCCCTTGCCGACTGACGTAGTTCTTACGTCACGGTGGATGCTAGTACGTGTAACTCCACGGGCAAGTATTCCAGAGTAAGCGACTTAGCTTTCTTGGTGTACTTGACCATTAGGATTAAAGCACTACGATATTTCGAAACGTCGGCTGTACGTGACGTAACATCCCAGCAGATTTTAACCTTCAACCAAATACATTACAGAAATCAAGTCTAACTCCAGCCAAACACAACAAAATTCTATTTATTATACAGAACTACATGTTTCGACCTACTTCAGGCCACCCTCAGATTAATAATTTCTGTTTAAAACGTATTGAGTATGGAGTACAAGTCCGTAAAATGCGATTAAAACTATTAAAATGTTAGAATAAATGACACAACGGGATGACATCCTTCAAATATATTACCTTCTCGCTATCAAATAAAGGGAAGGACACATAAGGTAAAATTTATAGTTTTTATATATTCTTCTTCTTCTTCCATGGCGTTACAGCCCGGGGTGGGCCAAAGCCTCCTTCTTTTGGGATTTCATCCCGAAGGTTTCCTGGTCGGTAAGTGTGCATTCTGTAGTGAGTGACCGGCTCACTGACCGCACAAGTTTTTGCTCAATCCTGATGAGACTGCCAGAGCCATCTGGCAGGCAGTCAGGAGATTTGGGTGAGAAATGGCCGCTTGAATTTTGCTTATGGACATTACTGGTTCTATTCATGCCCGAAGGTTCTTTTACATGCCGTAAATCTACGACATGGGACGACGGCTTTACTTCCCCTCCGAAGGAAGTTGTGCTACGGATTTTTATCACCCTTAAAAATCCATCGCCCTCGGTCGGGATCGAACCCGCGAACCTTGGGGTCCAGTGGCTAACCACTTGTCCACCGAGGGCGACAGTTTTTATATATTAATAGGCTTAATAAAAATTGTTAAGATTTGGCAGTCCAGAAATATGCTAGAAGAAAACAATAACATATCTCATTTATATAGATGTGAATACTTGACCGTGACAAAACCAGAGTTGTGTTTTCTGAAAACAGGTTTGTAGGACAAACGGAGAAATATACGCACTTGCATGACCTCGACAACATCCACACGAATTTTATGCCACTAAATGTTCCATTGTATTTAGACAAAAACCTGCCCTTTGCTTTTCTGTTTAGAGAGAGATGAAGTTAGTCCGCACCCTCACACACTATTTTTAAATATTTTAATAATATCCTCGCCCAACCTCCTCCCTCGTCTCCCACGTGGTTTCATGTATTCAAGTTTACAATCAAAATTCCTTCTGCATTTTTATCCATTTTCCTAGGCGTGCCATTTTTGCCGTCCCAATTTACTCGGTGGAGAATTCTTGTGACGGGCTTCTGATTTAATATAGGCATTAGGCATAACGTAAATTAATAACCCGAGATGTGTTAGGCAGTTCAACTACTTTTACGCAGGGCTTCATTAGTTTTTATTGCAACTTATGTTACGCTTTATGCATGCACGTCAGTTACGTACACTTGTATAAGCTCCCCCCCTTACCTCATAATATTTATTCCTGGAGGAAAGCAGTTATTAAAGAATATATTGAAAATGAAGTCAAGGTAGAAGGCATAAGAAATGATAAAGTGTGAAAGTTGCGTTTAATATCTAAAGTTTATAACATTCCCGGCACGCACGTGTAATATTCTCGGAGCTAAGGAAGTGCTGATGTTCTGCTACTGGCTTTTCGTAAGGCCAAAGTCAGCTCAGTAATCGGGTCTCTAGAAATGCTGTCTAACTTTCGGATATAAGTAGTTCTGTTCATTTATGGGGAAAAATCTGTTATAAGACTAAGTTAAAGTGATTGACTTAACTTTAAAGAGTGCCAGACAGTTTGGCTTTTGCTTGTGCATGCGTATGTGTGTAAAGGACTTGATTGAGGGGTTTAGCATTTCCTGTACCTTCACTAACTAACTATCTAACTAACTAAATAACTAACTAGATGCCTGGGTTCGATCCCGAGTCGGCCCGTGTGGGATTTGTGGTGGACAAAGTGGCACTGTGACAGGGTTTTCTCCTAGTAATTCGGTTTTCCCCCGTCAATTGCATTCCACTGGCGCTCCATTAAAATGGAAAGGCAGAAGAAACCTCATAATCTTCATCATCGTTCTCATAGGGTTGCACAATGAGCCTTAACGCTGTGGTGCTTCCATAGCATCTGCTGCGGGGCCCTTCAATAAATAAAAAAATTAATTAACTAATTGACTGACTGACTTCATGGAACACACTCGTCCTTGAGAAGCTAGTAGATCTTCAGTTAGTCAAGAAATTCTCCTAATTTTATGGAACCCGAAGGTTCATAACCGTGTTCACAAGAGCCCACCACAACCTAGACTGTACCAGATGAATCCAGTGCAGGCGGTCCCATCTTATTTCTTTTAAAATATATGTCATGTTATTCTCCCGCCTATGCCTGTGTCTACCAAGTGGGCTCTTGTCTTCTCTCTTGTATCATATTTTTATCAAATATCAATGTTTAAGTGCCCTAAACATGTTATTATTTATCACTTTCATTTGTAGTCTCTCAGAGTATGCGGATGTCACCTTAAAGCGATTTTGTATGAATTGTTTTTTACTGATTTTAGTGAAGGTTAACACACATTTTTAAAGAAAGGAAATTTGGATTCGTAGCAGATAAAACAAATTGTTTTAAAATTAAGAGGATTGGGTGTTTTTCAATGGGTATTAAAGAGAGTGGAAGCCGAGGGGGTTTTTGAAAATTACTACTTATATGACAGCTATTGGTGAATCAACTATTTTATAAATCAAGAGCTAACTGTAGGGTAAACTTAACGTTGTATTTACCGTGCATTTTCAAATGAGATGTGTTCAAAAATCACCAACTAATGCACATAAACTTTTTCTCAATAGTTTATTCTTAAAATACCCCTATACGTATTTCGGTGGTTTAAACCACCATCTTCAGGGGGTCGTGGAGATTAATATGCATAGACTTATAGTTATTACATATATGAATGTAACCATATATGTAATAACTATAAGTCTATGCATATTAATCTCCACGACCCCCTGAAGATGGTGGTTTAAACCACCGAAATACGTATAGGGGTATTTTAAGAATAAACTATTGAAAAGTTTATGTGCATTAGTTGGTGATTTTTGAACATAACTGTAGGGTAGTTACTAAGTGTGAGGTCTGCAGTAGACTGCATGAACAGGCTTTAAAATGCAGCAAACCTGTCGTGAGAAATGATATTAAAATATTACCTAAACATGATTTAAGGGCATGGACTGGATTTGTCAAGTTGTTACTCTCTTCAGGGATGTGACGTCTTGTAACTTGGTCGACAAGTACAAACATATCGGACGCATCTGCTACTCCTATATTCAAACAACACAGATTCCAACAAATAACACGTCGTGACGTCTCATAAAACACATTACTCACATTTTTTGCCTTGAGAACTCCAAGTGTCACCTTAGATTAAGTTTATGTGGTTCAGGATAGCATCCGGTGCTCTTATGGGCATGATAATGATGTTTCGGATTCTTTGAGAAGCAGAAAATTTCTTTAGCAGCTGAAGGTGTTAGTAACAATTTATTTTTCACAGCTGAAACACAATGTAATATTTAAATTTATTTCGTGAGTGATGTTCTTGGCCGATCCCGGTGTCCGCGCGGTCTAAGGCGTAGGCCTGCGGCCGCTCGATTGCTGGGATTGCGGGTTCGAATTCCGCCGGAGGCATGGCTGTTTATGTCTTGTGAATGTTGTGTGTTGTCAGATATCTGCGACGGGCCGATTCCTCATCCAGAGGAGTCCTACCGAGTGTGGTGCGTCATTGAGTGTGATCAGGTTTAACAATAACCCTCTACACCAATAATGTGTAGGTAGAAGTAGTCAGACTAAGAAAGAAATGAATAAGGAATGATGTTCTTATGCTCCATAGACGTTTCCGAAAATCGGAAATATAATATGTAATAAAGCACTTAATGGATTCGTTTGACTCAGGATAGGGATAAATGACGGGCTCTTATGAAGACGATTAATGAAACTTGTGGTCCTAATATAATTCGGGAAATGTCTTGAGTTGCTGAGGGACTGTGCTTCATGGTGTGAATTAGGTAGATAACTAAGGGTAATGTAACGGCGATAAAGAGATCGAAGGGAGAAAAAAGGCATCTTCATTATTCGTTCATTTTATAGACTTTGTGGGAAAGAAGAGGAACCGTGACCTCGTCTTATATAGTTAGAGATTTGAAAGAAAATTGATAACCTTTTAACTTAAAAAAGGTTGGATCTGGTTAAGAGGGGGACGCTGAGAGACTGTAGTCTATATGCCTGCTTTTATGACACGCCTCTTTCTATACCATCTTACGGGCCCATAGCCTATAGCTCAGAACACAGTCTGACTGCTACTCCTGCGGGAGATTTAATAAAGACCACATAAAGGGACTAAGATATGAAAGTTGGTTGCGTTAAAGAGATATTTCATCG
Source organism: Reticulitermes speratus (assembly GCA_021186555.1). Lineage (NCBI taxonomy): Eukaryota > Metazoa > Arthropoda > Insecta > Blattodea > Rhinotermitidae > Reticulitermes > Reticulitermes speratus. The sequence continues at coordinate 11,639,458 of JAJKFL010000427.1, read as the reverse complement.
TGATTTCTTGAGAACTATTCAATGAAAACACACCGAAATTCTCGTTACAGTGAATATAACTCTTCTTTATTCTTTAGATTGCGGGATCGATTGTGAAACAGTACCATGTATCATGATTTTTGTTTTCTGTTGGGTCTTCCCAGTCCGTCTCAACGACTGTTTCCTTCAATAAGTTAATAGCCGCTTTCTTTCAAATGCTTAACTACAAAATCAGACCTTCAGTTTCACTTAATCCGACTCGAGCAGTGTGGTCGAAATATACATGGCGGAACTAAAGCAAATTTTATTGAACCCCAAAGTTCATTATTGCCTTGACAACATCTCGCAACTTCTCTCTCTCTCTCTCTATCCTGGGCCACATCAATCGAGCCCACATCCTCCCATTATATTTCTTGAAGATCTATTTTAATATTATTCTCCCGTCTTCGCCTAGATCTTCAAAGTAGTATGTTTTCTTCAAGATTTACTTACAACAATCCTGATTACAATTCCTTATTTTCCATACGTGCCACATGCAGCGCCCATCTTATCGTCCCAATAATATTTGATTATGATTACAAATCATGCAGTTCCTTCCCATGCAATTTGCTCCATCCTCTGTGTCTTCCTCCCTATTAGGCCCAAACCTCATCTTCAGTACCTCTGGAACACCCTCAGCCTATATACGTCGCTTAATGTGTGAGAATACTATGTAAATCAAATGGGTCTGACTTTTCTGGTTCAGACTCAATTCGCCTACTGTGCCTGCAGCTTTAGTCGTCCGCTCACTGACCATGTTTACTGTTTGCTGCAGAGGGGTTTGGATGGTAAATTCTGAGACCAGGTGATGGACGTTATACGAGCCGAAACCCCCTCTTTATCGCCCCCCTCTTCCCCTCGCGCTTTTCCATCAGTCGTTTTCGTTGCAGGGAAGCAGATATCGACGGAGCGTCGTACAAAAATACACTCTACCGTATGGAGGCTGCCCTGCCCTATCTCCACAGTAGTATAGATCCGGTCATAAAAAAGACGACACAGTGTCCCACGGTACCAAAGTTATGAACTGTGTTCTGTGGAAGGAAAAAATAAAGTGAGAAAAACTTGCAAGTGACAACTGTAAGGCAAGGCAGATCTCTTTTGATGGCTTCCGTTTTCATGTCGTATATTTTACAGTTCATTGAATATTCAGGGAACCTTTGGCACATCCTCATTTCCCCTGGGGAAAGTGTGTCCTAGGTAAATGATGTGACGTAAATGTCATAGCCATATTGAAAAGTGAATAACAGAATTTGGCCACAATTTTTACTATGTTTTTACACTGAATAATATATGTTGTCCAATATATCTGAATTGCCTTGGGTCTGGGCACTGACACTATTTTGAATACGTAATAAAAACTGAGAATGGTACGCGGAGCATTTGCATTCTGATATTTCGTAGAATATAATTTTTCTTGTTGTTGCGAAGAAACCAACTGCTCTGTAAATTCAACAAACAAGTTTTTGTTTGAATAATCCGAACGAATGAGTCATAAATTTGAAGAGTTTGATAATAAAATTTGATCTTGTATAAATAGACTGGTGAGGTAAATGGGAATTATCCGCTTCATAACAGAGTAAGTTGGAGGTTTTGTTAGCACTTTAACGAACCTTCGGTTTGCATAAGAGAAAGACAATTTCTTGGCACACCAAATTGCTGTCTGCTGAACAGGGACTGTTCAGTATTTGTCACGTGTAACATGCCGGCAGCCCACAGCCATACAGAGATCTTTAACTGAATGGATTCTGATGCCATATTTTGTTTGAAGATTCAAGACTTGAAAACCTTCAGCAACTTCAGCATGAGACCCTCGTACCTTGTTTGTATGCGAGCCTTCAGCCAAGGGCACTTTCTTGTAACGAACGCCTGCAGCCATTCGTTTAGGCTTCTCCGTCTTACATTGATGTCGGAGAAGTGGTCGCTCGATCACGGCGAACTCTGTTGTTGTTGCCGCACAGAACTCCTTCGTCACATCGTCCGGTGTTAACACATTTAATAACAAGATAAGCAACGTACGTATAACGTTACACTGTGAAGCATTAGCGTAATGTCTACGCCTCCTCGGCTGTCCTAACAACCAGATATCATTTCACTCCAAGAGAGAGCTTTTATGGCGATTTCATGTCGCCGGGAGCAATAAAACTTTCTTAGGTTTTCATATAAACTGCCCGAAATTTTTGCCCGATTTCAACACAATTTGGATTTGCCAGACAGATTTTAATAATATTCTTCAATGTCGGTTTTCACGGAAATCCGTCCAGTTGTATCCGCGCTGACACAGACGGACGGTCGGACGGGTGTACATGACGAAGCTAATAGGCGATTTTCGCGACTAGGCGGATGCGCCTAAAAGTCTATAGAATGTTTTGCCCATCATTTAATATTCACTCCTTTTGACCATAGAGTCTTTTGAGTGCGCTTCCTAGAAGTCACATGAATGGCATTACCGTTCGGCATTATAGGTTTCCTCATCAGTTCTGCCTGAAATTCAGTTCTTCTGGGATACGATTTATATATAAGTAAACCTGCTATTGTTTTACAGGAAGGAACCATTTTCACGGTAATCCTTTTTGGACTGCACCGAAGTTGGAGGCAGTACGCTACTCCGAAACATTCTTACCTCTATACCTATCTACATGACGTCAGATCCATGATTACGGGTGTTTTCTGCCTTTATTTACATGATAATTCTGCTTGGACGACCCTGGAAATGGCACAAGGGAGCTACATATTCCGCTGACAGCATCATTCTACCAGTGTTACATAGTCATCATTACCTTAAATACTACTATTATAAGAAGGACAAGCGGGCAAAGACTAGAAACCCTCAAATGAAGCAAAGCTCCTTCGGATATCGTGAACCTCTGGACAGAAACACGTAGGTTTTTACGCGTTTGAAGGGTTCGGTTATAGTATTTTGTAACGTGTTAAATGTGTGAATGCCACACTAAACTTTCGGGTTTTATTTAAGGCCTTGAATTTATAGACCATGTAATTGACTGCTAGGTTATTAAAGAGGACTCAGCTCCATGGAGTTAGTAACATAATTATAACAAATAAGTTTACGATTTTAAAGAATATTAGATTCCTTGCTATTTCTTTTCTGAGTGATTGCAGTGCAACGGAACCTAGCATCGCTCTACACTGCCGGACGTTACGTTAGCTTAACGACACTTTATATCTTAGAACAGTTGAATGCTACTGGACGGAATGAGCAGACTACAGAGAGCCCGAGTAAGGATAGCAGGTTTGTGGACCGAGACTTGAAACAGGAACATCCTTAAATAGGTTAAGATCAGGAGTACTGTCTTTTCAGTTAGGACTCCTTTCCTTATTGTATTATTAGATTTATCTGGCCCAGGATAGGGACAAGTGGCGGGCTCTTGTGAAGGCGGCAATGAACTTTCGTTTTCCATAAAATGCGGGGAGTTTCTTGACTAGCTGAAGAAAAATTAGCCTACCAAGAAGGATTCTGCTCCTTGGAAGTAATTATTATTATTATTAGCTGTTTGCTATATTGTGTGTGTGTTTGTGTCTTAACGTGATATTTGTTGTGCCGGCTTTATAATTGGCTAGTGTACTCTTAAAGTAAGACGTTAATAAATAAAAATTGAATTATTATTATTATTATTATTATTATTATCATCACGTCACCTTTTTCTGTTTGTAGTTCAATTGTGCTCTCCCTGTGTATTTGTGTATAAGCATAGGTGTTCGTGCTGATTTCAAAATTGGTCCTGCGCTGTTAAGCATGAGCCTTAATACTCGTATACTGAGTTGAACTGAAGGAGGAAGAGGAAGTAGACTACCAGCAGCAGCAAGCTCTCGTTAGTTGCGGCTGTAATTCACAAATCCTTCTCGTCTTTTGCTTGAAAATCCGTAATTTTAGAAATGCCCTGTAATGTTATGCGAGGTTCCCAGTTTTTGAGTCTCATGTCGTTGTAAACAGACTCGTGTCGCAACTCGGATGAGGGACCAGCAAGATTCACTTCAAGAAGAGCCGTGACATCGCAGGCTGAAATTGAAAGAAGTCATAATGGTGTCAAGGAGTAGGAACAAAGGCAGTACAGCAATTTTGAATGTAAATTCCAACGTGTCCGGCCACTAATTTGTGTTCCTTTTACCCCTAAGCACTGAGGTTCCCTAGAAAGTTTGGTCGCCACATCTGGAGATTATCAATTCCCAAAGCTCCGAAGTGACTCGATATAATATTCCGTTTCCGATTCAGCGCGCGTTGCAGAACTCATGAATAACTAACAGCGTGCTGAAAGCTGTAACGTCTGTCTGGCTTGTCAACAGGAGACTGTTTTTGTTTTTATGCTTCCATTACACAAAGTGCATAAAATGAACACGTAATGGAGAGGAGTGTGCATCCACGAGTTTAGTGACCGATGCTACTTCACATACTTAAAACCAGATTCGAAATTCGTGTGTTTTGACTAAGTATTTTCACGTTGTTCATTTCTTTGCGTAAACCCTTATGAAACTATGTTAATCTAATTTAATATTTCAGGGTTGTATGTATGTCTATAATTAAGGAAATTATGAAGAAATTCCTTGCGCTTTTGTGGAGCCTTAAGGCTAACTACTTTTTTTTACAAACATCTGTCAATGGACCGTGTCCTAAAGGAATTTAAACGAGTCCACACCCCCATACCTTACTTATCTATGACTTACTATAACGCTATCTTCACAGTTATGTTTTCTTTTGAAATTATATATTTCTCATTGTCCCAACTTCGTCATCCTCGATATTATAACTCTCATTTTTTAAATTTATTTAAGAAATATTTGTATTTTTATATATTTGGAATATTTTCGATAAGGTCAATGTATAAAGAAATACAAGAAGAAATAATAATTTGTAACACCTTGCGATTTATCTCTAAAACGATTAGGTTGGCAACACTGCATTTATGTTTGAAATTAATTAAAGTAAAACAGTGAGGTGTTTAGAATGGCGGAGTGCGCGTGTGGAGAGACTCTTAATTTGAAAGCTGAAACAGGCAGTTAAAATATTTGGTAAAGCGAGTAGATATTAATTTTTTCACAAACGAAATGTGTATCCGTATACGTATGTGAAAAATTATATATTTAAAACAGTTAACTTCCTCAAATCGATCCTCTTTGGATGGAACTTTCTGTAAAACGTATCGAAACTGGTTTCGAATCTACTGCCGTCGTGGGGGCCAGGAAGTGTAACTGATAGAGAAGTGTATTAGATAGGAGGATGTGAGGAGGTGGGAAGAGAAAGAGAAGCCTCAGGGAAAATGGAACAAACTTAACTCCGTAGAGAAAATTGAAGGGATGAGCCCCGTAAATAAAATATTACAGGAGTCGATCTTTCTATGTTTGCTCGCTGTGAAGTCAGGGGAAGACTTCAGAGAACGAAGAAGTGGACTTTATGAGAAAGGGATGATGAGGAGCAAAGAAGGGAGATAAGAGGGGCTGAGAGAGGCGCCAGGTGCGGTAAAAATGGAGGTATGGCTATTCAAAATTTTGTAGTGTGAGCTTTGCTTGATGTCAGCAGTGAAATTAATTTTGACTTTTATATGAAGTTCCTTTAGTAATTTTGCATCTTGTTTGATATGGGTGTGACACTCTGTCTCTTACATTAAGAGAAGAAAATATCTTGACATTAGAGAATAGGTTGCTGAAGAAGACTTTTGAACTAATAGGGAGGAAGGAATAGTAGACTGGAGAAAATTGCATGATGAAAAGCTTCATGATTTGTAAACTTCGCCAGATAATATTAGAGGGAACAAGTCAAAACAGAGAGGATGAAATGAACGGACGTGTGTCACCGACAGAGGAAAAGATAAAGCATAGAAGACTTTGGTGGATGGAGAAACCTTAAGGAAGGAGACTATTTGGATGATCTAGAACTAGACAGGAGGATAATATTCATATGGATGTTAAAGAAACCTACTGGTAGGGCATGGACTTGTTTGGTGTGGGTCAGGATAGTGACAAGTTGTGGGTTTTTTGAACACCTAAATAAACGTTTGGATACCATAAAATGTGTAGACTTTGTTGATTGGCGGGAAAAATATTAGCTTCTCAAGAACGAATACTTTCCATGGAGTTATTTGCATGAAAACAGGGGTGGCTAATATTTTTTTGGCACATCTTATCTTGGGCTTAATAACCACTACTGGCCAAAATCTTTACTGCTGTAAAACTGTAAATGAGTTCAATTGATGTCAATTGCACGTGAAAAAAGTAAGTACATGTCGTTAATTTGTGTTAGATTGGTCTAAATCAACATAATAGGCTAGAGCAACAAAGGTTTCTGTATCCTAACATTGTTTTAACGTGTGCGTAATTAAATCCCATTTGTAATATAAGTGCGCCTACTCAGGAGGCTCTCACACAGTATAGAGAATCCGAGTTTTTCTTACAGCGGTGTTAATAAAGATGTACGTTTTCTGGGATATGACGCCGTTTGGGATGATGTATACCGCTCTAGACGACATCGTCTCAGACGACTCGCATATTCACATAAAATTGGTTTTTATGTAAGAGTAATGATTTACTACGGACGGATTTGAAATTATCGTCGAGGAGGATTATTTTTGCCGTCGACATCTATCCAAATTTGTATTACACCAACACCTACGAAATCTGGAATCGTTCGCCTAACTTCAACTTACGACGTCAACACCAAATACAAAAGAAATCCATTCTGTTGTTTCTGAGATGAAACACGCTGTAAATGAACGACCATGACCTACCCGTCACGCGTTTATTTTGTTCATTTCGTGGAAAAAGTTTTATAAAGTGAAAGATGTTAGAAACACGATTTTGACTCACTGAGACATCAGATTCTGTGCTTTATCGCGGAGTTAGGTACAAGTCTGAATACAGTAATTTTATTAGAATGATCTGTACGGGGAATCCCTGTCGATTTACGTGGTCAATCTATGGAAATCACGTGACAGGTTTATATCAATTATGAGGTTATGGTCAGTCCTGTTCCTGTGTGGCATTAATATCGGATCGGAAATGATCAGCTGTCTACTGCAGATTGAGAACAGTTTGGCCATGTTATATCGGCTATTTGGTTATTTCACTACACTGACTCAACTCTTAGCATCAAATGAGTTATGCTAATGTGAAAGATGAGGCAGGAGAAATTTGAGAGTAGACGGTTGTGGTAGGGATTTGGGGTTTATTGAAATGTGTTAGAGGCAGAGGGAGTCGAATGTTCATGAAGAAACAAAAACTATAGCAAAATAAATCGCTAATAATGATAAAATAGCTTAATAATAGAATAAAATTGCTGAGAGACGTTGGCAACGATTGCTGAGAAGCTGACCTCCCGTTGGTGATTCTGAAACTAGGATAAACACAGAAGTTTTGTGTAAATGTATCTGTAATTGCTTACATTTACATACGCTTATACAAAGTGGCCATTATTCCAGGAGTGTATCTGGATTATCGTAAACTTCATCCTGTGATTCTCGACTAACGATCTCGTTTAACGCTTGTGACCTCTTTACGGCAGGTGCCCGTTAAAGCATGAGTAGCCTCTGGTTTTTCGCGGTTTCCATCAGCGCCTTCTGGCAAATTTCCGGCAATATCTCACTAAACCACAAAGCTCTCCTGCTACACATTTTCCAATTCATTACTCAGGAATTACCACGCTATCCTACGGAGCATATTTTGAAATACTGACTGGAGCTGTGTAAACCACAAACACATAAAGGTTGTTTTCCCGGTACACTGCATACATACATACATACTACACATATACATACGTACATACATACATACATACATACACACATACATACATACGTAAATACATACATACGTACATAATAGATACATACATACGTACATACATACATACATACATTCCATGGATCCATAAGTCTGTCGAAGTGACAACTGGATGTGCAGTAAGTCATAATATACAAATATACAGCTATACAGACTATACAATTTTACATTTGAACGCTACAAATTAAACACTATAAACGTGTTGCATATCTCACTATGGACCAACTTTATACATAAAAAATTCATCTACTGAGTAAAAGGAGTGTGTATTTAACTGCATGAAGGCGTATGGGGGAGTAGAAATATAGCTCCACTTTTTCTTAACCTCGGCACTAGATGTAAGTGAGTAGGCAACTTCACGAACCAGCCGCTTTACCACCGCGAAAGATCCCATTGAATAGAAGGTTGGGTGAGCCCACAGAGTCAGTCTGAAATTTTTGGAGAAGAGAAAAATCTTGTACCCCTACCTGGATGCGATCCCCGCACCGTGCAGTCCGTAGCCTAATCACTATAGCAACTACACTACCCCGGCTGACACAACATAAACACGTGTATTAAATTAATTAATACATTAGGTGCTGGGACAACTCAGCCGGTGTACTGACTAGGCTACGGGCTGGACTATCCGACATTCGAATCCCATCAGATAAAACGAAACGTCCAGACTGGCTCTGCTTCCACCCACCCACCGTCGTATCCAGTGGGTACCGTGGTCCTGTCTTGGGGGTTAAAACTGCCGCGGCGTGATATTGACCACTCACTTCAATGTTGTGCTGAAGTTAAGAATACGTGGAGGTATACCTCTGCTTCTCCTACATGCCATTATGGCGTGGGCACGCAAAACTTTAATTTTTTACATCTGAAATAAGACACCTTGCAGACACAGTGTGTTATTCCAGCATGTTGATAACCACTAACCAGACTATACGATGTCGTAATCCTGAAGACCGCAATATGAATTTTCAGTGCCCTGAAACCTTAAATCTCATATTGCATGTCTGAGTTGGTGCTGAGGCTAGAACAGCTAGAAAAGTGTTAGAAGATGAAAGCCGAGTGTTAAGGGATTTAATTTTGTGAGGATTAAGGGTTTTAGGGGAAGTATATTCTGTAGATTGAAAGATGGTAGTTTCTTACGTGTACTGAATTTCGGCAAACTTCTGCTTCAGCAAGTATCAGATTAAAGTGCTTTTTCTTTAGGATTTAAAGTATGATTGGCATAAAGAGAAGATAGCGTACAGCAAGAGGAATCCGCGACAGTGTGTATGAATACAGGGTGAGCCATGATTTGTGGACGTAACTGTAGGAGATGCTTTTGCAGGTCTTTCTAATTAAAAACGTTTCTATCAACGCAGGGCCTATTCTCGATGGTTATGGCGCTATGGGCTTTGTTAATTCTCACGTAAGCCTTCCTTTGAACTGAGCGTAAAACTCGTGGAGTCTATTGTACGCTACGCGACCTTAAACAAGTTTTAAGTTTTAAAACTTTCGCGGCGACATGATTCAATATAGTCTTCACTGGCGATCGGCCACGTTAACTGGTTTAAATAAAACGTTTCGGGGACTGGCTCCGTCCCCATCCTCAGGCAAATCAGTTTCGCCTGAGGATGGGGACGGAGCCAGTCCCCGAAACGTTGTATTTAAACCAGTTAACGCGGCTGATCTGTCGCCCTCGGTGGACTAGTGGTTAGCGTGCTCGCCACTGGAGGTTCGCGGGTTCGATCCCGACCGAGGGCGATGGATTTTTAAGGGTGATAAAAATCCGGAGCACCACTTCCTTCGGAGGGGAAGTAAAGCCGTCGGTCCCATGTCGTAGATTTACGGCATGTAAAAGAACCTTCGGGCATGAATAGAACTAGTAATATCCGTAAGCAAAATTCAAGCGGCCATTTCTCACCCAAATCTCCTGACTGCCTGCCAGATGACTGTGGCAGTCAAATCAGGATTGAGCAAAAACTTGTGCGGTCAGTGAGCCGGTCACTCACTACAGAATGCAAACTTACCGACCACGAAACCTTCAGGAGGCTCTGGCCCACCTCGGGCTGTAACGCCATGGAAGAAGAAGAAGAACGCGGCTGATCGCCCGAGAAGGCTATATTAAACAAGATTTGTTTCTACGTCTGATTGAAGGTTGATGTAAACAAATTTCAGACTCATGTATTTCACTTCCACATCTTTCTTACTACCCTACTCGCTCAACCAGGAGGTTAGCCATTGCAGTTTAGAAGAATATTCCGCCAATTACGACAGTAGGTTTGTAATAAAGGAGGAGGTATAGGCGCCATACTGTACTTCAGTAGATATTCTTGTTTCGGTGCATCTGTTACCTTCACGAAGCCATATTACGTTCTCAGTTGCAGAGAATGCGGGTAGGGTTTATGTGTACTGTTTTTATGGCAGAAATACCGTTCATGCCGATCCCAGTGGCCGCGCGGTCAAAGTCGTGGGTCTGTGGCCGTTCGCTTGCTGGGATCGTGGGTTCGAATCCCACCGGAGGCATGGATGTCTGTCTCTTGTGATTGTTGTGTGTTGTCAGGTAGAGATCTCTGCGTCGGGCTGATCACTCGTCCAGGGGAGTCCTACCGAGTGTGGTGTGTCTAAAATGAGTGTGATCGCGAAGCCTCGTAAGGGAGGTCATGACCCGAATATCGGCCGAAGGGCCACAGGAAGAAAGTACCTCTCATGCATTAGCTGAATACCAGCGAAGCTTTCCAGTCCGTAGAATGCCAAAACGAAGTGTTTACTTAACTTTGCCAGACATTGCGACATACAGTTACACGTCTTGGCGATCGCATTACAGCTGAGCGTGAGGTAAACAAGCAAGCATTTTTCAGATGGTAGAGCGTAGTCTGTGTGCAAGAACGCGAATAACTGCAAGGCGTCCTGATGTTCCCCTAAACAACGTGTAGGACGCTGCATGCAGAGGACATTTACCAGTGCCACGGGCCGCGAGAGCAACTGCTCGGACCTGGCGATTTTGCTCAGAGACTGGATCTTTGACACTGGCTGGCAGTCGCAAGTTTCATCGTTATATTCTAATCACCGATGAAGCGCGATTCAGTCGCAGCGGTATCTATAATACACACAATTCTATTATGTGGTTAGGTGAGAATTCTTACGCCACTGTGGAAAGAAACGTCCAACTCTGTTTCAGCCTCAATTTGTTGTGTGCAGTTTTGGATGATCAGCTGATTGGTCTTTTCATATTCGAAGGAAGCTCGTCTTACAGGAGAGGTGTACCACGATTTCTGCAGGAGTATTTACCCCAGCATTGAGAGGATGTTGCTTTGAATAAAGGAGATATGTACTTCCAACATCAAGGAACATCTCTTTATTTTTCGTGTACAGTTTGAAATTAATCTCACGGTTGTTTCCTCGGGGTTAAAGCGAACAGGGCGTGAAACTGACACCTCTATCTAGTTCCGAGGTTAAGAATGGGTGGAGCTGCATTTCCGGTCCGCCATATGCCTATATGGCATGTACTGGGACAACTTAGATGTACCTTACTTCACCTGTTATTGTTATGTTGATTGAATGAACAAAGATGCTTTCTTCTGGACATGTAGTATGCATGACAGAAACAAGACATTTTATAAATTTTTGGTGTAAAACATCTGGGGAAGGGATTATTTGGTAGATACAGCTATAGATTGGAGCACAATATTTACAATAAGGATAAGGAATACAACCAAAATATGAAATTCGTTGTTCCAGATCAGGATACAGGGTAAACACACCTGTGAATATACACTGTCGAGTACCACAAAAATAAGAAATTTGTTGATGGGTTAAATGTCCGTTAACTCAAAAAGGAAAGTCTGCTGTCTCATGCTAACTAGCCATGTGCCCGTCACGTGATGAAGGGCCAAAATATCCGCTTCATGCGCCAGAGCATTTCTTTATTCTTGGAGTAAACCAAAAGTTAATTTCACCTGGCAAAGAGCTGCCATGTGGTTGTACTACGCTGTATTATGCACTCAATGCTCAACTGTTTTTTCAGCCTCAGAACATACCTCTCAGGGATCACAAACTTCTTCGATTACAGCAAGAGAGGCAGTTTACGTATAACGTAACATTGAGGCGCTTTCGCGTAACCATTGTTGCCGTCTAAAAGCAATAAGTATTGCACATTCTGAGTGTGTGTCTGTAGCCTTAATTATCCAGCATGCAAAGCGCATGTGCCGTATTATATTGTCGTCTGTGATCTGTCTGGCTGTACCATATTTTTCCACACTATCTCAGAGACGGCACAATTTCGGAAAGAAGATGTTGAACACAAAATGAAAATAATAGAAAATAAGTGTCTTATCTCACACGCACAAAACGCGACTGAACTTCAGCCCAATTTACTTTTAAGTGGAGTACATCGGTTACTGGCCAGAAACAAGGGTCTGCCAGCTTTAGTAAGCGCATTCAACTGTCAAGGTCAACTGAAAACTCCACACTCACCGTGTTTATTATCCTGGCATTTGCCTAGAGGGACTGGAGAAAGCCACGCGACTCCAATTAGGGTAGACGGTGTCCTGGCCGACATTTGTAACCTGAACTGCTGACACTACAAAAGGAGTTAACTGGGGGAACAATAATGGCACAGTTTCTATTCTCGCTTCTCTGTGATTTACCCTGAAGATGGAGGCAGCATTTTCATCCTTAATGTCGGCAAAACAGCCAACATAAGCCCGGCATACTCACCCAAAATCGTATTCGTAATCATCATCACCACCTGTCAATCGCAATAAAAGCCTTATATACTCAAAACAGTAATGTGTTTTTCCTCTCTTATTACTGGCAGGTCACAGTATGCTTTATGCATATTTTAACCCTTGGAAATGTGAAAAATAGTTATCGATTTAGTTGTCAACTGAATTAGATGGACTCGATATCAAGCTATTTTTTTTAGGAATGTAGGTTACGTCACAAGTTTGTGCGGGATGGTTGAATAATGGACTTTACCGCAGAGGGGTTATTTTTATTCTCGTGTGAGTGTCACTTTGAGCTGTCAGTCCCCTCGGCTGACGTTAACTGTTAAACAGGAACTGATAATGAAAGTTGGGCAGTATTAATGAGAAGATCAGAGTGTCATGTGACGCAGTGCGCGCAGCAACGACATTAGCAAAGAATGGAACTCGTTGCTGGAAAAAGAAGGAGCTATAGTTTGTAACTATCATCTTGACTGTGACGAGAGGGGAAGAGGGCGGGGGTAGGTGTCCTGAAACAAGGGGGAATTTTAATTGTATTTGTTTCTCTCTTTTATTACTTTATTCTTTCTTTCTTTCTGTAGTTCTGTGATCCTATATATATTTCTTCATTCCTTCATTTATCATTATTTTATTTATTCCTTAGTTACTTTGTTTCTTGCTGTTTCTGCTATTTCTTTTTTTACGGTCATTTGTTGATTCTTTTGTTTCTTTATGCTTGCTTCTTAGCGTGTATTATGTATTTATTTTTTCTTCTTCTAATTTTGTACTCTACATTTATGCTTTGCTCTATATTTTATCATGTAACTATCATTTATATATTTTGCCTCAAAAATTTCGATTACCTGTTTATTTGTTGTCTTTTTTCTTTTTATTTTTGTTCCATTTTTTTCATTTATTCTCCCTCGTTTCTTCTTCTCTTTTTACTTCATTAGAGCTTTTATTTTTATGTCTTTATGAACTACCGTCATTGTTTCTTCTATTGTTCCGTACATTCATCTTCCTTCTTCTTCTTTTTCTTCTTGTTATGTTTTGAGATATAAGTGGACATTTGTTACAGTGGCTTCCAACACACCGAATACACGCCCCCTTCAATATAATAAAGCTGTATTTCGTCTTCCATCCAAAAGGTCAATATTTCTGTAACCACAGAGACCAAGCCCAGTTTTTGTATGACCCTGAACTGTGCCAGTGATCCACCTATTGTGGTCGTGCAAATGCCCTCATCAGTAATGCGCCATTACACAAATGAGCACATCACACATCGCTCATGGCTCGAATTCATTTGATAAACTCAGCCATTTATTCTGGACACGCTCTTCTGTGATGACCTTTTGTGAACGAGGAAGGGGCTCGAAAGAATCTCTTTCATGATTGATACTGTGTGGTTGATTGATTTTATTGCTGTAGTATTAATTTTGGTACCATTGAACAAAACGTTGCGTAACAAGGAAGGCTGGGAGAATTGTGGCGTAATTAAATAGAAGATACCATAAAATAATTTGTTACGTTACATTATATTCCAGACCGCCCTGGGCCCCTCCCAGTCTCCGTAGGTACCGTGGTTCTTTCCCGGGAATAAAGCTCGCGGGGCGTGGCGCTGACTCCCAATCCCATCTAGTGCCGAGGTTAAGAATGGGTAGATCTATACTTCTAGTCCTCCTCTGTGCCTCCATTGGCATATTATGGTCTGATCTGTGCATTTACCTTTAAATATATAGGATAGCTTTTCATACTATGGTCTTCGTGGTGTTGATACCCGCTGTCTGTCGTGAGAGTACCACTGTTTCGGAGGAGCACACCTCTTCCCAAAAATTGATTATAACTCATCACACGATAATACATAATCATCACTGCGTTTAAAACCCCAGGCATTACACACAGAATCACTTGTTAATTGTTCACACGCCTGCTCTCAGGAATTTAGTCTTAGTCTGATTCATTGGCAAATTATATTTCCTATTGTTAGCTAACTAACTCAGTAACTAACTCCATAGAGCAGAGTCCTTTCTGAGAAACTAACAGGTCCTCAGCTAGTCAGGAAATTCCCCGCATTTCATAGAAACCAAATGTTTATTTCCGCTTATACAAGAGCCCAACATTTATCCCTATCCTGAGCCAGATCAATCCAACGCACGCACTCCCAACCGATTCCTTTAAGGTCCAGTTAAATATTGTCCTCCCATCTACACCTATATCTTCCAAACGGCCTCCTTCCTTCTCCACCAAAATCCTGTATGCACCTCTCCCCTTCCCCACACGTGCCACAGGCACCGCCCATCTCATATTTCTTTATTTTATTACCCAAATAATATTTGTTTGGGAGGTTCAAAAAGCGAAGCTCCTCATTGTGCAGTTTTCTGCAGTCTTACATTACCTTGCGCCTTTTAGGGGGTTTGTTGTTCAAGGAAAACAAGTAGCCTCAGTCTTTGGGGGATTATCGTGACCTTGAAAAATTCGTCTCTGTAATTTTAGTAAAACCTTCAGCTGTATGGAAGTTACTGATGTCTCATTTCATAGTCATTCATCATCTGTTACTTTCTTCTCCAAAGAAGAAAATGAAGTGGATAGAAAGCTTACAATACGATGTTAATTAACCCTTTTATGTGTGAACTTTTAGTAATGTAGGAACATAATTATCAATTTTTTTATGTATTTAAGGATTTATTTTAAAATAAATAAGCGAGCTTCAAAAATTGATGAAATTTTTACAGCATAAGAAGGAGTCTAAAAATTTCGAGTGCTGTTTTGGGAATTTCATTTTGAGCCCCACTTGTGAATCTACAAATGTCAAGATAACAATGATCTCCTATCAGGTACTAAAGAACTGGGCAATTTGCATGTCAGGCACGTCTAGTGTGAATATCTGCCTACCTGTCTGCCCTTCCGTCTCTCTGTCTCTCTCTGTCCATTCGCCTGTCTCTCTGTCCATCCGTCTGTCTCTCTGTCTCTCTCTGTCCATTCGCCTGTCTCTCTGTCTCTCTCTGTCCATCCGTCTGTCTCTCTGTCTCTCTCTGTCCATCCGTCTGTCTCTCAGTCTCTGTTCGTCCACCCACCCACCCATTCGTCTGTCTGTCTGTCTGTCTGTCTGTCTGTCTGTCTGACTGTCTGATTACCAATGTACACGGTGTAGACTGCTAGAATTGTGCTCTTCAAAATATAGATTTTTCAGGTATCGAAGCTAGTGCTACTTGTATGTACCACTGTGCTTTAAGTACAGAGTGCTAATGCTTGTTCATTGTGAAGTAGAAATACGTGGAATTTTCAAATGCTCTGCTTTATATAATATTGGGCCTACTTATAACAGCACTATAGTCGGAATTGTGGTTAGACCAGGGACATCTATACCGGCTGTAGGGCCCATCCAACCTCCTATTCAGTCAGTACCGGAGACTCTTTCCCGGAAGTAAAGCAGCCGGTCCGTGAAGCTGACCAACCGCCACCTTGTAGTGCTGTAGACCTCTGCTTTCCCCCGTATGTCTTCATGGCGCGCACGAAACTTTGCCTTTACTTTCTTGTGACAGCACTTTCTTTTTTTTCACAAAGGCTTGTCGTAGTGAGTGCAGGTACACTTTTGTCTGTGACAAAGATAATTAAAGAAGTGGCAAATAGAACCGTGCTGCACGGAGTCAGGGCTCCGTGCTGTCTGCTGATTATTTTCCTGCAAACAAGAGACAAAATGTGCTGTTTGAGACATAGACGGTTCTTCGACTGCGATGTTAAGTTGACAGGCTTGACTGGAAGCATTGCTAATTGCTGGAAATCCTGGAGTTGCAAAATGATAATTGAATAGAGTGTATTTTTATATATAAAGGTCACAGTTGTTACAATAACTTCTTATCGAAATTAAAGTTGAAATTTTGGCATTCCAGAGACATAAAAAGAGCGCATTTTTGCAGTTATCAAACGAACACAGAGAAGAATATTGACCTACGTACTTTTGCACCGCTTTTACTGCAGAAGCGATAATAACTGTAAAGGTGAAATTAAAGCAGAAGTTTTAATGACGATTTTTTGGTCACAAGATATATAGTTACGTCATCAACAAGATATAGAATTACGTAATGAAGTTATTGATTAATATATGAAAGTAGACAACGTCACAGTTCATACAGTAATGGCTCTACGCCTCTTCACCCGAGGGCGGAATCAGTTTAGTCTCCGAAACATTGTGTTCTGTGTCAACTAACAAACTACGAAATAATTACACGCATCAAGTAACTCTAAGTACAGCGTACCTTCCTCAGAACTCTGTATAATGGCTGATGTTATTAATTGAATTCCTGTTAGTATACGATATTCAGTGCCGGAAAAAGTGCAGGAAAGTACAATAACAGTTTACTGGATAATACTTTAGAGTCTATTCCTCAACATTTCTTATCATGACTTTATTTTGCTATAACCACTTCGATCTTTTAGAATTCTTCTCCCTTAAACAGAAATTACTAGATGATTCCATTTGAAATGTTAAAATATACGAGATTCAGAAGTCTAGAATTTCAATTATTCCACAGTAAGCTGACCTGCGAGTTTGTGAATAAAGACGCTACAGGGTGCAAGTGCATTACGGCATTTTATTTTTCAATGGCTCGACAGCCCCTTGGGGGCCTAGGCCGCCTCATTTTTCGAGGCTTCACGATCACACTTTTTAGACACACCACAGTCGGTAGGACTCCTCTGGACGAGGGACCAGCTCGTCGCAGAGACCTCTACCTGACAACACACAACACTCACAAGAGACAGACATCCATGCCCCCGGTGGGATTCGAACCCACAATCCTAATAAGCGAGCGGCCGCAGACCCACGCTTTCGACCGCACGGCCACTGGGATCGACGAATTACGGCATAATGCGGTGAAATTTATAAGCATTTAAATGTATATTACAGCAATTGTTTAAACAAAAATACACTGTTAATGCTGGTTATCGTGAAGACAAGAATTGTTTCAAGAGACGGTGATTGTGGTGGTATATTGCTGATTGGAAAGCAGCGTGTATCTGAACAAAGTGTACTAATAGTTGTTAGTAATGGGCATGGGAAATAATTTGCTTCGTTAGGTGACTGAACATCAGCATATCAAAAAGAGAATTCTGCTCATTGTAACTCTTAAAATAATATAAAGCTAATATAAAGCGCGTTAAATTTTTCGGGAAGTAAGATTGTCTTGAATCATTGGGATTTTTAAGTGACTTACTCCGTCCGGTTGCACTATGGCCCTGGGGTCGACTCAGCCTCTAACAGAAATGAGTACCAGGAATATTTCCTGGTAAACGCGGCCGGTGCTTAGGGCTGACAACCTTACCACCTTCATGTGCCAATTGTCTAGAAAATCTCGAAGCCTGAACCTCATGGAGCCCTAAGAGTCTGTCCAGGCCTTTATAGGGATTGCTTTGCCTTAAGTTCATCTTGAAAGGAAAGGAATCACACATCGTGGCAGAAGAGTAGTGAATATTTCAAAACTTTATGCGTCTGTGCTTATAACTGTTCAGTCTTCAGCGATAAATCCCTTGAAGCCCAGTGGTGCCTATATATAAAACCTGCTTTAACATTTAGGGACCCCTGAATTTTGTCAACAGAGTGTGTATATGGATTTGTCATGTTTAGAACAAACAAATGTTATTTTCCTGTACAATATTAAATGTCTTTTTATTCAATACTTAGTATAGACAATGTTTTTCACCAACTAAATGCACTTGTCATAAAAACACTAAAATATTCTAAAACTGTTTGATAAAAAGCCCCGACATGTTTCGGCTCACCAATGAGCCATTCTCAGGGAGCCGAAACATGTCGGGGATTTTTATCAAACAGTTTTAGAATATTTTAGTGTTTTATGACAAGTGCATTTAGTTGGTGAAAAACATTGTCTGTATTCGAAAAATGCACTGTGAAAATGGAATAAAGTTTGTCAATACTTGGTGTTTTTCATGTGAAGTTTGAACTCGGTTTTTGTGTATTACTGCTATTAACTTCGTGTTTCGGGAGGTTAGAAAGGTAGAACACCGTGAATGTGTGTCAACGCGTGAACTTTTTCAATCGACTCATGTTAGAATAAAAATTAAAACACAATATTTTTTTCACAATGTCTCTGTCTGTCCTCAGGCAGACGTAAAGAGGAAGCAGCTACTGAGTTGCTCTGATAGGCCAATTGTACAAGACATTTCCCTATCAGTTTCATCTAATTAAGTGTGTCATTCGCTTTTTCCCCCGAGGAGAAGGACCGATATTTTTGCCGAACGGTTACGTTTTAGTTTTCATTTTGAGCAGTTGAACGATGGACAAAATCCAAAGAATGAATGATTCAAAATGTGATGCGGTGACGTCAGAATCCTGTAGAATTTTAAATGTGTTGATTTGAACAAAGTGTATAGCGCCTCACGTGTTACATATTTATAGGAAATGGTGTAACAGAGTCATAACAACGAGCAGCTTCGTGCGAATAGGACAGGTGTTTATGCTTTATCGATTTGAAGGCTGTTGAAATGGAACTCTGTATTTATTTGTGTATTTAGATTTTTATTCCGATGAACTGCATCAAATGGCTATATTCATGCAAAGAAATGTCTCCAGATCGTTTACTGTTTCATGTTTTATCCGAGAAGTTCTTTCATTAATTGTAATTAAACTGAATACTGTAGGTAAGCGAATTGCATATGAATTTATTCTTTATGTATGTAGTCATCAGCCTTTAGACACCTGGGACAATACTTGCCCTTCTTATAATCTCGTTAACCTCCGGGTTATGAATAATGATAATTTAGTGAAACTTTATGTCAGATTGTAAAAAAATGTCACTTACGGGTAATTGTAACATGAGGTGATGAATATATTTGGAAACAATTTTTCTTTTACAGCGCGGGTACGAATTCGATATAACGTGACTGTATTTCCCCTTTTTTGTGTTTTTAATTAAGTCAGTGAGTGTTATCAAAATAAATAGGTTAGAGATAATAATGTAACCTATTTTAACGGGAAATAGAACTGCCCTGGAACCCACCCAGGCTCATATGCAGTTTGTATCGGGTTATTTCCGGAGGGTAAAGCGGCTGGAGCTTTGGCGTTAACCACCCACCCCCACCTAGCGCCGACGCTAAAGAAAGATTAGAGCTATAACTCTGCTCCCCGTGTTTGCCTTCGTGGCATGCTATAGGGTGAAATTTTATTGTAACGAGAAATGGTCAATCATATTAATGTTTTGAAAGCTACTGCACCTTCTCAGCACTTGCGTCACATCGAAAATAACACGACGGGGTGTTTTTCGGGAGCATCACTACAGTTGCACACGATAACAGACTGTAGTTGTTACGCACGTTTTGTAAGAGTTTGCTTTTGATAATTTGTTTTAGACCAGTTGCGGCTGTTCTGAACATGATGGCGCAACTTCAGTATACATATGTACGTGGCTGAGTCAGAAATGTTCGGAATGTATTTTTTTGAAACAGAACAATAGTGTTTGAGTCTGTAGAGTAGTATCACTTTTCCACGCAATCGCCCTTATTTTCAATGCACTTTTTTCCACTGGGTTACAAGTTCCTGTATTACTTCAGAAAGTAGTAATATAGCTAACATTTTGAAGTTAAAAAAATTCCGGATAGCTTCTAACTGATCCACGTAAATGACGGAGATTTTTCTTTGGGTTAGATCAGTGGTTCTCAATGTGGGCTATGTGCCCCCCCCCCCGCCAGAGAGCCACAAAAAGTTCTAAGTGGCACAGGAGAAAGATGAAAAATTAGGGGGCCACAGTAACTTTTAAGTAGGCCACCGAAACTTCACGGACTGAATAAAGTACTTCAAATTGAAAATTGAATCAAAGTTTCCCTTCTCTCCTGCAGCACAGAAGGCAAGTGGCATTTGATTGCTTTCCCCACATCTTATGTGGTTTAATTTGGTTTCAGCTGGGTGACTTATTTGCTGTCAAAAGTGCGTAACCGCCTTGTTGTTGTGAAGAGAGCTGATCTTGGCTTGTCACTGACCACACTGCAACCGGCCATTCAAAAACTTGCAAGTGACCATCAGGCCCAAGGAACGCGCTGAATATAGTGCCAATTATTAACAGAATATTTTTACTTGTACAAATAGACAATGTGTTATACGAGATCTGCGCTCTTCTGGGATATTACGCGGCTTCGTGTGATAATTATTTACCGACGTTTCGGGACAACATAAGTACTATCTTCAAAGGTAAAAAGTCTTGACCAGTGAAGATGGGATCGATAAGTTGTCCCGAAACGTCGGTAAACAACTACGACACGACGCTGCATAATAACCCAGAAGAGCGCAGATCTCATCAACATCGCGGCAGAATCCTGAAATCAAGATTATACCTTAACAGTGTTTAAAAATAATAGTTTTGTAAATGAAAGTAATATAAATGTAATTGATATATAAATAAACACTGTGGAAATCAAGTAACATATTCATAAGTAACAGCATATACGAAGGGTCGGGGGGGGGGGCACACAGATAAATCAAGCTCAGAGAGGGGCCATGAGGAAAAAAAAATATTGAGAAACACCGGGTGAAATAACCAATTATCAGCTTCTGAAATGGGATTCTGACTTCTTGGTGTTAGATTGGTTAGAGACGTGATGTGGTCACTTAATTTAGAGCGTCATGCCTGCGTGAACTCTGTCATTGTACACTGGTACAGCTTACGAACTTGTGATAGAAATGTACAGGCACGCTATCCGCAGGTTGAGAACTCGTCATACATTAGATCATTGAATTTAAATGGAAGTGTATCATCAGTAGTATATATATATATATATATATATATATATATATATATATATATAAATGGAGGGGAACGAAGTACAAAATAGATCGTTTTGTTATAAAAAGTTTAAATGTCATTATAATTTGCACTTTTGTGCGAAATATTTTTTTAATATGGTCAAGAGCCACGTGCGCAAAATCCTAAGGAAGAGAATACTTTAAAACCTGTTGGCACATATCAGCAGGACAGACTTGCCCGTTTGCAGTTTCTTTCATATAGATGTTGAGGATTTTATAATGAAATATATATATATATATATATATATATATTCACTTATTTAATGTCGCCTGCTTCTTTTCGGGAAACAGAAGACATTTTGTGCTAATGTAATGTTACCGTTTATGCAACCTAAAATCGATAATATTACAAATAACCTTAATTATAAATCTCCCCATGCTTGATAATGAAATACTAGAAAGGGGATTTTTTTTCGAAACTTCGTGTGACTGAAGCAAGCAACCAGCCAGCCAGTCCTTCCGTCTGTCGAAGTATTTTCTCTCTCTTCCGTATGTTTAATCGTCTTCCACTTACGTAATCGATACTGGTCCATCGAGATCTCGATCTTCGAGAAGATGGGAAACTTTCGATGGAGAGGTTTAAGAAGAACAAGAAAAGAATACGGCTTGTTGTGCGTAGAGGTTTGCACCAACTAGAGAGAATGAGACAGACATAGAAGTCTCTTGTCCCTGTTCCCCCCTCCCCCCCCCCTCCTAACACATTATACCCAATTTAAAGACAAGTTTCCTTCCTTTTCCACGGCTTTCTAAGCTGTGTTAATAAACTGAAACTTGCAGCGCTGGCCTGACCTTGTTTTGGACTACCGAATCATTAATATCGTGATTTATATAGGTCATGGTACAACACGTTTGTACTGCCGTGGCCTTCGTGTCTCCCGCTTCATACACCTTCTGTCTTTCCTTATTCAATCTGTGCCTTGCATATTCTGATCGGAAAATTTTGACATTAAGACATTGAATTAGGAACAGGGAAAGAATGGATAGGAGGCTAAGAAAAATGAGAAGAAGAGGACGAAGCTGAAAGAGGGTGAGAAATGGACAGAATGTCGGGGATGGTAAGGAGAAAGCTGGGAGAAATAAGATAACAGGAAGAACAAGAGACGGATGGATATAAAGATGAATGTAAGGATTAAGTTGCAGCATTTGAGGCTTCCGCCGCGATGTAGTTGAGGCCTTCGCTATTCTGGGATGTTACACCGTGTAGGTTGGTAGGTGGTTACCGACTTTTCGGGACAACATATCGGTCCCTTCTTCAACGGTCAAGCAGTCCATTCCTCTTGGACTTCTTGACCTTTGAACATGGGACCAATATGTTGCTGCGTAACATCCGAGATGAATGAAGGCCTGAGAGAGAAGGTAAAGGTAAAGGTAAAGGTAAAGGTCTCCCTAGAACACGCCATGAAGGCGCATAGGGGGAGTAGAGGTATAGCTGTACTCTTTCTTTAACCCTGGCACTAGATGAGGGTGGGTGGTCAACTCCACTCCCCGGCCACTTTACCCCCGGGAAAGATGCCCGGTACCCATTTTATAGGAGGCTGGGTGGGCCCCAGGGCCAGTCTGGACGGATGCGGAAGATCTCGCCCCCACCGGGATTCGATCCCCGGACCCTCCAGCCCATAGCGAGTCGCTAGAAACTTATTTCAGTTCAACATTTCACCCCTAAGACAACCGCCGCTCCCACAAGACTGCCGGTTTTCGTAAGCAGTGGGTATGAAAGAACTACAGAACATCCGGAATTAAGGCAACACTGCAGGTCGTGTGCCCTGTATTGCCATCCATACGCTGTCCAGCGATAACGGAGTGCTGTCACTCAGCAGTGTACTTCTGTACTGCAGTACTGTTACTGTCATTGCATCTGTGGAGTTACCGTTAGCTGGAGAAAAGCACGAAAAAGGAAGCTAAGAAAACATATTTTATTCCGGACACTTACTGGTGAGAAGCCACTTGGAAAACCAAGAAGGATATGGACATGTGTGGAGTCTGACAATTAAAGTAGAGTCGAACTCGGTTATAACGTCTTGAAAGGGACTGAATATTTTTTGACGTTATAAACGAGTGTCGTTATAACTGAGGAGTATAATGATATTGTTAATAGTGAGGAATTAACAAGCACCACAGAATATCTGATTCTATAGGCGAGGTGTCGTGTAAACCGATGTCGTTATAACCGGGTTCTACTGTACTTTTCTTTTTTTATGCTTCTCGCTTTCCGAAAAAGCATCACTTGTTTTGAAGGTCCCCAGGTTCGTCGCGTTAGTCTCCCTATTAACATTAGCTTTGAAGATAAAGATTTCTCTGGCCTGTTTCTGGATTGTCACTGACAAGGGATATCCGAAGTGCTTGGGTACAGAACGACGCTTACCTCAATTATATATGTATATAGTCTATATATAAATTAGTTTCCACCTAACAGAGAAAAGTCTGTTTCAATTACAAAACAAATAAGGTATTTATATTAGGGAAATAATCATTATTTATTTTTATAGTGATATGAAACTCGTAACAGAAAATGCAGAATTGCTAAATGTCGGAACAAGTACTGCATATAGTTACCACCGAGTTTTAAAAATTAAATGTGCTTCTCAGGGATTTACGCTGTGAGACGGAGAGGTGGATGGACAATGTCTGGTGCCTTGCTGTGGCATTTATGGTGCTGGACATCGGAATTCTGATATTTGTGAGTTGACTTCGGACACATTTGGATGGACACCAGTGCATCATACTCGTATTTAAAATGCTACTACTGTCTCTCTTTGTCAGTGGAACAGTATTCTTCAGAATCTGACAGTCACTCATCTGGTCAATAAGTTACGCATATTCTTTGGTACAGCAAGGCTTCAGAATTGTCAACAAGACACAGTAACAAAATAAAACATGCTTCAGAATTTCATGAGTAACAAGTGTTGAAACGGTATATACAGGTAGGAAGACTGGCCAGAAAAAAGTTCATACGGGGTATAATTTCGTAACTGAATAATTTGGATTGATTGTTATTATATAAGAGGAATTCATCGCCGAATGATTGCCATCTGTTTCCAGCTTTAAAGCAGAATCCTGGCGGCGACAAATTTAAACGACAGTCGCTAGGAGTAAACATTTGTGACACGATGGCTGATGACACAGGGCTCAGACTTCTAAGAAGAGGGAATGTAAATGTTCGTTACGTGATATGATAAATGCCTCAGTGCGACGATGTTTGGAAAAGGGTTTGATGGTAGAAGTACAATAAGTGTGAATTACTCTTATTAGAGTTGAAAATAACACAGGCTACATGCATTTTAAACTCATTTTCTGGTTGTTCCTCATAAGCGTAATTTCATAAAACGCTAAACCGCTTTTAACCCTTCGATGCACTGTACGGACCTTCAGTTCTTCACACGTTATATGGACTTATAAGGTCGTGAATGCACCTACTGGTGTTGTAAATTAAAAACCTCTCCGGCCTAGGCAGTAGTTATAAATTAAAGCCCATTAGCATTAAACGGTAAATATCGTAAAGTTATGACCCTGTTGCCGCAAGTGTCCAGTCCCCACTGCGAAATTTTTGGGACTGTCTTTACCTGTCTGGTTTGTATACCCGAAGCCTTGGGTCTTGTATGGATTAACACAGCTCATTTGAACTTGTGGGGACGTGAAGACGAACAGCAGTGGGGCTGTTAAGTTGTACCCTGGGGACGACGTCAGCGTGTAGTTGTGAAAATAAATTCTTCTTGTTGCAACACTCGCCATTCTCCTTGTGTTTCAAGAGTGCTGCGTTAATTAATAAGTGACATCCAGGCTTCACTGTGTTATTCGTAATTTCAGGTCACAGTGAGGCCCAGTATAACGTTTGTCACTTCAAGTAAACAGCCGTTCAAGTAATTGTATTTAATTAGCACTTGAAACATCACGTTTGTCTAAATAAAACTACAAAAATTAGTTCTCATCTAATAGTAAGTACACTTGTTCCATTAGCTCATGCAGTTTAGGAAAGTAATAGCTCTTCATTTTCATTAACTTATGAAACAAGTAATTACATTCTGTGGGTAATATTTACAGTTGTCAAGCACATTTTCGTAAATAGGGAAAAGAGTCTGTTGGCTTTGTCATGCCTGTTCCTTCTGTCTCTGTCTATCTGTCTGTCTGTCATTCTGTCTGTCCGCATGTAACAACGCTGTTCACTGGACGGATTTTCGTGAAATTTTATATTAGCCTTTGTACGAAAATCTGCCGAATAACTCCGAATTTCTTTAAGATCGGACAAAAATATCGGGCGCTTCACACGAAGACACATGTTCGTGTATATTGTTGACAGCAGTACGAAATGTATCTTCTTATGTTACACGTTCCGTGCATTGTCAATGAGTAATCTATAATAATTATCCAAAATGCACAATATTTTTATATAGACAGTTATATTACATCAAAACATTGAGGACTGCTACATGTTTCGATCCATATTGGGGTCATCATCAGGGAGCACGTACAGCTGGCGCAGTTCCGTGCCAGCTGTCGGCGTACACACAAGCTGCCCCGAAACACTTTGTATCAAAGTTACATATGATTTTATATACATCTGTTCCTCACGGAGCAACCTTCATTTCACTGCTCACTTCTTCCACATGATGTACGAGATGTCAGAATTTTACAACTTATACAACTATTTTGTACAAGATCATTTGGTTTACATACTCCCTGATGAACATCCCAATGGGGATCGAAAAATGTAGCTGTCCCCAGTGTTTTAATGTAATATAACTATGTAAATACAAAGATTGTGCATTTGTTGGTTAATTATTATAGATTACGAAATATTTTGTATCTCGCAAGCAGTGCAAATGGAACCCATTTTTGCCTGTTCATGGGAAAACCCAACGGTTCTCTATTGTTGACAGCTACATGTATATCAACAACAGCGCAGAGGTAACGCATTGTTGCGTTTACATAACAACAGTGGTTTTGTGAACGCACCACAATGTTACGTTATACGCATATATGTCTTGTTTAATGTTAATACGTATGGTGGCTACACAGCAAAATTTTTATTTTTAGAGCTAAATCGCTTCGTGATATTTTTATATCTGTTTGAATGCCATCAGATTCTTTTTCAGAGTACAGAATGCACCTATTTGGTTCTTTCTACCACCTGTATGTATGCATATCGTTTTTCGAATATGTGGAGCTTCTCTTAACGGGGTTTCATATACAAATATTAAATTTTGAGATTACTTAAAATTGGAGAAGATTTGAGGTTCTTAAGGCTTGGAATATTCACATTGTGTTGTTCTGTGTTATGAGACAGCGTCGGCTTCTCTAGTGGATTCTCACCAGCCTTTCAAAGGATTATAATGCGCCCTTCATCGATACAGTGACAAGCACATCCCAAATTATGCTGTGTTACAAACTGGAAGACTAAAAAAGAAGATAAACTACACTTGTCTTCTGAATTAATCTGTACAGAAGGATTAGTTGTCTGAATCGTAAACTTAATCCTAAACAAATGACACAAAACGTGAGCCGCAAATTTTGTGGTTCTGAGTTCAAAAAAACTCAACTGCTAATAATAGAAAAAAACCGGATAGAACTAAGACAAGGGAACGTTTTAGCGTTAAAAGCAAACGGTTTGAAAGGGTTTGTTCAGAAATTGGGGTGAGCGAGACAAAACCGTTGACGTCACAGATTTGCTAGCCTCCAGCTCTTAGTCTGTATATAATCGGCTTACGTTAGGCTACACTAGCGCCACTACCATACTGATCCGTTGACGACGACTAGCCTGGTGGGAAGAGGTGGAACTAACAAAATGGGAGGAAACGAAAACGGCTTATAAATCTTCTTATCGGTAACTCCCTTTTTTCTACATTTTCTGTCTTTTTCGTTTGTGCTTTTTTTTTTGCATCTTTTGCCTTTTTTCCCCCATGTCCAGTGGCGGTTTCCATTGGGACGGATTTGCTTGTTGGTGTTAATCAGAGTTTTAGTTCGGCTAAATGGAAGATAGTTAGTGTCTGTGCGTCTTTTGGAGAATTATTTGTGCGGGAAAGTAGAAAAGACAGACTATAGCAGTATGTGCGAGAGATTCGTTAGGTAGTAGAGCATCTTATGTGTGTGGAGGCTCAAGTTGGAATGTAGATGTCTGGTAGTGAACCTGGACAGACAGAGACAAGATTGTGAGTCTGCGAAGTTGCTGGATGATTCATCTCGATGTTTGCTTTGCTCACATTTGTAATGTGTAGGTTTTGTGGCATATGTAATAACACTATCAGTAACGTAGGCTATTTAGCTTCGAATGCTACGATGGGTCAGGTATAATCTAATGGAAATGATATGTAAGGAAGTGGTCTTTGCTACTATTTACTGTATTGACTTCCGTGTGAATTTTTTTTATAGTCGTACTCTTCTACCTACTCCGGTTTCCCCGTTTCAGTGTCGAGGTTGTAATTTTTTTTTTCACACTGAGAGACACACCACAGTCGGTAGGACTCCACTGGACGAGGGATCGGCTCGACGCAGAGGCCTCTACCTGACAACAACACACAACACTCACAAGAGACAAACATCCATGCCCCCGGTGGGATTCGAACCCACGATCCTAGCAAGCGAGCGACCGAAGACCCACGCCTTAGACCGCACGGCCACTGGATCGGCCTTCCGTGTGAATAAATGAGGATAACCGCGAAAAGGCTGTTATGAAGTTCTTTTATCAGATTATAACGAAAAAACTGCGTGTGTTTATATATATATATATATATATATATATATGCGGGTATTTATCTAGCAACTATATCGATATCTCATATTATATGCCGTAGAACAGTAGGCCGATTATTGGATCAGGAATTTGAAATTGGTTTGAAGCGATCTTTTACTGTGCGGGCTTAAACTTTACTATAGAGACAAAGTACTTATTGCAAAGGTTGAAATTTTCATCCGAGCCTTCACAGACGCGTACATAAGGTAGAAATTGTCGACATTTGACACCTTCAGGATCAATTAAATAATAAAATAATATATCTATGCGTTAAAGCGCGATTCTGTTTCGAATGCATTTTGTTATGGGAATGGAAAAAGGTAGGTCACTCCCACCACTGTTTGACATGCACCTCCTTCAATGTTTTCTGTCCCCAGTTCGTCTTATCTGCGAACCTTCTGCCTTGAACTAGTGGCTTGTGTGTGTTTTTTTGTACGTATCTTTTTTCCCCTCCATCCTTGTCGAAATTGCGAGGTCCGTGGATTGGACTGAAACTACCGGAAGGTCTAAGAGGCTGTTCTTGTCCCAGGAGCTGTAGTCTATTTGTGTTTGTGCAGGAAGAGATGTTGGAGATCAACCCTGACACAGTGTTCCGGGGGTCAATACCTGACTCGAGCATTAGAAGTAACTGCTTTGTCAGGAGAAGTAATTTGAAATATACAGCATATAAAAACGAGTGACGCACTTTAGAGCTCCGAAAGTGTGCACTGTTCTCCCAAAGAGAACAAACAGGTCTTTAAATTGATACTAAGAGACACAAACTAAAGGAGGAAAACATTAGTAAACCAGAAATATTAACAAAGAAGTAGATACAATAATTAAATAATTGTCGTAACTTGTGTTTCTGAACATTTCTGCACTCGTAGTAGTAGTAGTAGTAGTAGTAGTAGTAGTAGTAATAGTAGTAATAGTAGTAATAGTAATAATAATAATAATAGTAGTAGTAGTAGTAGTAGTAGTGGATGGTGTTATGGCAGTAGTGGTTGTAGTGACTAGTAGTGCTGGGAGTAGCAGTAGTAGTAATTAGAAAAAGGCACATTTAAACGTATAGGGAATGGAAGTGGAGGTTAAGTCTTCTGTAGCTTGAAGCTTATTGCATCTAATGCATTTTTCTGTAATAAAAAATGTCTTTTCGGGCAATACCGCTACTTGAATTTCGGCAAATAACGCCAGGCGGTTATTTTTAAATTTCATGGAAGGCATCTGTTAAAATACAGTTTTGCTCGTATTGTAACAACAACAGCAAAAAGAACAACAATGAAAGTATATATATTGCTTATGTACAGAAAATACAAAGTAGAAATGTTTGTAAACAAGAATCATGTAAAAGAGCCTGAAACGACTAGGCTTGTAGGACGGATACGTTTTTTTTTATGGCTCGACAGCCCTATATGGGCCTGGGCCTTCTCGTTTCGTCGAGGTTTCATGATCACACACTTTTGAGACACACCACAGTCGGTAGGACTCCTCTGGACGAGGGATCAGCCCGTCGCAGAGACCTCTACTTGACACCACACAACACTCACAAGGGACAGACATCCATGCCCCCGGTGGGTTTCGAACCCACGATCCTAGTAAGCGAGCGGCCGAAGACCCACGCCTTAGACCGCACGGCCACTGGGATCGGCTACACGGATACGTTAGCACCCCTAAAAATGCTGTCTGAAGGCTGACGTGTACTGAGACCTATCCACACAAACCAAATGTCGTTGTTGTCTCAGAAAGAGCATTTTCTGCAAGCTGTATCTCAGATGAGTCAGTATGTTCAGAGGCCATCCAGTCCAGTCCGGAGCAATCAATAGCAAAATAAGGACATCCAGACCATCCAAGAACACATAATCATAATTATCATAACCATCATTATCATCATCATAATCATCATCATAGTCCATTCGTGAACTTCTTCCTACACCCAAAATAACGAGAAATTAAGCAAATATTCTTGCGTTTGTAAACGTGAAATCTACGCTTCTTACTCCATCTTTGCTTCTCACGTACGTGTGTGGGCAAATTGCTTTATATGTCCTAAAAGAAAGAATCCCGCATTAAAATATAAAGATCGGTGTCTACGGGAAGACAGATAGCGTGCATTGTCGTGACTTTTGAATGTTATATCATGCCAGAAACAAGGATGACTGGATTCAGTGCTTTCACTGTAAGTTCTGGTAACGTCAGAAGTGTGATACGTGTAGTGTCTGTATGTGACTTATGTCATGAGGGCTTTGCTTCACTAAGTGACAGTGGCGTGTGATTCGTTTATGCATTTGTTTAATATGCTTATCACAAGACTTGAATGGAAAATACATTTTTATTAAATTAAATTTATTGTTTTCAAATTAAATTCTTTAGTTCATGGCGCAGCGGTTATATTTATGTTGAAAACTCAAAGAAAAAGTTCTTAAACATATATTTTACATTTCAAATATATTGCCTGTACTGTATTCACAGACTTGTATTATGTTTTAGGCGTTTTAAAATGTTTAGTACTTAAAGTATCAAAATACATACTTGGCCTTATCTATCGCACTGTCGAGTAATGACGTCATTTGCACATTTTATAGAAAACTGTTTCTAAGTAACTAAAATATTGGAATTTTCTAAAAAGTCGTTTGGGTTTACCATGTCCAATAGTGTTGTTTTCTAAAAATGCAAGTATAAAAATCTTAACGTAAATATTGTAGAAGGTATTGAGGAAAGAATAAATTGGTGGTCTTATTGCCCGACTTTATCCTATGTGTTTGGCTATCCGCCAAGACAATTATGGCTGCTACTTTCCTTCTGTGCATTTCTTTTGTTCTCCCATCAGTTGAAGACTTGCCAAACATAATTTTCTTTCAGCTGACACCCCTATATACTCCGCACTCTCAAAGGGTGCAGGCACCCCTGTTAAGAACCCCTGATCTGTGTGATGGAATTCATTATTCGTATAGAAACCAGTCTCCTTTATGCACTGTTATTCTTAGCTGGGAACTGAGCTTCGGAAATCAGACGATATACCTCTCTTAATTATTTATATCTCGGCTCTTATGAATGTTTGATCCGTTTGTTTGTATTCGTCACGTATTCTCTGGCAATTCACTTTAGCGACAGGGTGAAAAGAACATCTCATTTCAAGGCTTACGACGTTCGATGGAACTAATAGAAAAAGCAGCTGACTGACGAAAAAATGAATATCGGCTCTTGGGATATTGCATTCTGTGTGCTCTTACCACCACAGAAATATCGGCTCTTGAGATATTGCATTCTGTGTGCTCTTACCACCACAGAAATATCGGCTCTTGAGATATTGCATTCTGTGTGCTCTTACCACCACAGAAATATCGGCTCTTGAGATATTGCATTCTGTGTGCTCTTACCACCACAGAAATATCGGCTCTTGAGATATTGCATTCTGTGTGCTCTTACCACCACAGAAATATCGGCTCTTGAGATATTGCATTCTGTGTGCTCTTACCACCACAGAAATATCGGCTCTTGAGATATTGCATTCTGTGTGCTCTTACCACCACAGAAATATCGGCTCTTGAGATATTGCATTCTGTGTGCTCTTACGACCACAGAAATATCGGCTCTTGAGATATTGCATTCTGTGTGCTCTTTCCACCACAGAAATATCGGCTCTTGAGATATTGCATTCTGTGTGCTCTTACCACCACAGAAATCCAAATAGGTATCTATAAGACACTGTACGTTATCGTACCTCGTAATGGTAAGGAATTTCATCTGTTGATGACAATCCATTTCAGGAGTTGTTACATTATGACAGTTGCTGAATTTTCTAGTATTTTTTCACGGTGTACTTACATTTTATCCGGTAATATAACGCAAAAAAAAATTAACAGTGCATTTATTTTTTCAACTCTTACATGTTTCAGCTATATCGGCCCTCTTCAGGGAAACACCTTTGATGTAATACTGTTGGAAGGAAATTAAGTCTTAACATTCTTTCAGTTACCGTAAAAGTATTAACGAGTGGCTCCCTGAAGATTGCCGGTAAACCTGAAACATTAAAGAATTGAAATACAAATATATTTGCAATATAAAAATTGTTAGTATCGGCCCTGTATAAGACCTGTTCTGAATAATTCTCAAGTCATAATTTATCCTTCTGTCTCTCTGGTATGCATTTTAGGGACAGAGTGAGTATTGTGTAGTTTTCGGTATTGACGACTTGTGATTCCTTGGCAGGCTGCCTACCGATTCTCGCCGTGTTGTTATATATACGAAATGTTAATTCCAGTTGTCTGAGTTAGTAGCTGTTCATTCGTGCGTCTATGTGATAACCTCTGTGTGTTCCTGTGAACATGGTGACACAAGCACCTCACAGGCTGTTTCAAAATCGGCTCCGTTCTTGTCATTAAACGGGCTGGAATAAACAGAACCCGCGATTTAATAGAGTAAAAGCTGTTTAAAACGTAATTTGTATTGAATGGAAACTTGCGTTAGAGCAAAGTGACTGTCGTTCCCAGAATATAGTGAGAAGACAATTGTACAATTGTGAGAAGAGGAACTGTTTAATGTGAAAATGGAAAGGAGGAAAATAACTGTATTAACGTTTTAAAGCCTAGTGGTTACTTTACATACCACCAGGTTTATCATTCAAAAATTCTACATGGTGCTCACATTGCGTTATGTGTTTTGTGCGGATCTCAGAAAAAGGAGCAACTTTTACGTTATACTTCATTATCTGACTGGTTTTGTATAACCGAGGTGGAGAGTGTTTACTGCGCGGTACGAACTGAGTCCTAATATGAAACAGATTACGTTTCGTCTTTAAGGGGTTAATTACGAAGGAACGAGAAGAAATACATATGTGAAGAAAGAAGTAAAAGGTATGAGACGAGTGAGAAAAATAAACGAACGAAACAATGAGTTAAGGGGAAAAAAAGACAGGCAACCTATTACTTTATTATACCAACCAAATGCACAATATTAAATACATATAAACAATAAAGACACTATTCTGACATATTTAGGTAAAAATATACCATCCTCAGAGAGTACATTGTCCACGGTCCACTTTGGATTGAGAGCCACACTTGATGGTTGAATATAAAGCCACAGGATAGAAGAACCTACCACCAAGCACAACGTTGTAGTTTTATTTTGTACAAACTATATCTACTGTATAAGAAATGTTTTTAACTATATTTTAATTATAAGATTTTAAACCGCACAAATACATCTTCTATACACATTTGATATCAACTGCAGATTATGCTACAGGTTATGAAACTTTGTATATATTATCTTACCATTTGTTGCTGGTTTTAATATTGGCACAATGTGCTCCCTGAGGATGGTATCTTTTTACCGAAACATGTAGGAGTAGTGTCTTTGCTATTTATATGTATTTGATTTTGTGTATTTGGTTGGTATAATAAACGGATACTTTTCAAATTTCACACTGTTGACACCGTGCATCTTCGTCATATTATATTAAGTTTCAGACCAACTGATGCACAACTAAAACCACTTTTATTGTAGCTTTATTATAATTGTTAAAATTTTACCCCTACACGTGTTTCGATCCTAGGATTATCATCAGGGGGTTTTTTTTTGTTGAAAGCTACTGTCACTTCACTGTTGGACTATTTAAAATCATGTGATTGAAGTGACAGTAGCTATCAACAAAAAAAAAACCCTGACGATGATCCTAGGATCGAAACACATGTAGGGGTATAATTTTAACAATTATAATAAAGCTACAATAAAAGTGGTTTTAGTTGTGCATCAGTTGGTCTGAAACTTAATTTAATAAACGGATACTTTGATCAGAAGTGTACGGAATGTACAACTTTAAAATCAAAAGATAGGAAATGTGCTTGTATAGTAATTGGCATACTTCCCGGGCTATCCTAACAGCCTGATATACCACCATTTCACTCCTAGAGAGCGCTTGTATGGCGATTTAATTTCGCCGGCAACAAAAAACGGTTTTAGTTCCGATATTTTGCCCGATTTTAACAAAATTAGAGTTTCTCAACATACTTTCATAAAAGTCTTCAATATCAAATTTCACGGAAATCTGTCCAGTGGAGCCGCTGTGATTCATGCGGACAAGCGGACAGGCGGACGGATGGACAGACGGATACACGGACACGTTGAAGCTAATAGGCGCTTTTCGCGACTATGCGAACGTGCCTAAAATTTAAGGAAAGATGGAAGGTATAGATAAAGAAAGAATGGAAGGAGAAGTGACATACGAACCGTGCGGAAAGTGCAAGAGAAGACCACTCAGAAAAAATAAAGACGTGGATTGGAGAATTCGAGTATATTCGAGTACTTACGGCTATTATAAGGGCCATTGAAATTTCAAAGAGAAAAATTGAAAATGTTCATCTCTAGCTACGATATACAGGGGTAACTCTTAACTGATCCATTCTTATACATTACAGCCCTTGAAAAATAATATTAAATCACATATTCACGTAATATAGGCCCTACACCTTATGGACTAGGAAAGGTCTATAAAGTCAGCTTGATAGAATCAGCGGTTCCTGATATCTAGATATAAACTTCTTTCGGCAGAAATCGAGGCCGCAGTGCCCACCGACGTCAGCACTACTATCTGGCGTACGTGTCCATAGCTGTTGAAACGGCTTGCTGCATTGGTACAGAATAACGACAGAATTCAAACTCTTAATCTTGTACTGAAAATTCTTCTTAAACGCTAAAATAACGACTGGAGAGCAGGCGGCTTTCTGGTTGCTATGCAGCTTGCAGCTTGGAGACGGTTCGTAGATTTCACGAGCGGGTTCCTCGTTCGGTTGGACACTCACTGTGTAACTAAGTGTGGTACAGGAAGGGTTCATGTTGATTAGTATGGTGCAGAATAAAAGCCAATGAAGGGAATTTTTTGAACACGTTGTTGTAACTTGTATTTCTATAAAATCAGGATATATCACGGACAGTTGAATGATTATTTATCAACTGAACAAGGAAGACTCTATCCTGCACGGTCAGTTTTTGCCACTGTAGATACGTAATTGGTAGTGCAGCGCGTGTAAATGTTCACATCTCATTTCATTAGATAAAATCTTATCATTTGCTGATTTGTGCTTTCTTTTTATGTTTTCCATTTCATTTATTTTCTAATTATGTAAATTATAACATCAGTGTTCATTGTGTTGGAGAGTTCTACCATATTTATGCATTCCCCCCTTACTCGAACACCCATAATGTCCCTCTAATGCCCACCGTCGCCACCACCACTAGCAGCAGCAGCAGCAGTACTCCCACAGTTCCATTCGGCACCCCTACCACATATGCAGCAACGTACCAGCCACCAGTTGAAATTTATATTTCTCCCAGTGTCTATTCTGTTATAGTTTTAACATCTAAATGTAAAACGATATTATGTCAGGGAAATATATACACTTACGGTATTATCATGTTCATATATGTACCCATATGTAACTGGAACGAGTTCACATTTTCGTTATATTTCGTATAAACGTCATGTTATCACAAATCGCCCCAAACTTAACATAAAATATCCTGATACATGTAAAACCAACCCTTTTTGCCGTATTGACTTGTAGAGTAAAAGTAGCAACGCGATGCTTACATAATGCAATGTATTCACCCTTTGACCTATCAGTGTCTGTTGTTACGTCAGATGTTTGCCGCAGGAAGACATCTTCAAGCGAATAGTCTATGTTATTTTTGTTAACATTATGCTTTAAGAACACAAAAAGAAAACGCTCTGAGCATTAAAATAAATTTATTGGTTTGATGAATAAAACATTAAATAATAATAATAATAATAATAATAATAGTAATAACAATAACAGCGATGACTCTGGTGACGGTAATGATGAATGTTATTATTTAGCAATAAATGAATTTGGCCACTTGACTCGTTTCAGCCTCATTTCTCCAGCAGTATCTTCGAAGGTCTTCCCCCATTCTTGATCCATGCAGTTTGTAATTTTTAAAAGTTTTGATATTGTTTCTTTGCATATTATCAACATGCTGAATCTTTCAAAATTTTGCCAAAATTTGAATCCCATTATTAGTTGCAATTCTAGTCCCCGGCTCCAGTCGTGTTTGCTTACTTGCTGGCCCAACAGCCTAATAGTGAGGCACATACTCGACACTAACACGCAAGTAACAACAATGCGCCTCTTGAGGTTTGCGCAGCGGTGTAACTGAGAATTTCTTCTTCTGCGGTATGACGCTGTTTGAATGAATAAGGGGATACTGACCTTTCGAGGGAACCTAACACCCTCAAATTCCAGTATTTCTCTAGGAGCTATTTTTCCTTTAAGATAAGGTCATCCACTGACCCACCGTCGTATCCTAGAAGAACGGAATCACCAGTACCGATAATTCCTATAACATTTAACCATATTATCATTTAGATTAAGTACATTTGTATCATGGATAAATGAAGATATTTCAATCAGAAGTTTAGATGCTGTAGAATACAGAAATTGCCACAGCTACAACTGTCTGAAATTCAGTGTGATTTCTTTTTGGAGGTTTATAGCCCTTGAATGTGGATTTGGTATGAACTGTGAAACTTTGTGCCCGATGGAGAGCGTGCCAAAAGAGGACAACAGGATATCTGTAATGAAATTGAGGCAATATTTTATACAGTTTTTGTGAACTGTGTCAGAATACAGGAGGGTGGGCTCACGAATTTCTTCGTATTTTTAGTGCCACATGTGGCTGGAAGTACAACAAGAACGCATTACGACACAGGTGTGCACTCCCAGACTTTACAGTTACAATATATATTTGACATTACTACTTCTTCTACCTAAACCTTATTTACAGGGGTGACTAAAGTTTCCAAACCCTGTGACCTGCAGTACCTTAGTCTTGAGGTGCAAGGGAATTTAAGATGATGGTATGTCCTTCCTTGTGGTGGGTGGTAACATGACTGGTGGCGCCGGCTTTCCCGTGGCACGACTCCAACCTGCTGTCACCTATGTGCGAATTTCTGTGTTGTCACAGCACAAATTCCCTCTCCGCCCCCTCAGGACCTTACCGGCTCTCCATCGTGTGCTACAGAGAGATCGATGTTCCTCCGAGCAGTATAATGCAGAAGAATTTCCCACGCCATCCCAACGACGACGACGCTGATGTAATTTATAATTGAACTCACCCTTACCTACGCCATCGGCAGGAACAGTGAGTGACCTGGCGGCCTTCTGATAGAATACAAATGAGACACGGTGTGGGAACTTGTTATATCAGTGGGGTGGAAGGCAGTCAAAGTTGTTTGTTCCGTATCAGTGTCGAGTAATTCGGTGTGACCAAAACTTTGACATCATATCACTGAAACGAGATGAATATCAAGTAAAATCTGTCCTGTGATTTCAGGCTTCCACCGCGATGTTGATGACATCTGCTCAATTTTCTTATTGGACTTCTTAACCCTTGAAGATGGGACCGATACTTTGTCCCGAAACGTCAGTAAACAATTACCACACGACGCTGCGTAATATCCCGGAAGATCGCAGATCTCATAAAATATTTCCTTGTATTTTTGTAATTAATAGAACCACGCAGTGTTTTGCTTGTAAATAGCTGTTCGCCTTATGTAGTTTATACATCACGATATTCCTTAGCTTTGTGTGGGTGAGACCAGGGGAATGGTCGGAAACACTGCCCAAGTAAGTGTCCTAAATTGTTACTTTCGCGTATTTGTAAACGTAGAAAATAAATAGGCATATATTGCCGTTCTGTTGGTGGTACTGCCACTGTGCACTGGGGTGGTAAGACGTCTGCTGATTAGCGATAGGTCCTATTTTGTACACAACTATGACAGAGAGCGAGCTCTTGACTCTGGTTGACTCGTTAAAGAAGAGTTATTACAGTATGTGCCACAAAGCTATGCATTATTCTCACAAATTTTGTGTGTTTCGTGTATTCTCTAGCGTAGCGTAGTGTCTAAGCTACGGAAATGAGAGTCCGAGGTTCAATTTTCTGTAGAGAAAACAGGGATTTTCTTTTCTTTCCTTTTCTCTTTTCTTCTCCGCTCTTTTCTTTTCTTCTCTTCTCCTCCTCTCCAAAACATCCTGACTGGCTCTGGGGCCCTGAAACTGATGAATCCAGTCCACTTCCAACCAATTTCTTTAAGATCTGTTTTAATATTATCCTCTGTCTATAACTAGGCGCCCCTAAAGCGATCTACTTCATTTAGTTTTTTCCGACTAATTTTTTAATTTTTTATTTTATCTATTGTAGTACCCCCTTCGATTTTTCGTGAGGACCTTCCGGAGCTTAAATAACGTAAATGTCTCTTTCTATTCCCAGTCCTTCCTCTGATGCGTATAAATGTAGTCAAATAACCAAAGAATCTATAAGCAGTCTGCTGGTACTATAACAATGCCAGATCTTTAACCCAGTGTTGTTTACGAGTTATTGTGGTTAACAGCCTTACGGTGCGCTGTACTGTAACTTATTGCTGTTTGTAGTCGGTGATGGTGAAAAACTGCAAATCACATAGCTGCAGGTTTGCTTATCGGCAGACCCAGCAACTGTAATACCGGAGGCACAATATTTATAGCGGCTGTGGACAGAAGTGAGCCCGTGTTTATGTCGCGGCATCGGTTGTCGTCTCGCACCTCCTGATCTGAATACCAAGGACGGTGTATGTGCTTATTCAAACGTTCACACGTTTCACGACTGTGTCTAAAGTAACGAAATATAATTCGTTTTGTTTCATGAATTTAAAACACAGCAAGTTATTCCTTAGCTTCGTCTTCTTGGACATGACCGTTACGTTGTGTTGAAAGCTCGAGAACCAAATACCCATAGACGCTGTGAGATATCCCATAAGAACGGATATCCCATTCACACCGCTGCGAAAACCTAAACACTCGCTTTTCGTAAAGTATTTTGTAATTTGTTATATGTGGATTTGCATGTTATTTATTATAAATTTTGAGCTTTACGCGGCGGTGACTGTGACGAACACGGTGTAGTGGGACGTGACACCTTGTACTTTGGTAGAAAATTGTGAATTTTGGGGACAATCACTGTTTCCATCTTTACAGTACATTTGAAGTTTCTGTCATAAAGGTACAGGTAGTTCTTCCGAATACTTCTTAAATTTATATCAGACTACACGGCGTCACATCCCAGACGGCAGTTATTTCACAAAATAAATTATTTTGTAAACAATTCGCCTATATAGGTTTTTGTATAATATAATTGCTAGTTGATACCATCTGAAGGGTTATATAATTATTACGTTTCTTACAGAAATGGTTTGTCAGTAATACATGGTAATGATTAGGCTTAGGATTATATGCATTTAGCATATAATCCTAAGCCTACTTCTAAAGGTAAGCCTTCGTTTTGTATTCCTAACTGAAACGTGGAATTGCCTGCAGACCGTCAATTAAGGTAGCTAAGATGCTTTACGAATTTTGTATATTGCAAACTTCATATAATCCTAAGCCTTGTAACATTTCTTTGCGGGACCCTGGGTGTAAATACAAGGAGGATTCATGTGGGATGTAAAACTATGTGTTTGAATGAGCGGTTTCCGACGTTTCGAGAGAATGTCAAGGTTGAACGCTCAAGACGTCCAAGAATGTGAATTCTTCTTCGATATCTTGACCCTTTCGAGCTGAAAGACTTTCCTTCGAACTTCTTCGAAACGTCGACACCCATCCACTCAGCGACAAAACGTCATATCCCAGGAGACCTGAATCCTTCGACAAACCTTCAAATGTTGCGTGAATAGAAGAACTCTGACCAACGGACACAACATATATTCAGGTGATTACGTTAATAAATCAAGAAGTTAATCATTTCACTTTGGCTAATTGTAAATGAGAACCCGTGCGATGAAGGGCACTTCCGCTTATCTGTCCTATTTGCTATCGGTCTACTGACATAGCTGTGTGTATCAGCTGCATTAGGAAGAATACATTCTGAAATTATTGTTTTTTGATGTATATTAAATCTTCTCTAAGTCGCTGCTTTTTCCCATTCAAACAAGAACACTGCGCTGAAGTTAATCCAGTCTGCAGTATTCACTGTCTCTTTCAGACGTCGAAGCTGAATTAGCCAACATAATCTTACAGTAGTCCAACATCATGTATAAAAGGAAGTAAATATATAGATTTAATCCATGTTACTCTGCTTAGTGCTTTCTGAAAATGGAAATGTAGTAATTCAGCGAACAAAATTCACAGTTATATTACAGTGAGAGGCGATCTTGCAGCTGTCATTACGCAGCTAATTATCGAAGCAGAATACGTAATGTCCTGTACAAGTCTTTATCTATTGTTTATTTAATGGCGCTGTCAGTAAGTCACCTAAAATATTATTGTCTGTTGTTTTCTATGGGTATGAGGCTTGGGTCTCTCACACTGAGGTAGTGACATAGGCTGAGAGTGTCTGAGGATGGGGAGATGAGGAAATCGTGTCGGCCTAAGGGGGGTGAGGTTACAGGGGACTGTAGGAGACTGCATAGTACGTAGCCTCATGATCAGTACCCCTCACCAAATATTATTCGGGTGATAAAATGAAGAATGAGATGGGCTGGACATGTGGCACGTATGGGGGAGAGGAGAAGTGGATGCAGTGTTGTGGTGGGGAAACCTTGGGGAACGAGACCACTTGGAAGACCTAGGCATAGACGGGAGGATAATATTAAAATGGATGTTAAGGAAGTGGGATGGAGGCATGGACTGGGTTGATCTGGCTAAATATAGGGACAGGTGGCGGGCTCTTGTGAACACTGTAATGAACTTCTGGGTTATCGGAAAAGGCAGAAGATTTATGTAACTTTCGAAACGTCCAGATCGGCTTTGGGACACACACAGACTCCTGTTCCATAGATTAGAGAGGCATTTGTTCCTCGTACTGTGACCGGGCCGTGAAGCTGGCGACTCAGCCCCATCTAGTGGCGAG
Organism: Reticulitermes speratus; assembly: GCA_021186555.1. Classification (NCBI taxonomy): domain Eukaryota; kingdom Metazoa; phylum Arthropoda; class Insecta; order Blattodea; family Rhinotermitidae; genus Reticulitermes; species Reticulitermes speratus. Next base: position 11,598,561 of record JAJKFL010000427.1, on the reverse strand, counting down.
ATGGAACTCTAAATCCGTCATGCGCCTTCATGACGTGTACAGGGACACCTTTACCTTTACCGAAGAACTGATCATCACATGTATCAGTTGCCATTCTACATGTCTACTAGTCAGAGTTCTCACCGTCGTATTTGTCTTCAGTAATGATGGAATGCAGGCGTTGAACTGGTTAAATACCGTATCCTTCCACAACGCATGTCCGAGTTAACACGGAATGCCAGCTACAGGTTGCCCATTGAGTGTCAGTGGGGAATTATTAAATACAAGCTTTCAGATTGCTTCCACTGACAACTGAAATTCGCTGTCGAGTGGTTGACATTGCTTCGTAATCGGGAGGTCCCTCGTTCAAATCTCGAAGATAAGATCGGCTACACTGAATAAGCGTTTTCTTGGTTCTCCTCAGGATGTCCAAGACAGTATCACGATAACCCGTTAACCTAGGTCGCTACAGTTTCTTTCCTCTTCTTTTCAACTAACTAAACATTGGTCATCCTGCTATTTGACACTGTGTAGTCAGAGCTTGTCAGCGTCGCTAAATAAACAACAAACAAGAGAGGCAGTATACGTATAGCGTAATATTGAGGCGCGTTCGCGTAACCATTGTTACCATGGAAAAGCAATAAGTATTACATATTCTGAGTATGTGTCTGTAGCCTTAGTTATCCAGTATGCAAAGCGCATGCGCCGTATTATATTGTCATCTGTGTCCTGTCTGGCTCTACCATATTTTTCCACATTATCTCATAAACGGCACGATTTTCGGGAGAAAGGTATTGAACATAAAATGTGTGTTTTGATTTTTTCTACAACATTTGTCTGAAAAAATATCTTATTCTAAGAAGAATTGGGCGAGACACTATTATAAATGTACATAGGTCTTCATTTAAAGTACCCGTTATTCTTGTTAGCTATTAAGGAAACCAGCATTTCTCGACAGATTTCCGAAAATTACTCAAATATCAAATGTAATGAAAATCCGTCCAGTTGGAGCCGAGTCGTTTCACGCGGACAGACGGACACGACGAAGCTAATAGTCGCTTTTCACAGTTACGCGAACGCGCCTAATAAATACACTTTACTGGATGAGTAATTTTCTTAAAAGTTGACGCTACTTATTTCTGTTCTGGAAGTGCCTGGTTCAAATTTCTGCTGGGGCATCGAAGAGTCTGGTATTTTTCAAGTCCGCCCTCAGTACCTCTCAGTAAATACTGGGATAATGCCACGACTTATGCCAGGACATACCTTCCACGCCCTTTGCACTTCATCACCCACTAATTGCTGTACCACTCGTTGGTATACAAACTGAGTTTTGATAGCGTCGAAACCTTTAAAGCTTAGTGGTTGCTGTATGTACGTACCAGCAGGATTAACAGTGATTACCCACATACTTTTTTGTGTGTCGTGTGTTTTATATGATTCTCACACTAAATACCTTTTATTTTCCTAAACAGCTTTAATCAAATGATCTTTCTAATGGAAGCACAATGTGCTTTCCGTGAGGTACGAACTGAAGCTCTATAATGTAATGTACATATAATGACTTTGGTGTTCAGAGTGTTAATTGCAACTTACATTTGACGATGAATTTGTGACATCATTAATAAACAGTAAATTAGTTATTCATAAATAAAAAATTATATCGAGTTTTATACCGTTTCTGGTTTGGAAATTTGACACTGAATTAAAAAATTGTTTAAATTTTAATAGTGCACTCTGTCACCATAAAAAATATTTTCGCAAAAATCGACCTACTTTATGGCATGCTTGGTTGAGGCACTACGCTACAAGCCGGAAAGTCGCGGGTGCGATTCCCGATGGTGTCACTGGAATTTTTTTATTGACATAATCCTTTCGGTCCAGAAATCTGGGGGCCTCAACCTCCTGAAACCCTAAAGGCCTGTCCAGGCCTGTAATGGTATTGCTTTGCCTTTTACCTTTTCTTGTACAGGCAAGTCAAATTTGAAGGACATTTTATTATGCTTTAGACGTAAGTTGTAAGCAGGCATTAACCCTTCACCGCAGAGTGGTTACCATATATAGCACCTGATTTAATAAACAGTCACTGCATATTTCTTACTTATAGTATTTATGTATTTTCTGTGATTCCGAGAACAAATGTTCTAAAGAGCACTAACCTACGTGTTGGTATACTGTGCCAAAGTCCACATTTGCACTGTTAGTCCTTTATAACGCCCTGCTTTCAAGGAATGGTGAAAAATGTGTCTGGCGGTGTACAGTGTATCGCGCCTCTCCTTCATTTATCTCAATTTGCAGCAAAGCCGTGTCCAGCAGTAGGCCTATGGTGTGCCTGTTGCAAATCGACACACACGACTCCTCACGTGACGTAGAGACGCAGAGATAAGAACTGCTTCAGGTACAAAGCAAACTACATTTTTAATAAGCTCTTTGATAAATGCTCCAACAGTTCCCAGCTCCTGTGTAGACCACATTACGTCATGAGTTGTAGCCCGCATAATGCTCACGTTACTGCGTCACTTCCTGTTCCGTTTTTATCCTTTTCTCTCCATGTGGTGCCGGGGCAGCTCAGTGCGGGTAGTGATTATGCTCGGAGTGGACGGGCGAGAATACTGGTTCAATTCCTGAGAGGGACAAGCACAGTTGGTGGAGGCACTGCGTTACGAGCCGGAAGGTCGCGGATTCGATTCCCGATAGTTCAATGGAATTTTTCATTGACATAATCCTTCCGGTCGCACTATGGCCCTGGGGTCGACTCAGCCTCTAACAGAAATGAGTACCAGGAACATTTCCTGGGGGGTAAACGCGGCCGGTGCATAGGGGGAGCCTCAACCTCCTGGAACCCTAGGGGCTTGTCCAGGCCTTTGCCTTATCCAAACCGACTCTGGTTCCCTCAGTCCTCGTGTTTAGTAGTACCCGTCCCTCTCCCCGCTTTATGCCGCGGATCGTGAAACTGACCACTCCCACCTAATACCGAAGTTAAGAATACATGGAGCTATCACTCCACTCCTCGTACGCATTCATGTCGTGGTGCTTAATTAAGCATAGGAAAACATTTACTTCGTCATCCCCTCCACCTTAATTACAGTCACATAACAAGTAGCTTAAGAATGTGGGCCGATTTCAAGCTAACGGAATTTTTGCGGATGCATGGCTTCCCACCATATGAGGGGCCCCCTAATAGCCTTCTTTTCATATTTTTGTCGAATATTTATATTTTGTGTTTTTTTGTGAAGGGCCCCGCAGCAGATGCTACGGACGCACCGCAGCCTTGAGGCTTATTGTGCAACCCTGTGATGAAGATAATTCATTTTTGCAAGTAATGGAGTACCGGTGGAATGAAATTGACAGGAGAAAACCGACGTACTCGGGGAAAAACCTGTCCCAGTGCCACTTTGTCCACCACAAATCCCACATGGACTAACCCGGGATCGAATCCGGGCCTCCGCGGTGAGACGTCTGCGACTAACCGCCTGAGCCATGGCACGGCCGTATATTTTGTGTTACGTCTGTTACATTGCTTTACCTGCATTGTGACTTCAGGACTAAGCGTACTTACGGCTCCAAATCTATTTTTGCGTTGGACCCAGACATGACTTCAACTGGCTCAGACAGGACCTGGACATTCAGCAATTAAGACTGTCAACATAGAGTTTTTCTGGGACGTGACTTCGTGAAATCTGATAGAAACATACCTACGTTTCAGACAATCGTCTTCCTAAAATTCTGTTTAGAGAGGTGTTTGTAACATCAGTACACTCCCTCCAGTTACACATCATAAGTCTGTACACTTCATAGTCGTGGCTGTAACAGCCTGAAGCCTCACGTGGCCCCTTGTTTTCTGTATTATTCTCTGTCACGAGAATGATGGAGCACACACAGATCCACTGGACACTTAGGGCTCGTGTCTTATGTTGTAAAATGTGTAACAAGGTATGACAGTACTGCAGTTGTATGGGGAATATCATCCCACTGTTCGTTGTAACAGTTGCCGTTGTTCTCAAAACGTCAGATCAAGTATAGCGGCTCACAGTTTTAGATACCGTTAATTATTTGTCCCATGCAAACTTCGTCCTTCCTACTTTAAATTCCGGTTTGTTTGCCCTTGTCCTGCAGGAACACGTGGCGGTGATTGCTTCGCTTGTAGAGTAAAGCTTTTTACTTGGTCAGGCCCTAACAAAAAATGTAATTTGTTAAATGCGACATGGGTGCATGTTTTCTTAACCACGGTTTCTTGTGGAACCGTGCCATTATCTTCTTTCTCCGGCTTTTGGCTTGACGAATGTATTAGGTAATTGAGGAAGATAATGAGAAGGTGTTTCATTGTGTCTGCTGCACGCTGATGGCCGTTTTGTTACAGTGTAGCTGGGTACAAGACTGCATCATTTCTTTCCTCAACTACTTTTTGAATTTGCGACGTTTTGCCTTCGGTAAGCTCGAGGTAATGTCCAGAGCTGCTTTAAGCTTTTAAAATGATGCTTCTAATTCCTAGGCTGAGAATTGTAATAGGAAACAATAGCTATTAGCTTGTTATCCGTTCTAGAAAGTGGTGTCTCTCAGTAATAAAACTAGAGTTTTAGATACAAACGAGAGCTTGTAGTTTTTATAACTGAGTCATATACAGAATGCTCACAAAAACTTGACACTTTTAAAACGGTACAGCAAACAAAGGCGGCGTACTTAGACTTCAAACGTATAGCAGTCTATAAGAAAACTCTAGAAGTTTTTTTTTTCGACTGACCCGGGTCATAGTTACTGTGCACCGCTGCCGCTAGATGCCACTAATTTCGAAAATGGCAACCCTACAATAAAGGAGCTAGTCTATTCTACATCTGGCGAAGACGGAGCTAGTGACAGTTGCACATCTTGCCTTTCGTAGACATTGTCACACGAAACCACATCGGGGCGTTGATTTTTGTGGACTGCTTTGGGCGCAAGCTGGAAGACGTTGCGCAGTTGCGCCAGGCACAGAAGGCGAACCGGGACTCCTTGGCTTTGAAAATTAACCATTTCTGCCCGAATGACTTGCGCTAGGTATAAATGGATATTTGGCTGGGTGACTGCCTACGAAATTGTGTGCGAAATGTACGTTGCACAGCTGTTAGTGATTCTGTCTTCACCAAATGAAGAGCAGACCGACTGTCCTGTTGTGATATAGCCATCTTCAATGCTAATCAATTCTAACAGCAGCAACCACATTAACTGTGAACTGGGCCATTTGAAACAGAGCTCTGAGAATTCCCCTATTGACTGATGTAGATGTGAAGTCATAAATACGCCGTATTTATTTTCAGCATGATTTTTAAAATGCAAAGACCTTTCTTGGGCACCCTGCAGGCCTACTTTTGCTGCACTGATGTCCGTGTTAATTATTTGCTAATCGCATATGACATGGGTCTCCAACCTTTTCTGGTAAGGGGCCACACCTGTTATTGCGGGCTGGTTCGCGGGCCGCACTTGGATAAATAACTATAAGTGGTATACTTTATTTTTCCAATGGCACAACGACTCCTATTGGGCTAGGGCTTCCTCATTATCGAGGCTTCACGATCACACTCAGACACACCACACTCGGTAGAACTCCTCTGGACGAGTGATCAGCCCGTGGCAGAAACCTCTACCTGACAACACACAACACTCACAAGAGATACATCCATGCCCCCGGCGGGATTCGGACCCGCAATTCCAGAAAGTGAGCGGCTGCTAACCCACGTCTTAGACGGCACGACCACTGGGATCGGCAGTGGTATACCTAACTACATAAATTACTGTGTAATTTTTAATAGTATGTACATACTTTAATCTAAAATCACCGTACATCTTTGACAATCACTATTTAAAACACCAACTGGATGCACCTTTATTCTAAAAATGTGTAGATCTTTAAAACATTTCAATGAAACCCGACATATGTTTCGGCTCTGTACAGAGCCGAAACATATGTCGGGTTTCATTGAAATGTTTTAAAGATCTACACATGTTTAGAATAAAGTGCATCCAGTTGGTTTTTTAAATAGTATGTACGTAATTACAAATGTGGCCGCGGGTCCCTTAATACAAGCTGGTGGGCCGCGGATTGGAAACCAATGGCATACGGAGAGCTTAGATTGAATTCTGCTTCAGCTCGGGTTTGGAAACAGGTTTATTCTTGTCATCACTAGGAAAAGGATATCCAATGCGTCTTAAAAGTAGACTCTCTGTTGTGTCAATTACGGTTCGTTTCAGTATCCCGTTTCATGATCTCCCACAGCGTCTTTTCTTAAGCCTTTTATCAGAGTGAGGTCAATCAATCACTATCTGTCTGGAGACTAAGTGCTATATTCAGACACGGAACTAGCCAACACTGCTTACCGGATACATTCAGAAACCTGCTATCCGATTTGTACGATTACGAAGTAAGACTTTGACAGCCGTCAGTAGTTTTACAGGATGTCGTATAAACCTGGGATCATACAAGGTAGGCAATGGAGATTTGAAACACTTCTTACAAAAAATACTCTGTATTTCCACCATTAACGGCAACGGTAAAGCTCAAATTTTATAAAAGACTACATAAATTCTTTGTAATGTCATCTGACTTTATGCAGTTACAATTTGACCTTTAAGTTTCTCGATATTGTGTATTTTCAAATCGTATAAGTTTATGGACGTTTGGACACTATGACATTCACAACCAAGCAAGGTGCATACAAACGCCTCTGAATTAGACGATTCAAGTATTCTGAGATATGACGCCGTGTGACTTGTAAATGGTTACTTACGTCTCGGAAAAAAACTTGTTACCTTTATCTTCAGGGTCTAAGCAGTGTAAGGAATTCATCCGAAACGTCGGTAACCATTTACCTGTCTTTAGAGCGTCATATACCCAAAGATATTGCGAACGTTCTGTCTCGCATTTTGTTCACAGTTTGTAGTTTGTTCTACAGCTGCACCAGCCAACTTGATGCTAAAAGACTTCATACCGCCACTGTGTTGTCTTGTGTTAAATGTGATAAAAATGGCATGTATTTGACTATGTTTTTCCCACGCATTAATTCAAGATATGAACCTAGGTGCCACTAGTATCGCTTCTACCACACAAAGACACGTACTCCTGTTTTATTCTTGACAGTTGTTGTTTATTAAAAACTGTGATTTTGGTGTAGCTTATAATTTAAATAAATTTCAGGTATCTTGAACACTCTGATAGAGAGAAGAGGATGCACACACAGACAGCATGGCCATCCAATTAGTTTGTTCATCGCTTAAGATAAACACAAGCTGAGAATGGAATTTCCTGTTATCAGAAAAAGTGATATATTTCATACTGTTTACTCATTGTGTATCCCATCAACCGATCTATTCTTATTTGTTTCTTATACTTTTAGAATGATTCATTGAAAACGTGGAAGCTCACAAAAGATGATTTTTTTGTACGTTTCTGCGCCGTTCAATATCAGTCGTGTAGTTCCTTTCGTCAGGAAATTTGATTTTGTATTCAACAAAGTAAAAAAGAAAAAAAATCGAGTCCGTTTAGAAATGAACAGGGACAAAGAGATAGCGCAATTCCGCTCTCTGAAACAGAAATCGAAAACGTTCGGTGACGTCATAAACCTTTGCTCTTTGCATTCGACTGCTGTATGCAGTATGTGTGGGTTCAGTTTAATTTTGTAGTCTTCTGTGATATTGGATATGGCACTGTTATTGAAATGTTATGAAACATGTGGTAGAGTATATATACTATAAGAGTATATAATCTGTCCAAATACATAAAGGATAATTATCGTCTGTAGGCCTATCAAGCTTCAGTCTTTATTAGCATGTTATTTAGCGCGGTATAGAGAGTGTCTGTGTCATTTAAAGTTGGTTAAACCGACAGTAGTGAATTGTGAATTTGCTATGCCTTTGTGTCCCTTGTTATCTAACGGTGCTTTATTAAATGTGTAGGCTATTTTATTTGGACATAACTTTACTACTGGGGCACGCGGTGGCGCAGTTGGTCGAGGCACTGCGCTACAGGACGGAAGGTCGCGGGTTCTTTTCCAATTCACTTAATCCTTCCGGCCGCAGTATAGCCCTTGGGTCGACTCAGCCAAGGATATCTCCTGGGATTAAAGGCGGCCGGTGCGTAGGGCTGACAACCTTCCCACATTCATGTGTCGATTGGCTAGAAATCTTGGGGGTCTCAACCTGCTGGGAACTAACGGCCTGTCCAGGCCTGTAATGAGTTAGATTTACCTTTATAACTGAACTAGTGAATGAAGTTAATTAATTAATTATTTATTCCAACAAATGCACTACACTATTTTAGTGTTTTCCTGTCCCTACATGTTTCGGCACTTGTAGTGCCATCTTCAGGGGTGTCGTCGAGAGTTCATAATCTTCATAATCTTCAATGCATCAAATTCACTTTCATAAATTATACTTACTGTAAGTCACTATCACTCAGTATCACTTATACTTACTGTAAGTCACTATCACTCAGTATCACTATACTTACTGTAAGTCACTATCACTCAGTATCACTTATTCTTACTGTGTCATATTGTATCACTTATACTTACTGTAAGTCACTATCACTCAGTATCACTTATACTTACTGTAAGTCACTATCACTCAGTATCACTTATACTTACTGTAAGTCACTATCACTCAGTATCACTTATTCTTACTGTAAGTCACTATCACTCAGTATCACTTATTCTTACTGTAAGTCACTATCACTCAGTATCACTTATACTTACTGTAAGTCACTATCACTCAGTATCACTTATACTTACTGTAAGTCACTATCACTCAGTATCACTTATACTCTGTCGTATAAGTATATTCATAATAATAATAATATGTAATATAATTAATTAATTACTGAATGCACTGTACAGATATTATAAAAATACTGAATGAAGTTTGTAGGTCGATCATGTAGTATCACTTAACTTAGCTAAATCACTCAGTGAACGTCGATACCAGACACTGTGTCAGGGGCAAGAGATTTTTTCTCTTCTCAAAAGCGTGATGACCGGCGCTATATCCAATCTGACGTCCTAACTAATAGGTATCTGGGGGTCTTTCTCCCAGAGTAAAGCGGAAGGGGCGTGAAGCTGATCACTCATTTCAATCTTGTGCCGAGCTCAAAGCTGCATTGAAATATACAACCATTGGGACTTAAATAATACCAGGGACTAAGTTGTCTAAGGAAAGCCAATCTTAACAAAGGTTAAATTAAAGGTAAAGTTGTCCTTGTACACCCCTTGAAGGGACGAGATGGGGTGTGAATGATCAGCTTTACATTCCTGCGGGGGGGGGGGGGGGGCGCAGTGCTGCTTGGCACGTTTTGGAGACGAGATGCTTCTGTTACTCTGCCGGGGATCGAAAGATCTTTTCTCGGAAGTCTAGTCCGTAGCATTATCACTACATCAACTGAGCTATGCCGGTTCTGGTAATCTTAACATGCATGTGCATCATACATTATACGTTAATAACAACAGCAATCAAAACCGTGAGCTTTATGACCGTTAGGATTTAAATTCATGTCTATTTTATTGCATAGGCTACCGAATTCTCGGAGGTATGGATAATTAAATGGGTCTAGATAAGCTCTAAAATATGTGACAATTTGTCACCATATATTCCAACAACCACACTGTAATTAGGTACAATAACATACAAACATGTGGTAAACCTCCTACATGTTTCGGCCTTTTTTTCGGCCATGTTCAGAGAGGTATATTCAACGAACAAAAGTATAATAATTGCTAGTTTTGTAATAGATTTGCAATAATGGAGTTAAAGTACCTCTCTGAAATGGCCGAAACATGTTGGTTTACCACACGTTTTTACATTATTGTATCTAATTATAGTGCAGTTGTTTGAATATATATGTTGACTTGTCTTACTGCATGGAACATGGATAACTTAAACACGATAATTTGATTTATGAATTTCACATGATTTTATTCGACATGTTTTTGACAAATTGTTTATAAGCTCGTCACTTTTTACATTTGTTACTTTAAATTCCAGTCAAACAATTTTAAGATTTTTGTTATTACGAAAACGAAAGTAAAGTTTAAAGACAGAAAAGATGTATTATCAATAATACGTGTTTCTAAATAATATTTTATATGATTGCGGAGAGAATAGTTATTATTCGAATTTCGTGTCTTTTTTTATTCGGAAATTAGATTTTGAGGCAACACGGCGAAGGTAGAAGGGCCGATTTTTGCCTATCGCTGGTTTAGATGTTATTTTTTTGTCCTTCTATTGAAATCGTATGACAATACTGATACTGGGCTCTGACCACTTCTTTGCACATCTTTTCCATTGCGTGAGCCGGAATAGCATAGCCTGTATACTGTAAATGCTACAGGATGGACAACGGAATTATCGTGGTTGGATTCCGGGAAAAGACAACAGATTTTCCTGTTCTCCAAAATGACCAGCTCGGCACTTGAGCCCAGCCAGCCTCCTATTCAATGGTTACTGGGCGCTCTTTCCCCGGGAGTAAAGCGACTGGGATATGAAGCTCCCATTCAACCTCCGATTAATGCCGAGGCTAAAAATGTTTGGAGCTATTTATCTGCTACCCCATACGCCTTCATGTAGTTCAGAGGGTAACTTTACATTTACCTTTATCTCTGACATATTTCTCATAACCATCCCAGTGTTGGACGCCGTATAACCTGAGCTGCTGAACACACAGTTAACACTTCAATGTCGCTGGTTTTTGAATTCCATCTACTGCCCACGACGTAGGGGTTTTAATTTCATAGCAACCTTCACGCATTGGCGACTGTAAGTTGCAACAAGGATGGCAGCACCTGACGAATTAAAGGTCAGTGCAGATAGAAGGAAAGATAGAAGGGATGGGTAGACGACGTAGAAGACGTAAGCAGCTACTGAATGACCTTAAGGAAAGGAGAAGATACTGGAAATCAAAAGAGGAAGCACTAGATCGCACTCTGTGTAGAACTCGCTTTGGAAGAGGCTATGGACCTGTCGTAAGACAGATTGGTATGATGACAATGTACCGAGGTCGGCGTTGTAGGTTTAACTAACTGGCGAACTCCACGAGGCAGAATTTTTCTTGCGAAACTAACGATTGCTATTCAAGTTTTCTATATTTTTTGGAACCCGGTGGTTCGTAATTATACTTGCAATACTCCGCTACTGTTAGTTAAATGAACAGTAAATAAATAACTCGACAAAGCGTGCCATTCAACTGGAGGCAGTAATCTGTCCCCCAAACCTTGGACCTATGGACCAGTCTACTCGGTGTCGTATTTGAAAGGTCTAAATTTTTATTAACACCGCTGTGAAAACCTCACATTTAAAGGTTTTTTATCTTACTTTATTTAATGATTGTGTTTCATCTTCATGAGTTGTATATTGTAGAATGGAAGGATGCTTATGCATCATGAATTGGGAAACATTTCGAGCGTGGTTTGACTTACATCTGTGTTACGGAATCCACGTACAGAGAGCGGGAAGTCATAAAGTCCTTTAGCCTGTAGATATTCTGAGGGAGACAGGGACCAGAGTACAATAAAAGTCCTAGCTTGGTATCTAGGATTCAGTCACACGAAACCTGTGAATTTAGTTGTGTAATTATCCTGCCCTGATAGATTTCTGTTAATTGATAATTAATGATAAACCGCCATAGCATGCAAATCGTAGCTAGATACGTATTGAATTAATCGCGCTACATTAGCCCGTAAACCCATTTACTCCCAACAGACTGAACCTGCCACAATCTGAGGATTTAGCCGTGAGCCTGAGGATTACTTTCATATGCAGAGTGTTACTGGTTTGGGGACTGCAGTGTGTGCGGTTAACGTTACAGATTCGACCTTTAAAAATATTTCCTCTTTCTCGGTTCTTTGACAGCTAGCACCAGACTCATTGATATCTTAATGGGTAATTGTCAGAAACAGAATACAGCAAAAATGTCTAACGTATGTAATATTAGAGTTCCTGGAAATACAGTCACCCTTAGGTCTCACGGAAACGCTGTCTTATAAAATAATGTCGCTGTCTAGAAGAATTTTCCTTCGATAAAAGTGGACAATATGGTATTTGTTAGAGCCTAAACTTTATGGTTATTCGCAACTACATCAAAGCGAAAGCAGGCCTCTCTCACACAGGGCAGTAATTGCGATACGATGACAATTCGATGACGATGCGATAGACACGACATGATGCCGTGCCTCGTACACTGGAAGCGATCCACCGTACATGATACGCATTGCTTCATTGTGAACATGTCATCAGGCGAAGAAGACACATCTGTTATATGGTGGATGAGAGGACAAGATTAAAGTGGGAGATAACTAGAAGGAAGTACTAGGTTTACCCCTACTTCAACAAAAGTTGTCAGCTCGGCAGTTTTGATATAGCCAGGGAACGAGACTAGAGCTGTCAGAGATTTAGATCATTTTATACAGGACGCTACACGAAAGTTTTAAGTTTTGCCCTTTCTTGAATACCCTGGTTCTGTGCAGTCTTACGAAATGGATTATTCTCCAACAAGCTCCACAAGTTTAATATTGTTCCCTCACTCGTGCTCGCATAAACTAGCAAAGCATTTCAAAAGCCCATGAGATTTTCGCCTTCTGTGGCGACATGTTTATGACTGAGCGATAGACAACACAGCATGCTGAGTCGTCATGGTGTCGTATCGGCCCGCCTTAAACGTATGCTTGCCGTGTGGTCTTCAGTTTGCGAGGTACCATTCAAACACAGGGTTCAGTCGTATCGTAAGCTGATCGTTTAGCCATCTCATCACCATCGTGCCTTAAGTAGAGTCCAGTGTGAGAGTCCTCTTAGAGGACAGTAAGCCTTAGCCTTTTTTAAACGTATACGTACAGGTGACTTCAAAAAGCCTATGTGCACGTGTAGGAACACGTGTTGGAAGTGGGAAGTCATTTGAAAAGCCTGTGTGCACCTGTAAGAAGACTTTTGGAAGTAGGAAGTGGTTCGAAAGTCCCCGTGCACGTGTAAGAACACGTGATGGACGTGGGAACTTGCACAAAAATCCCTGGCCACATATGCCGTGGGCAGGGCACGCGTGTTCTGTGTGTGTCACGTGATTGTATCGCCTTGAAAGCTGTCTTGCTTTATACAGCTGCGCCGAGGTAGGTTTAACATGAGAAATGTGTGTTTGCTTTTACAGGGGTTTTTAGTCGCTCTGTATAAGAATCCTGTTTTAGTTGTATTAAATAATAGATTGTTATTGATCTTGATGTCATTCATACCGTGCATATTCTTATAATGATACATTAACCAACTTATGCACTTAAGAAATCACGTTCATAATTATGAAACTCTTACTTCTACATGTTTCGGCACCGAGGTGCCATCATCAGGGAGTTATTTTTACAAAGGAGTAGAAGGCCAGCATGCCACTTCTGAATGTAATTTATTAAGTGCATAAGTTGGTTAATGTAATCATTATAAGATTCTTATTGATTTAATTCAGCGATCATGGTCTTAAAAGTAGGCGGAAATTTAACACAATTCGACTACAATGAGTGAGGAAAATCTTAAAACCCTGAGTTAGGTTAGCCAGCCTTTAGCAAAGATTGAAGTCCGGGAGTTACGAAATACAAAAGCGTTGAATCGCCACTTCTGTACTTTCATGTTACATAATAATAATTAAAAACGCCAGTAAATTATTCACTTAATCAGTCAGGATCATTGAGTGATCAATTACTCGTGGTCAGGTGGAATCTGTATCCATACCGGAAGCCTTCAGTTTGTCCTTTGCTTAAGGCAGCTGATAAATGGTGCACTGAATTACAATGCGTCATCTTCCTCCTGGACTTCTTATAGAGCTGTATTGGAAACCGATACAGTTCAAAGAATACTAGTAGAGTTTTCAATTTCTAATGCTAAGGAAGATATCCAATATGTAGACTATTCTGTCATACATTTGCAAAAGAATTCGTGTTCTTTACAAACTCGCTCTTGAATAATGTCTTGTGGTGATATCTGGGGTCCACTAGACAGTGCTGTGGATTGAATGACAGGAGAATCGAGGTTCGATATTAGGTAGAGGGAGAAATGTTTCTATTCACCGAAGTATCCAGATCAGCTCTATGTTCCATACAGCGTCCTGTTCAGTGGCTACTTGGGGGTAAAGCGGCGGTAGAGTGATGCTGACCACTCACCGTAATCGAACACGGAAGTTAGGAATGTGTGACGCCGTGTTCCTCTCCTCCGTACTTCTTCGTAGCATATTGGTTAATTAGTTAATCACAGGGACAAATTTAGCTTTGGCTTACTAGACATAATAATTGCACAGTTAGTAGACTATGCGTGAATTACAAATCGATATTTACATTTTATGACAAAGACGTAGCGATTATTGACTAATTAAAGACGATGTTGCAACTGCACATGTGATATAACGTTGAGATGGGAAGACGGACTTAAATTACCAGCAAGCTTACGTACGAATTTTGAACGAGGGAGTCATGCATCTTTTATTATCCTATATCGTCCTTTAAGGTTTCACTTTTATTTCCAATAACAAAAATTCTTACATCAAATTCTTCTTCTGGGTCATCCACATAAGAGTTCAAAATTAAAAATGTGATATTTTATGCACGTTTAAAAACATATTATCATCTTGCTGCTTCTATGATATGTTCAAGCTAAAAGCCATTGCCATTATGTTGCATACGTAATAAATTGGGGACGCAGGATTTTTCAATATTTTGACCTACTTTGCTTTCCTATACAAACAAGATACACGAAATCATGAACATAAACTGAAGTGAAAATACATGACGGAGGAAGACAATTTCAGCAAGACCGCTGTGAGAACCTAAAAGCTCTAATATTACGCGACGGTTTGCGTGATTTAACGACATTACACCAGCTGCAGCGATGTGTGGAAAAATAATACAAACTTTGGGTGGCTTATTTTGTGTATTATTATAATTATTTATTATTTTGTATTATTATGTATTATTATTATGTATTATTATTATTATTGCCGTCTTACTAACAATTTTTCTTTTCAATTTTTTACACATGTATTGACATATAATTCTGTAAGAGCAAGCACACGTGTAAATTGATGACAAATAATTATACTTTACATAGTTCTGTGTTTCCTATGGCCATGAACCTGACTTTCTCACCGATCACAAATTCTGACACGCTCCGTTAACCTGTTACGGTGTGATACCTAATTAGTATGGCTCATTGCCGCTTAACCTAATAGTCCGACATTGTGCCACTTAACCCTACAGCAAATGGATGTAATCTTGTCGCTTGACATTTTGTGGTACAGACCAAGTTGTACATATCCTAATGTCAACGAACCTGCTCGCAGAGGAAAACAAAGTCTTCTGAAAGGCCGTGCCATGGCTCAGGCGGTTAGTCGCCGGCCTCTCACCACGGAGGCCCGGGGTTCGGTCCCAGGTCAAGTCCATGTGAGATTTGTGGTGCACAAAGTGGGACTGGGACAGGTTTTTCTCCGAGTTGTCGGTTTTCCCCTGTCGGTTTAATTCCACTGGTGCTCCATTAATTGTAGAAATTGGTAAAAAAAAAACTGCTCATCCTCATCATCTTCATTGGGGTTGCACAAAAAGCCTTAAGGCTGTGGTGCGAGGGCCCTTCATAAAAAACAAAGTCTTCTGAACATAACATTTCCTCTTAAGGCCGGTACTTGCTAACTCTAAGGATCATTGTCATTTCTGAGAAGCTGACAGTCTCTCAGGTGATTAAGAAATTACCAGTTCTATGTGGCATCCGAAGATTTAGTATCGTGTTTAAAAGCATCCGTATTTTGAACGTATTCTGATCCAAATGAATATAGCTTATACACACGCGCCCTGATTCTTCTTCATATTATTTCTATCTTCTTCATTCATCTTTTTCTGTCTCAAGAAGTAGATCTCACCCCACCATTCTCTTTCAGACATCTTATATTATAGTCCTAGAGAGATTACTATGAAATAACAGTTTCACTGAGTATTAAAGCAATGAATCTGAAAGCCACTGAAGAGGCAACTTGATACAGGTTTACGGACAAAGTACGACACAAAAGTGCTGAACGAAGAATATGTAGCTTTTATCTTGACTGCTTCGTAACGGCAACTGCCATCTGGCATAACTATCATGAACTAATCACTAACTCACGCACTCTCAAACCAAACGCATTATACTCGTACGTACGTGTAAAGTAGGTGCTGATTTTGGTAGTCTATTATGTTACACCTTATTACTCTTTTCTAGAAATTAAAATGATGTATTTTTATTTATACCACATTATCAGCTTTTGTTGAATCTCTGCCATAGTACTCTTTAATTCACGCGTAAGTCTGTCTACAGGCCTACAGGACTACCATTGTGTCTGCATTTATAATTAACCCCGTGCTGGCTAGACATCCCACGTTAACTCACTCTCTTCCATTGGTCACCACAATAATACGTAACGTTTGTTGTTAGACAAAGTCATGGTTCATATTCCTAGATAAATAAATATTATTACAGATGGCCGTGCCATGGCTCAGGCGGTTAGTCGCCGGCATCTCACCACGGAGGCCCGGGTTCGATCCCAGGTCAAGTCCATGTGAGATTTGTGATGGACAAAGTGGCACTGGGACAGGTTTTTCTCCTAGTTGTCGGTTTTCCCTGTCAATTTCATTCCACTGGTGCTCCATTACTTGTAAAACTTGGTAAAAAACTGCTCATCTTCGTCACAGGGGTTGCACAGAAAGCCTTAAGGCTGTGGTGCGTCCGTAGCATCAGCTGCGGGGCCCCCTCACCACGCCAAAAAAAAAAAAATATTATTACAGAGTTATACATCTCATGTGTTTGATGTATTTATAACCAAAAATGGCAATTTATAGATAAAAAATTCATACAGAGAAGGAAATATTTCACTTATGTTTTCTAATTTCTCTTTTATATAATAGCTTTTATTTTAACCAACACATGCACTACAATTTTGTCGTCGTATTTACCCCTACATATGTTTCGACTACTTATTAGTCATCATCAGGGGGATCAAAATATATAAACACAGACTACACATCCACTATAATAGTTGGTTCACATTCAATGTTAAAACGAGATGAACTATGTTCACTATAAAACATAGTAAAAAATGCTACATGTTTTTACAGTGAACATAGTTCATCTCGTTTTAACATTGAATGTGAACCAACTATTATAGTGGATGTGTAGTCTGTGTTTATATACTTTGATCCCCCTGATAATGAATAATAAGTAGTCGAAACATATGTAGGGGTATATACGACGACAAAATTGTAGTGCATGTGTTGGTTAAAATAAAAGCTATTATATAAGACGGAATGCACGGTGAATATAAAGTGAAATTTCTGTTTGTTTTCCTTATTTTTCTTTTCTACTTTTATTCCTTAGAACTTTTCTTTACATGCTCGTTACATGTTAAAAGTGTAGCTTATAGCATTACCACTGCACCGTCTTCTGTGTTAGGAATTATTTATTTATTTTTTTAGTCGTTCTCTTCTACCTACTCCGGTTTTCCTGTTTCAGTGTCGAGGTTTGTAATTTCTTTTGATCACACTGAGGGACACACCACAGTCGGTAGGACTCCTCTGGACGAGGGATCGGCTCGTCGCAGAGACCTCTACCTGACAACAACACACAACACTCACAAGAGACAGACATCCATGCCCCAGGTGGGATTCGAACCCACGATCCTAGTAAGCGAGCGGCCGAAGACCCACGCCTTAGACCGCACGGCCACTGGGGATCGGATTTTTGCATAATTAAGGACTGTAAATATGGATTGGATGGCGACAAATGACTACCGTAAAATTATACGAATTCGTCTGAATATGTGGACACTCGCTGCTCTCAAGAACATGCGAGTCATCAAAGAACAGTCTTTACTATATGTCATCTACTTTTAACATTAAACAACTCTTTCTCTTTGCGACATTTAAGGTTCTCACAGCGGTGTCGCTGAGGATTCAAGGCTCCTGCGATGTGACGACGTGACGTTAGGTAAGAGATTCCCGACGTTTCGAACAACCATATCGCATTGATCTCGAAGGGTAAATATTCTTCTTGGACTGCTTTCTTTGAAGATGAAGGCGACACGGTTCTTCGACCCGTCAGGAACGTATCACTCAACTACACAGCTTCGCATTCCTGAAGACTTGAATCCCCCATCCTTTATTTGGTCGACACAGTGGATTTGTTTCTTTCGTTTCAGTCTTAGAATAAGAGTGATAATTTTACTCAAGAGCATTAAGTGGTTCCTTATGCAAAGGATACACCGTGGTTACTGTGAGGTATAAACTGAATTTTTAAATATTCTTCAAGCAAGATTCGTGAAATTGGGTTGTCGTTTTTGGAACTATATGAAAGGTATTACTACGTATAGAAGGAAAGATAGAATTTAGTGCCGGTGTATAATCCGTCAGGAGTATGAGGTGTCACGCTTGTTGACTGGGCACGTCGTTGGAATCGATACGTTAATATGTATTAGAATGATAGCTCAGTGCCTCTTTTATATTCAGAGGTATTGAAACTAAATCCTAACAGGAATCTGACGTGAGAAATTTACATTTTCACGGTTTCTCTTCTCATATCGAAGAAAATGTTTGTGTGGCCAAACCAGATCACATATCTGTCTGTTTGTTGAATTCGCGTCAGTATTTATGTTTTGTTGGTATTTTGTGTCCGTGTTTGCACTACAAACTTTGTGATGAATTTAATTTCTGCTCATATCGGTTAAGGTTTTAAAGTTGGAAATTAGCCTAAATTAATGTAAAGTCCCAGTTCGTACCGCTCAGTAAACACACTTCTTATAGGTTATAAAAACCGCTCACTTAACATTGGGCCTATATAGGGAAATCATCGCTGTTTGTTTTGAGATCCATACAAGACACGTACGAGTAAATACTCTGTGGGCAGAACGTGGAATGTTTTTGAGTGTTTAACCTGGTATATAATTGAACCACTAAGCTTTAAAGGGTTAATACAACCCTCACTTGAGAATTTACGTGATATTAATTTTTATCATAGGCTTTCAAAACCTCGCTGAAATGAAGAAAAACTGTTAAATGATAATACTAAATATGTTAGTCATATGGGATTATACATATGTTTTATTTGAAAGCTCAGATGATATGTTAAGTGCTTGAGGAAAGACAAGGACTAGTAATATCCGAATTTGTACGTAATACACTATATCAGTGACTCAGGATATTTTTGTATGTTCAGGAAGTTATTAAAGAGGCCACGTAAAAAATCGCAAGAATAAATCTGTAAAATAATTAAGCTTATGCTACTACTTGGAAAAGGAACGTAATTACAGCCCACTTAGGGCTTTCCCCTTCTTGCAAATCTTGGTTATGGGACGGATGTTACTGGTTAAGTTCATGTTTTGAGTTTTTATCTTTTAGAAATTGCACCCTGCACTCCCCGGTACTTACTGGTTAAGACCGCGTCTTCCCACAAATTCTCCAATTTGTTATTGCGTACAGAACCTAACATCTGACGCTATTTGTAGGCTAATGCGATGTATTGACATAGACGTTAAATAAGCCACCTGCCTTATATAATGAACTGTGTAAGTGCGTGAGTGAGCAATTAGTTGGCAGTAGTCACCCAAGATGGCAGTTATTGTTATGAAGCAGTCAAAAAGATCAATTATTAAGAGGCACCTATGCTCGTGAATGTTATTTAAATTCTTGTCGTAAGATGGGTATGTTTTTCGTAAATAAATAAGAAGCAAATAATGTATACTTTAGGTATATGACCCAGTTAGTTTGAATAAAATTCAGTTGATATGTCACTGTTGAAACGCAAAACACGAAGTTGTTGAACACACTTACGCGTATGTCGAGATGACAGTGACACTTTGTGGTTTGGTGGCTGTGCACCAACCTTTTAGTGGTAGCGTCCACTTTTCTATCCTGAAAATGGAAGCCCCGTATTCCTTCGAAACGCTGGTGTGAAATCGCGTGGTTCCTCATCCCAGAAGACGTAACATTGATAACAGCATGAGAATATCATGTCACAAGCAACATATATGGACAGTTAATTGATAACCTTAATTATTTCACTAAAAAAAAGAAAGATACATGCTGTATTTGCGAAGTCGACTCAAGTTATTCCCAAGTGGGAGATGATATTTTGGGATCCCGTGGGAATACGTTAGTCCTGTGTTACGAGATAATAGAAAGTGTGTGACACGTGACCAATGCAGGGATTTACATGTTAGTGGTTCTGTGTCAGGTGGCAGGTGTGTCATGTGGAAATGTTGGACTGGAACGATCGAAAGGCCGGAGGACATCACATGTGATGTTGGTTGACCGGATGTAGTGACGTCAGCTGGT